>CM052540.1:38740735-38794053 GCA_028533065.1 Trachops cirrhosus | reverse complement strand
GGCAATGCTCCTATCACTTCAAACAGCACCCGGTACACAGTTAAGTGCTCATAAAGGTTGGATACCATTATTCACTCTTCAAGCCAAACCTTCAGAAACATTTCTTTTATTATATCATCCATATAATCCAAACCCAAACTGGATTTGGCTGGGTGTCTGAGGCTCACCCTTAACTGGCCTCACCACAAGTTTTCAAGGGCGTCTGTCAGTGTTGTAGCCTCTGACCCCGTTAGATGAACATGTAGCTCCTGCGTAGGTCTTACTCATCCCTGCTCTGGTAACATTTCTGTAATCCTAGCTAACATTTATGTGTCATCCTCTTTCTTTCTCACACCTACACATGCAGTAGGTATTATCATCCCAATTTTACAGATTAAAAAATCAGAATGGTTAAGCCATTTATTTTAAATGACATAGCCAGGATATGGCTTAGCCAGAACTTGGATTAGGCAACCTCAAAGCCTATGATGGTCCACAGAACTCCGTTTTTTCTCCTCACACCGCTAACAGAAAGGCCCTCACTCTAGCCTCTGTGCTTTTTGGACCTCCCTGAGTATTGTTGACTAGTCACAGCAACGTCAGCCTTTCACTTCGTTGATCCCCCGAGGCCACAGTCTTATTCTGTCCTATTTTGTTTTCTACGTTGGACGGTTTGTTGTCCCTATCATCTCCCCCTCATCATTAGTCCCTTGTCTATGGTGGAGGCTGGTGTATCTTTCTTTTAATCGTCACATTTGTCTGGATTAGCACTTTGGGTGGAGATGTTTATCAGAGGTGTATGAACAGATGATCAGTACTAGAAACACTGGGCTTTCAGCTGTATTTTTAGCCAGGAGGTTCCCACGAAACTGGGTAAGTAAATATGAGGAAAGAAATGCTAAAGCACTGAACCAAATCTTCTGTGACCTTACCCTGGGCATTGTGACAGCAGCCACCTGCCCTGACCGAATGTGCTGCACATGGCTGCTTCCCTGGGTTATGGAGCAGCAGGTGACCAAAGAACCTGGACAAAAGCTCTATGGGATGCTGGCTTTGTGTTCCCGTGACTGTTACAGGGCATTTCTGTTGGAATGAAAAGGACAGGTCCACTGTGCAGAAGCATTAACTCCTTTGCAGGTCTCAGTTGAGAATGGAACTGAGACTTCAGGAATAGCTGTGGACTGTGAACTAAAAAGCAAACCACTCAGGCATGGGCTTTGTTTCCTATCTGTGAGAACTGATCTTCTCTTAAGTCTTATCTCTACATCAATGTCACTGTATCTAGGATATCCCAAAAAATATGGCCAGTAAGAGAAGTGATTCTGTGTGGGGTTGAAAATGGCTGTGTTGTGAGCAGCAGGAAGCAAATACACACTTGTGTGAGAGTAATGGGACTGAATGTATTGAAGGAACTTCAGCGACATGCAAGGCCGCACCTGCCAACCAAGCAGGGCTTTGTAGTTTTCGGTTTGTTCAATTTGGTCCCCCAATATTCAACAGCAGACCAGAAGAGACTTAACTGCGAGCTGCTGGTAAAAAGGCCTGGTGCTCTGCTTCCATCCTCAAGGGCCAGAGGAATCCTCACTGGCCAGGGGTGTTCTTTAAAAGGAGAAGTGGGGAGGCCAGAGTGCAGGGTCCAACTTGTGACAATTAACTCCCTTGGCTATCAGTTTAAATGGAGTCGACCAGATGGGAAAAGAGAAATTGGATGGAACCACTTAAATGGTCAGAAATCCAGGAGCTGCTGTATGAATTTTAAAGACAACTGGAATGCTTCAGACCCTCAGGGTGATGCTCTGCTTTCGGCTGCTGTTGCCTTGGTCCTTTGGAAGAAAAAGTGAATGCTTTGTTTAGACTGCATGTGTTCTAGTCCCTGAAAAGCTGGGTTTTATCTTTGTATGACATACAGCTGTGAATGAAAATAAGAAATCTATCTTGCTTTTGTAGCTGCAAATCAAGAAAAAGGTTTGATTGAACACTTCATCAAGAAAGATATTTATTATACTTGCTACTTCTAACCTGCTACCCTCAGGTGCTTAGCTAATCTTCTCATAATACTTTCTGTTCTCAGCTTTAATTTTTTTCCTTTTGTATGCTTACACTGGATCCCTCGTGTTATTGAAATGTTTCTTTGTGTGTTTATTTCTGAAGGATTTGTAAGTAGTGTGTGAGGTAAAATCAGAATACTAATGGAACTTATTCTATTTTTACCCACTCATAATTTTCTTTTGTGTTGAGGCTTTGTATTTTGTTCCTTTCTTTCTCTCTCAAATTCTCAGCTAAATCTATTAATCTCTTTTGTGTATGAATAGTTCTCCAGTGGGAGATTCAGCTACTTGAGAACAACTATGGCTTTTAAAGTTTCAGTACAGCTTCATGGCTGCAAGTAGTCCTAGTGGATTTGTCCAATCCTAAGAAATATTGTAGGTTATGTATTGTTTTAGGACAAAAGTTTCAGGTGAAAATATACTTGATTATTTTAAATCACTGGCTTCAAACAACACTATGAAGATTTCTTTGTGACCCTTTTATGATTGTAGAAGGACTGTGACATGCCGTATTTGGGCTCTTAAATTGGCAGCCTGATGACTTTTTACATCACTGTTTTCATATTCTTTTAATTATCACTCAAAAATAATTTTTAAATCATTTATTCTTTACTAAAAAGCACAACAGCAAATGAAGGTGTTTTTTATCAACATTCATTCTTTTATGCAACCAACTTTCTTAAGGGTGGTTATTTTCCTTCTGTGTTTTGGTTTCCCTTCACTTTCACTTTGAACACTACCAGACTGAAGCGTAGGGTTTTGCAGGCTGAGAACCCATAACTCAGGGCCGGTTTTGCACATCTAGTCAGGAGACAACTCTGCGAGAGATGAATGGTCTAGCAGAAGGACAATTACCACTGAACAAAGGAAAGGGGGAACTAAAGAGTCGCTATTATGGCAGCATTATATATATTAAACGAGGCAAGCTGTCCTAGAAGCATAGATCTTCCCTGGCATTTCTCTTTGATGATTTATGATATGGTTACATTGAGTGTCCTTGTGGCCTCATATGCAGCAGACATTACTTTGATTTTCTTTTTCTCGAGCTTTATTTCATTCTACAGAGCACAATCAAAGAAAACTAGAGAGGTTCCTGTTCAATGCACTGTACCCCATTTAAGCTACGTTCCTTCCGGCTGGCAGAGAAGAGGGCATTTGGGCTGGCAAATTTTATCTGGTAGAGCAGTTATAAACAGCACTAGACTAGTTTCACCTTTACTGGAACACTATTCCTTAACCCCTGGTATTATATGATACTTTTATGTGTTTTTCCCAACTATAAAATTGAGAATATAATAACTGTGCATTGAAATAATTTTTTATTTCTTTACCTGCTCAACTGAACCAGGTATTTCCAAATACATCATTATATTATTTAAATGTCAACATCCCTAAGCGATGGATGTAATCACTAAATCTTGTTACAGAAACCTTCATACAGCACATATTTAGTAACCAGCAAAACCAGAATTCAAGGCAGAACCATCAGAATTAAAGCTCAAAAGCCATATACTGTCCATTACATGGTGCTAAAGTCTTACTGAGTTGCCCTATATAATACGTGTCATTACGGAAAAGAAGATATCAGCCATGCCGACAGCTCACCTCGGGCACTCTTCCTTTAAACACTCAGATCCCAGTTAAATTATGTTTTTGTACTCTGGCCCTTGAGCTCATTCTTTCCCAAATGAAGAATTACACTTAAGCACTTGGTTAAGCAAGGTTAACTTCAGACTAAAAAGGAAGGGACCATGTTTACTTTAACTGATGTAGAAACATTTCACGTTCAATTATAAACCACTCTGTAAACCAAAGGGAAAAAATAGTTATTGTTTTGATGGCCTACTGTGACATTATGAAAGAAATCATTAAATCACATGATTCACAAAGAAAATGGTATCCTTTCACCAGATGGATGATAACAGCATATAATCAGAATTCTGAGATCAGATTTTTTCTCATTTGGGAATGAAATTATGGGTCTGAGTCACGTTTGTTTTTAGTTTCTTCTTTCAACTTCAGGGATTCTAGGCAGTGGCTTAACGTCTAAAGTTTATGAGTTTCTTTTTCATTGAGTAAAAGAGAACATTTAAATTTTTCTATTGACTCCGTACTGACCACTGCAATTAGTGTTATATTTGATACTTCTGCTGGTTTTTTGGTCTTACATTGGATTTTTCTAGAGCAAACAGGAGGCAAGTATTTGAGAACAAGTCATTTATTTGGGAGGTGATGTCAGAAAACTAGTAGGGAAGTAGAGAAGTGAGACAGAGAAGGAAATAAAACCAATAAAAGGTATATTTATGAAGCCAACTACTACAGTGAGCCACGGTAGCTGGTGCTACTTCACACAGTGTCTGTTACAGTTAAGCAAGATAAGTCCAGCAGTTGAGAGCAAACGTTTATAAACATCTACAGCAAGTTGACATATACACATTGATTTTTATTATATTTTACAAAAACATTGGTCAGAAACAACAAAATCCTGTTACCTCACAACTTATGGGTTGAAAATCATAGGTATAGAGCAGATGCCTCAGAGTTAACTTGCCCCAGGGGTATGCATCCCCAGAGTTAACTTGCCCCAGGGGTACTCAGGCAAGCCAGTATTCTGGTGCTGCTCTGGAAGCTTTCATAACTCATCTCTCCCAGTCCGCTGTGCACATGGGAAGAGTGGGCAGAAATGCAGGTATTGGCTTCTGCAAGTTGCATGGGGCACCAACATCTGCTACATTTTCTTTTAACTGAGAACAGTAAGTTATTCTAGAAGCAATCATATGGCTAGGGCATGAAAAAAATCGATCAGCAGTGCTAATATTCATTGGACATCCCTAAAAATCATTCTTACTTCCTCCTTGTTCTCTATGTTTTCTTACTGTCTTCTTAGAGATTCCTACATTATTGATATGATTAAGATGTAAATCCTCTTTCTCCCTTCCCTACCATACATTTAACTCTATTTCTAAGGAATATTTAGGATGTTAAGAGTAACCCCCAGGGGTTTCTTCTTCCAGTATGATGATGAAAACTCCTAACTATATAACACTCCCACAAATAAACATTTATGGACTTGAGAAAAAAAATGTCTACATGGAGACTCTAGAAAATGATCAAAAGCAGGCAGATTTTAGAAAGGAGTCAAAACTTGGAAAAAGGCATGGGTGAATTCAGTGGCTTTACAGGCTCAGCCTGCGTGCAGGCAGTAGCTGTAACATGATACAGGGGGCAACTAAGGTGAGACAAGATTTTAGTGTGAGCATAACCATGTCTGCCCGCTGAACCAAAATAGTCAACATTATTCAGAAAAATAGTACAACTGAAAGGCTCAAAAATATCACATCCGTGATGTCCAGGATATGATCCAAAATGACTTCATAATAACAATAAAAACCAAATAAAACAAGAAATTGTCACTCACAAAAGGTAATATAAAGATACAAACTGCGAGATAACACAGATGATGGATTTACCAGAAAGGACCTTAAATTAGCTATTATAATTATGTCCAATGAAGCAAAGGAAGATACTCTCAAAACAAGTGCAAGAACAGATATTCTCAGCGCAGAAATAGAAAATACGAAAAGAATGAAATAGAAATACTAGAATTGAAGTAATAGAATACCTGAGATCTTTTAAAAGGATGAACTTAGTAGGAAGAATGGAGATACCTGAGAACAAATCATTGAACACAAATAGAAATTAGCCAAATTTTCCAAAATTTGTTGAAAAACAAAAAATTATAAATTGAGGAAGTTTAACAATCCCTAAATAGAATACATATAAAGAAAACCATGCCTAGTCACGTCATAGTAAACAGATTTTTAAAACAAGGACAAAAAGAAAATCTTCAAAACAGCCAGAGTAAAAATGACACATTATATAGAGAGGAATCACAGTTCTCATGAACTCAGACTTCCCATCAAAAAAAAAAAAAAAAAAAAAGACAGGAGCAGAAACAAAGAACTTTACCTTTAAAGTGCTGAAATAAAAGAAAAAACCAGTATGACAATCTAAAACTCAATATCCAAAAAAAAATGATTGTTCAATAAAGAAGGTAAACACTTTCAGATTAAAGAAATCTAAGGGAATTCATTTTCTTTTTAAAAAAATACATATTTTATTAATTATGCTATTACAGTTGTCCCATTTTTTCTCTCCCCTTTGTTGCCTTCTGCCTTGCACTCTCCCTCCCACCATAATTTCAATTCCTTGACGGTTAAGAAGTAGTTACAGTTATACAGTCCTAAAATTACTTCAGCCTTTTGAAGGCAATTGCAAGACTGATGTGGCCTCTGGTGAAAATGAGTTTGACAGCCCTGCCTTAGTTCATGTCCATGGGTTATACATAAAAGTTCTTTGGCTTCTACATTTCCTATACTATTCTTAACCTCCCCCTGTCTATTTTGTACCTACCATTTATGCTTCTTATTCCCTGTACCTTTTCCCCCATCTCCCTCCTCCCTGATAACCCTCCACGTGACCTATATCTTTGAATGTGTTCCTTTTCTAATGTTTCCTTAGTTCATTTTTGTTTTTGTTTTTTTTTAGGTTCAGTTGTTGATAGTTGTGAGTTTGTTGTCATTCTACTGTTCATATTTTTGATTTCTTCTTGTTCTTAGATAAATCCCTTTAACATTTCATATGATAAGGGCTTGGTGATGATGAACTCCTTTAACTTGACCTTATCTGGGAAGTACTTTATCTGCCCTTCCATTATAAGTGATAGCTTTGCTGGATAGAGTAATCTTGGATGTAGGTCGTTGACTTTCATGACTTGGAATACTTCTTCCCAGCCCCTTCTTGCCTGCAAGGTTTCTTTTGAGAAATCAGCTGATAGTCTTATGGGAACTCCTTTGTAGGTAATAGTCTCCTTTTCTCTTGCTGTTTTTAAGATTCTCTCCTCTTTAATCTTGGGTAACTTAATTATAATGTGCCTTGGTGTGTGCTTCCTTGGGTCCAGCTTCTTTGGGCCTCTCTGAGCTTCCTGGACTTCCTGGAATTCTATTCCTTCCCCGGATTTGGGGAGTCCTCCTTCATTTTTTTCAAATAAGTTTTCAATTCCTTGCTCTTCCTCTTCACCTTCTGGCACGCCTATGATTCTGATGTTGGAACATCTAAAGTTGTCCCAGAGGTTCCTTAGCCTCTCCTCATTTTTTGAATTCTTGTTTTTTCATTCTGTTCTGATTGAATGTTTATTTCTTCCTTCTGCTCCAGATCATTAATTTGAGTCCTGGTTTCCTTCCCTTTACTGTTGGTTCCCTGTATGTTTTTCTTTATTTCACTTTTCATAGCCTTCACTTTTTCCTCTATTTTGCGACCATGTGCAACCATTTCTGTTAGCACCATGATTACCAGTGTTTCAAACTATGCATTTGATAGGCTGCTTGCCTCTTCACTGCTTGGTTCTATTTTTGGAGCTTTGATATTTTATTTTATTTGGGCCATATTTTTTTGTCTCCACATGCCTGTTATGTTGTAAGCAGCAGAGCCTTATGTATTTAGCAGGTCAAAGCAATCCACATTGCTGTGCTGTGGTGCTATATGTGGCAGAGGGGTCTGAGAGGGAACAATGCCATTTGCTCAGCTCTTGGCTGGCTTTCTGTCACTTCCCCTGCTACCCACAAGCAAACTGGGCCATTCTGGTGCTGATTTCCCAGGTGGGTGGGTTTGTGTGCATTCTAGGACACAGTGGGTCTCTCCCATGAACTTTCCTATGAGGCTGGGAGTTTGTACTGCCACTGCAACCCCCACAGGTTTTTATAGCCAGAGGTTTTGAGGCTTTATTTCCCCATGCATGAACTCTGGGTTGTGCTGTCTTTCTCTCTCCCCAGTGATTCCTCTGGATTTATCTGCATGTATATGTGGGACCACCTGGTCCACCAGCCACCACCTCGCCCACCTGGTCCTCCAGCAGCCACTTTGCCTTATATCCTCTCCACCCTGACTTTTTGTCTCTGCCCCTCCTACCAGTCTGAATGAATGTTTCTTTAAATCCTTGGTTGTTGAACTTCCATACAGTTCAATTTTCTGGCATTTCTGGTTGGTTTTTGTTTTTTAAATTTGTTGTCCGTCTTTTGGCTCTGTGAGGAGACAAAGTGTATCTACCTATGCCACCATCTTGGCCAGAAGTTGAGGGAATTCATAATCAATACAAGAAATCCTAAAAGAATTTCTGTAGCCTGAAGACAAATGACTTAAGAAAAAAATGTAGATTTTTGGGAAGGAACAAGGTATATCAGAAATAGTAAATATCTTGGTAAATATAAAATTATTTTTTCTTTTAAATTTTTAAAAAACAAATAGGACTATTTAAAATGAAATATCAGAACACTGTCTTGTGATATTAAAATGCATTTAAATATTATATATTTAACAACTATAATATCAACTTTTTGATATTATATCAAGTTTTCCAGAATTGAAGAAACCTATATGATTTCAAGGTTTCTGTTTTATGTGAAGTGGTACAATATTAAATTTATACAGACTGTGAGAAGTTAAGAATGTATACTATTATCCCTAAAACAACCACTAAAAACTGAACAATGATGATGCCAATAATAAGTTAAAATGGAATTTTAAATATGATTTGACTAATTACATTTGTTAATTCCATCAAGGTCCATCCACATTGCCATAAATGGTAGGATTTCCCTCTTTCTCATAAACTGACTACTGGTTTTGACAGGGAAATATATGTTGAAACTTTCTAAAAATGAAGAGCAATATAATAAAATGCCTAGGGAACCAGGGAGAATATTTATTAATAATTTTTGAAAGATCCTTTAATAATAAGATGAATTTAATTCTATTTTATTTTAGATATTTGTCCAGAATTTATAAAGTATATTTATCAGGCATAAATTCTTTGTGAAGTACCCCCTTGAGCAGAATGTACTCAGATATGGGACTAACAGTATTTCTTCTTTGTAACATATACATTTTAGCTTTACTTAAGGGAAATAGAGTTGGATAAATAGCTAATATTTTGACCTGGTAAAGTGGTTTGGAGAAAGCAGAGCTTTCCTGTTTTGACATTTGGGATTTAAAAAGGTTCTAAATATAAACCTTAATAACACTCCTGGACATCAGCATAAGCAAGATAAAGGGAATATCTTTATTAGTAACTGAAGTCCCATAGTTTGGGTTTGAATAGCACTCTGCAAGTGACCTTCTGCTATACTGTAGTTTATTTTTGCATTTTAAATTTTATATTAGAAGTAAAGCTGAAAATCTGTGCATCACATTATATTTTTACATAGTGGAAGTATAAGGAAGAATTTCCTTATAGTGAGAGCTATCCATACACACACCTTGTTACGGTTTACCAGCTGTCAAGGGCATGAGAGATGGTAGGATTTTAGGTCTCAGTGGCTCTGGGGGGCTTGTTCAGATTGTAAAACTAAAACCGTGAATTCCAAGTTTGTTTGCCTTCATTATGGAGGTTTTTACCATTACATTATGAATGTTTATTTTCCACCGCCTTCTATGTACCTCACCCCCAACACCTCTGCTCTTCCTGTCTGGTTGTCTTTGTCCCTGGGGACATTTGATCATCTCTCTCTTACTCTGCCCTTCATGTCTAGTGCTTTTATGTTTTTGTGCTAGCACCATGGTAGACAGAAAAATCCATAAATGTCTAGGAGAGGCAGCGGGGGATGAATCGAGGGACATAGGTGAGTAGTAAGTAAAAGTGGCTGGACTAAGGAAAGTAATAAATGAAAGCCTGTAAATGGGACTCCAGGGGATTATAACTAACTACACACCAGTCATTAGTGAAATGGGAGTAATTTGCATGGAAGGAGTTGTCTTCTGCAAGGTTATCTTCCAACCTTTCATCTTGCCACCTTTTTACAGACACTTGCTGCTCTCATGCTGCTGACAAAACTTCTGTATCTAATGTCCTATTATCTCAGAAGCCTTATCTCTGTTACCTACCATGACATACTATGCCAGCAATGAGTATATATAGTTAATGTGTTATCCTTTTTCAGGTAACATGCTGGCCTCACAGAGAGGGCCTTATTCTAGTCACTTTGCTCTCTGAAGGGCAGAATATTGAGGCAGGCACTTGAAAGTCCTCAAGTGACCCCTGGTTGCACCAGGTAGGCAGCTGCCCATCCTGCCTACTTTTAGGTACCAGTTTGAGGAGTGTACAGCTCCTCTGCCCCATCGTTGCTTCTCCTGTTCTCTCCCAAATAACACTACCTCAGTGCAGTTGCTGGAAGGGTGATGGGAAGATGTGACTTGCAAAGGATGCCCTCTTCTGAGTGTATTGACAGTAGGTACAGTGGCACAGGTGACCCACAAACTACATGTGAGTCCCAAGTATTGCAGAGTGCAGTTCTAAAGTCACAGAGCTGGTATTCGCTTGCAAACTCAGGAATTTCCCAAGTGAAACTGAAATCGGCCCCTGTACAGTGAGGTCAGGGAGAGACCCAAGAAAGAGGCAGTTTTACCAAACAATAAAACTTACACATGAGGCTTGTTTTGAGCCACAAGATGAGTAGATCTCCACACTCATCCTCCAGAATATTAAGAGTTCATTATATAGAGGCCGTAACAGCGTTCAGTCACCTATACTGTCCAGATGGTCTCAACAACTCCTTACCCTCTCAAGGCTTCATCCCTGAAAACAGTGCTCCAAGGACCAGGAAGGACTGAGGAGCTTCCAGGTGGCAGAGTCTAGCTTCAGAGTCGACTGGTGGTCATAATCCCTCAATGACCTCCTCCAACAGAGGCTAAGAGCAGAGCCTGGATTGAAAGTTAAATCTGTAGATTGCAAACCAAACCAGTCCTAGTTGGATATCTCCTGGGAACAAAAAGAACTGCAAATCCACCATCAATACATTCGATAATCTTCCACCTGAAAGTAACAGCACATCTTGTTTTCTATATAATTGATTTATTTTTCTGTACAACAAAGGAAAAAAGGTAAGAAGAAACTGAGACTCAAAGAGAATAAGACTGGGCAGGGTTCTTGGAAAAATAGGAAAGGGGCATAAAAACAGAAGAGACAACCTCTTGGATATTCAGATTTTTCAACAGACCAGTAGCCAGCATTGTTTGGACATGAAATCATGGCAGCTAAATTTCAGATGTGCCAAACAGAAAAAATGTTTCTTCATCAGTGATAAAACTGGAAGCAGGTAAAGACCTCTGTCATCTTATCCTCCTGTGTGGGAGGTAGCACATGCCACCAACTCAGAGCAGCAGTCCCCAGGGCTTTGCAAGCAGTCTCTCTGGTATAAACAGGTTGGAGCTTTTCCCCCTCTGTGCTGAACTAAATATAAAACTACCTGATTCCCTCAATTGCCCTCTGGCCAGCTGCCTGCCATCTATTACTACAAAAGACTGTGTAGGAATAATGACCAGCTTCCTGTGTTTCGATCAAAAATGGCCTGAATTTACATTTTCACATTCAACTCTCCTTACAGAGAATTCTATTCCAGGCTCTTCTCTCCCCTCCTGTCTGTCTTCCTCATATTTTAAGTGAAGATATATATGAGGTCTGTCCATAAAGTATCCAGCCACTTACTATGAAAAATAGACATATTTATTGAAGAAGATGAAAGATAAAAGAAACATTGCACATAGGACAATGACACCTCAGTCCCCTTCAAAGTAGGCACCTTGGGACATCACACAGTTCTCCCAATCACCATCAGCTACCCCACTGTATTTTTCTAAATCTCATTGACAGTTTGAACTCTCTTCCTTTCTAAAAATGATTTTAGTTTTGGGAAAAGCCAGAAGTTGCAGGGTGCCAAATCTGGGCTGAAGTGGGCCTGAGACACCTGGTGATTTGAGGTTTTGCCAAAAAACTCTGCACAAGATGTGATGCATGAGCAGGCACATTGTCATGATGAAGCTACCCATCAATCACCAGTTACTCATAGCTGTGGCCTTCTGAATTGTCCAAATAGTTTCCATGGAGGAATGTTGAAGCTTAATAAAAAGTCTGATGTGTATTTGGTGCTCTACTTGCTCAGTCATTTTGAATGCAACAGCCACACAGTACACATGCTCACTCAATGGCATCTACCACCCCACTGACTAGTACAGTAAACTTATCATTGTTCATGCATGGGCATTCCAGTCCACTCTCCTTGGCTGCCAGGTTACATCAATGTCACACAACCCATTCTATTATACCCATTCTATTATATTGACAGTGGCTGGACCATTTCCAGACAGACCTCATATAGAAGTATGGCAAATGGACTTATGGGTGTGGCTGTCACTATGACTTCCATATGCAAATTATTTGTTGAAGCTGTGGTCACACAGGAGTGGGAAAGGCTGGTCAGTGTTAAAGAACCACATCAGGCCTTTATTTCCTTTTTTTTTCCTAGGGATTTTGAGAATCCCTCTCTCTTAGCTTGGCTGAGGAGGAAGTCAATGACTAAATAGGTTTTCTGGTGTGGATTCTGTTTGTATCAGGTTAGTGCATCCTTTGTCTAGATGTTTCTAATGCATCAAAACCTATTGATGGCCTTCAACTTGAAGACATTACTGGCAGAGCCAGCTCCTAATTCACCCAATTCATTTGTTATTCAGAATCTGATTTCCACCCATTGTCCCACCTTCTCCCCTTGTTCTATTACCAACCCTCTACTTCATTAGTCTGCTCACCAGTTCTTCGGCATGTTGGAGATAGTCCTACCTCCAAATGCTAGCTCACCCCCTCTTTCATCCCTTCTATACTTCCACCCATCCCTTCTATACTTTTGCTTCTCTGTGTTCTATTCATTCTTTTTTTAGTTAATTAATTTATTTTTATTGTATTTTTTCCATTACCATTTAATCACCTTATAGCCCCTTCCCCTGCAATCACTACACTGTTGTCCAAGTCCATGAGCCCTTTTTCCTTTTTGCTTAATCTCTCCACCCCCTGTCCTCCCTCCTTAGCTGTCATCTGCTCTCTATCTATGAGTGTCTCTATTTAGCTTGTTAGTTCAGTTCATGAGATTCCACGTATGAGTGAAATCAATGGCATTTGTCTTTCTCTGACTGGCTTATTTCACTTAGCATAATGTTCTCCAGGTCCATCCATACTCTTACAAAGGGTACAACTTTCTTCTTTTTTACAGCCACGTAGTATTCCATAGTGTAAATATCCCATAGTTGTTTTATCCACTCGTGTATTGATGGACAGTTGGGCTGCTTCCATATCTTGGCAATTGTAAACAATGCTGCAATGAGCATAAGGGTGCTTATGTTCTTTCAAATTAGTGTTTTGGGTTTTCTTGATATATTCCCAGAAGTGGGATAGCTGGGTTGAAAGGCGGATCCATTTTTAATCTTTTGAGGTATTCCCATGCAGCTTACCAGAGTGGCTGCACCAATCCGCATTCCCACCAACAGTGCAGAAGGGTTCCCCTTTCTCCAGCACTTGTTTTTTGTTGATTTGTTGCTGATGGCCATTCTGATAGGGTGAGATGATATCTTATTGTGGTTTTAATTTGAATTTCTCTAATGATTAGTGATACTGAGCATTTTTTCATATGTCTGTTGGCCATCTGTATGTCCTCTTTGGAGAAGTGTCTGTTCAGGTCTTTTGCCCATTTTTTAACTGGGTTGTTTGTTTGATGTTGAGTTTTATAAGTACTTTATAAATTTTGGATATTAACCCTTTATCAGGTGTATCGGTGAATATGTTCTCGCATTCTGTGGGTTGTCTTTTTATTTTGTTTGTGATTTCCTTTGCTGTGCAAAAACTTTTTAGCTTGATGTAATCTCATTTGTTTATTTTTTCTTTTGTTTCCCTTGCCTGGGGAGATATATCTGATAAAATATTGCTATAAGCAGTGTCTGAGATTTTGCTGCCTATGTTTTCTTCTAGGATTTTTATGGTTTCAGGGCTAACATTTCAGTCTTTGATCCATTTTGAATTTATTCTTGTGGGTGGTGTAAGAAGGTGGTCTAGTTTCATTTTTCTGCATGTATTTGTCCAATTTTCCCAACACCATTTATTGAATAAACTATCTTTAGCGTAGTGTATATGCTTGCTCCCTCTGTTGAATATTAATTGACTATAAAGATGTAGGTTTATTTCTGGGCTCTCTATTCTGTTCCATTGATCTGTGTGTCTGTTTTTGTGCCAGTCCCATGCTATTTTGATTACTGTGGCCTTATAGTAGAGTTTCATATTAGGTAGCGTGATTCCTCCAACTTTATTCTTCTTTCTCAGGATCATTGTTGCTATGTGGGCCCTTTTGTAGTTCCATATAAATATCTGAAGTATTTGTTCTAGTTCTGGGAAATATATCATTGGAATCCTGATAAGAATTGCATTGAACCTATAGATAATTTTGGGTAGTATGGATATTTTAGTGATGCTAATTTTCCTATCCATGAACATGGAATGTGCTTCCACTTATTCATGTCTTCTTCAGTTTTTCATAATTTTCTCAGTACAGGTCTTTTACATCATTGGTTAAGTTTATTCCTAAGTATTTTACTCTTTTTGAAGCAATTGTAAATGGGATTGTTATCTTAATTTCTGTTTATGTTAGTTCATTTTTGGAATATAAAAATGCAACTAATTTCTAGATATTAGTTTTGTATCCTGCTACTTTGCTGAATTCATTTATCAGTTCTTGGTGGAACCAATAAATGTAGTAGTTTCTTGGTGGAATCATTCTTTAGGATTCAGATAAGTCCCCTTTTTTTCTGTGAAGCCTTTCCTTCCCTGGCCTTCTTTAATTTTGTTTACCAAAATGAGGTCCATGTTCTCACAGCATCAGCATCATGTGGAAGCTTGACAGAAATGCAAATTTTCTGGCCCCACTTGAGATCTACTGAATCAGATTCTGCAGTTTAATAAGATCCCCAGGTGGCTCCTATGTACAATACATGGATTTTTAAGAAACACTGTCTTAAACACTGACTGCTTAATACATTTGGCATTTAGCAACTGTCTCCCTAAATAGATCCTAAGCTCCTGGGGAGAGTGACCTTGAGTTCTAGCTCTTTAAGTCCCCAGTATCATGTTCACAGTGTCTGGTGGTTGAATGTCATATTGTCATTCAATAAGCACACAGCAAGGCACTGAGCTTGGCTCCAAAGATATTAATACAATTGGATCGTATCCTTTTAAATGTTTCTAGGTGCTTATTCCTACCTAAGTTCTATTGTCCTGGGGTTCTACCTTGACTAAAACAGTGGGCTTTAGTGCTTTAGAAGACAGGCAGATTTCACTTTTGTTGGAAAATTCAAATATTTTCTGAGTGTATTACAACATGATCTATTGTGTTTTCTAAATTTCTTTATATGTTCCCCTTAGTACATGAGGCCTGTCCATCTTAATCCTGAAGCCCTTTCATAAGCTTTAGGGTAGAAAAAAATTCCAAGTATAATGTAAGGAAAAGGGATACTGCTGATGCCTTCCAGTATCAGTTGAGTATAGGAAGAAGAAATTAAAAGTGAGGAAATAGGCTGCAAGACATGTTTGTCTTGTCCTCCTGACTGTTGGCCACAATCTTGGAGCAAGAAGGTATTATAGATAAATCAAGGGGAAATGCCAGAGAGGCTTTTGCTTTACTTCCCATTTGTGACTGTGGAAGCCGGAAAGACCACAATTCCACTCTGCCCTGCAGGACCCAAGAACAAATGAACTCCCAGCCATATACAAGGGGATCTGCCATTCTGCAGCTAAGGAGGGTTCCATTGAGCAACTGGAGATGACTGATATGGAGGAAACAGACCTTCAGGTACATGAGCAATGGACACTGAGAACATTCAGGGTCAGGACCAAGTTGTGAAAAAAAATGAGAGGTTTTAGTAATCAAGAACTGGTATGCCACTCCATGGTCATGAAAAACTCAGGGCCCTTTTTATTTTGCTGACCATCCATTGCTTTCTTCCACATTGTCCAAGACAGCTGCTGCAGCTCTACTCATCTTGTCTGCATCCCAGCCCATGGGAAAAAGACTGAGGGGGCAAGCGTGCACCCCCACCCTTTTAAGGAAATAGGTAATAAATGGTATACTCAACTAAGGTGAGTGAGCAGAGTTTAATAAAAGGGCTATTGACAAGACTGTGAGCAGAATTAGGAGAAAAGTAACTAGATACCTGAGTCTGTAAACCTGTTGAGCCATCACCACCACTAGGCCTGAAGGGACCAGGAGAGTGATAGGGAGAGCTGTAGCATTCTAAAGGCTTACCATAGAGGAGGCTTGGCTTTTAATGAAGAAATGCACCATGCCAACCTACAGCCTGGCACACTCACACAATTATTTTCAAATGACTTTAAATCAAACTAGTTGAATGTAGTTGGGTCTTTCATTGGTGGGTCCTTCCCACCAGTTAACTGAGAGTCACTTTGTCCACCACCTCTTGTATTTTGTTGTGCTGGTGAGGGCAGGTTGTGTTGAAGCTGTTTTTTCTGTGTGTACAAGGTTTTGAGGATTTTCTCTTGCTCTTGTTCAGTTGTTTGTACTGGGTAGTGTCTTCACTATTTAGTTGTATTTCCAGATAGGTCCTGGATTGAGGTTTGTGTGGGTTCCACTCCCTCCTTCACCTTCTTCTGTTGTTATCTGTTGGTGGTTCCTTTGTTGTTGGGTTTCTTCTTCCAATGGGTATCCTGTTGTTCACCACTTCCACCTACTCTTTTTTGTGATCAGTTGGAGGGGGAAGGCAAAATGGTTTAAGACAGCAGGAGAGTATTCTATGATATTTACAGTAGCAGCCAGTAGAGAAGGGATGGAAGATCCTTTGGCTATGTATAGTGTTAACCGTGATCTTCTACCCAACTAGCCACTTTTTAGAAATGGTGGAAAGAAGGTAAGACTCTTGTTGGGGAGGGAAGGATTGTGAGTTGGATCTTGAAAGCAGTGAGGTTGTGGGAGGTCAGATTCTGAGGTAAGGTGAGAGTAAAGGATAGTAAATAGGTGTAGTGTGTGAGAGAATAGAGTTAACCACTACAGTAATAGAGTTCAGGAATCCATGAAGTGGGCTAAGATCTGGGAGGGGTGTTGTGAAGTATTTACAATTGTATGGAACAGCTATTATTTACAATAATGTTAGGGCAACAATCATATGACAGAATCTATGTGATCTGGATAACAAGAATAGGGAGTATAGGACCTTGAGTAGTGTGCTAATGGAACACAAGTGTAGTGAAGGACATTAAATTAGCAATACACTATGAAAGAGAGAACAGGGGAAACCTGCCAAGCCAAGAAAATGTAACCAGCCAAGCAAAGAAGACTATACAGAAAGAAGAGGAATACAAAAATACTATTAAAATAAAAGTTGTAAGAATAATGAAAAAAATAATACAAATGTGCAATAACTTGCAGGTTCTCTGTAATAACAAAGTGAAATTTGTCTCACTGTCTCAGCTGTTGGGATCCCCCCTCTTTGGGTCTGACTCTGGTCTTTTCACAGTTCCAGGTTTTTTTGTCTCACTTGTGGGCATTTTTTTTTTAAAAAGCAGAAGGAAGGAAGAAGAGATAAAAATGGAAAGCAAGGAAGAAGGAATGAAACAAGAAAGAAGAAAAGAGAGAAAAAAGGAATTAAAAGATAAAAAATAATAAAAATTTAAAAATTACTTTAAAAAAAAAACCTCTTGGTTTCAAATTGGCCATACCGGTTTTTGTGGTCTTGCTGGCTGCAGTAGGTTGAGGGGAACTTGGTATGGCTTTCTCCCTTCCCGATCTGCACTCAGCCTCTGTGCACTCTCCCCAAAGCTAGGCTAATGCCTCTCCCCAGAGCCTTGGGTGTGGGATCCAGGACTTCCTCAGAATGCATTTTCCTTGGGGTTACAGCTGTGGGCTGGGTTATGGGCACGCATGTGCTTGGACAGGCTGCCTCAGTCCCCTAAGTTCGGGTGTGCACTCTTCCCAGTGCTATGGGGGTGCACAGGGCCTTACTTGCAATCTTCTGAGCAACCTCGGGTTCGATGCCCAACTGGGTGGGGAGTAGGCCAGAGCGATTGCTGCAGGAGAATTCCCCAAACAGTGTCTCTCTTTTCACTTTTTCTTTTTGAGAAATTGCTCCTACTCAAGACTGCCACTCTGTACAGTGGCCTGGCTTCTTGCACAGCCAATTCTTCAGCCAGACTGGGGACTATTGGAGTCAGGGCCCATCACTGCACGACTCTCAACTCTCCCCAACCAGTGTCCACAGACTCTGTGGGTGCTCACAGCCCCTGTGTGTTTGCCACTTAGTCCTTATTCCCCTCTCTGGGACTTCAAGCAACCAGGTCTCTCCTGCTGCCGCTTCAACCTTGTTTGGCCAGGGAGGGAGCAGTTGACCCTGCTCTCTCCCAAGGACCCTGTGGCAGACCCAGAGGGTGCCGGGCCTGGGGCTGCAGCTGCACTGATCCCCACGCTGGTCCCTGGGACCTTATTGTCCTGAAGCACTCTCCTTACCATCTGGTTTTCAGTGTCTGCTACAGTTTTTGGTCTCCTATCTTCATATATGCTGGGGTACTGTTGACCGTTTGCTCTGTTCCTCAGATCAGCTAGGTTTTTCTCCCAGGTGTAGGGGGAAGTGGAATCTGCTCCCTCCTACCACACTGCCATCTTCCTCCTCTAAACTACTTGAATGTAAATTCCTAGCTGGATATATACTGAGGAAAAATAACTACAAATAAATCATCAATGCGTTTGATGATTTTATAGTTAGTAGTAGTGCAGACCATCTCCCCTGCCATCCTTCAGGGTCTTCTCTTGGTGTCTCCTTGGCCAAGCCCAAGTGAAAGTCTAAAGTCGAGGGAGCCCATTGATGGATTCTATAAAAGCCCATTTTTCAACACAAAAAATATTATGGAAAGGGGTGTAAAGTTGATTTGGAGGCATAAACAGGGCATCCCCAAGATCTTTCCTCTCATTTCCATATAAACTTAGGCTTGCATGTCATTGGTCTGAATTAAGTCATGTGCCAAATGGATAATGTGGTCTTTTATGTGGTTGGCTCTAATGACTGCTAAAAATTAGGGTTCTCATTACTAAGGAAAGTCAGAATGGATTTGGAGAGACAATTACCAGTGTCTGAAGTGTAGGCTATTTCCTGATATGGAAACTATCATGATACATTTGTCTAACTGTTGTCTTTAAGGAAATCAGCATATTTTAATAGTGACCATTTACTGTTGTCCTATTGTTAAAACTGTGAATGCTTTCCACTGGCTACAGAAGTCTCCCACCTTTGGATCTAATTAGGGCCTTAGTGCCTTTTTTATAAGGGTCGGGGAAAAGTCTAAGAAACCACTTCTAACCAAATGAGGAATACTCTGGTATATTTGAAAGAGACCTCCCTCCATCTGGCCTCCTGGTCAGCAGAACTACTTTCCAACGAGCCATTGAATTTGGTGTCCATGCTATCATCCATCATCTTTACTTAGCTAGGGCTCATATATGGTACAATGTGTACAGAACAAAGACTTCCTCCCACATCTCATGAATCCTCTGCCCTCTCTGCTGGCCCACACACCCATTTAGATCCCATTCTCTTTCTTACCCCATTTCGATATAGTCTGGCTCACATCTTTTCCCCTCTTCTCCTGATATTCTCCATGTACATTAATGTTTGTGACCTGAAAGTCAAGTTTCTTCCTAGCTTATAAGAAGAAACTCCATGCTTTATTGGTGGAGGGTTTTGTTTCTGAACTTTCCCCCCTTTGAGGAATAGGAACTGGTATTCCCAAAACCCTCCACTCAGGGTCATTGGTCTTGGGCACTTGATATCATATGCACTGTTGCAAAGGAAATTCAGCTACTAAGATAGTTCTCAGAGCCCTCCCCTGAAGATGGTCTGATCTAAAGAGATCTTAACAATGTATGAGGATGTATTTAGCCATTTACTAAGATATTTTTATGTAATTTTAAAAGCTACAATTAGTAGATAGTTTTAGCAATTAATATGCTGTTAAAACTTCCACAAACTAGAATATAAATGTTATCTTGAAAGGGGTTATGTATGCATACAGAAAAAAAAGAAAATGAGGAATAAATGTGCAATGTAAATATGACATATTGAATATGCAACCTAAAAGTTTGGTTCATTAGCAAAAAGTCAGATACCGGAAACTTTTTACACAAATTTGGCTTTATTTGCAAGAGATATAGAAAACTCAGATAACTAATCTTTAACTTCTCCTCTGTTGAGGAAGGAGCAAAGTCAACAGCAAATGCTTCAGTGACATATGTATGATGAAAACTGAGTTACATTTTCACATGATGGCCAGTGTGCACAACTGAAATTCAGCTACTGTACCGCATCAAAGTCAGAAGCAATAAACCCACAGAGGGGTAAATAAATTGATAGTCCACTCTCATTTTCTCCCAGGAGGCTTTATAATAAGCCATTAATTTTTTTCACCTATCTTCCTAATTTTTGCAAATTAATAGAGGAAAATATTAGCATCAGAACCATCAATAATTTGGTCTTCTTGTTATACAGGAGATTAAATAGTCAACTGGCATGAGTGATGGAAAGGCCAACCCACTCCCCTTTTTGTTCCATGATGAATCATTTGACAAGACATCACCATGGCAGCTCAGTTTGAGGGAACAGTATCAGTGTGGACACAAAAGCGAGGAGATCAGTGACAGCCATTAGCTGAAGTGTGTCTTCTTTTCAAATAGTGAACACATATTTTTCCAACGGTTCCTAATTACATGCGACGTGCTGATAGGAGGTTTATAAATGGAAAAGGTGAATTTGACTGGTCTCTTTTTAATACCACAGATACAACCAATTATGTAGAAATGTATTCAAAGAACACTTCTGTTTTTGTCAAGGACAGAAAAGGAGGAATAAAAAGAATTGGGCAATAAAATACAATAGAACAAAAAAATAATAAAATTTCCAGAAATTGTGAAGAAAAGCAAATTGCAAATAAAGCGACAGCCCCCCTCCCAAGACCATCAGAAGAGAATGAGGAAGATGGAGAAAGGCTATTTCCAATATTAGGATCTACTTAATTAGTCTTTTTATTAGTTAAAAAAATAACTATCTTGAAAACAAAGAAAATCATAAATGACATAAATAACAAATTAAAGATCTTATGTGTCTTATACCACAATCTTATAGGACATGTAAATTTCAATATCAGATGTGAGTGGTGTAGGGAGGGGTGTTGCCAATAGACCCCAATGTAATGACATTTAAATGTAGTGGCATTTAAAAGTGGTGATTTATACACCCTCTGTTTTATTTATTTTATCCAGGTGGAGTGCCAGAGACTCCAATTCATCGATGCTTCAAGTACAATTGGATTTAGAGATTTAGGGATGCCAAATCACATAAACTAAACTCACAGAGACTGTTATTTCTAAGCATAATGACAATTTAATAATTTACAATGAATGACATAACTTTTGTGGGGAACAGATTATGCGTTTTAACTTGGAGAGCCCATTTCCTTCCTATTGAAAAGCCAGACAAAAGAGGCAAATAAAATTCAAAGGTTTGCTTCACAAACATGGAAAGTCAACTGTGGGATACAAAAATCTGACATCACTGGAAATTTAGAGCCCAGTGATCCATATTCACAGCAGTGGTTCGCTGCAGAGTGGGTGTCTTCTTACCAAGACCCTGTACACTTTTTGCACATTGCTTTTCTGACTATGTTTTCTTGTTGAACTCTTTTATCTCTGTGTTATTTCTGCAGACTCCCTTCTCTACCCTTGTGATTGATGTATTCTTTCTTTAGATATGATAATAACATTAGTTGGGTATTGCTGTTATGGTCATTATTGTTGGTCTGTTCTTTAAAGCATTTTCATTTCTTTAAAGTACTCTAAAGCACCCTATTACTCCAAGTGTGGTCTGGCAGCGTTGATGTCACCCAAAAGCTTCTGGAAAAGGCAGAATCTCAGTCCCCACCCCAGACCTACTGAATGAGATTGTACATTTTAGTAAGATCTTCAGGAATGTTGGATTCACATTAAAGTTTAGGACGCATTTCCCTACTTCTTTCCCTCCATTCCTACCTCTCCTACCATCTCTTTCTACCTTTGCCTTTACAGCTGGGTTAACTCCAATTCACTTTTGAAGGTAATCTCAGATATAATCTCTTTTCTACACTGGCCCACTATGTTTTGAATTATATCTTTGGTCTCAAAGGAAAATATTCATATCAGATTTGGGGGGCTACCTCACTGTTGCATCAAGGGAAGCAAGCTCTCTGAGAAGGACTGGGCCCAAAATTGAGCCCCAGGGTCCCTGTGGTGTAATTAAAACAAGCAGACCCACCTAAGGCACACTTAATACATGTAGTCCTATAATTGAATGAACAAACCTAAATGCCAATGAAGGTCTCTTGCCTTTGAATTAGGATTATACAAGTTGAGAGTTAAAGAAAAAAAAAAAACTAAAACAATTTAGGCCAACAGGAGAATTGTTGACTACATAATGGTGATGGTTGATGTCACCAGGCTCTAGTCATCACTTTTTCTATTTTTAAATCTTCACCCAAGGACATTTTTTCATTGCTTTTGGAGAGAGAGGAAGAGAGAGAGAGAAACTTCAATGCAACAGAGAAATACCAATTGGTTGCCTCCTCATACATGCCCATACCAGGGATGGAACCCACAACTTAGGTACATGTCCTGAACAGGAATCGGACCAGGAATCTTTCATTTACTGGATAATGCTCCAGCCGACTGAGCCACACTGGCCAGGGTTCACTTGTCCCTTCTGGTGCCAGCCTTACTCTCTCCTCCTGTAGAGAACTGTCTCCTCTGAGGATGGTTGTCAGCACTTAGAGATTCAGACTGGGTAGCTTGCAGTGTGGTTTGCTTGGTAACACAAGACAACTTCTGGTTTTACTACTTGAGAGACTCAGGTTCTGGCATAGTCCTGATTGAAATCAATTAACTAATCCCATTACTGCTAGAGCCAACCATGGGAAGTTGAGGAAGACACCTATGAAGATGCAGAGGAAAGAGGTCAGCTTGATGGATCTGGGCTCCATCCCCTCCCGCCACGGCATTCACCTCCAAGGATCAGATGACCCACCCTGAGCAGGTAATTAATGGTCACCCGGCTAAATGGTCTTTTTTTCAACTAAGTGGTATTATCTTTACCCCACTCCAGTTTATAATCTATTCATTATTTAGATTTCTTTTTTCAAAATGTATATAGCTAATCTTCCCCTTAAATTGCTTATAATATACTTGAGATTAAAAGCAAATATTTTTCCATAAATTTATTCCAATCATCACATCATAAAACCTACTGTATTTATATTTGTGTGTAATTCCCATGATATAAATTTTAGATATGCATGAAAACAAGAACAAAGCACTTTGGGGGGAAGCTTGTCAAACTTAATCTTGTTTCGTTTTTGGAGTGATGTTTCATTCAGGGACTATGAATTGGCAGTGCTATTTCTTCATAAAGAAACCTTCATAAGGAATCACATAATAAAAGCTCAAACATTATGAATAAAATTATAATCAATCATCCTTGGAGGGCATTACTCGAACCTTTTACTAATCAGAGCAAGTATGGAAAATAGATCTCATGGTGGCTAATGTAAATTTTTCTTCCTTTCTCCCCTAATCAAATATGCTTGCTTTTAAAAGCATTTGTGTAAGATTAGGAGAGAAGTTTTCACTCTGTGGTTGAAAAAAATTCCTTGATTGAGAAGCTATACATTCTTTGTCAAAGCAATACTATGCTCAGTCGTCTTTGTGTTTGTCTGTCTTATAATAGGGTACAAATTCCTCAAGGTACAAGTTCGAGGCCATGCAAGCCTCAGCTTTCCATCATGAAGGTCAGGAGTAATGCGTCTCATTTGATCATGACAGGCACTGGGGAAGTTCATCGATTTGAATAGCACTCTTTTAAAAATGACTGGAATACTTAGCCATTCATGGGGGCTGGCTCTCCCACCAAAATAATACTGAAGATTACTTATTGAACACTTAAACTATGTGTATCAGTCAGAATATCAGAAGGAAATTGACAGCATACTCAAACTGAGTAACTTCAACAATTTAATAGAGGGAGTGTTTACAAAGGTTTGGGCAGAATGCCAGGGAAACGAGCTAGAGAGCAATACCTTGATGCTGGTAACAGTAGAGCACCTTTACCACTGCTAGGAATGAAGAGACGGGGACCTAGAGAAAGTGTAGAGCTAAGTAGAACTGGGGCTAGGGTGGGGCAACTGAGATACTTAAGGTGCGAAGTTTAAGGCAACCCCTCAGGGTCCCTTCACTGACTCTTGCACCCCCACCCCACCCCAATGGACAGATGAGCATTGCCCCTGGAGGTGCTAATTTCCCTATACTTTTGTTTCTCTTACATAACCCTTGAGGCAGAAACTGGAAGACTAAAGAGGAAGCTTGTCATTTGCCATTGGATGCCACCCCTCCATTGTAAGGTGGTTCTGCACTTACTCTATAGAACTGTTCCTGAAAGCAGAGGTAGACTGGAGGGACATGACCCCTGGCCCCTAGGCTACATTCCTTTTCTGGCCACGCCCTAGATGAAGGAGTGCTCAGGTGCACCTGCCAGCATCTCACTACTGTGCTTTCCCTTTGACTCTCCCACCCCCATTCCGACAAGCCCAGAAGACCTGTATCACCTCAGCTACAGGATTTAACACGCTAGTATATCATGCATTTGAAGATCTTTCTTTAAGGGACAAAGATCAAAACCTTTTCTTTCAAGCTAACATGTCAGTCACCATTTACAACATGCATTTTGAAACTCGAATGCTGAGTATTATCTCTTTGTTTCCTCTTACAGTTCTGCTATTACGATTCCACCTTGAACTGTAGGATGTGGGAAAAGAAGGATTGGAGTAGCAGAGCATGTCATCAAAAGAAGCATCATTTAATGTCTCAAAATATAATCCATACTTGTCCTCCACAGTATATGTGTTTTAGGTAAAAATCACTAATTTCTGGATGTTCCCACTTAGTTAAGAGGACAGTGGCTTGACCTACTCAATCTATCCACTGCCTCGCAATGCCCTCCATGTCCCATCCTGCCCCAAGGAAGGCCCTGGTTGGCCAGACTGATCCTTAGGCTGCTGTGGTGGAGAATCTGGAGGAAAATGAGAAAGTAGACTAGAAAAAGGCACATACATAAAAGGAAGAGTTAGAGGGATTTGGGGAATCAAGTTTGAGGAAAGCAACTGTGACATGTGAGGGCAATGTTCAGAACAAGAAAAAACGGTAGCTTTAAACAAGTATTGCTGGAAATTGTGAGTCTGTGTGTGTGTGTGTGTGTGTGTGTGTGTGTGTGTGTGTATGTGTAGGGGGGTGCTGTTCAACAGTATCCACATAAAAGACCCAAGATGTTTCTAACTTGATTTTGGTTGCATGGACCACGTTCTTCAGCTGTAACTTTATTCTGATACTGAACCATATAAGCAATGTCATGTAAGAATTCCATATCTCTCCTTGAAAAGACATCTGTCACTCTACCTTTTCTCACCTCTTTTCTTTTCCCTTCTGACTGCTCCCCTTTTTCCTCCCAACTCATCAGGGGTTGCTTTTTAAGTGGGTTTTACAGATTTGTATACTATATGCCTTGGGATATTATCCTACCCACACATTTAAACTGTGCTGATGAAAGGCATCATCTCAGATACTTGGTTTTAAATTTTTGGCTTTTGAATATTATGTCATCTGTTATGGGCTATGAATTACAGTCCTAATGAATATTGCTAAATCTTTATTCTACTTCACTTTCTCTGTCATGACCATGTACACTCTAAAGGCCTTATCTTACCTGAAATTCATTTCCAGCCCAAGCCTAGTACTAAACAGAATCAGCGGCCCTTCTCTTTAGATTTCTTTATTTTTTTAAAGATTTATTTATTTATTTATTTTTAGAGAGGGGAAGGGAGGGAGAAGGAGAGAGAGAGAAACATTAATGTGTGGTTGCCTCTCATGTGGTCCCCACTGGGGACCTGGCCTGCACCCCAGGCATGTGCCCTGACTGGGAATCGAACCTATGATGCTTTGGTTCGCAGCCCGCGCTCAATCCACTGAGCTACGCCAGCCAGGGCCTCTTTAGACTTCATGCTTGTGAAACAATTTGTATTCATTTCTTAGGGCTGCCTTAAATGGAACCACAAAATAGATGCCTTGCAACAACAGAAATTTATTCTTTTATAGTTCTCGTAGCTAGAAGTCAAAATCAAGGTGTCAGCAGGACCATGCTCCCTCTGAAGGCTCTGGGGATGTGTCCTTCCTTCCCCTTCCTTGCTTCAGTACTTGGTGTTGCTTGGCTTGTAGCTACCTCACTACAATTTCTTCCTCTGTCTCTACATGGCCTTCTTCTCTCTGTGTTTATCTCCTCTTAGAAGGACACCAGTGATTGGTTTTGGAGCCTATCATAATCTAGTGTGACTTCATTTTAACTTAACTAATTATATCTGCAAATATCTTATTTCCAAATAAGGTTGCATTCCAAGGTTCCAGCTGGACATGAATCTGGCAGGGGCAGGTACAATTCCATGCAACAAACTCTTTCTTTCCCTTCACCCACAAGCACCACACTGAGACTGCCAGCTCCATTGAGTCTATGGCCAAGAGTAGGCATGCAAGTTATCTTTGCACAATGACCCACTGAGCTGCTTCTATTTTTAAAATGCAGTGTTAGGCTTTCAGCTTGCTCTGACAGTGAATTCAGCTGTGCCTTTTCCAGAATGGCATTCACTCCATGGGATGTGCAGACAGTGGAGACATATCTTGTCACAGCTGTGGCAATTTGACTTAGTTGTAGTAATGGGGTTTACAGCTCACTAAGGATAACCAGTTATCCAGACAGGGTCCATCAACTCTAAAGCACAATCTATTTTATCCTTTTATAAAACAGTGTAGAGAATGTGGGCAGACTTGTTTGACAATGGCTTGAACATTTCTGTGGTACCAGTAAAGGAAGAGCCTTGTTCTTAGAGTCACTTTGACTTACTGGTATCTTTCCATGTTTGGGAGGCTGCCTAGTAATGCAGGTTTATGGGACTAGATTGAACTCTAAGGCAAAATCAGAAAGAAAAGGCAAGCAAAGGGCAAAAGAAATGAGCTCTTGTTATATAAACTTCTGAATTACAAGTACAAGTAAAATCCAAGGTTTTAAAATTAATTTGCAAATCAAAACAGTAGAGAAATGCCTTTTGCATTTATTTATACATAATGATTCACATCCTGTATCTATGAGTGTGGCCAGAGAAGTCTAGTTGTCACCATGAGGTTCCTGACCACTGAGGCTCATTATAGCCTGGCTCGGGGCCCACATTGTTGATATTTTGTGTTGATGGCTGCCTTGCAAAGCCCCTAGGGGGATTGAGATGCCCAATTATAATCTGTGCTGGATGATAACTAAACCCACTAATCTCATAAATTCAAGGCAAGGGTTGCAAAACAAAATGTCTCCTGGGGCCAAGCAGGTAGCATAAATAGAAGAGGTGGTCTGCCTAAGGGCTGTGGCCACTGGAGACTCCAGAACCTGGATGTTTGGAGAAGCTCCCAGTTATTTTTGGTGATTGTTGACCCATCAGCATGCGAGTTTCAGTATCAGTAGAGCCACATATGAAAGTTCTTTAAGGAAAACAGAACATCTCAACTTTTATGTGAAATTCCTGCTTTCTAAAATACAGAGTATGGGTTAAAAATTTTAAAAGCACCCTACAGGTAAAATAATAATAATAATAAAAATACCCCATAAAGCCTGCCTTCTGCAAGCATCCACTGATTTAAAATTTCTGTCTCAAGATTAAAGAGGGAATGCCATTTACTGGAAAACAAAAATCCAAATCACAACTTTCTACCATAGCTGTATTAACAGTAGGTCTGCATTCTACACAAGGAGATCTGGGTTATACTCACAGCTTTTTCACCAATGAACTCAAAACCCTTGAGCAAGTCACTTTCACTCACAGGACCTCAATTTGCTATGTTGGACCAGGTGATTTCTGAGTGTTTCTGTCAATCTCACTTTTTCTGTAATTTTGTGATCAAGTGCCTTTGACGGGAAACACTGTGTTCTTTTCACTCAGTGTCTAGCATAGTACCTGGCATGCGGTCAGCACTCAGTAAGTATCGTTCAATGCAGCACTACATCCATGAAGGGATGAATCAACTTCATTCCCGTTTTCAAAATAAGTGAAGTGAGTCCCAAAGAGGTTAAGTAATGTGTCTAAGTTCCCACCATTAATAAGAGGACAGACAGAATAGGGAGCCTTGACCTTCCGGCCCATGAAGTAGTAAGTAAAAGGAGAGCAATAAATATTGCACACGGACAAGGATGTACCAAGGGCTAACTTCTTTGGATTATGTTGCCAGAAGTTCAGCTTTGTCCAGTTCCATGTTACTGACCACATTTCCTTCCCAGTTTTTGAAAACTAGGACAGAACTTAGCTACAGTAAAATCACTCTATTCTTATTGTATAGTTTGGCAAGTTTTAAAAACACTTATAATCCAATAACTACAACCAAAATCAAGAAACATAACACTTCCTTTAAAATTATACATACAAGGCCCTGGCTGGTGTAGCTTAGTGGATTAAGCGCGGGCCTGTGAACCAAGAGATCATGGTTCGATTCCCAGTCAGGGCACATGCCTGGGTTGCAGGCCAGTTCCCAACAGGGAATGCACAGGAAGCAACCATACATTGATATTTCTCTCCCTCTCTCCTTCCCTTCCCCTCTGAAGATAAATAAATAAAATCTTTAAAAAAAAAAAAGAATACTCCCCTTTAAAAAAAAACAAAACAAAATTATACATACAAGGTCTGTCCAGAAAAAGTCCAGCTATTGTTAATATAGCAAGAATGTTTTGTGTGACATCAGTGTAACTTGGCAGCCAAGGAGAGTGCACTGGAATGTACATTCATGAACAATGACGACTTCACTGTACTAGTCAGTGGGGGCAGTAGATGCCTTTGAGTGAGCAAGTGTACTGTGTGGCTGTTGTGTTCAAAATAGCTGAGTGAGTAGAGCAACCAGTCTGTATGAAATTTTGCATTAAGTTTGAACATTAGTCCATGGAAACTATTCAGATGATTCTGAAGGCTCCAGCTATGGGTAACTGGCAGTTTCATCATGACAATCAATGCACCTGCTCATGAATTATATCTCATGCAGTTTTTTGGTGCAACATCAAATCACCCAGGTGACTCAGGATCACTGAAGCCCAGATTTGGCACCCTGTGACTTCTGGCTTTATGAAAACTAAAATCACCTTTGAAAGGGAAGAGATTCCAGACTGTCAATGAAATTCAGAAAAATACTATAGGGCAGCTGATGTCGATTGGGAGAACTGTGTGAAGTCCTAAGGTGCCTACTTTGAAGAAGACTGAGGCATCATTGTCCTATGTACAATGTTTCTTGTATCTTCTTCAATAAATGTGTCTATTTTACATAGTACATGGCTGGATACTTTCCGGACAGACCTCGTATATTAGAAACACAGAAGGTTGTCCCATGACTGATGTTTATTATTTTTCAGATATTTTCCTCCCCATGTTTCATTTCGAATAGTTTCTACACATGTATCTTTAAATTCACTGATATTTTTCTTGTGCATAACTTTGTATACTTATTATTCCCATCCTGTGCATTTTTTACCTCAGACTTCTTGTTTTTATAACTAAAAGTTCAATTGGGGTCTTTTGAAAAATTACATATATCCTCCATAGCTCTCCTTACCATGCTGATGTTTTCCTCTACCTTCTTGATACTATAAGTTGTAGTTATAATAGCTGTTGCAATGTACTGCATACAAATTCTATCAAGTTTGTTATTTCTGGGTCAGCTTTAATGAATTGATTGCTCATGTAGTTATATTTCCCTGCCTCTTTGCATGTCTGATAATTTTTTATTGGATTCCAGATGTTTGGAATTCTACATACTTGGTGCTGGATATTCATATATTTTAAAAAGAGTCCATGAACTTTGTGCTAGGATCCAGATACATTATTTGGAAATTCTTAGATATTTTTGCAGCTTGCTTTTTAAGGTTTGTGAAGTGTGACCAGAGGAGCCTTTGTTGTAGGGCTGATTTTGTCGCGCTGTGAAGGTAAAACCCTCCTGAGAACATTACCCAGCACCCCAGCTGTCTGCTCTGCTGGTGGGAACAGGAACCACCCCGACCTGTGTAAGCCCCAGGGGCGGCCCTGCCTGTCCTTCCCTGTGACTGGTTCTCCGTCCTTGGGTAGTCTCCTCACAAGCAAGAGCTGGTAGTGTGCAGACCTGCAGAGCTCCCGCTCTGTGCAGTTCCTTCCTCTCTGGTACTCTGGGAGGCGCACTCTAGCTGTGCTGGCCTTCAGGAGGTCCCATCTGTCTCTCCTCAACTCAAGGAGATGTCTAGGATTTACCTGGTTTCCCCTTCTCACGCTGGAGCCTGGAAACTCCCTCCAAACAATAAGCTGGGGCAGTGGTAGAGCTCACTCAACTCATTTCTCCTCTCTCAGAGGCCACTTCCCTACACCGTCTGTTGTTTACTCTCTGAACATTTTTTCAAATGTTTTTCTGGTTGTCTATATCTCTGAGAGTGTGTGTCAGGGGGAGTGAGTATAAACCCAGTCCTCACTGTTTCCACCTTTGCACAAAGCAAGCCATTGGTCTCTTTTTGATTCTACCATCCTCTAATTCAGTCACTCATGTGGCGAGTCTTTCAATTTCTTCTTCTTTTGTCCCCTAACAATGCCTGATTCAGATTTCCTTTCTTGTCAGGTCACCTCCAGTTTGTAAATTGGGGATGGGAATAACTTTATTATCTTAATTTTAGTCAGTAATCATGGGTAATTCCCATTTTCCATTGATCTATGTTGCTTATAATTGCTGCATCAGCCACTACTTCAGTTCTATATTGATTCCTGGTATAAACATACAGCTCCCCAGCTGCCGACCTGTCTCAGGGTATTGCTGTATTCCTGGCATTTAAACTTGCTTTTTAGGACCCTCCCTCGTATCACTCCTGTCCCATTCATCTCCAAAATCTTTATATTGTTCACATTCATGCTCATTCATTCAAAAATTACTATGGGGCTTCTACTGGTCTCGTCTCTGTTAGGCCCTGGGAATCCAGTGGTGAGCAAAGAAGCCGTTGCTGTAGTCTGCGTGAACAAAGGGAATAGACACCAAACACTCACCAATATGTTTCTAAGAATACAACTCTGGAGTCTTGAAAATGATGGATAAAATTATTTTTCAATACTTTTTTTTTAAAAAAAACTATAGTAGCTGATAAAGAGGGGGAAATGATAGGCTCAGTATAAAAGATTGTATAATTTCTCCAACATAAGCTGTAATGGACACCAAGGTCTGCATCCCGGGGGTTGCAGAGGCCAGTTTTCAACAGACCACATGGGAGAAGAGGACAGGAAACACACCCAGGGCTCAAGGAGGAGAGAGGTGAGAACCCCACAGAGAAGGGACCCTAAGGAGCGATGCCACAGGGGGACTGGCCGGACTGTGTCCTGCAGATGAGGTCATTCCAAGTCCACCTCTGGCTCTGGGTGGAACAGAAAAGTGAAAACAGGCTCCTCTGAGAATTCATCACTGGAGCCTTCAACCACCTCATACTGTGGCTTGGATTTAAATGTAAAGACCAAAGATCCTCAAGCCAAAAAGTGTTGCTGACAGTTCATAGAGAAAATAAATGCTAATGACTGTTTAATATAGAGCAAGATGACAAACTTCGATCGTAATAAAAGCACACTGAGGTACAATATTGCTGCTACCAAATCGGTCAAAAGACCCAAGGGCCTCTTCTTCCGCTGCTGGTGAGGCTAGGAGGAAACAGACATTCTCATGTGCTGCTGAGGGTGTTATGAAATGCTTCAACCCCAGTGGAGGGGAATATCTCATAAAATTACACAAACATTTACCCTGTACACATATGCCAGGAACACATACACGTCGGTATCAGTCCATGGCCAACAAGTGCAGCTCTGTTCCTAATAACGAGACACTAGAAACAGCCTAATGCTGATAGGACACTAGATGAATAAATTACTGTAATAGAGCACTAGGAAGGTAACTGAGTATCAATAAAATTTCTGCTATGTGCTATTTATAAAAACTATATAATAAATTTAACTGATTGAATACAACACACTGGAGATATAAGAGGCAAATACTAACTACAAGAAAGAGGTTAAAAACATTAATTTTAGACAAATTAGAATTTGACAAAAATTCTAAGAAATATTATGAGATAAAGATAAAAATTGTAAGAGACAAAAAAAGATCACAGCATGTTAATAAATGGTGAATTTCACCAGGAAGAGATAACATTTCTACCTTTGTATAAACAATATCAGAGCTTAGAAATATGTAAAGCAAAGCTTAACAGAATGCAATGAGAAATTGACAACTCCACCAGCATAGTAGAAGACTTTTAACAACATGCTTAGTAACTGCAGATCAAGCAGAGGAAAAATTGTAAAGACTATGGTAGAGTTGGCTACTTTCCCTCCAATGTCTAATTTTCCTTGTTTTAAATAGGTACTCCAGAGTAAAGATTACAGTTGCCAATTTCCTTGACACCCAGGTGCAGTCATATGACCGAGTTCTTGCTAAAGGAAGAAAGTACAGAAGTACTAAGTACACCTTCTGGACCATGCCCTTAGCAGGAAAGGGCTCATCTCTTGTTTGTTCCAGCTGGCTGGAATGGAAGCCTGAAGGTAAGAACTAGAGATGGCCCACAAGGTGCAGGCTGTGTGTTGAGAGGAAGAGCAACATAATAGAAGGAGTGTGGGCCCTGAACACTACAAACACTTTGGAGTGCTTCTGTGATAACTGTCGTATGCAAGGGAAGTAAACTGTCTGGTTCTTGCCACCATTGTTTTGTGTCTTTGATAAATCTGTATCATAACAAACACAAATTCAGTCTCTAGAAATGGAGTTGCAGGAATGGATTCAAGATGACCTTTGCTTGGAAGTTGCACAGCAGGCCCTGAGAGCGCAAACATCGCAGGCTGGGGATCTGGGGCCTGCAGCAGGTCAGTTGGTCAGTGTGTCTCCTCAGATACGTTTGCAGGCTTTCACATGCTGACACGGGCTCTCCTCTCCATTCCTCTATTCTGAGTGACTTCAAGGAAGCTGTCAATAAGTTGAAGCAGAGCGAGATTGGCAGAGCACAGAGATCATTAATGAAACTCCAGAACCCCAAACTCTGCTTCAGTTAGTACTTTCTAGCCTTTCTCACATCTCGCCCTCATAATATAATATCCATGTAGCCCATAGGGGTGCATGAATGGGCTACTCACAGCCAGGGTGACCATCTGCATGCTCCAATCATCCCAAACAGGGGTTAAGGGGAACACTATCTTGGTGTGTTTGTAGCCTATTTGTGCCAAACAGTGTGCCAGCACACTGCTTCAGTAGTTTTGTTTTACATAAGATCTTCGGCTGTGGTCACTCAAAGATGGAACTAACCAGAAGCCAGCAACCTAAGAAGTCTTAGGAAAATTTGCCAAAGAACCCACAAGCCTAGCTTTACAAATATGTCCTTATTAATCCTTCAAACAATTCCCAAATCCTCACATCTGGATGAGCAAGAATTGCTGTAATACCGTTGTCTCACCAAGGAGGCAAATTTTCCATTGGTCACCTCAATGAGGCCGAGTGACAATTAACAGGCAGGGAAGCACTTTCTAACAGCAAAGCCAGAGGGCAAAGGACAATAGGGTTCCTGCCAGATGCATGAAACACTAGCTGCCACATGGGCTAAGCAAGAATCTCCTCCACTGCCAGGACAGGAAATCACAAGGCCTGCCCACCCGCATTTAATTTGTCCTATGGGTAAGTCAGGAGTTTGTATTGCAACATCCTATTCATTCTCTACCACATGTGGTGGAAAATGAGCATATAAACAGGCTTCACTGGTGGCTGGGTCCTGCAAAGCCAGACCTGATGGAATGAGTGGGGCATCACTCAGAAGTCTACTCTTCATGGATGGATTGTTGTCCTTGGGGAGAGAAGGTCACGTTATGTGTGGTAAGAAGTATACATGGGCATAATTGGGTAGGCATACTGAGTGTCTATAATATCAACCCAGGATTGCTTACACTCACACTATTTTGGGAGATAGAAATAACTTCCAATACCTTGTTTAAATCAGACTTGGCAAGCCTTTAGTATAGCAGGCTGGCCTGTATCTTAACTAGTATGGGGACAGAGTAGGATTGAGTAACAATCAAAAAGCAACAGGAAACATGTAGAAGAATAGTCCTAGTAGGTATTTTTAGAATTGTTACAAAGAAAAAAAAACCCTGTAATTCAAATATCCATCAAGAACAGAGTGGATGAATGAATACATTGTAGTTTGTCAGACCGAAATACAATGTAACGGAGGGAAACAAGAATAAACTACTTGAATCCACCATGCTACCAGCATAATGTTGAGTAAAAGAAACCCATAGAAAAATGCATGCAGAATGAGGCAGAATTTTTATGTAAATTTTAAATAAGATAAAACTAAAAGACTTATTTAGGTACACATTCGTAGGAGGTATATCCATTGTGATGGTTAATTTTACGTGTCAACTTACTGGGTCACAAGGTACCTAGATAATTGGTCCAACATGAATCTGGGTGCTTCTGTGAGGGTACTTTTAGATGAGATTAATATTTAAATCAGTCAATTGAGTAAAGCAGATTTCTCTCCCTAATGTGGGTGGACCTCATCCAATCACTTGAAGTTCTGAATATAACAGAAAGGCTGATTCTCTCTTGAATAAGAGGGAATCCTTTCTGTCTGGTGACCTTTGAACTGGGATGTTTTTCCCCCTCCGTCTTTAGTCTCACACTGAAACACTGGTCTCAATCCAGATGGCCTTCAGACAGGAACTACACCAGCAGGTCTCCAAGCTTCCGGCTTACTGACGCATCCCGCAGCTCTTGCAACATGCCTGAATCCACAATCGAGTGAGCCAATTCCTTACAATAAATCGTTTTCCATATTTGCACACATCCTATTATTTCTGCTTCTCTGGTACACCCTGAATAACACAACCATTTTAAAAAATAAATTAAGAATGATTAACAAACAAATGCAGGACAGTGGTCACATCTGCTAGCAACAGAAAGGAGGCTTCGTGCAGAAGGGACATGTGCGGGGTCGTGATGTTTATGACAACGCTCTGTCGTTCCATCCGGGGTGGTAAACTGCATGAACGTGCACCCTATTAGCCTTTAAAATGTACTCTCATCATATAATCTTTTTTATATGCATGTTATGTTGCTCAATGAAAAAGTTTTTTTCATCAAAAAAGTTGCAACTTTGAAAGGACTTTGGGAGAGGTTAACGCTTCCTGGGGGGCCTGAAGACTGGTGGCTGGGGGAGATGTCATGGTTTCCGTCAAGCCTTCTGCATCTGTGACCAACATTCATTATGCTCCTGTACTGAGCACATGAAGGGCGTCCAAATAAGTACATGTTTTTCTTAACCTGCAGTTAACTGGGAAAGGAAGAGGTCAGGTGCGCCTTGAAAGCGGCACCAGTCCGGCAGCTCCCAAAGCTGAGTGGAATGGCGTTGTCTGCCCCGGAGCACACAACAAGGTCACAGGACCCACAAAGAGGCAGGCATGGAAACACACCCCTCCTCTAATTTCACGCCAAACTTCTTTGGTTAATTCCTTTGGGTTTATCTCAAACAAGAGAACATTTAGTCCCTCAAAAAGATAACTGGTCAAAAGAAAGCGAGTGGCAAATCCTGGCTTGAGTGTCAAGGGGAGTAAATTCAGTTGGTTCAGTGTTTGGATTGGGTTACGACTCATTCATGGATGCATGTAAAATCCCAAAATAGTTCTTTATGCGGGTGTGGAATGTGGAGATGGATGCCCCAGTGAGCCGCATACAAAATTCTCTCATAACTAACTCGGTGGTGTACAGCACCTGCCCTCCATAGTGGAAATTCATAGGAAAAGTGTATTTAATGTGAAGAAACATAGAACTGGCCAGTGTCTTTAAATGAAGAGCAATAAAAGAAAAAACAAGAAAAAGACAATTGCGTTTTATGTGGCAATTGGAAATGGTCATATATGTGTGTAGTGGGGGGGCTTTGGAGAGTTGCTGATGCAGCAAAATATGATCATTTAAGAAGTACCCACTATGTGCCCAGAACTCTGCTAGGCACTTTAGGCACATCATCTCTTATATTCACACATACCCTATGTAGTAGGCTTTACTCTCCTCATTTGACATAGGTGGGTTCAGCGTCGGGCCTAGCCCTGAGAAACACACTGTGCTTGAAGGAGAAGGTATAGAAAGAGCTGCCAGCTCCTCCCTGTCTTGGGGTGGAGCACGGAAGTGTCTCTGGTGCGATGCTGCTTTTACTAACCCACACTGAAAAGTAACAGCTGCTCTCCCTAAGTCCCTTGTTCAGCATCTTCATCAGCTCGAAGAGTGGGAATTTCCCCTCGTTCTTCCCTACCCCTGGCCTCTTGCCCCATTGTTGTCATTCCCCACTCTGTGCTTGGTCCTTCCCTGTTACATCCTGCTTCTCCTTTGCCTTGGGTGCTAATGTTGGCTCCTTGCCTGAGTCTGTATTTGTCTCTACCTTAGATGGTTCTCCATGTTCCAGATGGAGGTTTCTGGAAACCTTTATTTGTGACTCCCAAAAGGATGTATCTGGTACCACGATTTTTGCTCCCTCCTCTCATGTCATTTGACAGTAAGCAACTGAGACCAGCCCTAAAGATAAAGCTCAACCTTCTTAACATAACTTGGATAGCAGTTGGGTTCATTTTGCTACCACTTTATTATCTTATGGTAAGTCTACTGTAGGAGATTCAAAAGAATGAAAAGCTAATATTCCTCCCATTAGTGTTCTGGAAGGGCAACCAAGCATCTGTCTTCTGGACTCTTTGCCTTAGTAATAGTGTATATTAATGATTCCTTTGTTTTCCCAAAATGCCACTAAAGATATCTTTGAATGCCTCTTTTTGGAAGGCATGGACCTATATAAGAGAAGATAGGAACAGGCACTTTGAAAAGAAAAGGAATGTGGCCCATTCTGGAGACACAGAGGATCTGTGGGTCTCACGGGTGTCAGGGAACAGGACTCTGCTTATGTGCATGGCCATAGTGGGTGGTAGGACCTCATGCATATGTGTTCTGGAATACTGGGCCCTGAGCCCTGTATCTTGGGATTCATGGTAAATGTGTCTGTCTGTGCAGAGTTTCTTGTGGATGGAGAGACCCTGCCTTCAAACAGAAGCCAAGCCAAGAGCACTGGAGGCAGCAGCGAGGTCAGAGGAAACATGAGAGGGCCATCACCAGCCTTTCTGCAATATGACTCCTTTCAGAAGCAGGAAAGGATCACCAAAAAAAGTGTGACTGAGAGTAGATATTTTTCAGTCCTTGGCAGATAAAAATTGAGGCATTTTTAAAAATTTACAATATAAAGAAATATGATTTTTCTTATATCTCCAGAATTCTGGTGCAAATTTACCTATCCCCAGCTTTGCTCTCCCCATTCATCTAATTGTATCTTACCTCACTCTAGTTAAAACTTTCCAGTATTTCAAGCACATCATGAATTTCCTTGACTCCAACCTTCACATTTGTCATTATACATTTGAGACACTTCTATCTCCTTTTCCTCACCCCCAACACACACAACTATGTGCACACACACATCTACTCACATGCACGGCCTGACCCAATACGTTGTCGTCCACAGTGAGCAGAAGTTCAGAATGAGGCTGTGTGACCCTAGGGTTGAGGGTAAGTAAGCCTGCCCATCCTGACTCATTTGTGTAGCTGACTAGGGACTTTTACTTGTTTAATTTGGTCACTTTTAAATACAGCATAGAAGATGCACACTCACACACAAATAAATAAAATATTGCATAGCTCTGATTTAGAAAGGAACAAATGTGCTAGCAGAGTCAAAAGAATCTTATACAAAACATGTTTCTGATCGAAGCTAAAAAATACTGTGAACCAAAAGACTGTCACTTGCCTTTTATTATAAATCTGATGTACTAGCAAAGGCCTTGAATTGTTCAGCTCTGGTTATAATCCATAAAATAGTCTTCTCTAAGGGGTTACTACAACCTTTTTTATATAACCCTCATTATAAATTAATTCTCCATGGCAACTAACTAGGGAAATATTTTAATCTAGATAGACAAAAATCATACTCTTCTAAGAAGCTACTGTTAAGTTTTGTGTTCTGTTACCAGAAATGGTTTTACTCGGGTTCAGGAGTGATTTGCAAACTAATGTTGTTTTGATGTGTCTAATACATAATATAGTTGCTGGGTTTGTCTATGAATTAGTCCCTTTTGGTACATATTACATTGGGAGCAATGTTGGGGGATGATAGTGAAATTGAACCTTGTTTTATGTTTTGATTACCTATATTATTACTTTCTCCCCTGAAAGGCTTAAAAAACAATTAACTTTTTCTTGGGAATAGAATGAGAGCAAATATTCTGCTGCGAAGACACACAAGTATAAAAATAATAGCAATGTTTCAAAGAAACCAAAGGCAATGCTGCCTGTGGGAGGTTAGTCCTCTTGTCAGAAGCCTATAGATTAGATTTGCTGCATTAAAATCAAATAATACATATTTCAGTCAAGGGGATATTGAAAGTAGAGTTATATTTCTGTGTTCCACACATAAAAGATCAGCAAATAATTCAGTGGTTGCTGAACAGTTGGTTCTTTTTTCGGTAGGGATTTTGCTAGCATGTTTTGTAGCTTTGCAGTTCTCCTGAGCAGAGTGATAAAGGTGATGAATGTCTATTTTGAATTAACTCCTGCTAGAGTGAAGTGCCAGTTGATCCAAGCTCTTTCAGTCATGACAACTCAAATGTATCTCATTCTTTTTATAAAAATCTGGGCAATAACTTCTTGAAAAGCTACAACTGACAAGAAGTACACCTCCCTGGAGATAAAGGATGGATGGGAGTCATTGAATTGATTTTTGAAATGTCATCGTCAGATTGCACTGGACGCTCCATAATCGCTCAATTGCAGAGTTGCTCCCCAGCCTCTCCCTGGTATTCTCAGGTTCAATTCTCCAAGGCTGAGTTTTGGGAACTTACCAAAAAAAAAAAAAAAGGAAAGACATGAGTTTTATAGCTTTCTGAATCTACTTATGCAATAGGTTTAACCATTATAAATACATTATGAGTATTACACTCTCCTGACAATACATTGAATCTTCAAATGTTAAAGAGTTCGAAGAGACCTGGAGGATCATCTTTCCTTTACTCTAAGGACACTGTGACTATAGGAGGTGACATAACTTGTCAGTTAGTCAGTAGAATAGTCTGAATTGGAACTTTGCATAATCTATGGTGTACAATAAGTGCTCAATCAGTTTTAGCTGAATTTAATTGAGTTGGAATGTATTCTCTTAGATCATAACTTAGAATGCAACAAAGATGACACCACTTTACAGATGCTTCAGATGGCTCAGAAACTCATCTCTGTTCAAGAGAAGAGCTAACATTTCTTGAAATTATACTATATGCCAAGCATTCTGCTAAGTGCCTCATGTACAGCTTTTCTACCATTCGATAAGGTATATCTTTTATCTTTTTCCTTTTTGCACAAAAAGAAGCCAATGATCAGTAAGATTAAGTAACCTGGCCAAAGTTACCCGCTAGTTGGTAAAACTAATAATCCCAATAAAACTGGGATTCTAATTTGTGACAATGTAACTCCAAAGCTTTTTTTTTACCACTATGCTACAACCAAGTGTTTTTGTTAGCCAAGTTTAACAACTGAAGTGCCCACAGAATAGTTCCAAGTAATGAGTGTCACAAAATATAGATTTATTAATAGATACTAAGAGAGTTGATCTGAAAAATGCAGACAGTCGTCTAATTTGACTTCCAATTCTAGCAACTTGGCAAACTAAGCTAATTTAGAGATTCTCACATAACAACTAGTTACAGAACTGATGGATTTATTTTTAATGTGAAATCCCTGATGTACTTAATAGGGAATCACATATATAATGCACATAGGCTCACATGGACACACATGGAGAGAGAGAGAGAGATAACTAAAAGAAAGATGAAGGATCCCTATATGGAAAACAAGACAGTGAAAATTGATTCTCAGCCAAAGTTACAAAATACCCATGGAGAAGATCCACCTTGAGCCAGAGCCCTCGGGCACAACCACCAACAGGATTAATGCCCCTTGAAACTTGGGGCTCAGACAGTATTGTGCACACACACACGTGTGTGCATGTCTGAAATTGTGACAGAGATAGGACCTATTGGGGAATAAGACACTGGAAAAAACAACGAGCAGGTAGGAAGAAAACTCTAACGAGAATTTCCATACGTGAAAGTAGAGTGGTTTAAATAAAACCTCAACAGGCCGCCTCATTAGCAGATCAGACCTGCCTAAAGACAGACCTGGTGCAGCTGAGGAGAGTCTGAGCAATTTTCCTGACATCTGACGACTTGGAGCAAATATAAGAAATTCTAAGCACCGTGGAAAATATGGTAAGAAGGTTCAACATTATCTAACAGGAGTTAAGAAAGAGAGAACAGAGGCAATATTCAATATAATATTCAACGACTGAAAAAATTTCTAGAAAAGATGAAAGACATGCATGTTTCAGGTAGAATACAAGTCCCAAAGAGTTTAAATAAATATAAATTAACACTGTTTAAGAGAGTTTTTAGACAAAGTCTAGACAGTTTCTCTCTTCTGTGCCATTATTCAATGTAATTAAAATATTTTCATAAGATAATAAATGGAAGGCTTAGAAATCCAAGCAAAAATCATTAGTCAAAATGGTTTTCAACAAGTCCATTTATTCTCTACTAAAATGGCAAGAAAACTAATCGTCAGATATTTACTTTCACTGTTTTTAGATATCATTTCCATTCTTCCATAGCCTTTTGTTGTTGAGATTTGTTCTGGTTGTTCTCTGCATCCATCTGTGCAGAACTGAAGGACACCACCTCCACAAGCATCATCTCAGAAGTGACAAACCTAAGAAGTTCGTCTGTGGTAAAGCTCTGTGGACCCCATTTAGCCAGGGCTTCCCCCAGCAAGACCACACATATCCTAGAAACCCTCACAGGTTCAAAAATAGTCACAAGTTGTGTAAGTCGTAAACGAGTCGGTTAGAAATGGAAGGGCAGAAAACTCAAACCAATAGACAACAGGAAAGAAATAAAAGAAAAAACAGTATTTAATGAAAATACAAGGTATAATTGGATTAAATAAATCTAAATATACCATTAATCACGATAAATGTTCATGTGCTAAACTTGCCAGTTCAAAAACAGAGTCTCAGTTTGCATTTTTAAAAAAGTACCTAAAAGGAAAAAGAACTCATGGACCTGGGCAACAGTGCAATGATTGTGGGCAGGAGGTGGATATAAGGGGACTAAATGGTAATGAAATAATAATAATAATAATAAAATAATTAAAAGTAGCTCTATATTCTATTTAGAGAAAATGTTATGAAGACATAAGATGACAAAAAGAGAAAAAGTTAAAGGATGGAAAATATATGCCAAGCAAATAGTAAGCAAGCATTGTTATAAGAAGTGATGCTCACCCTGGCTGGTGTCTGGAGTGCTCAGTGGGCTGAGTGCTGGCCTGTGCTCTGGTGTGCTCAGTGGGCTGTTACTGGCAGGGTTGCCAGTTCGATTCCCAGTCAGGGCACATGCTTGGGTTGCATGCCGGGTTCCAAGTTGGGGGCATGCAAGAGGCAACCAATTGATGTTTCTCTCCCTCTTTCTCCCTACCTTTTCCTCTCTCTTAAAAAATAAACAAAAAATCTTAAAAAAAATGAAGTGATGCTGTCAGGCAAATACGAAGCAAATATTGTTATAAGAAGTGATGCTGCTGGCCTTCAATGGACCACAGCCTCAGGGCAAGGCCATGTGGGCAGCAGCTCAGAGAGACTAAACATCAGAGCTGTCTCATCAACTCTTCTGAATGTGCATACTTCACAATTTGTGTACAAGGGAGAGCATGGGATCATTTTATTCTTTTTCCAGTGTATTTTCTTGAGTAAATGTTTAACTCATTAATTTTTAATCTTTAAACTTTCTGCTTTCAAATATATACATATTTATTTATGTACTAAGTTTCCTCTAAGTACAGCTACATCCGTGAATATTTATATTAGTGTTTTTATTGCCATTTACTTCTTAATGTTCTAATCTTCATTATGATTTCTTCTTTTGAGAAGTGAAAATTTGCATTTCTTAATATTTGGGTGCAGTTCTTTTTTCATTTTTAATTATATTTTATGTGAGGTATAAATCACATATAGTAAAAAAAGAGGCAAAGTCCCAACTTCATGGAATTTATAGTCCAGTAGGGGTGAGGTAATCAACGCACAAGTTATCAAAAATAGACAATGCAATTTCAGATCATAACACATCTATAAAGCTGATAAAGTAAGATGCGTAGTAGACATTATATGACAAACTAGTTTTGGAGTAAAGTAACCTCTTCTCAGTGATTCATTATACAAACACTGTGCAGCCTAGCTATTGTTTTTACACATTCCAAAATTATCTAACCAGAAGTCTATTTATAATGTTGTTCCAGTTGCAGTGACACTACCGGTGCCTTGCTCATACGCCCTCAAAACTCAAAACCTGCAGTGCGTGCTCAGCACCGCCAGCATCTGAGAACATTCTCCTGATCCGCAGGTGAAAGTGCTGGGGATTTAAGGCCCCCGGGCACAGCCCTTCATCTGTGAATCAGAGTGTTTATCCAGGTATCCATATATGTCCAAGGGCTTGGTGGTTAGAATTCAGAGTTCTTCAACGGGAGAGTTAACACCCTAGCCTCCTTGCTCCTTGGGTGAAACAACATTTGATCGGAAAGCGTGTTCTTTATCTCTCAGGGTGGCCCCATTTCCCACAGTGGAAACCTGCTTCATTACACACATTTTCTTGACCTTCTTCCCTTTCCTGTCTCATTTCCCGGCACTTTACTATGCTCCTAAGGTTTAACCCAAAGCACTAATTACCAGCTTGAAAGACTGTAGGGCTCCGAAAGGAACGGGGTTCGAGGATGGACCGACCCTGAAGCACTGCGCTGCCGTCAGTTTCATGAGTTACTTTTACCAGAGATCAGAGGGATTTATTTGCAGTCATGAAATAACCGTAGGCAAGTCAAGGAACATATTTTATCCCAGCAGAGAGCGTATTTATGCTCCCTCAGTCTACTTTGGGAACACCAGAAACATTTCTATCTTTTCTTTTTTAAATAAATTTCTGTTGTTTATAAGCCACTCAGTCTGTGGTGTCCTGTTATAGAAGCCTGGACAGACCAAGACAAGGGATCAGTGGTTAGAATTCAGAGTCCTTCAACTTGGAAAGACAGAGAAATCATAGGAAGAACTAGATAGATAAATAATAGATAGATAGACTTAAATATAGATCTCTAAAGATGCACATACAGAGGGGGTAAAAGTAGGTTTACAGTGCCACTGTGACATTCTTTTGAGTTGATAATATTGTAATAATAACATATATGTCTTTCTCCTTATGAACAACTGTAAACCGACTTTGCCCACCCCTGTATATCTTAAGTTTCAGTAACCTCTAACTGAAAATTAATATTTCATTCAATTGTGAATGTAAGCAACAAACCGCAGAGTAGAATTGGCAGTATCTGTGACTTTATAACCTGTAAAAATTGTGATTTTTTTTGTATCACATTATGATTCTTGTAGATGTCTTGAAAATTATTTTTATTTATGATGACTTCAGAATTATAGTAATTACTATACACCAAAATAGCTAATAAAGATATATACATTTAATATATATGATCTGTTTAAATATTTTGATAACTATTTTGATATATTTGGTATCCTTTGGAATCCTAACTTATTTTATGCATTGAAAAATATTTTTTCTAAGAAGGCATCCATAGGTTTCACCAGATTGCCCAAGGTACATGGAGTAGAAAAGGTTAAGAACACCTAGAGGCCGCTGTTACTACCCATTTCATGGTTTTGCAGAATGAGGCAACGAGAGCCTATACAATTTGCCCCAGGTCAAAGAGCATATAAAGAGCAGAGCTGGGATAGGAAGCCAGGTAGTATCTCCTGAGTCCATGCCCTTAACCCTGTAGCTGCTTCTCTGAGATTCTATGACAGTTCCTCTGCTAGGAGGAGGCGCCATGGTCTCCCCCACAAGCACTCCGAATCCCTAGTCCACAGCAGCCAGGTGTGCTCAATGAAACCGCTTTTTGGCTTCTTATACCATCCTGCTAGCTCTGGCCTTTGCCTCCCTCTTTGAACCCCTCCCCCCTCCCCTTTCTTCTCTATTTCCCAGCCACACTGTTCTTTCTCCACCTCACAGCCTTTGAACTTAGTTTTTCCTCTCCCTAAAATGTTCTTCCTCCCCCTCCTTTCACTCCCTTCTGGTCCTGTGACCTCCGTTTTCATATGACTACCACACAGAGGGCTTCCACATTTAACTCATCAAGGTAAGTTTTCGTTTTTCTGTATATAATTGCTGGGTATTGGAAATACTGTCTCCTAATCCTGGTTTATTTTTTCACCTTTAATAGAATCATTCAGTGAGCAAAATTCTTAATTTTAGTAAGTCAGATTGGTCAATCTTTTCCTTGACAGTTTGTACTTCTTGTTTCTTAAGAAATCATTCCCTCTCTCCAAGGTCATGGCGGTATACTTTTGGATATCTTTATAAAAGTTTTAAAGTTTTTGGAATTTACATTGAAGCACTTGATGCATCTTAAATTGGTTTTGGTAGAACTTGTGAAATAGGGATTGTTTCTTTTTTTCCATATAGATCTGAAATATTCCTTAGAAATCCTCCTGCTTTAGGATACTTTAATTACAGAATACTGTGTTTCCGAAAGATGGAAGATGAGGTATGTAACAAGGGAAGCCCCTGACGCTGTGGAGAACATGCCGTGAGTCGTGGTGTAGGGCGGGGTGTCAAACGCATTCTCACCAGGGGCCTCTTCAGCCTCGAGGTTGCCTTCGAAGGGCCAAATGTAGTTTCAGCTCCGTAACAGTTAGGGAGCAGTTATATTCATACAGTCCTAAAATTATTGTGTCCTTTTGAAGGCAACCACAAGGCTGATATGGCCCTCGATGAAAATGAGTTTGACACTCCTGGTGTAGAGGAATGAAGAAAGCACATTTCTATTTTATATTTACACTAATTAGTTTCTAAAGGAATTACAACTGACCAGTTTTAATTAAGTCCTCAAATTTTAAACTCCTTAGAAAGGAAGAAATGGGATGTGTAGAATTGGCACCATCCCTCTCTGTTTCAGATGCGACTGCTAGAAGCAGCCATGCCTAGCACTGTGCTCAACAACTTGGCATTTAACACTCAGAAGGGAAGCTCCTAGAAAACAAAAGATCAGGAGGAATGTGTGTGCATGCCTGCATGCGTGCATGCATGTCTTTGTGTGTTTATGTTGGGCTTTGTATGTTCACATATGTATGATAAGGGGGAAAATACAGATATGCAGTGTGGCATTTCATCGTGAAAGATGTACCCTCCTCCAGTACATCATAATTGCAGGTGACAGAGAGGGAGAGTCCTAGTAACCATGCGTGTTGGATTATTGCTTTTACAAACTCAATTCAGCGAGTCACCCCAGTTACTCATATCAGGTGTAGGGAAAAGAAGGGGAAGTAGAAGGAAGTGGGCAACCGGCAGACATTTCTGCTGTGAGATCTACATGTACAGTCTTAACAGTGCATATGTAATTCTTGGCACACAGGAAGACTTGTCAGGGCCTGTGCTGTGGACTCAGAAGTCCCTACAGATGAATGAAGGGTCACAGCTGAGCATCTAGAAAGACAGCTGCCTTCCAGGAGGAGTAAACGATTGCAGCTGTGACCTGCCTACTGCGAGATCAATAGCACGGATATTTTATTCCCTTAATTGGGCTTTAATCTAAAATGGCACAGCAAGACTTTTTTCAGAGGAAACGGGGGGAAAATCACCTCTTCAGACATGTATGGAAGGATATTATATGGAATAAAATAGGCCATTGATTTTCTAGCACCCCCTAAGAATTGTGACTGAGTCTAATTTTCAATAGTCCTGCAGTCAGTTTTTAAGAGCTCAGATCCTAGAGCTAAACATCTTGAGTGCTAACCCTGCACCCAGGAGTTATTACTTGATTTTTTTCTTAACAAGTGACTTTCTCACTGTGCCTCAGTTTCTTTATAAAAATGGGAGGGGGAGTAAAAACAATATCTGCCTGATGGAGTTCTTTTAAGGTTCAGATGAGTTAATATGTGTTAAATGCCTGATCAGAGCCTAATTGGTAATATTACAGAATCATTAGACCCCTCTCTCCAAAATTTCCTCAAGCATCTGTGTAGCCTCAAAGCGCTCACTAACATAGCAAACTGAGTTAGTAGGAAACAAAATGCTAATTTTTTTTTCCCATTGTTACTTGGCCTCCAGGAGACTTGACACTTTGTTTCTGTAAAATGTCCCGGGGCTGGGGGGAGTATATAGATTGTGTTATTGTTCCCAATTCTTTGACATTTCTCCCAGTGAGTATTTTACTTCCCTATCCATCCATTTGGCCCTGTGGTGTGTTTTAGATGATACATTGTGAGCAGAAGAGATATATGAAACTTCTGAACAAAAACTGTACTGGTTATTTCATGGTGTGGTACTCTTTTCCATCTGCCTTGAGGCCAGTTAGGGGCAGCTGCAGCAACCTGGGTCCACTAATGACAAAGATATGAATTAGAGCCATCTCTGATCTGCAACCGACATGAAGCCTGGGCAAGAAATAAACCTTTGTGCTGTAAGCCCCTGAGAGTGTGTGTGACTGCAGTGTGGCTTACATAAGCTGACCAATGCAAGGGAGATGGAGTAGAGTGTTAGTTTGGGTAAAGACAGAAATTTTCAGTCTGGGGGAGGGAGAAATTGTTTGAGACTGAAAAACAGTGTTGTTGTTTTTTTTCAGGGACCCACAGCCACTCCTATCCTGACATTACCTAGAATAGAGGGCAGACCCTAGTAAAACAAACAGTTTAGCCCGTTTAAGTGGGAAGAAACATTAGCTTCTAGACTTCTCACAGATGCTTTCAAGCACCCATTTTCAAGGGTCGTGATCCATGGCCATGGATCTAGGGCTAATGGGATCTCCCTGAAAGACCTGGCCTGAATAAGCCCCCACAGGACTTCAGCCTAACCCCGGGGTATTCAGGAGCCTCAGCAATGACTGAGATTGGGTGTTTTATCGCTCTAACAAGGTTGTAAGTTTGATTTAGAACAGTGAACAACTATGATATATTGTGCATGCAATTGTGTTAGTTATGAGTTCATGCCTGCTAGATTTGCCTCATTCCAGAGACTTCACTTCAGTTTTAGGAGATTCTTTTGAAAAACATGATTATTTTTTAAGACATTAGCAAATATATTTCCTGGATATTGAAGCTATAACTGAATTAGGGACCACTATGACATAGTCCCTGTGGTGATAAACTTCTAACATGGCAATTTATTAGTTTTGATTAACATACAGTTACTGTTTATTGGCTGATATCTTTATCTCCTCCACTTTCTTTAGAATCCTCTGAGTTGTTGATCTATATTTACCCAACTTTCCCAGCCTAGAGGATTGCTTTTTAACTTTTGAACTTGCATTTTATCATCCACCAGTTCCTTTTAATATTAAAATAATCCCAAATACATTTATTCCATGAATAGCATTAAACTATTTGGTGTGTGTATAAAGATATTTCTGACAAAATAGGATGTTAATAGCAGAGTACCACGGCAGAGTAACCATACTGACAAGAACCAGTTTCTATCAGCATAGGAACAGGCTGGTATTTTTGCCATCTTTAATTTCTCAGATCTTATTTTAAAATACCTGTTTTGACACTGTTTCTTCTAAAAGCCATTGCACCATCTCTCCAGCTTTCCTTAACAGCAAAACTCCTTTAAATTTTTGTCTATTTGTACTGTTTCCCATTCTTTCACTACCCCACCCCCACCCCCACGAGGCTTTCCCTTCTCCCCTGACCCCACTCACACGACTGGTCCCCACTCTATAATCTACTAATGAACTCTGGTCCCTCCTCAGATCTGACCATAACCAGCACTTGACATCTGATCAGTCCTCCGAGGAACTTTCTCTTGTTTGACTTTTTGATAACACATTCCCTTGGTTTTCGTGTGGTTCTTCTTTCTTCCCCATCTCTTGCCATTGGAATGCTCCAGGTCTCAGTCCTTGGATGCCTTCTCTACCCTTTTAGTCATCTCGTCCAGTTTCATAATTTCAGATAACCTCATTATGCCGATGACTCCGAAATATTTATCTTCACCATGGATCCTCCCCCGCCCCAGCTCTACACTCATAAAATTGCTATACCCATATTTTTTTCCATCTCAGAAAATGGAAATGACACCTCGCATTCTAGTTGCTCAGACCGACTATCTGAAAGTTACCTCTGAGTCCCTTCTATCTTACCCAGATTCTGATGGCTTTATCTTTTAAATATATTGAAAATTCAATTGCTTCTATTTCCTGGAGTAGTCCAATCTACCCTCATCTTTGGCTAAGAATATCACTCCAGCCTCCTAACTGGTCTCCCTGCTTTCACATTTGCCCTTCCTATATTCCTTACCAACAAAGCAGCCAGAATTGTCCTGCTAAACTCAAAATAGATTGCCTGAAACTTATTGCTCATAACTTCATGGTGGCTCCTCATTTCTTTCAGAATTTAATTTACAATCCTTACAGTGTACATATAGCAAGTTCACCTGTGTTCTCCTATCTCTCTCACTACATCCGTAATCTTTTCATTGCTTTTTAAACTTATCAGGCACATTTCTGTCTTAGGGCCTTTCGCTCACAGTTCCTGATGCCTGGGACACTTTCCCACCACGTGTCTGCCAGGGCCACTCCACAGCTCCCTCCAGTAATTGCCCAAATGTCTTTGTCTTGCCAATGCCTACTGATCCCCATAAATCTAGACACCTCTGTTTAAAACCGGAGCTCTTTCTGGCACTCCCAGTTTCCTTTATCCCTTCTCTCTCTATTCAGCCAGACACTCATCCCTTTCTGACATACCATACCATATCTTCTTTGTTATGCTTGTTTTTTGCTGTTTGGGTTTCCTTAATGGAATGTGAGGGGAGGGAATTCTGTCGCTTTTCTTCATGGATACCTAGAGTAGTACCTGGTACCTATCAAAGGCTCAGTAAATACTGGTGGAGAGACTGATGGATGAGTGAAGTGTAATAGGGTGTGCTAGTGGTCATAGGCCAAGCAAAAGCCCCCACCTTGTGGTTGGACTGACCCGTGCTGTAGTGAGGGGGGTCCCCAGGGTTGGGTCCAGCTCCTGGATGACGCTGAGAGTGAACGCCTCCTTAAATTTGCCACGATGGGCTCCTCACTCACACCACCGAGTCCCAGCCCTGGCTGGACAGGATGGAGTCTATTTCCTAACTAAAAATGTTTGAACAGGAGGTGATAAAGAAACAAAGTATACCTGAGTAAATTTAAAACTGTATCCCCCATAAATCCGGGCCCATAATTTTCCCCTCTCTTTCATAGAACACTTTACTGATTAGACAGGAACAGGAAAACAAGGCACTTTCTCCTGGGGGATGCAGGTGTCTTCAGGAAAAGGACTGTGATTACCATCTTTTTAAAAGTCCACTACAGAAAAAGTTGTGACATTGTACATTAATTTTTGAAAAATGTTGCAATATCATCATTTACTGGACTTGTAACCAGTTAGACTTAGTATTTGATTCAATTCAGTTTAGTTCAGATATTAGCACCTCCTTCTCACATATGCAAAGGTCATTTAGTTCTCTGGGAAACTCTAGACTTCCAGAGTTAGTATTCAGACGACTTCTGAGAGGCCGCAGCTGCAGGCATGTCATTCATACATTCAGAAAGCCTACGCCGAACCTCTAGCTGCCATGAACTCTTTTGTATTCAGATCGTAATATTGCTGTCTGCTTAGGTTTTGGTACTGAGTTCACAAAAAAAGGCCCCCACAAGGATTCATTGTGTGACCTAGTCCCTCAACTGTATCTAAAATGTTGCTCTTTACTTCTTAGTATAAAGATTCCCAAGGAGCAAGGAGAGCATCCTAGGTGTTTATTCATTCTTTCCTTGTCTCCTGCTGTAATGGCAATTTCAGCAGAGATCTGGAACCTCAGTAAATAGAAAGCTTGCTCCATTACCAAATTAAAAATTCTTCTGATAGCTTTACTGTGAGTAGTTTGTCATTTTTCTTTTATTTAAGTCACAAACTGAAATTGGCATTTTAAGTGCCTTAGCATGATAACTAATATTAATTATAATGGCAATAACCGGAGAGCCAGGAGGTCATGTTGGAGGAAGCACAGTGGTCCCTCTTCAGAACACACTCGTTCAAAGCCACCTGACAGGATCCTTCCCTGTGGCCACAGTTCAGCCGGTTTCAACAATGAGCAGAAGTGGACCCCTCTGACGTGCAGAGTTTTGAGCTCCTTTTTGAACCCTTGTCTCTCATTAATACAAAACCTGAGCAGCCAAACAATAAATCCTCCTCTCTCTGTGTCTCTCTTTCTTTGTCTCTGGCTGTCTCTCTCTCCTTCAACCACACATGAAATATTTCTGTCCTTTGCAAATCACAAACCAGAGATGCAGGCTCTAAAAGAGACCATGGGCTATTGGTTTTTTCATAAGTGTCTTTTTAGAGAGACCACTAGAAAGAAAATTCCGGCAGGATCATGTTTGTAGATTTCTTTTTATATCCCAAACCAGAAAAAGGAGGAGGGCCCTGAGGGGTTGTAATTTACATTTGCATTATTTTTTTATACATTAAACACAGACTCCCTGGGAAGAGTGTTGCTTTCGACTCCACAGCAGGCCAGGGCAGCCAAGCCCACGCTGCTGCACCTTCCCTCTCCGCAGATGTGATTCTATCACCCGCCTGTTGGACCAGTGGGTTGGCCTTCTGTCCAGTCCCAGGTCCCAATCAGACTCTGAATTTCTGAAGCGGATGCTAATCTTACCTCTGTGCCTAAGACACGGATATGCAGTTAGCTTGCCTGGATACAGGTCTGTTCTGCCACGTGTGAACTTCATGACTTCGGACACATGGCTTCATGACAAATCTCAGTGTTCTCACCTGTAAAGTAGGGGTAATGGTAGCCCTTCTCTTACATGGTTTGTCTGGGGACCAAATCCATGTAAGGAGTTTGGCTCTGTGCTTAGCACTCACTCTCTAAACACTAGCTATTGTCATTTTTTATGGACACCATAGAACAGCTGCCTCATAGATAGTTTTCATAGGGAAAAATCTTAAGGTCTGGTATGTGCTAAGGATTTCCTGGTTTCTGTAGAGTTTGGGTTCATCCCAGAGTAGACCCTGAAGCCAAGATTTAGGTGCCAGCGGTTTATTTGGAAGGTGATGCCAGGAAGCACGGTGAGAAAGTGGGGAAGTGAGACCAGGAAGCGGGGGAAGCCAGGGAAGGGTGCGTGGATGTTGCAGCCACGTGTGGAAGCTCTGTCGTGTGGACTCCTGAGAGCCAATTATTAAATTTTCCAGACCATTGCAAACCAACCGTTAAGTGAAGCCATTGTTAAAACCTAAACAATATAAAATTTCTGTTAAATCAACTATGTTTTAAAAAGAACTTGCTTGTAATTACATTGTTAATATTCACGTTTTCGAGGTCATTTACTTCTATTGTATCCAGATGATGGAAATACAAGGCCATGGTTCTGCATATCTCTTCCTCATCAATATTAGTGATTTGTCTTTGGTAGCTGGAAATTAGCCATGGGGGGAATTGGCAAATACTGTAAGTTGGGGCTTATTTTTTTCATTTTTCAGAGTCAGTTGTTAAACATTTACTAGCATTCTATTGTTGATGTTGGGGTTACTACTGTGGATAACTAAAGTCCAGTCCAGTTAGGGACCCTCTAAGAGAATGTATGAAATACATCTGATAATTCTTCCATGAGGTTTGGGAAAGTCAGACAATGTTTGCACAGTGGGCATAACCTAGCCTGCCCCTCCCATGGCTAGGAAAAAAAACACAGGCAGAGACCAGGAACCACAAGCCCCTCAGAATCATGCCCCTGACACATGCATTTGTTCTCTGCTCCTTACTAAGGAATTGGAAATGAAACGATCTTCGACTGACTCAATGACTCAAGCCGGAAACTTCAACGTTGTTTTGGAGCACCCACCCCTGTACTTCCGTATATAATCACTCACCAAGCCCTGTTGTTTCTATTGGATATGCCTACTTCTCTCCATGCCCACTGCTGCTGAGTCCATATCTCACCTGAACTATGAGAAAGAGCTAACCAACAGAAATCTAGACATATTTCTCTTTCAGTCCTTCTTCATATACTAGCCAGTGTGGCATGTCTCACACACAGACTTGATCATATCTCTCTCTTCACTTACAACCCTTCAATGTTCAGAATTCTTATAATATGGCATTGCTTTTTTTTTATTAAGTCTCATTTCACTCCACTCTGCCCCTGACAATTAGACTGAAGTTCTTTCAGTGCCATGTGTGATTCAGGCTGTTTCACTGATAGGATGTTGCACAAAGATCTCTACTTCGAACATCCTCCCCTCATTCTTTGCCTGGCCAACTCCTATTCATCTTTAGTTATCAGCTTAGATGACGCTTGATATCTGGCCCCCAGATTTGAGGAGATTCCCTTCCCATGTCCTCATAGCTCCTTCACTGCCAGTTACCACTTTACTTTTCCACAACCCCTATTAGGTTATAAACCCTGGGAAAGAAGAGCTTGGGTTTGCATCACCTTGTAAAACAAACTTCTAGCACAGTGCCTACTATGTAGCTATTGTTGAGCAAACTTTTGCTGAATGAATGAATTGTGGAAGGCCATTATCCACAACTCATGGCCCCTTTATTTTAATCACTACCAAATCCAAGCAGTCAACAATAGAATCAAGTCAAGAGATGCTGATTGTGGAAATTGAGTTTCTGAAAGATAGTTCTAGGAAAGTGTAGACTTCTGTAGCTATCATTCCTACTTTTTCCCTCTGCTTAGTGGTTTTTAAATTAAAAGTAACAGTGTGTTTTTATTTATTTATTTATTTTTATTATTTTTTAGCTTTGACAGGCCCAAGAAATTTTTACTAATTCATGATTGCTGTTATATATTTGTGGTAACGTGACTTCTATCCTTGCAGTTCTTTATGGTTATGATGTTTCTATTTTAGCTATCACATTGTTTTGAACAATACTTTTTTATTGTTCTTTATGTACAGTTGCCTCCATTTTCCCCAATCCATTTTCCCCGCCCACCCTCAATCCTTCCCCTCTTTGACTTTGTCCATGGGTCCTTGATACACGTTCCTTGACAACCCTTCCCTTTTTTCCCCCATTATCCCCTCCCCCCTCCC
>CM052540.1:38722836-38740235 GCA_028533065.1 Trachops cirrhosus | reverse complement strand
TAAATGTACCACAGTTTTTTGATCCATTCATTTACTGATGGGCACCTAGGTTGCTTCTAGCACTTAGCTATTGTAAATTGTGCTTCTTTGAACATCGGGGTGCACAGGGTCTTTTGAATTGGTGTTTCAGGATTTTTAGGGTATAATCCCAGCAGTGGAATTGCCGGGCCAAAAGGCAGTTCCATTTTCAGTTTTTTTTAGGAAACTCCGTACTGTTTTCCAGAGTGGCTGCACCAGTCTGCATGCCCATCAACAGTGCACTAGGGTTCACTTTTCTCCACAACCTCACCAGCATTTATTGTTTGTTGATTTGTTTATGATGGCCATTCTGACTGGTGTGAAGTGGTATCTTATTGTGGCTTTAATTTGCATCTCTCTGATGGCTAGTGATGTTGAGCATGTTTTCATATGTCTTTTGCCCTCTGTATGTCTTCCTTGGAGAAGTGTCTGTTCAGGTGTATTTTTAATTATATGTATAATCATGGTAAATAAGAAAATTATTAATTCATTCACCCAAAATTATACTTTTCTCTAGATTTGTTTCTCTATTTATTGCAGTTGTGATCACAATACATTGTATTTTTTTAAAAAACTATTCATAAACAACATTTTGGTGGATGTGTCGTATTTTATTATTTGCCCTGGAACCATAAGCTAAAGTCATTCATCTTTTGATTCAGTTGTTTAAACTATCTCTAAGAACATTACATTTTTAACTGCAATTAATATAAACCTGAATTTCCAAAGAAAACTATTCTGCAATACATTTCTCTTAGCTGGGTTATTAACCAAATAGGGTTTTCTAAAATTTCTGATCAGAGAATCCCCTGGTACTTTTTAAGAAATCAGAGTTTCAGGTCCCATCTTTCTCTATTGCTATAGAATCCCCAGGAGGGATGGGGGATCTGTAGTGCCTTCGCTTGTCTCATAAGGTGCTAGAACAGTAGAACCAACACTAGACTGGGAGTCACAGAGACAAGTCCAGCCCGCACTAACTCTTCCTGCTGAGACTACAGGACAGCTGCTTAATATCCCGAAGCCTAAAGTTTTGTTACCATGCATTTCTGATTCTAGTTCTTACACTGTGTACTCCACAGGAATACTGGCCAAATCCAAGGCAAAAATAAATATATATATAACTGCTTTGAAATTTACACAGCGCTGCACTGACACTGACATGATTTGTATCAGATAAAGGGCACAAACCTATCATTTCTATTTGTATGGTTTAATCGATAGCATCACATTCTTGCTCCTCTTTCTGTTATAAAATCAAACCATTTCCAAATGCTTTTGAGTGAAACTTTAAATCAAACAGTGGTAACAACTCACACTCTGGACAAAGCTTTCTATTTAGATTAAGTCTCAGTTTTCTGTATTTTCTGAAAATAAGATTTTGGGTAATGACCACAATCCTTTGAAAGGTTAACCCTTTAACTTAAAGACAATATTTTAAAATATTAAAAGTGCTAAAAGTATTTGAGTAACGCTTACAATTTCTTGTGCTATTCATTTAATAATATGCCTACACAGATTGGTAAAAAGGGCCAATCTTATGTCTTTGTTTTTTGAATATTTACACGTGAAGACTTGCTAACAGATCACAAATATTTATTCATGTTTTAATGTTTATTCATGGTTTTGAGTAAGTAAAACATTAAATGTTAAATATTATATGACATCTAGATAGAGGGAGGGAGAGAGGGAAGAGGGGAGAGAGAGAAAGGCATTGATTATGTAATGAGACTCTGCATGGCTATCAGCTGTCATGGAGGCAGTGCACCATGGAGAGAACGTAGGATTGGGAGTCAGACAGACCAGGTTTCAAAAGTGGGATCTGACATTGTTAACTGCAGTCAGTTCAGGCAGGAATTCTATATTCCCTAAGTATCAGTTTTCTCATCTGTATAACAGGAATACTAATTGCTCCTCGTTGGTAGAGTTTTGAGAGACCAGGTAGTAAAAGGCTAGCACAAAGTAGAGGTTCACAAACGTTTAGTTTCCTTTCTCCTATCACTGGAGCTAATTTTTATGTCTTTCATTTACTCCGAGTTTTCTACCTGTCACTATCTGGCAACTGTTATTCAGTGTTGCTGATGTGCTGACAAGATAGATTTTTTTTTTCCTCTTTCACATTTCAAGCTTTTGTTTCATATCCCAGCCTATTGTTCAGCTGTGATTGCATTTCTCTTCCATTTACAGGGGAAAGGAAAGGAATTATGAAACAGGTTAAAGGATCAAAAATAAAATTAAATGGCCTGCAGCATGGGTAAGAAGCAAATACCAATTAACGCAGCCCAGTAGAAGTGAAAGTGAGACTGAGGCTGAGAAACCCATTCCTTTACTTCACCTCACAACGCTGTATTTGTCGAGGGTCTGCTTGGTGTGTGACAGTGTTCCAAATGTTTTCAGTACTGGATGTGACTTTTACTGCCCTTCCTCCGTTTCAACACAATTGCCCCTTTCATTTTGCCTAGGTTGCTCTTTATATCTCGTGCCATTCCCTTTGCCTTCCATCTCATATGTTATATTATTAATATTTGTCATTATCCCAGCATCAGCATCATCATTATTACTTCTGGGTGCCCGTAGTATTTTACCCATGCTTCCTATTTGGTGTTTGTTTTAATCTTCCTGATCCTGGAGGATACTGTATGTTTTGTTGGAGAGAGTGTGCACCACTTGTAGAGAGCAAGGCTCCTTCCTTACTGTAGCCTCAGAGCCTTGTCCAGAGCCTACTGCAGAGTAGACACTTACTAGATACTTACTATGGGAAAAAAATGGACAAATCCCTTATTTCCATAAAGAGAAATATTAAGATGTCTTTGTCTGTGGTTTAAACTTAGCAGTTCTCCCCATGAAAGATCCCTGAGCATGTAATGTGATTAAAAGTGGATTTTCTTTGTTGTCTTTCCTTTATTAAATGTTTAATAGTAAATTGGCTTTTCCTTGTGCAAGGCAGTCTGTGGAGACCAAGCATTTCAGACAAAAAAAAAAGTGGCCAAAAGATCAGGGCTCCCTCTCTTCACCCAGCCCCCACTCAAAGGGCAGAGGCTCTGCCTGGGCACAGGAGGCCACTCCACCAGTGGTGCTGAAGTCCCATGTCACAAGAGACAGCTCAAGTACCAGGGGCTACCGTCACTGCCCAGAGCCCTGTCTGTAAAGCACAAATGTTATTTGTGCCCCCAACTCTGAAACAGTAGCTCTGAGTTTCGTGCAAGGGGAGAGTAATTCATAAGAACAGAGAGCTCTGAAGCTTTCCTCTGAAGGTTGAAACAGAACATGGGGAAGTTCAAGCCTAAGAGCACTCTCAAAAGCAATGGAGATTTCGGTGGCACACAATTTAGAGGAGGCTGCTAGCTCTGCAAGAACAACAGGAAGCCACAGGACAGCTAGTTTATCAGAGAGAACCAAGGAAAACTGTAGCTAGGCCTGCCTGGAAGCAGAACAAACCTCAAAGACTGGTATCAAAATCTGCCCCTGCAATGGGCCTAGAATTGGATTATCAAGCAATTTATGGCATGTGCCTTGTCAAAAGCAGCAGAGCAATCACCTGGCAACTAGTGAAGCCTAAGACCTGGATATCAAAGGTTTCACACTGTGGGGGAAACAGACCTCTCTCAATGAGTTGAGCCAAGTCACTAAAATAATGCAAATAAGAAGGACAGGCCCTGGAGAGGGGGAAGGAAATTCATATCAAAAGATGCTACGCTATATTACCTAAAATGTCCATTTTCAACAAAAAGATTATGAGAATGCAAAGCAACAGGATAAGTATATAAGAAGAAAGAAAAAAGGATTATATTTTACTGTCTTTGGTAATTTCTTTATTTCTTAAAGTAACTAAATGGACAAATCCTTGTTTTCCCAAGAATTTTATATTAGTATTATTTTATTCATTGGGATTTGAAGGAGGGCACACAGGAGGAAAAAAGTCACTAACTGGGCACTTGGAAGAAATGATCTTCTCAGGTGTTTTCCAAATCAAGGACAAGAGCATGTGCTGGAGGGAATAGTCGCCGAGCTTGGATGGAAGCTTACGCTGATCACCTTTTAGTCTTTAGAATGCCCTGTTAACTTGAACACGACTATTCCTCTTTTTTAATGTCTCTTTGGATATCAACAAATGAAAGTGCTGTTCAGTACTCCCCCGCCCCCATCCCACCATGTTCCGCGAAGTGGAACGAAGGCTGTACGTTGGGAGAGAGAGATTCAGGCGCTGCCAGGGGCAAGGCCTTGGCGCCACACCGGTCCCTCTGTGGGGAATGGGGAAGGGTGTCAGGGTCATATCATCAGGAGGGTCCAGTGAGAGCTGCCTGGTGCATGGGGGGAGGGAGGGGTGTGAGGTGATGTTAGAGGAGGCTTTATGATGTATGTGTGGGGGGCGGAGGTGGCTATAAAAGCCGGAGGTGGGAGGCCGCAGTCCATATTGAGTAGAGAGATGTTAACCTCACTGCAGCTCCTCCTGCTCATGGGATGGATAGTTACAGAGAACTGTGTCTCGATTTGCATCCTCCAAGATGGCATGTCACCCGCCCACTCCCACTCTCTGCCCCTCGGCAGTCCCTCGAATCTGCGCGGCCACCGCAACCGGCACCTCCAAGAATCCTGTCCCACAGTGTGCCTGTCCAAGGCTATTCGTCCTGGTACCGCGGTTAGGTTGGGGGCTCTGGGGTGCTACCAGTCTGAGCTCACCGGACCTTCACCCAACAAGGAAGAGCCCTGACCAGGCCTCCAGCATCGCCGCCTGGTTCCCCCCAGGTGGGCAGAATCCCCCTGACACCATACTCAGCAGATGGCAATTTAAGCTGCCACTTGGACACTCCTCAAGCTTGGACCACTGCCAGACCCAAATCCAAGATCTCTACCTTGAACTTCCATTTCCACAGAGGGTGACCGTTGACCAACAGAGTGCTCTGGACCCCTGCCCACCTTCATATGAGCTCTCCTTGGACTCAAAACCCAGTCGGGGGCAACCACAGAACCAGTCATAGCTTCAAGTTCCCTAGTTCATCTAGGAACCTTTAGACTGACATCTCTCCCATGGACATGAATGTCCCGCTCCACCAAGAGAAGTCAAGGATTAGACTCTCACTCCCGACGCCAGGACCCCACTCACATGCACACTGGGAAATAACCCCCAAGGTGTCCCTCAACATTCTCCAAGGGGCCCAGGATAGCTCAGAAGGGGAACTGGGATGAACTGTGAGCCACCTCCTGGGGTGGAGTTTACCTGAACCAGCACGTCTTCCATCTCTGCTGCTCATGCTTAATCTCATGGCTTTTATTGTTCCTGCAACGGGAAGTTACCACACCACAAATCCTCATTTTGACTTGAAAATAAAGGTACTGTTCATTTTTCAATGGAGGATCAACTGTTTTATTTGGTATATTGCTAGCTTTTTACAGGTGTCTTCTAACAGAGGAGGTCTGGGGCCATCTGAATTTTTCACCTACTAATGATTCCATGAGAGTTATGCATCTGGGTACAGCTGGGGCTTGGTGGGGTGGTTGGGAAAGGGGTGAGAAGAAGGGAGGAATGAGTCCATCTCCACAAGTGCAGATTTGGAAGGCTTCTACAGCCAGCATCAAATGCCAGATTCTAAGGGGGTTGGGGTGCTTATTTGGATCTGACTGAAAACATAGTGATAACAAAAGCATAGCCATATTTTCAAGGTCATGCTGCCAGCCAAATGAATTCAAAATGGCATATCAGACATCTGCCCAGCTAGACTGATTATAACATCCTTTTATGCTGTAGTAAATGAAGAAAATAATAGAAACATGGAAAGAATCATCAGGTGTTAAAAAAAAAACATACAAGATAAAAATCTTCCCAAGTGCAGCTGTGACAAAAAGGACATCTTTGCAAGTCAGTCTAGAAATGGCTGTGATAATTCAGAGAAATTATTTAGTACTCCGGAAAACATTACCATGGAGTGATGGAGGGGTCTGGCAAGAGAAATTGTCGAAAGACTGGCATCAATCATGGTTAAGTGTGCGTCTCTGCCGATTACATGTACCCTTCAGCGAGCCTGCCAAAAACAGATCCCTGACACCACTGTGACACGCTGATGGGTAACTGTGAGGATGATTGATGGGCAGCCCGCTAACATCTGGGACCACAAGGAGCCGCTTGCCACTGCTGAGTGTTTTAAATGCAGAGTAATTCTTTGTGATCCAGGGATTAATTCCTTGAAGTTAAATGTACACAGAAAGAGGAGACTCTGTGTATATGAACTTATCCTCATTATTTCCTAGAGAAACCAAAGGTTTGTAAGATTAGGGTCTAAAGTATCCCAAGAATCTACAGAGAAAATCCTTTAGAATTTTTCTCAAGAATTATAACTACCACATTTTGAGTGACTATGTACTTTATATTATTTCAAATCTAACACCTACCACATGAGGCAGATATTAATAAACCCATTATATAGCTGTGAAAGCAGGCCTGTAGAAATTATTGGCCTGAGGCTACCCAGCCTATAAGTAATAGATTCTCTGCTAGAATTCAGGGCTGTCTGACTCTTCTCTCCCCACTCTCACACCCCCTTCTCCCAAAAGGCTGCTGACAACATAATACACACAGGGTCTGTTAAGAGATTATGCAACTGCCAGCTGATATAGATACCCCTATATTTTAGATTTGAACTCAATGTTTAGACCGATTAGGTTTTACATAGACTTGACAACTCAAAAATAATAATTCAGCTATAATAATTCAGCTGACTATTGACTCCAGTCTTCCTATCACGAAGACAAACGTTGTCAGGCCCTGTCCAAGTTCTGCATGTGCCAGAAAAGTGCTATTGGCCCTGGTGGGGTGGCTCAGTTGGTTGGAGCGTCATCCTCTGTGCCAAAGGGTTGTTAGCTCGATTCCCAGTCAGGGTGCATATAGAGGCAACCTATCAATGTTTCTCTCATACATCCATGTTTCTCTCTCTCCCTCTCTAAAAATACACATGAACATATCCTCAGGTGGTGATTAAAAGAGTACTACTGTTCATACACCTATTAACTGCTTGTCAGGTTTATCATGGTCTAGAACAGCAATTTTCAACCTTTTTATCTCATGGCACACAAACTGCTAAAATTCTACTACCCACCAAATAGATATATTTTTGCCAATCTGACAAAAAATAATAATTATAATTTTGACTAATTCACTCTAGACAGCTATTGGGGTGTTGGCTATTGTCTTTTATTTTTGAGAGCCTATGGATAAAGAGGTCAATGTCGCTGACCGAATGGTCAGGTGTTGCACATTTTAAAGATTCTTTTGGCGCACTGGTCGAAAATCGCTTGTCTAGATCACTACTGTCCAACAGAAAGAGAAAGCAAGTTATAAATGCTAGTCGCAATGCATTTTAAATTTTTCTAGTAGCTACATTTTAAAAAGTAAAAACAGGTAGAATTTACTTTAACAATAGATTTTACTTAACTCATTCTATCCAAAGAGTATTTCAATATCTAATCAGCATAAAAATCATTTAATTTTTTTGTACTATGTCTTTATACAGAACATCTCGATTTGGACTAGCCACACTTTAAGTGGTCAGTAGCCATGACATTGGCAGCAAAGCTCCTGATAGTGAAGGACTTGGCGTAACTGACACAACTCGCTTTGTTCAGACCAAACCTCTCTTTCATCTTTCAGTCTGTCTGTCCATCTCTCTGTCAACTGACTGATCTATCAATACCTTTTTCGCAAGGAATTTGAAGGGAGCTAACACTCCTCTAAATATTCACTTCACCTACATCTTCTGAGGCTCTGATCATCCCAAACTTCTGACTACAACCTCACATTGGGACCCCTTCCTCTTCTGGCTTCAGCGGTCTAGCCATTGTCCCGAAGCTTATGCATGGCTCCAAGAGCACTGTTGGTTTTCTTCATCAATTATCCTTCTTTGTGATGTTCACCCATCATGAGTTGGTGACTCAATGACGTCTCGCAAAGTGAGCTTATGTGAGTAACCAACCAGTGCCCAGATCAAGAAACCTCACCAGTACCCAGAAGACCTCTTCCACCCTCTTCTAGTCACTGCCCCCTCCAAGGTAACCATTATCCTCATTTCTAATGCCATAGATCAATTTTGCCTGATTTTAACATCGCATAAGTGAACTATTCAAGTGCTTACTTACTCTTTTATATCTATGTTTTTAATATGTGTGAGATTCATCTATGCTGTTATACATAGTTTTAGTGCCTTCATTCTCATCATTGTAAAGGATTCCTTTGTATGGCTGTTTTAAAGCTTATTCATATACTCCACTGTTAATGGATATTGGATTGTTCTAGTTTCTGAGTGCTACAGTCCATGCTGTTATGAACATTATTTACTGTCTTTGGGTAAGGAACAGGAAAGTGTGGCTCAGTTGGCTGAGCATTATCCTGGAAAGCAAAATTCACCAGTTCAATTCCCAGTCAGGGCACATGCCTGGGTTGCTGGACTGGTCCCCTGTTGGGGCATGTGAGAGATAACCGACCGACTGATGTTTCTCTCTCACATTGATATTTCTCTCCCTCTTTTTCTCCCTCTCTTCCCCCCTCTCTAAAAATAAATAAATAAAATCTTTAAAAAACAAATGTGTGTGTGTGTAGAATTCTAGATCACAGTCGATGGTACCTGTGGTAGGTAGAATTATGCCCTCTCTCCCCCCACCCCATTCCCTGGAACCTGTAAATTTTACCTTCTAAGGAAAAGGATCTTTGCAGATCTGATGAAGCTAAGGATCTTGGGATGAAGAGATTATCCTGCAAGTCCTAAATTCAATCACACATATCCTTATCAGAGGGAGGCAGAGGGAAGCATCACACACTGAGGAAAGGAGATGTGAAGATAGAAGCAGAGATGAGCATGTGCCAGCTCAAGGCAAAGAATGTCCCCAGTCACCATAATCTGGGCGAGGAAGGGACTAATTCTCTCCCGGAGCCTCCAGAGGGAGCGTGGCCCGGCCAGCACCTCGCTTTCAGTGCCACGACACTGATTTCAGACTGACAGCCTCCAGAACTGTGAGAGTTTAGTTCCGTTGTTTTATACTCTCCAGTTTGTGATCATTTGTTATGGGACATGAACAGTGCTAAGTAATTTTCCAAGTGACGATTTTCTCTTTAAAAAAAAAACCTTAGTTATCTAATTACCAACAATATTAAAGTGTGAACTACAAGCTCTCATGGGCAAAGTTGAAAAGAAAACAGTATATCATCACCATCACCATGTTTTTAAAAATCACAGTTGGTTCAGTAAAAACCGGATCTGATGCCTTTGAAGCAAAACTTTAATATTTTCTGTGAAAAAATGAAAATAAGAAGAGAAGATATGGAATACCATATATAGAAAATAAGGAGCTAGAGCCTAGAATAAATGCAACAGCAGAAAGAAATCTTGCCTGTGTTAAGAGAAGAGCTGTGTATTGAATAAGCTTCCTCCAGCTACAACTAATTGAGACCTATTTTTAGATGAAAACTGGAAAGAAGTTGTGAGGTACAAGGATAGACACAAAGTGCCTAACTGGCTCAGCCCAAGTTAAAGAAGACAGTTCTAACACAGAGATAGTCAATTTACCACAAACTTCTTCTCTGCAATGTTATATTCCAGACAATAATAGAACAGTACCTGGCATTCTAGTAGAAATGCTATGGCCTAAGAGTTCTTACATTCAGGCAACAGAAAGACATTCTCAGATATTTAAGAACCCAGAAAATATACTACCCACATACCCATCTGGAAGAAAATCTACTTAATCACTTGACATAAAGCAAAACCAAGAACTCCAAAAATTATGAAGTCATAATATTAAAGGGCCGGGCAATATTCATATTTTAAAACATCTAAATAGTGTTGTAAAGCTATTTTAAAAACTGAGTGAAAAACAAAAGATAATGATTTCTTAAAAAGTTATATAAAATAGTTTCATAACTATTATCCAAATCTTAATACCAAATGTAAGATCTGGATCATATAGCTATCTCAAGGACTCCTAGTAAGGCTCCCTCTGCCAGTCCTGATACACCATTGCCTAGAACCCTAGTCAGCGCTCCCTACCTATACTTTCAATCTCACCAACGTGACCTACATAAGGAACCATCAGAAATGACCTTTCATGTGTTCTTGTCCCCGCACCCCTCCTCTATCTCAGCCTAAGTCATTTTAAGAAGCTCAAGACTTTGAGGTCCTCTTTCTTTCCCTAAGCACTAATGCCCATATAGGTCTATAAATTCCTTACAATTATCCAGTCTCCTATTCTTCTTATCTTATTATCTCCACAGATCCTTCCACTGTCTACTTATACCTATATATTCAGCTCTTTCCTGAATGACTTTTCCACCTCTTTATTCTGAGAACTGATTCTCTCCTGAGGATACTGCTCCCTATCTTCCCTCCCAAAGAGTAGCTCTTTTCTCTCCCACACCTGTAAGGGCCATTGAATTTAAGGTCTATGTCTTCTTTAGTGCTCATTCATTGAAGATTTTATCACCTGGCTCACTGTCACTCTCTCCAAAATCAGTCTTGTCATAATTATTGATAATATCAGTATCAATATCCATGTGGAGCAATCCAATAGACTTTCTTCAATGAAAGGAACAGTCTATCTCTGCATTAATGTAACCACTAGACATGTGCTATTGAGCACTTCTAATGTGACTAAATTTCACCGTGATTTAATTTTATTGAATTTAAATAGCCTTGTGTATTGGGGACTACCGTTTTGGAGAGCATAGATGTTGACGATCATTTCAGTAGCCAGTGCTCTCAGTTCTTTGGACTCTATTCTTCTAAGCAGCTTGTCCTCTGGCATCTACTTTCAAACCCTAGAACGTATCATTACCAATAACTTCACCTCCTCCAAAAATTTGATATCAACTATACCAGCCACCAACTCTCAGTCCCTCTCTTTACTGCTCATTTCCGTAATACACATTCCAACAATTGCACAAATTCACCTGCATATATTGATATATCTCTGGCTCTCTTGCCCCTCTCTCTGTCTCTCACTCTCCATTTTACTAATCTGACAAAAATATCAAAGCTGATTAAATTCAGTTTTCAACGTATTCCCACCAGCACTCAGATAGCTAAATGTAGCTGGTGAAAACAACCGTGCTGGCCTGTCTCTCTTTAACTTCATGTCCACCAACCTCCAGAGGGCTTTTACCTCTGGCAATCTTACTACGTTTCTCTAGTCCATTAACTGTCCCTCCCCTACACAACTGTTACACCCTCTCTGAGGTCCTCTAACTCTCAACCCTCCCTCTTACTGTTTATTCTCTGCTGAAGATTTGATTCCTGTTGTACTAAGAAAATAAAAGTACTGAATGTGGAATTCTATAATTCTTCCACCGACACATCTCCCAGCCCATCTACATCTCTCCCCAAATATTCTCCTTCTGTTTTTATGTTTGAATGTGCAGTGGATTTCAATCCCTGACAGCAATTATTTTTCTTATCTTCTGTATCATCAATTTCCCCTTCCCTTCTGGATATTCTCAACTGTATACAAACTAACTAAAATACCTCTCACATTAAAAAATAAACATAAAAGCTTTCTTAGACTCATAATCCCCCTCAACTATAATCCCATATGTCTGTTCTCCTTTACAGCAAAACATGGTGCAAGAATTGGTTGCAATTGCTATCTTCATGTCTTTTTTCCAGTTCTCTCTTACATACATTTTTTACCAGATTTGTCGACACTACATTCACTTAGCTCATGTACAGGTGGGTATACAGTGGCCTACATGTAGGCAAAATTTGATTGTCACTTCCTACTTTTTATCATACTTTGCCTGACAGCAGCATTACGTAGTCACCACTCCTTCCTTCTGAACATTTTCACATGGCTGCTGATTTCTCTCTTCTAGGTTCTTCTGCCACAGCACCAGCTGCTTCTTAGTCTCCTCCTGTCCTTCCTCGCCTCCCAACCTCTGCGCATGGAATTGCTGCAGAGTTCAGTCTTCTGATCTATCTGTACTGATCAATTTACACTCAAGTAGCACATGAATCTCATACTGTAACTTTATATTCTCTAGGTGTTGATGAATCCCTAAATTTATTTTTCCCATGTATAACCTTCCCTTGAAGTCTAGACTCTCATTTCCATGCCCTTCATATCCAAATTGCAGGCTGAAAATCCAACTAGGATGTGTAATAGGAAATTCACATAGATAATATACCCAGGATTACTCTTCCCATAGAGTATACTATCCCAACTAATGGCAACACTATTCTCTCAGTTATTCAGGCCAAAATCCTTGAAATCTTCCATCCTCTCTTTCTCTCTCCATTCTACATCCAAGCCATCAGCAAATCTTATTTGCTGCTTTAGTTTCAAAGTGTATCTTGAATCCAAGCACTTCTTACCATTTTTACCACCATTATCTTTTTTCTAGATCTCTCCAATAATGCCTTGCTATCATGTTATAAGTAGACTTCTGAAGACTCCTAATAGACACAATTATACTTTTAAAACAAAAGTCAGATTCAGTCACTGCTTACCTCAAACTCTGCTATGACTCTTTACTCTCTGCAAGAGAAAAGTTTTTAAAATGTCCTAGAAGGCCTTACATGATCCTGTCATCAACTCTGTGACCTTATATCCCGCAAGTATTCCCTAGTTTTCTCACCTCCAGCTACCCTGCCTCCTAACTGTTTTTCAGTGAAAAGCTCTATCCTCAGAATGTTTGCTCTGCCTAGGATGCTCTTCTCCAAGATACCCACGTGATCTTCCTTTCTTCCTTTTGGTCCCTGCATAAATGTTGCTTTTTCATAGAGCCTTCCCTGAGCACCTTGCACATAATTTCATCAGCTCTCACCCCTGACATTCCACCTCCCTGGTACCCTGCTTGATCTTTCTCCGTAACACATATCACCACCTGATCTAACACTACGTCTAGATCTTATATACGTCTATGTCTATTATCTACATACTCAAGAGAGATAGTTATTTCTGAGGACAGTAACTTAATTTTTTCATGTTCTATATTTCCTGGTACTTATTAATAATCAGTAAACATGTTCTGAACAAATGGAGGAAAAGAAGCAATTGAGAAGGGAGGGAGGGAGGAAAAGAAAGGAAGAGAAGAAAGGAAGGGAAGGGAAGAGAAGTATGGAGGGAGGAAGGAAGGGAGGAATAAAAGAAGGAAGGGAGGGAGGAAGCCAACCAGACTGATGTGGTGAAGTGAGCACTCATATGGGGAGGTGGAGCAGTAAACTTAACTTCCTATTGACTTTCATTCTGATGATGGCACCTTATGATTATCACAATTGGAGAAATAATATTTTTAAATTGTATTTTTAGCTCTGGCTGGTGTGACTCCATTGGTTGGAGCATCATCCCATATACCAAAATATTGTGTGTTCGATTCCACTCAGGGCACTTATCTAGGTTGCAGATTTCATCCCTGGTCCGGGTACAGACAGTCCTGTCTGGGAGCATATGGGTGACAACCAACTGATGCTTCCATCTTACATCAATGTTTCTCTCTCTCCTTTCCTCTTTCCTTTCCTCTCTCTCTAAAGGCAATGGAAAAAATGTCCTCAGGTGGGGATGAAAAATTATATTGTATTTTTAAATATTAACTACTAATACAATATAAAATTGAGCATAGATTTTCCACTGAAAGTTATAAAAGCAAAAGTATAAAAAGGCTCATATATCAAGACAATTTTAATGAGATAAACTCCCTATTAAGACAAAAAAATCTCTGATCAAATAAGCAATCAAAATTCATGATTATTATTTAAAGGAGCTAGACATGAAATTAAGCTATGAAAATAGGCTAGACAAAGGTCTACCAAATACAATAAAAAAGCTGAGTTTGTAATATCCATATTGGAAAAACATTGAATTTAAATTAAAAGTGTTAAACAGGGCAAAGGGACTTAGTTCCTTTGGGATCAGACTGATATGGTATCACCTTTGTGGTCAGGCTAACAGAGACAATGACTTCCAGCCTGCTGGTACTCTCCCTCTCTGTCTCCACATCTCCATCTCCACCATCACCAGCTCACACGTTCTCTCTGGTGAAACAAGCTGCCATGTGCCGAGATGCCCTGTAGAGAGGTGCAGATGACAGGAAACTGAGGGAAACCTCTGGCTAGGAGCCTGCAAGGAACTGAACTCTGACCCCCCAAAATCTATGAGTGAGCTAGGATCCTCCTCAGTCCTGAAGATGACTGGCTGCAGCCTTGGGAAAGACCCAGAGCCTGAACCCTAAGTCACACCTGCATGTGAAGAAACAGCAAGATAAAAATTTATAGTGGCTGTTTCAAGCCACTATATTTTGAAATGATTTGTTACACAGAAAGGCATGATACATTGGTCAAAAGTAAATAAAAACTGGTTGAAATTAATAACCTGAGGATAATGCACATCAAAAGTTATGGAATATAACCATAACTGCCTAGGGCAATATTTGTAGTCTTAATTATTTTACTAAAACATGATAAAATTCATGAAAATAAATGAACAAAGCATTAAACCCAGGAAGCCATTAAAAGATCATAAAAAATATATAAGCCTAAATAGGCAAACCTTTTGTGAACAAAAAGATGTACATGCATAGCATAAAGTATAAGAAAAACAATTTGTTGGCATAAGACACAAGGACCCTTGAACCATCCCTCTCCAACACACAGTCATAGAAATAAATGTAGAAACCAGATGCACATGACAAATTAATGAAGAGGAAACTTAAAACCAAGGCTAGGAGTGATGGCTAAAGTCAATTGGGTCATAGGGGTGGCAGAACCAAATATGTGGACCAAATCCATGAGGTCTCACTGCTTGCCTGGACACAGGAGTCTAGGCTTCAGGCTGAGTGCATGGCATGGAGGAAGTACGAACTTCCTGCCTAAAGTCAGGAATACAAAAGACCATCCTTTCCATGACCGTATTTATGCCAGTGTCCAGTGGGTGTGGTATGAAACCACAGTAGAAAAAGGATCACATGCAAGGGATTGAAACATCCAAGCCTTCTCAAAAAATAAAAATAAAAAAATGGGTGTGGGAAGAAGTTTGCACCATACACAGGTGGAAGGAACTCTGACCCAAGAAATGTGCACAAAACTGGCCCAGAGAGGGAAACTCACTGGACCCCAGAAAAGGCAAACGCCAATGCCCCGTAGAGACTCATAAATTAGGGTTTGCCGGGCTGTGCTGAGAAGCAGCCCTCTTCTCTAGCCGGGAGAGGGCCTCAGAGTTAAAACTTTCAAAAGGCACACAAGTAAATAGTCGACTATAATAGAAACTTTATGGATATTATAAATTAAGAAATCCAGGCACAAGAGAACACTCTAAAAAGGTTTATATATTGATATATTATCTACAGCTGTACCATGCAGTTTCTATTTATTTCTCCCTTTATTTCTTTATTTTAAATATATATGAATATTTTGAATATTTTAAAGTCATATATTTTAACTTATATATGCCTTTATATATAAAATATTCAGAGAGATGAAGAAAAATAGAAACTTTAAGGTATTTTTTTTTAGAAATAGAACTCTAAAAATGAAGACCATACATTTTGAAAGTTAAAAAATTTCACTCTACGTATGGGTTGAACAGAAGATTAGACAGCTGAAGAGAATATTAACAAAAGGATGGAAAATTAGAATCACCAAAAAGTCAAAAGAGATAAAGGTATGGAAAGTATGTAAGATTATAGAGCAAATAATAAGAGGTTTTAAAATACATCGAAGAGAATTTCTAGAAAGACAGCACTAGCGAAGAGATAATATGTAACTAAAAGAAAGCTAACTCAAAGAAGAACATCATTTTTAAGATGGAAACCCACAGCACATCCATAAAGGAAAAACCAAATCCAAATCATAACAGAAACTATAGAATATCAAAGATAAAGAAAATTATAATAGTTATCAAAAGTAAAAGCCCATTATCTACATAGGTAAAATAATCAGATGGATAGCAGTCTTTCCATTAGTAAAAATAAAAGTCAGAAGTAAAAGTAAGAACATCTTCAAAGCAATAAATGGAAAATAGCTCAACTATTTCACATTCACACTAGCAATGTATGGAGGGTCCCAATTTCTCCATATCCTGGCCAACACCTATTTTGCTTTTTTATATTATTAAAAAGCTATCCTAGAGGGTCTGAAATGGTGTCTCATTATAGTTTAATTCACATTTCCCTGATGACATGATATCAAGTATCTTTTCCTGTGCTTATTGGCCATTTGTGTATCTTCTTTGGGGAAATGCTTATTCAAATTATTACCCATTTTCAAACTGAATTATTTGTGTTTTTACTATTGGCTTGTAAGAGTTCCTTTTATATTTTGTATACAAGTCCCTTACCAGATAGGTGGTTTGCATATATTTGCTTCCATTCTGTGGGCTTTTACTTGCTTCATAGTATCACTGGAAGCACAGAACTGTTTAATTTGGATGAAATAGAGCTTATCTGTTTTTTTCCCTTTTGCTGCTTGCACTTTTAGTGTTGTATTTACAAAACCATGCCAAACCCAAAGTCACAAAGTCCTATATTTTGTCCTAAGAGTTTATAGTTTTAGTGTTTACACTTAGGGTTAGGTGTTCGATCCATTTTGGGTCCATTTTTGTATGTGGTGTCAGAGGTACAACTTCAGACTTTGGCACGTAGACATCCACTTGTCCCCGTACTATTTGCTGAAATGACTATTCTTTCTCCTATTGAATTGTCTTGGCACCCTTGTAAAAATATTGACCATAAATGTGCGATTTCTTTCTGGACTCTCAATTGTGTTTTATTCATCTGTATATCTGTCTTCATGCCAGGACCACACTGTCCTGGTTACTGCTGCTTTGTGGTTAAGTTTGAAATTGGAAAGTGTGAGTTCTCTAGCTTTGTTCTTTTTAAGATTGTTTTGGCTATTCTCATTCTCTTATATTTCCATATAAATTTTAGGATCAGAGTTTTAATCTCTGCAAAAAAACAAAAAAGCCTTCTGGGAGTTTGATAGGAACTGCATTAAATCTGTAGCTCAATTTGGGGAATTTTGCAATCTTAAGAATATTAAATCTTTCAATTCATGAGCATGGAATGTCTTTACATTTATGAAGAAAATTTTTAAGATTGAAATCTTAAATAAGCCTTAAATTTTTCAAGTTTATTCTTAAGTATTTTTGATAGTTTTGTAAATAAAATTGTTTTCTTAAATTTTCAGATTATGTATTGCTTGTGTATAGAAATAAAATGTATTTTTATATTCTGTATCCTGCAATCTTCCTGAAATTGATTTTTATATCAATTTTGTATACAGTTCTAACCATGTTTAGTGAATTCCTTAGGATTTTCTAAATGCAAAAAAGAAATCATGTTGCCTTCATATAGAGATTTTTACATCTTCCTCGTCAATCTGGAAGTTTTATTTCTTTTACTTTCTTTTTTTTTTTTT
>CM052540.1:38654280-38722336 GCA_028533065.1 Trachops cirrhosus | reverse complement strand
ATGGATGCAACTGGAAAGCATTATGCTAAGCAAAATAAGCCAGGCGGTGAAAGACAAATACCATATGATCTCGCCTTTAACAGGCACCTAAACAACAAAACAAAGAACTAAGTAAAATATAACAAAAGACACTGAAATAGAGAACAGGCTGACAGTGACCAGAGGGGAGGGGGAGGGAATTTCAGGGGAGAAGGAAGGGTTTATAGGAACAAGTATAAAGGACACATGCATAAAAAACTAGGGGCGGGTGGAAATGGGAGGGAGGAGGGGAGGGCTGGGTGGGTGGGCTGGGATGGGAGTAAAAGATAGAAAATTGTACTTCAACAACAATTAAAATAAAATAAAAAATAAAAATGTACAGAATTCTGAGTTCTTTAATCCCAGTTGACTTTTTTATTGTTTCTACATACCCCATTACACAGCACATGCCAAGTACTTTAAGGCTCCTTAGGCCTGGAAAGTCTATGATTCTATGACTCTCCCAGGTTCCAGACTTCTTTCTCAAAAAGCACCCCATCATTTCTCCAATCAGCATTTCACTAACCACTGATGAATGCTTTTGAAATCTCATTTATTTTTTGTAAGACAAGACAAAATTAGAACATCCCTCAGGCATCCAATAATAGCATGCATATCGTATCTTTTTTTTTCTTTCCCAAAAAGTTGTGTTTTTCTTAGGGTAAAACCTGATAGGAAAGCCAAGATTTGTGATTAACTTGAAGGAAAGTTATTACAGTTCACACCTTCAGAGCTTCAAAGCATCACAGCCAAAAAAATAGATAACCCTAAATACACAATTTATGCTATGCTCTATCAAAAAAAATCTAAGTGCAAGAAAGGATTTTTCAATATCCCTGACACTTTTAAGCATCAGGACAATTAAGTATCACCCTCTACTGCAGAGAGGCAACAGGCCCCGTGATCTGAGCTTAAACAAATCCAGTCGGCATGCAGGCGACCTTAGCATTCTGTTCATCCATATCACTTATCTCAGGGTGTTGTAGTCCTGTGCTTATTCACCTCCCTTCCGCGTAGACCTCAGGGTTCAGACCATGTCTTGCTCCTCTGTTCTGCACACCATGGCATCCTGGCCACTTCACCCAGTGAAGAGCCCCATAGTAAGCATACAGATATGTATTTCTGGGATGAATGAGATAATTAATGATTTATGACACACTAAGCCTTGTCTCACAATGTGGATGCTATTACTGAGTTCATAGTAGGCATTCATTAAAATTTTAGGAAGCAAAAAGGAGGGGAAGAGGGAAAGAAAGACTCTAGCCCCTCTCTGAGATGAGTAGAAAAGTTCTTTAGGACATCCAAGGAATGCTACTCCAAGGGAAATCACAGACATTGGCGACCACCAGAGTATTCGCTGTTTTAAAAATGTGGTATATTTGGTGCTGGTTTCTGAGATGCTTGTGCCTTATACTTAAATAGTCGCAGCAGTGTCTAAATGCAATGTCTAAATGTTTGCCTGTGTGGTGTTTTGCAAGCCTCAGCTCATATCTGGCAGTCAAAACCTGCTCAGATGTTGAAAAATGTCATTTTGCTGTGTCCAGGTGTTTGGCTGCATCTGGCCATTTTGTTTCCGCCCCGTGTGTTTTCCCAGAGATTGAAAAGAGCACTCCAGACAGAGACGATGAGTTATCATTGTCCAAAAGAGCCCTGGGCCAGAAGCCATTATTTTATAAAATGAGGGATCTGTAAGTATTTGAAAATCAGGAGATAAGAACATTTAAAAAGCAGTTGCTGCTTGGCAGAGGGCCAGGGAGTCAAGGTACGAGGTGGAGATAGGTGGAGAGTTTATTCTTCTTCCTTCAAAGGCATCCATATGAAGTCTTGGCTTCATTCTAAGTTTATTATAGATGCATCAGCTGCTTCCTATATTCCTCTGTGGGTTCTTCATTCTTTACAAGTACCATATTTTTCAGACCGTAAGATACACCTAAGTTTTAGAGGAGGAAAATAGGAAAAAAAAAGTTTGAAGCAAAAAATGTGGTAAAATATTTAATAACATAAATAATATAATATTTTACCAATGTAAATGTAAACAGAACTCAACAGCAGCATTAACAACCATTATTCCTCCCAAATTTGGGGTAGGGAGGAGTGTGTCTTAGAGTATGAAAACACAGTATTAACTTGTTAGATCCACATGACATGATTGCAAATGTCTGGTAATACTGCTATTTTCTTAATCAATATCCATTTTCCCCCTTTGTTCCACATAAATAATACCATGATTTTGTTTGAGGATGGTAATGTGGCAGCTAAGAGTAGCATCCTCAGCCTCCTGGGCATGGGCATGTGATACAGGTCTATACAATGAGACAGAGACAAGTGCTGAGAGGTGCTGGCATCCCCAGACATGAGGTAGAACAGTCCACGGGAAGGCTTTTGTGCCTTATGCTTGATCTCTTTCCCTTCCCTCCTCATTCTGCCTGGACTATAAATATCTGTACATGCAGAAAGCATCCCGAGACCATGGGAAGAGAAGTCACATATCAGTTCCACAAATTAAGGAAGGTGACACAAAACTAAAAGTCTGGACCATGAGTGGTTTCTTGGAACCATAGCTCCAGCCGTGGATTACCTACTCCTGATCTTTTGTTACCCTAGAAAAAGAAATACTTGCTATTTGAATAAGCAACTGAACTCAAATACCCATTAACAGCAGTAGGTACTATTGAATCCCAGTATTTCTAGTGAGGAAACAAGGCACAAAGGGATCTGGTAACTTGGCCACAACCTCTCTGACAGGAAGTGGCAAGATGAGGTAAGAGTGACAGCCAGTGGCTCCTGGAACCTTGCTCCCAGCATCACGGCCTGAGCTCGCTCTCGGCTCAGTTCCCTCAGATCCTCAGGGCCTTTGCACATTCTGCAAACCTGCGCCAGTCATCCTGCTTCCCTGGTTCCAACATAGAAAAAAAAACAGAAAAAGTTAATGTCCAGAGCGTGCTTTACAGCATCTAGTCTTAAAATAGAGAAAACTATTTCAGAAAGATATTGCTCATGCTATTTCTCCCTCAGAAACAGTGAAAGCTTTGTTTAAAGCCCTAAACTAATAGAGCGCACCTGTCTTACAATGTGCTTGGGAGGAATAAACTGCCAATAAATGAAAACATCTTTCATTTCCAAGGGCTAAATCACTGTCTGTTATCATGATGGTTTACTTCCAAGGCAGTGCCTATAGAGCTGAGGCTTAGTTGTCAATCTTCAACCTCCTGCTCCCAATCTTTCCTCTCCTGGCAAAGCTTTCAGTGGAGATGCACTGGTTCTGCCTCTTGATATACATTGTCTTAATTGCTTATTAAAATTGGAAATATACAACTGAGAACAGCAAAAAAAAAAGAGTGCAAATTTTCTGTTAACAGCCTTTCTCCCAGGAAAGTCCACAGCGCATGAAGATGAAACTTTCTGGGCTAGAACAGCGGAGGAGGACAACAATGCATGGAGGATCTAGAAATAGGCTTAATGCACCCACCAACCCTGAGAAGTATACTGGAAAGTGGTCTTGCGGCTGGTTGAATGACAGCCTTTACAATGCAAATTACTCTTCTAGTCAAATAGAACATTTCTGAGCACTAGAGATAAAAGTCCAGGTGATTTTTTTCAGAAGCACCTCAGAGCAGCATTTCCCAAAGAGTCTATTGGTCAAATTTAGGAAATACTGTATTTTGTAGAAGTTCACAATGTGCACGAGCGTATTAATGACTTCGAAGGTTTCTGCAATACAGGGACAGTTTGGGGATTATTCAATACATTTAAACACATTTGGGGGACATATTAACCTACACAGAAACTGGGAGCACCCTGTCTTTCCCTTATCAGGTTAATGTTTACATTAACCCTTGTATAATCTTCCTCCACCCTCACCTCTACTCATAAAGCCTTTAGCTATGCAGAAATGTTGAATCAATTCCAGTCAATTCTCATTTTTTGCAGATTTTGTATTTGCAAATCTGCCTACTCACTAAAATTCATGTTTAACCCACAAATGAATCCTCACGGCACTTAGGTGGTCATTTGCAGACATGCACAGAGAGGAAAAAATTGTCGCCCAAAGCCTGTGTTCCCAGCTGAGGTAGAAGAAAGCGAGACTCTGCCTTCCCATTTCAGCTCTCATGTGGTAAACTGGTGACCTTGCTGCCATCTATTAAATGCCATGTCTTATGCATCGTTGTGCTTGTTGTTGATGATTAGGTGTTATAAAGGGCCCCCAAATGTAGCACTAAAGTGTTATCTGTTGTTCTTAAAAGCAAGCGTGCCCTTGAATAGAAACATACGTAAAACAAGGCACTGTATTGATTGGTTGACAAAAATGTGACCAGAGGCTCGCACGGAGCTAGTACCACATTTCCCCTGTGAGCACTAGTTCCGCACTCACTCACGCAGTGATCACGGCAGCTTCACTGAACACGTCTACCCCCCAAAACAGGCACCAATTATATCATGCACATAGTTAACCAGGTTTTAAAACTCCTTCAACACGTGAGAACACAGAACTGAGAGGAAGACTTTTAATTTATTTCATGCTCTTCATCTTCAAGACATGTCTATTTAAGAAGAGCTTTGATAGAAATAAAACTCTGAACATTTGCTGAGCAGTCTCTGTATGAGCCAGGCACTAGTTTAAGTCCTTTACATGTATTACCTCACTGAATCCTTAGGACAACTCATGAAGTAGGAATGCTTTCTTGTCCATATTTTACCTGAGGAAACTGAGACACAGAGAAATTAAGCAACCTGACCACAGTCACACAATTAGTAAGTAGGAGAGCTAGAATTTGAATTCTAGCTGCCTCCCAAAGTGAGCTCATAAGCAAGGTATTATGCAGCCTGTGAAGAGAGAGGTAGACAACAAGGTGCACTTTAATCGAGAACTCAGACAAAAATAAATCAAAATACTTTGTTTTAAATGGTAGATACCTGCTTAAAGCAGTAAATAATACTGGAATTATTTCAGCTGCATAGATTCCGCTGGCTATCATGGTGTCTGGGGTCATTATAAATGCTGGAAGATACTATGGTTCAAGGTTGTGTTTTATAACCTTGGGGTTTTGAGAGTTAAACGTACTTCCATTTAAGCCATGTTTAGGTCAGACTGACTTTGGAGCAATAGAAGAACCTGTGGATGAAGGACCACGGGCAAATGCCTCTCAGTCGCTGCTGTTGCTCTTCCTTATCCTCTCCATCTGCACAGAATCTCGGTGGGAGACCCACAGCAGTCAGAATGCAGTGGGGGGTATATAAAGAATAAGAAGGGGAAAGGAGTGTGTTTTTGGAGTGAGGAGGGGGCCTTAGGGAGAGGTAGAAAAACATGGAGAAATTAAAAACTCAATCATAAGAATAAATAAGGAACCCACTTAAATGATGCTTTTCATGGCCTAGTTACTATGCACCTCTCTCCCCACTCCACCTAGTAAACTTCTGTCCCTTCTTTAAAATCCAATTAGAAATGGTGTGTTAATCAGTATCCATGTGTCATTGCCCGTCAAGATCCGTTCTCCCCTCTCTCTGTGCCTCTGGAGGCTTTATACATCTCCTGGGCTGCCTCAGCTAATGCAGACATGGGGAGGAAAGAGAGTTCAGAGTGTTCTCTCCTATTCCGAGGGTGACCAAGTGGTCCCAGTTTGCCTGGGACATTTCTGGTTTTAGCGAAGTCGCACTTCTAGGGAACGCTTCAGTCCCAAGCACACTGGTACAACTGGTCACCCCCCCCACACACTTAGGCACCATGTCTCAGCAGTGACCAAATCCTCCCATGACTGCGGCTCTCACCGGGGAACCCTCCTCCATGCCTCCATGTTTCAAGTTCACAGGGTTCTGGTTATGTATCTTCTTACCTCATCCATTTGACAAGAGCTGTAATCCAGGTGCCATGCTCTCCCTTGTTTGTTCCCCAAACTCTGCCCAAACCTCCACAAGCCATCCTTTTATGAAAGTCTCCATGTGAACCATCAGGAATGAACTCTGGTTTTCCCATCACACTGAACGAGACCTGCTCTCCTTATTAGGAACCGACCACCCATCTCCTTTCCTTCCCCTCCTGGAGGCTGCCTACAATACTGGAAACACCCCAGTATTCTGCCTTGATTTGGCAATCCTTGTTTGCATGGCATCTCTTTGCAGATGGGGACTGTGCTCAGTACTCCTCTGGAGCCCTCACAGCATTTAGCAGAGAGCTGGACCCGTGGGGCCCAGTCACTGGTTGATGAGTGAAGGGCTGACAAAGTGAGTGAGTGACCCTCCTGTGGGCCTTGTGTCCAGCACCACACTGGCTGCTGCTTTGACTCCTGTACCACCCTCTTTTCTGCAGTTTTGACCAGGTGGAGATAGTTTCCTCTAAATCTCTGATGTAGCACAATAAGGAGATATGGCTTGAAGGTTAAAAGACTATACTGACGGTGGTGGGCAGAATGAGACTCCCCCACAGAGGTCATATTCTAATCCCCAGAACATGTGAGAATATTTGGCTCCCCGGCAAAGGATACTTAAGGGTGCTTATTGTTGACTTTGGGTGGGGAAGGTATCCTGGATAGTGCTGGTCAGCCCAGTGATGTCACAGGGTTCTTGAAAGTGAAAGAGCGAAGAAGCAGGAGGGCCAGGGTCAGAGGCCAAGAGGCGTGTGAAAATGCTGGCTCTGAAGGTGGAGGGAAAGGCCACTGGTGAAGAGCGTGGTGACTTCTAGAAATAAAAGGTGAGGAACACAGCCCTGCTGATGACATCATCCCAGCCCACTGAGGCCCATTTCAGACTTTCGACCTCCAGAACTGTAAGATAACTAATTAGTATTATCTTAAGCCACTCAGTCTAGGGTAATTTGTTACAGCAGCAATGGAAAACTGAGTCAGGAACCAAAAAGTAATTTTGTTCTGTTAATGCAAATATTCATTTGATTTTTTAGCCAAATATTATAGAATTTAAAAAAAAAACTAGTTAAACTTTGGCCATTGTTTGACTCCAACTCTACAGTAGGCATAGCCAGTAATAACAATATATATAAATACAAATTCATAGTCTTAAAAAAGTTTAGAAATATCTGATGAATATTAGTGTTAGATCATTGGCTTTGTAGAAGGTTGAAAACTGTTGCCTACTTTTTGTTTCACAAATGGCTGTCTAGAACCTCCCCTGAAGATTTTTCTGCTTTGGCTTCCCCAGTTATTTGTTAATCAGGTCATGAACTTTCCTGAGCTCCCGGGCCCGCAGGATGGAGTCCAAGCCCTGGAAATGTATACTCGATCTATTCACACTCAGCCAAACTCATCAAAACACTACTACCCACCCAAATTCACCTCCTCCTCTAAAGGAATTTTATCTTAGGCTTTCTGTCCAGAGATGCTGCTAGACATTGTACCAAAAAGAATTATCTGACCCAAAATGTCAATAGTTCCAAGACTGTTAACTCTTCTAGCCATCATCTGATTTGACCCTGATCTAGATTGTTCACTGATTTCTTTATTGTTTATTCATTTATCATTTTAAAACCAAACACTTGATAAATATCTACTGTTCTTTAGACCCTACATAAAATGTGACTTAAAAAAATTTACACATTCTTGTTGGTAAGGCAGTCACATTAACATTACAGGTAAGAGCGATGGAATAGTCACTAAAATATAAGCTGTATGAGGTCGGGGAACCACTTCACTGATGTATCCCTAGTGCCACATAAATTCTCAATAAATGTCTACTGTTTGAATGAAGTATTCAATACATGGAGGTACGCACAGGAGCCCATGGGAACCAGAAAAAGGGTTCCCATTCTAAACTCAGAGGGTCAGAGTGCACATCCTGGAGAAGGTGGTCCAGGCATAGGGGTGGGATGGAGTGGTGGGCGGTAGGAATGGTCATAAGGGGGAAAGCCAGGTGATTTCAGAGATCAGCTTGGGCGTCAGGTTAGGCCAGCACGCAGCCATGTTGTTATCTGCTTTTTGTGTGTCTATGACGTATTTCTCAAGCTTCTTTTGGAAGCAGAGTTGGAACCATAATCCATTAGCACAGTATCTCCCCTCCCTATGTCTCCTTACTCAGGGCCAAAGCAGTGTCTTCCACACAGCAGGTGCTTAGTAAGTGACTGTTTACTAACCAGTGCAGCTCATTATAGGAAGAAATAAATAAACAACAGCACCTCTGAAAACATCATGATACATGTTTATTTATAAATATATCTTATTCTATGAAATAGATACATTCTAGAAGAAAAAGGTGTATGTGCATTAAATTTCTGTATATTTTTAATTCTAGAAAATAGCTTAAAAATAAAGAAATCTTCATTATTATTGGGTAATGAACAATATTTTTGTGATGGTAAAGTTTGCTGCCCAGATCTGTTTTCTGGGTACAATTTAACTTTTATGTGTATCCTGACTCTGAGCTTTAAGACTGAAAAGATAATGAACAGAGAGCCTCAGTGACCTGTGGGACAATACTAAGCAGTCTAATTCATACCAACACTTTCAGTACCAGAAAAGGTTATTTGCATAAATAATGGTTGGATATTTTCCAAATGTGTTGAAAACTAAACCCATCAGTCCAAGAATCTCAATGACCTTAGGCAGGATAAACACAAAGAAAACATACTAAATAGTATTAAAATCAAATTGTGGAACACCAGTGATAAAGAGCCTTGAGCATCCCATTTTTAGTTGCTGGTCTTCAGATTTCCTTCATCTGTAAAATGCGTACAGCATCTACCTTGAATTTTCCATTTTTATATCAGAGGCAAAGTATGCAAAGCAATCAGCATGTGTTTAAGAAGGCCCACATGACACGGTGGTTAATAACCAAGGCTCAGGGACAGCCTGGGTCCCAAGCTTAGCTCTGCCACTTAGGGATCTCTGGCAGGTTACTTCAGCTCTCTGTGCCTCGCTTTTCTTACTGATAAAATGGGATTATAGCAAACCTACCTGTAGCTGACCGAGATGTGAGGGCTAAATAAGATGATGGCCGTAAGATATAACAATGCCTGACAATAGGAGAGTGTTCAATAAATGTCAGCCGCTACTGTTCAATGAGAAGCAAACAACCATGTTGTAGCACTGAAGGGATGTGCTCACCCAGGAGTTGTGCCTGCTGCATCCCAGTACTGAAAGTACTGTGTGTTGGCGAAGAAAAGCATCAAGCTTCGCCTTGAGCAGTGAATCTGCATGACCAGGCAGAATCTAGTTTCCCTTAGGACCTCCTGAAAGACTATCTATTTCTGTAACCAGCAATTGTTTTTAATAGAATAGTTATTTAATAAAAAGGTTTTTTCCCCAAAGAGCAGAGCAGGAATTTAAAAACTACAAAGTAATACTAATGCTGAAAAAAAAGGCTAAAACACAATCCCCTGGCACTTACAGTAATTACTTTGGTCCTTGCCAGCTCTTGTGGGCTTCAGAATTGTGGGTTTGACTTGAGTTCTCAGTCAGTATTCATCTGCTGGGACAAAATGTCCCAGGTAAACAAACACACAGATAAAAGAAAATCAACATCCCTCTTTGCACAAGAGAAAAGGACAACCAATTCACATAAATGGGGGTCTGTCTATCATTCTGTCACCAAAATCTATCTTGCTTTGTCAATGTGACATCTTAATAAAGCCCTTTTATCCCAAAAAGACTAGGGTCTACTCAGTAAGACCTTGTTTGCGCTGTCATTTTGAACTTATATCATTTTGTATCATCATGGGGCGAAGGAATTTGGATCAACATCTCACTTCCCACTGATTTTAATGACAACATTGAGGATCTCATCTTAGAGGAATGAAAGTGAGTGCATTTATTGACAACATCTAAATAAGAGAAGATTAGTGGCTTTGCTGGTACAATCAAAACAACCTGGCTTTCAGAAAAGCCTGTTTGAAACAGACTACTCAAGACTATATCCAATTGACACGTGGAGTTGTTCCACCTTCCCCTAAAGTATAGGCAAACTATCTAGTCAAGCTTCTTTTGGTTGCACATAATTGACAGCAACCCAAGTTCACTCGCAGGGGGAACAAATGCACTTACTGGAAAGTTACTGAATTTCCCAGTGGAATCCAGGGGAGATGGGGCCTCCCAGGTGACTGCAACCAGTCCTGGAAAGTGAACAGGAACCTAGCATCTTGCTCACTTTCTTGTCTCTGCTTCTTGCAGTGTGTCTTTGCTCTTCTCTCCTGAGCAGTTTTTCACCATCTCCTTAATGTCTGCTCCATAAAGAAGTCAACTCTTTTATTTGCACACAGCAGAAGGTGTTTGACCGTGGTTACTTTCACTTGGTCATGTCCACAGGCAGACATTAACCGGTTATCTGTGAGTCAAACTCCCCCACTAAGCTCAGACCAGATGTCCTTTGGTGGTCTCATCAGCACGGTCAGTATGGGTGCAGAGTTTGAAGGACAGGATCATGTGACATAGGCATGGTTACTGGAGCTCCTTTTCTGTGAGGAGTTAGGGGGCAGTTCTCAGGGAAGGGAGATACTTAGCAGTTATTCCCCGCAAACATGAAACATATTTTTATACAGTGATAACTATATAAGAAGGTAATGTTGGCTCCACAAAGAAGTCAACTCTTTTATTTCTCCAAAATGACAGATGTAAGGAGGAAGGCCCCACAGGCAACCCCTTGGCGTGTAGACAATGACTTGAAGCCGGATCTATAAGCATTAGGAAAACACAGCCTGCTATCTCTGGGTCTCCTCACTGCCTTTTTCAGTGGCCAACAGCAGAGTTGTTTTTTGTTTTGTTTTTAAGTAAAATTCTTTCTGCAGTTAGTGCAAATCTGAGCTCAAACCTAAATATTAGCAGAGATAAATTTTTATCTAGAAGTTTGTACTGTTTATTTTTTGAAGCATTAGAATTTATAGCTGAGCTGAAGTTGGTTTAAAGTATAATAAAATATGGGCCATTCCCTTGAGATAATAACCTTGGGAATATACAAAGCAGTTGATAAAGCCTGAAGGCATTTTCCATCTTGACTTGATGGGGAAGTTAAACCTTCACCACAGTGGTTTTCAGAATGCTGTTATCGATTTCTGGGAATTATGCATCATCTGCCTGCCCTCAGATTTTCATCCTAAACTCATTCAGAATGGACTTGGCTCCTCAGTGTCTTCTTACCTTCCCATTTCCTACAGCACTTATGCTGGACTCACAAATAAAGTAGTTTTTTAAAAATTATTCATGTGAAAAAAAATCCATACATTTTAGACATGTAGATAGAAGTATATTGGGATAAGGTTGCATAATGTCTAAGATTTGTCTTAAATACTTCAGCAAAGAAAAAGAAAAATGGCATTCCTGAAACTAATCTGGTAAGGTCTAAATGATGGGTATATGGATGTATATTGCACTATTCTCCAAAGGAAATACACAAACAGGTGAGAAGCACATAAGATGCACAATATCATTAGTCATAAGGAAAATGCAAATCAAAACCACAATGAGATACTGCTTTACATAGGAATCAGCCTTTAATATCTGTGCTAAGTTGAAGGAGACACAAAGCTACATATTATGTAATTCCCTTCACACAAAATGGAATCCAATGTTCAAAGTAAGCAATCCATAGAGACAAAGTAGGCTCCCAGCTCTGGAGAGGGTCAGTTTGGAGGGAAATGGGGAGGAATTGCTAATTTGGGGGGAGAGAGGTGATGAAAATGTGCTGGAATTGAATAGTGATGATGGTTGCACCACTTTAGTGAATATACTAAACCCATTGAGCTGTACATTTTAAAAGGATGTGTTTTACGGTATGCTAATTATATCTAATAAGCAAAATGTTTTTTTAAAATATTACTTTGGGCCCTTGGAAATTTTCAGAAGAAAAAATATATCTGAGTACATATACTTAATTTATTGGGTAATTGAGCAATTAAATCTATAATTTAATTTCTATGATCTCAGATAGGAATAAATATATATAAATATAAGATAATTTCTATTATTTCAGATAAGAATCAGTATTTTAAGAGGCAAGGAAAAGAGGATGCTATGGCACACTTACGCCACATCTAAGGCTGCCCTTCAGTGGGGCTACCCTGCTAACAGCACTGTAGACCCCGAACCTCCCTGCGCTCTCCTTAGTACTACCTACCAAACACTAGAGCCCATTTCTGAAGAATCTAGAGAAGTAATGAGAGCACTACAATGTCGAGGCTAAATGACTAGAACAAGGCAATTCTAAGTTTGAGCCCCAGATCAGCCACCACATGTGCGACCCTAGATACATTCCTTAACTTCTCTGAATTTATAGTGTCTACACCTGTAAAATGGACATTATCATCTTGGGTTGGTTACGCGATTTTAAAAGATGATTTAGAAAAAGCATAGTACAGGTGTATGTACTGGTTCCTGTTGCTGCATACTTAAAGCACACACATCATCTCAGTTTCTACAGTTCTGAAGCCTGGACAAGGCTTGATATCCAAGCAAGACTCAGGGTGTCATGGAGCTCTGATTAGGAGTGAGCCAGAGTATGGTCTCATCTGAGGCTGTCCTGAGGAAAGGTTGTGGGGACCAGGACTGAACTAAGACGGCTTAGATGGGACTGGACCAGACCTGTCAACTAAGAAGCCATGTTTAGAGCATGCACCGTGGAGCCATGACTCAGAAGGATAATGCAACCCCTCAAGCATGCGCAGTACAACGTGGTAGGCAGCATGTGCTTATTTGAGGGGGTAATGCCACCCTCTCAGCGCATGCGCAGGAGAGCGACATAATCAGCACATGCTTATTGAGGTGGCACAAGACAACATCTGTTAATCAAAGGCTGATGCAGCATTACATCGTACAAGAATATGAAAGCAAAGGCCTTTGAAGAGACAGCTGAGACAGCTGAGAGGCAGGGAGCAGCATGCTGCTGCTCCCATCAATCCTGCTCTGGCTGACTCGAAGCCACTGCACTCTCTGCTTTGCAAGATGCTGACCAGCTGCCTCCTGGACTCAGACTCTGACCTGGCCCCTTGGGACTCCTGTTTGTTACCCCCAATTCTCTTGTGTGATGTTATTGCTGATTGTTTCTGAGTGATTATTAGTGTTATTAAGTTATTATAGATTTGGATTGAATTTGCATTAGTAAAAGCTGAGTGAATAGTATAGTCAACAGTGCTGATTCGTTGTTACTCCTTGGTGCTGGCGTTACCTATAAGACTAGTGGCCATATAATAAGTGGCCTGCAGCTTTTGGTTCCTAAGGCCTGGGTCAGATGGCTGGAGCAGGGTCGAGGGTGGGGGATGTCGAGGTCTGACCTATAGGAAAGACTCTATCACAAAGCATTTACTCCAAACAAAGATCCACTTCCAATCTCCCTTTGGTTGTTGGCAGGATTCATCTCCCCCCAGCTGTGGGGAGGCCCGAGGTCCCTGCTTTCTTCCTAGGGGATACGCTCATTTCTTTAAGGGCCCCCTCAGGTCATAACCACAAGGCCCTATCACAAAAAGGTGGTTTTCTTCTTCAAAGCCAGCAAGGAAGGTCCTTTCTCTTCAGGAAGGGCTCAATCCCTCTGTTAAAGGCTTTAACTGATTAAGTCAGGTTTACCCAGGATAATCTCCCTTTTGCTTCACTTAAAATCAACTGATTTGAGACCTTCACTGTATGCACAAAATCCCTTTACCTTTACAGTATAATGCAACCTAATCATGGGGGTGAATTCCATCATATGCAGAGGTCCTGCTCACAGGCAAGATGAGATAATACAATGTATATACACAAAGTGTCAGGAGTTTTGGGTATCGTCTTAAAAAAGTTTCTAGTTATTTTTAAATTGAGGTGCAATCGACATAATGTTTTATTAGTTTCAGTAATACAACATAATCTGATATTTTTATGTTTTGTGAAATGATTACCACAATAAGTCTAGTTAGAATCTGGTCACCATGCATGCATATTTATAAAAAGTTTTATTCTTGTGGTGACAGTTCTTAAGACTGGCTCCCTTAGCAACTTTCATACATACAATACAGTCTTAACTATAGCCAACTTGCTGTCCATTAGAGCTCATGACATTTATTCTAGAACTGAAAGTTTGTGTCATTTGATCCCTTTCACCCTTATCACCCATTCTCCACCCCCCACCTCTGGCAACCACCAATATGCTCTTTGTATCTATGAGCTCAGTCTTCTGTTTGTTTTTTTTAAAGATTCCACATATAAGTGAGATCCTGTAATATATGTCCTTCTCTGTCTGACTTATTCCACTTCACATATGTGCTCAAGGTCCATCCATATTGTCACAAGTGGGATAGTTCTCTTTTTTATGCCTAAATTATATTCCATTGAATGTGTATTACATTGTCTCTGTTCATTCATCTGTTGATGAATACTTAGCTTGCTTCCTTGTCTTGGCTTTTTGGAATAGTGTTGAAATGAACATGGGGGTACAGGTATCTTTTCAAAATGGTACTTTTATTTTCTTTGGGTAAACACCCAGAAGTGGAATTGCTCAATCATATAGTAGTTCTACTTTTAATCTTTTGAGGAATCTTCATACTGTTTTCCATAGTGGCACCGACCATAAACAGAGTTCGCTTTTCAGTACACCTTCACCAACAATCATTATTTTTTATCGTTTTGATAATAGCCATTCTAACATTTGTGAGTTGATATCGCATTGTGATTTTGATTTGTGTTTCCCTGATGATTAGTGATGTTGAGTATCTCTTTATGTGCCTGTTGGTATCTGTATGTCATCTTTGGAAAAGTATCTACTCAGATCCTCTGCCCATTTTTTAATCAAATTGTTTGCTGTTTTTGTTTGCAATTGAGTTCAATGAGTTCATAGTATATTTTGGATATCAACCCTTTATCGGATATGATCTGCAAACATTACCTCCACTTAATAGGTTCCCTTTGATTTTTGTTGATAGTTTTTCTTGCTGGGCAGAAGTTTTTTTTGTTTGTTTGTTTTTTGTTTTTTTTAGTTTGAAGTAGTCCCACTTGTGTATTTTTTCCTTTGCTGTGTTTGCTTTTGGTGTCAGATCCAAAAAAAGTCATTGCCAAGACTGATGCCCGGGAGCTCACTGCCGTGATTTCTCTTAAGAGGTTTATGGATTCAGGTCTTACGTTCAAGTATCTAATTCATTTTGAGTTAATTTTTATGTATGGTGTAATATAGTGATCCAGTTCATCCTTATGCATGTAGCTAACCAGTTTTCCCAGCACCATTTATTGAAGACACTATTTTCCCCATTATATATTCTTGGCTCCTTTGACATGGATTAATTGGCTATACATACACACACACACACACACACACATAAACACACACACACTTGAGTTTATTTCTGGGTTCTCTATTCTGTTGCATTGATCTGTGTCTGTTTTTATGCCAATATTATACTGTTTTGATTACTATAGCTTTATTAAATAGTTTAAAATCAGGGTGCATGATGCCTCCAGCTTTGCTCTTCTTAAGATAGTATTTGCTATTTGGGGTGTTTTGTAGTTACAAAGAAAATTTAGGATCAGTTGCTCTATATCTGTGAGAGGGATGTCATGATAGAATTCTTTGTATCCTGATTTGGCACAAGAGAATTGCTGAGTATATGGTACTTACTGTTATTATTAATGATATTAATAGTATTGTTACTACTAATGTTATCAGCAGCCCATGGCGACATTTCTGTTTCTCAACATAACAGCACCCTGGAGGGAATTGATACTATACTACAGCACTGTGAGAAGTAATTAAAGCAGTTTAGCAACCTGTGTTTACAAAATATAAGAAAATAGAACTTCCATAACCATCTAGCAAAAACCATTGAGAACTATTTATAAATTAAAATTTTCTAATTGATTTCTCATTTGAGCTGACTTCATCTCAAAGGGAAAAAATGTAGCTCTGGATGTAGTAAAACCATATGGGGTATATTTTATCCATTCTGTTTCAAACCAATATTTTAAATGTAATATTGGTGCATCCTTTTTAGAATGTGGTGAAGCAGGGTCAACAGTGCATCATAGAGAGATTTGGCTGGTGGCAGAGATGAGATAACATTAGAAGGTTCCCAAATCATGTAAGTTTGTGGAGTGAATTCTTTAAGTTCAGATTTCTCTGTGTGAATTTATCCAAGGGGTAAGGCAATTTTTTAAGTAGAGTTGACAGTGGCAGCAGCATTGCTTTTTAATCTCCCTGAACTGTCTCATAAAAACAGACAGAAAACTCCACTAAGATAACAAAATCAAAGACTCATAGAAAATATCTCCAGCACAACGTGGTGACAAGATTATCTCTGCAAACTCACAAATTTATCAAAACAAACCATGACAGTTACCAGACTTATGTAGTAATATCATCTGCTAAGAGAAAGTAAAAAGCCACTGGCCTTCTAATAGTTCTAAAAAGAGAAGAGCCCCTAAATTGCAACATATACTGACTGAAAGACTCAATCAGCCAATCGAACAAGAGGACCTGGGCAGGGAGGTTTCCAGGTCCCCAATTTAGGCTGAGTGTCATGGGTCTGCAGTAAGGCAAGGTCTAGGGCCGTTGGGAGCCTGTGACTCTTCAGAACTTACCAACTCAAGCTCTCTTCTAAGTCAGAGGCGCTGTCACTGATAGCAGGACTGGCAGCTCCTTTCTCCGTGAGTAGGAAGCACAACATAAGCCACAATCAGGTATGACTGCCAGGAAGTGCGGGTTCTGTGCCACTAAAAGTAGTTGTCCACAGTAGAGTCAAACTAAGCAGAACGGAAGCAACAGAGGTGAAGGAGCTAGAAGACCCAGTTAAAAGTAGGAGAAGAGAATAGAAGAAGCAGATAGGAAATTCACAGCTACAGATTCAAGAACTGTGTGAAAACAAGAACGGAACAAACCCTAGAGCTGTGGAGCTGAAAGAGCTACCTGGATTGTCTTTTTCTCCCAAAATAATGGGAAAAGTTACTTCACTTACAAATCAGTAACTGAAAGGGACCATAGACAAGTTCCATAAAAAGTTATTAATAATCAGAAAGTGAATGAAGAAAAGGAAAGCATGTCTTTAGACAAAGAAATCTCACTATAATATGTCTATTAAAGAAATAAGAACTGTAACCTAGTTGCTAAGATAGTATGTAAATCTTGAAAGTTCACATCACAAGAAAAAATTATCACTTGTACCTATGTGTTGTTATGAATGCTAACTTACTGTGCTAATCATTTCACAATATACATATATTTTAAACCACTTTGTACGCATAAAACTAATGAATGTTATATGTCATTTATATCTCAATTTAAAAAATCGCTTGAAAAACAATCTAATATTTTTAATTGGGAAGCACAGTGAAGTAGAAACTGAAGAAAACATAATTCAGAACTGGAAAACATTCAGACATGACATGCTTGGAGAAAAATGAGGATTTGAAAAGGAAGTTTGCAGGGTTAAGGAAATAAAAATGAAAGAAAAAATCATTTCATACATATGTATTTAGTTAGAAGGAAAATAAGAAAATAATGTGACAAATAATCCCTTAAAAGAAATAGAAGTTGGGGGAAATATAAAATATTTTAAATAGAAAAAAATTAAGAAGTTAAAAATATTCACAAGAAAACAATACAGTAGATAGACAAAGAAGATCAAACTTAACTATGAGTCCATCCAGAAAGTATCCAGCCATGTCCTAGGAAAAAGAGACATTATTGAAGAAGATACAAGAAACATTATACACAGGACAATGACGCCTCAGTCTCCTTTAAAGTTGGCACCTTGGGGCTTCCTACAGTTCTCCCAGTTGCCATCAGCTGCCCCATTGTATTTTCCTGAATCTCATTGACAGTGTGAAATCTCTTCCCTTTCAAATGTTATTTTAGTTTTGGGAAAAGCCAGAAGTCGTAGGATACCAAATCTGGGATATAGGAAGGCTAAGTCACCCTGGTGATTTGATGTTTTGCTAAAAATCCCTGCACAGATGTGATGCATGAGTGGGTGCATTGTCGTGATGAAACCGCCGATCACCAGGTACCCATAGCTGTGGCCTTCTGAATTAATCCAAATAGCTTCTGTGGAGGAATGTTCAAGCTTAACACAATTTGATGCAGATATGTTGCTCTACTTGCTCAGTCATTTTGAATGTGATGGTCACACAGCACACATGCTCACTCAGTGGTATCTACCACCCCCATTGCCTAATGCAGTGAAGTCGTCATTGTTCACACATATACATTCCAGTCACTCTCCTTGGCTGCCAGGTTACAGCTATGTCACACAAACCATTGTTGTTGTATTAGCAATGGTTGGACTTTTTCCAGGCAGATTTTATATAATAGAAACTCTAATGGAGATAACTCTGGCAATGGAACAAAATAGTGCTTAAAATGATAAATCAGAAAACTTTCTTAAAATAAAAGATGGTTTGAAAGTACATCTTAAATGACCACACTGAATGCCAAAGGAAAAAACAGCCTAAAATTATAAACACCAGTACACGTTCTAATAAAATGACTAGACTTTAAAGAAAAAGAGCAAATCTTTTGGGCATCCAGGCAAAGATAAAGTACTGCTTATGGTGGAAAGGAAAATAATACAATAACTAATAAATAATAATACAGGAATAAACTCTGTTTTGCATGCTCACAACTATAAACCTACTTTTGCCCTACCCTGTATATATAAATTTTATACACACATATCTCCATCATACTTTTTGAGAATAATCCTTTCTATCACAAAATTAAAGAGTAATATATTTAAGACACCCAAGGAAAGAACATTTAGGCTATAGCTTTTTATATCCAGTCAAACTGACCTTTAGGTGCAAAGACACAGACCAGCTACCATAAGCATGCGGAAAGTCAGGGAATATTGTTTCATGAACCCCTCCTAAGGAATCTTCTAGAGAAAAGTCTTCAGGTTGAAGGACCATTGGCAAAGGCAAGTGATTCACTGCTCTGTGAATGGAGATCAAGGTGATCCACGATTCATGAACATCCACTGGGAGGGGAAAGCCATCTGCTGCTTCGATCGTAATTGTGCCCAGTTTTATCCAGACCGTGAAAAAAACTGAGAGAACCCCGCTATTTCCCCTCATCATTTTCTGTTCTTTCATTGAATTGGATTAGCTTATAAAGTCGTATTCCTCCTTTATTCTTTACTCATTTTTATAAACTACTAAAATTTTAAAAACAAAACGAAACTTTCCATGCAGTCACCTATGTGTTAAATTGCCATGCCCAATAGTAAATAAAATAATTCTGAAATAAATGTAAACTATAACATAAAAAGTTGCCAGACTTAAAAAAATCAAACATGAATTACTTATCTTTTAATAAATAAAAGCCTTTATCCTTTTACCGGGTATATCATCTTTATACCCATAAGCAACTTCATAGTTTGGACTTCATACTTCAGTATTTGGGAGTTTGAGAGCTGCTGGTCTGAATGTGATCTTCAGTGGGGAAAAAGTCCATTGGAGGAGGATATAAAAGAATAATCACCCATTTCCAAAGGATATCTACACCAGGAGACAGAAATATTCCCATCTTGCACACTCTAAACTGCCTTCTACAGAGGTGTGTCTGGGCTCTGACTACCCTTGCGCCAGTGCAGACAGGCATCCCTCATGTTACGTGAGAATTCTCATTTCCATGGAGCAACACCACTTTGAAGGATTTTCCCAGGAAAAGAATGTGCAGTACGGTATAAACACATTTCATATTTTTCTTTTGCTGAATAGAACAGTCCTGGGAAAGCCGCAATGAACTAGCGAGAATTCTGGGAGCTACTTTTTGGCTTCTCCTATGGGAACCTCAGGGTTTGTTTGAATGAAGGTGTCCTTGCAGCCTCCCACCTGCGCTCCTTGAGATCAAAGTCATTTCTTTCCATCTCTCCAATAATTACTTTTCCTCTTAAAAAATTTTGCAGACAGTCTTCTCCAGTGAATTGCCACGAGTAGCTCACTGAGATCAAAATTGATAACTATGAAAGCAGTATTACATCTTGAACTTAATGTCCCTAAAACAAAATTATTGATTTCTAACCTTCCAAATCTATTCTTCCCCTTGTTTCTCCATCTCAGTAAATGGCATCACAAACCATATAACTACTTAAGCTAAAAACCCAGAAGACCTGACTGTTCCTTCTTTTCTCTTACTTCCAACACCCAACCCATCAGCGAGTCTTATTGGCTTTAACTCCAAAACATCTCATTAATGCATCTTCTCCTCTCTCTGCCCACTGATACTGTCTGAGGGCAAACTATTACTTTTTTTCAGGCAGACCACTGCAACAGCCTCCTAACTAGCCATGCTGATTCCACAGCTGCTGCACTGCAGAAACACCCTCTGCAAAATTCTGGGTTGGTCTCAGCAGACGGGACCACTCCCCTGCGTAGACGCATCTTCCTTTGCCTCTTACTGCACACAACATACAGTCCAAACCACTTCCAGAGCTCCACTTTCAGACTGCTGCCTCCTCCTCTGATTGCTTCTATACTCCCCCTCAGGTATACAGTCTCCTTCTTTCTATTCCTTTAATGCTCATTTTCCCCTTAGATTGTTGCATGTCTGAAACATTCTGGTCATTTCAAGTCTCAGCTTAAAAAATCATTGCCTCAGAGTCTCTAGAGTGATGACTGACCTCATACCTTTCCCATTACCTTGTTGTATTTTAATCATGGTACTTATCTGTATTTAAAATTGTCTTGTTTGTATTTTCATTGTCTGTAAAAGGTAAGTTCCACAGAAAATAATTTTGTTGCTCACTTTATCCTCAGATCCTGGAAGACCACCTGGCATCAGTAGGAACTCAATAAATATTTGCTTAATGATGAAATATATTTCAGGACTGCATTTACTGAGCAAAACATGAGTCCTTAAGTGCTGGTCAGTTCTTTTCCACAGCATTTTTTTTCCCCAGTGCTTTATTAAACTCTAGGCATGATGCCAGGAGTGAGGCATAAAGCCTAAAGTCTTACCTTTGCATACCTTGTTCTCAGTGCTGGCCAACTGGGGGCCCCCACTGGACCATGGTTGCTATGGAATGATCACTGTATTGTGCCCAGATGAGATTACTGCAGAGACTATTGAACACTCCTGACAGCTTCCTGCACCGCTATGGAGACAGAGACTATTCATGGATTTAAAGCACAGATTTGCAAATTAAAAAGATATTAGGTTGCTAATAATAGTATACTAGTATGTTATTATAGTTGATACAATTATTAAGAAAATAGACTCGTCATAGGACATCCCTAAACGGATGGTCATATGGTGAACCTGCTGTGACAGGAAAGCAGCTGATGCCCAAGAGAAAGTTCCACTTGACTAGGATGCTAGTCTACAGTGGCACTGACCCGAATGCAGTGGTTGACTTTGGGATAAGCAACCTGCTGTTTAAGACCCATCATCTTAATGTACCTGCCAGATTGGGCTATGCCAGGCAAGTGTCTGTACCAGGTTACAGGCCATGGTATGGAATCCAGGTAGTTCATCAAGTATTCACTGAGCACCCACAGTGTAAGACACCGTGCTGAGCCCAGGCGATACAGTGCTAGCTGGGACATAAGGCTGGTAAAGCTGACTCGTGGGTTATTTATTGAAACCCAATGTTCAGCAACCTTAATCATCCTTCAGCATTCTTTGAAGACTAATTACTAGCCACTTTAAAGTAATTAATAACTTTGTAAATACTAATTCATTTAATCATTATAAAATCTCTGTGAAGTAAGTATTATTATCAACCTCATTATAAATTCAGGAAGCTACCATGCAGAGAGATGAAGTAATTAGCCCAAGGTGACTCATCTGATAAGTGGAGGAGTCTTCTCAACACCACAGGCATCTCCATCTGACTCTAGGTCCTAACTCTGCTTGGGGAATCCCGGTCCTGCACCTTACCCTGGATCTGGTCTTACTCCTCTTGAAGTTGACCTCTTTGACCTGCTTTCCTTCAAACTTCTTTCTCGTGTTGCATTTGGTGACATCTCAATCCTTTCTTACCAAGAGGTTAAACTACTCTTTCTGATTTGTGAGAGAGATTTGTCACAAAAATCTCCCCTCCCCTTCCCAATGCCAAGTTTCAAGGACAGTAACTGTCTGTGGGTGGCAAAGTCTACCCAAAATGGGTTGGTTGTTTTTGAATTAATTCATTCAACAAAAAACTGGTACACTGTGTTCCCCACACAGACATCTTAGAAAATGCTTTCATATAGGAAAGGCAAACAGCTCTCCAACCACAGCCAGGCATTTTGAATCTCCACAAATAAGCTGCAATATAAATGCAAGACTATTACCTTTCTGATAAGTCCCAGAACAACAGAGGTGGGCACAGCACTGCAATGGACAGCACAATTTAAAATGTGGACCAAACTGTAATTGTCCTTTCCCATTTTTTTAACATTCTTTTCCACTTTATTGCCCTCCAGTCCTTTTAACGAGGCATTTCTGTGTATGTGTGAGTATGTGTATGTGTGTGTGTTTTTCATCTGAAGGAAATGGCTGTGTACAATTGTGTTTGTTATAAATAGGAAAGTCAGTTGTCAAGTGATTAAGAGCTGCACAATGAGTCATAAATATTACATTTCTCTTGAAGCATTTGGCACTCTGCAATGTTGTTTTCCAGATAATGTGCATGGGACTGCAGGTCATGTCAGTTTAGGGAGCATAGACTAAGGCCACAGTAACGGTTTTTTCATAGGTCCTCCTGGATCATAACTTCCTAATTTCCAAGGGATACGCTCTCAGAGCAGCTCCTCTCCCCCTTTGTTACATTTAGCTGAGTTCCAAAAGAAGGCGGGTGTGAGGTCACGTGTCCTTTTCCCTATCCCAGAGGATACCGCTGCTATCCTTGTGTTCCTGCCCAGCTCGCCATCCCTCTGATCTGTTTTCTAATCACTTGGCTTGGGGTGCTTTCTAGCCTCTCCAGGGGCTACTTACAAGGAATCACTGACCTAATCTTTATTTCAGTGTCCTTGCAAGGTCTGCCCTGGCTGCTATTGCCACCCGGATCTCTGTGGCTGACTGGCAGTGAATCTCCATTGGCAAATGTCACCTGCCATGGTCCTCCACGCTGCCAAAACTCTGTCAGGCTGCCCATGTGGTATCTCTGATTTGCTTTTCACCTTTGATACATCTCCAGCTAATGGGAGAAATTATTTACTGCCTCCTGTTCCACTGTTTGTAAAGTAAGAATAGGATCTTTCAGTACAGTTTTTTGAGCATCCTAGTTTTGAGGTCCTAGATGTTTTATTTTGTATCCTTTTCCTACCCTAGACACTTAGGCACCTCTGAGGTACTGGACCAGGGTGGCCCATGTAAAGCATCATTCCATACCATATACCAGTGCCCTCCTCAGCTCACACCCTATTGCTGAGTCTGGTACACATGTCACCCATTCACCTTTTCCAAGGCTTCCAACATACCTGTCTATGTCCGAACTCAAGAGCAAAAAATATCCATGTAGTTTCATATGCTTGAAAGACGTACCACAGGATTTAGCACTACACCACTCCCCTTTGCCATCTTATGACTGGTTGAATTAAGAATGCAGAGGACAGAAAGAGTTTTGATAGCAAGGAAAAGTAAAGCTGGATATGGAGCAGGGGTAGCCAGGGCTGAGAGTTGGGCTGGACAAAAAGGAAATTCAGGACTCATTCCACCAGATCAAAGAAGGTAATCGAACACCTAGACTAGAAATTAGAGCAAATGTAAAACTGAAGGGCCTTCCACATAGGTCAAAACTGTGGAAAACCGAGAGAGCATATGGCCCACGTGTAGCAAAGTGGAGGTGTAAAGCCAGCTCATGGTCGGCATGAAGGCGATAGCACAGGAAGCAAGAAAATGCACACAGACAAGGCCCACTTTCTCCCACTGCCCTGTCTCTATTCTCTCTCTCAGTTGAAAGCACCAGAAGAGAGAGAGAGAGAAAATAAGTCAACCCCACTTTCAAGGAGTTTTCAAGCTAGTAGAGAAGAAATCAATCAATTATTGACAAATAATGACATCTTCCATCTTACAGATACCGCAATAGGATGCAGGACTCTTTAGGGATGATTTGGCTTGTTAATATGAGAAAAGATTGAAGGAGTTCCCCCTAAACATTTGAAATGATACATGAGAAATACATGGAACAGATGTGTTAGGTGGCTTATTGAGTACATGTATTTAATTCTACTCCCTCCTAAAGCCCTCTAAAATCACACCAAAGAGACTTTTAAGGCATACAAAAAACAAAAAGAGAATGGAGGAGGAGAGAAAAGTCACAAAACTTTGGAATCTGGAAAGCAAATAAATAAAGCTGAGAACACTAAATCCAAAGGTGGTAGTGGGGAAGCTGAGAAGAAAACATTTATTGCACAGAACTTACTAAGATACTGCCCCAGGTGTCTTGAAAGGTGGTGTGATAGTGGTGCGAAAAGCCGAGGAAAGCCTGCGTAGGAAGGGAGAGCCCCTGGTCACTCCCCCCACTGCACAGCCAAGACCTCCCCCTCTCCCACCCTGTTTTTGGTGAGTGTGAACCAGAGTGTTTCAAACTGTGGAATATCAGGCACAGTCAAGAATGAAGGTCTATTATAGCAAACCAAATGAACAAATGAATATTGACATGCTGAATGTTGAAAACACCCAACCCTGTCCTCCCAGCTAATTGTTAGAATGCTGTCAGACAGATTGGGCCCTGTAGGGTACCGGGGTGCTTTTTGTGAAATCTGTCCACCCCAAAGAAAAAACCTGAAGATAATGGTAAGGTGGCTCCCTAGCCATCTGTCCATATAGGAAAGCCCAAGCTCCACCCTCACGTCCAGGCTCAGAGAGCCCAGCCAGCTTGCAGTGTCTCGTTCTAAAAATACGAGTACCCTAGGTCTTTGGCAAGAGAAATGAAAACATATGTCCTCAAAAATACTTGTGTGTGATATTCATAGCAACATTATTCACAATAGCCCAAAACTGGAAAGAACCTGAATATTCACCAACAGGAATACTACTCAGACACAAGAAGAAATGAAGTAGTGACAAATACCACACACAACATGGATAAGCCCTGAAAACCTTATGCACAGTGAGAGAAGTCAGTCAGTCACAAAAGGTGATATATGGTATGAATTCATTTTGGTGAAATGCCTAGAGTAGGTAAATCCACAGAAACAGACAGTAGGCTAGTGGTTTCCAGGGACTGGAAGGAGATGAAAGTGGAAGTGACTGCTAATGGGCACGGGGCTTCCTTCTGGGGTACTGTAAATGTTCTATTATTTCATAGTTAAGGTGACTGCACAACTCTGAATATTCTAAACACTACTGAATTGTACCCTTTAAGAGGGTGTATTTTGTGGCATATCAATTATGTCTCAATAAACCTGTTATACGGATGCACACAATGGCCAAAAACCACAATTCACCAGACATCTGAGGAAAAAGTCTAACACAGCACTGCCCATTAGAAGGATCATGTGAGACACATAACTATTATAAAATTTGGTAGCCACATTAAAATAAGTAAAAAGAAATAGATGAAGTTAATTTTAATAATATATTTTATCTGATCCAATATATCTATATCATTTTAACATGTAAGAAATATAAAAATCTTAATGAGATCTTTTATACCCTTTCTTTCATTCTAGGTTCTCAAAATCCAGAGTATATTTTACACTTATAATACATCTCAGTTTGGAGTAGCCAAATTTCAATTACTCAAATGTCCATAATCTAGTGGCTTCTGTATTAGGCAGCATAGATACAACATGAATGATATTGACCAAAATAAGCAAGTAAAAACCAACAAAACAAAACTCTTAGAACAAACAGAAACTACAGGAAGAAGAAAATTTTTAGAAATAAGCTATCTTTAAATCCAATAAGGGGTTAATATCTAAATATATACAGAGTTCCTGTAACTCAATACACACAAAACCAACACTCTGATTAAAAAATGGACAGAGAACCTGAATAGACGCTCCTCCAAAGAGGACATACAGATGGCCAATAGACATATGAAAGGATGCTCAGTGTCACAAACCATCAGAGATATAAGTTAAAAGCACAATGAAATACCATCTCACACCGGTCAGACTGGCTGTCCTCAATAAATTAATAAGTGCTGGTGAGGATGTGGAGCAAGGGGAGCCCTCATGCACTGTTGGTGGGAATGCAGGCTGGTGCAGCCACTGTGGGAAGCCGTGTGGAGAAAATTGAAAATGGATCTGCCTTATGACCCAGCAATTCCACTTCTGGGAATATATCCATAGAAAACAAAAATATGAATTCAAAAGAATATATGCACCCCTTTGTTCATTGAAATGTTATTTACAATAGCCAAGGTTTGGAAGCAGCCCAAGTGTATATCAATAGACAATTGGACAAAGAAGGTATAGTACATATATACAATGGAATAGTGCTCAACCATTAAATAAAAGACATCTTATCATTTGCAACATGGGTAGACCTAGAGAGTATCACACCAAATGAAATAAGTCCAAAAGAGAAAGACAAACATCATATGATTTCACTGATACAGATGTAGGCAAAAGTAGGTTTACAGTTGTATGTGAAGCACAGAGTTCATTCTTGTATTATCATTTATTAATTTGTATTTTTCCATATGACAACTGTAAACCTACTTTTGCACACCCCTCTATGTGGAATCTAAAAAAAATAAACAAAACAAAAACAGATTCATACATACAGAGAACAAACTGATGGTTGCCAGGTGGGGGGTGTTGGGGATCTGGGTGAAAAAGGGGAAGAGATTTAGTACAAATAGGGAGTTACAAATAGTCACGGGAATGGCTAGTACAGCACAGGGAATAGAGTCAGTAGTAATACTGTGATAACTGTGTGGTGTCAGGCGGGCACTAGACCTGTCGGGGATCACTTCATAACTTATAAATGTCTAAGCACTATGCTGAACATCAGAAACTAATACAATATTGAATGTCGACTGTAATTTAAAATTTTTCCTTAAAATTTGGTACAAAAAGAAATTTAAAACATGAACCCAGTGGGGATTAACTATAAATGAACATGTGGGAACTTTTCGAGCTGACAGAAATGTAGTAAAACTAGATTTTGTGATGGCTGCACAACTGTATACATTTATTAGTATTCACCACACTGTGCACTTCGGATGTGGGGGGATTCTATGGTATGGAATATACCTCAATAAAGCTGTTTTTAAAAAATAAAAGAAGCTATCATTGATAAACTCAGGGAGATAAAAGACTTGGACTCATTTTTTTCTGAACAGAATACTATATAAAAAGCAGAGGACAAGAAAAGGAATATTGGAAATTAAAAATATCACAGAAATTAAAGGTGTTTAAAGATAAAATTAAATAAATCATCCTTGCAGTAGAAAAAAAGGCTAAAAATTAGAGAGAAAAAGTAAGAAAATTAGAAACCAGCCACAGAGAAGGGAGAAAATAATAAAGGAATAATTCAAAAAACTTTTTCCAGAACTGAAGAACGAGAGTTTGCTGATGGAAAGGGTCTAATGACTACTCACCACAATACATAAAAATGAACTTGCAGTAAAGCACAGCAGTTTTAAGATTTCAGAACACTTGAAATAAAGAGGAGACACTACAAGTTTCCGACGAGGTAAAACATAAGTCAGGCACGGAGGATCAGCAATGAAACAGATTTGGGAATTCTGAACAGCAGCACTGGAAGCTAGACATAGCACTGGACAATGGATGAATACCTGAGAGAGTCTGAGGAATAATGATTTCCAACCTGGAATTCCATGCATAAATATTCTGTTTATAAGTTGAGGATGAGGGTAAAATTAGGGCATTTTCAGACATGTGATGTCTCAAAAAGTTGTGCTTACCTGTGTCTTTTAGTGGCAGTCACTGGAGAGATGAACTCTACCAAAATCAAATATATACATACACACACACATACATACATACATACATACATGCATGCATTCCATACAGTTCAACACTGAGAAAGCAGGGATGAGTAGAAGGTAAAGGTAGAGCCCAGAAACCAGGTGTAGACCAGACATAGTGAGAAACTTGCCCAGATTGGAGCAGGTGAGAAGGTCCCAGGAAAGCCTTCTTCAGGATGAAACTGATAGAATAACCTATTCATCTGCATGTCTTCAGAATGGACTTAAATAACCGGTGAAGAATTTGGGATGAATTAGTGATAAATAATTTTAAAACTAGCAACAATGAAAGGACAATCACAAGTCTGAAATTTTCCCCCTCCCACTCCCCCCCGAAAAAAAGTGTGATGCAAAATGGGGCATAGATAAAATAAGAATGGTCATGAGATCATTATTATAGTGACCAGGTGCTGGGTACCTAAAGGTTTATTATACTACTGTGTATATTTCGATTTTTTGTTTTTAATACTAGGTACACAGAAAACAGAATGTGTTTGGGGATGGAGAAGAACCACAGTATACTACATGGCTCAACCATAAAACATTTATTTACTAAATATAATAATATTAGCACTGGCCATTCATATAACGTAATTATGACATAACTATACTGGGAGGAGGAGAAAATGGGAAGTGTTGGGAGCGGCACCTAAGAAGGAACTCGTTCTTAATCTTCCATAGGGGAAGGTATGGCTTCAATTAGATGACTTTGAACTTCTTAGCTTGTGCAATACCATCATTTGCTTGTTGGCTCTTGATTTATTTGGTGCCTTTCTCCTGCAAACTATATTTTCCAAGCCCCAATGCCAGCTAGCTTTGGGCTCTGTTCAGCCAATAGAAGGCAACCAGAGGGTGAAAGAAACTGGGGAATCACCCCTCTCATTTTTCTGTAAAGATTTCTGAAAAGATTTCTGCCAGTGGCTGCCTCTTCTCCAAGGTCTCAGCTCTCCCCAGGCCAGACCAACTCCCACTTCCGTGGCTTCATGTCTTACCTTATGGGTTATAAATCAGCAATAATACAATACTTGGTCATCCTTTAAAAAATACACAAAGAAGCTTTAGTTTAATAATCAGAAATTTTCATCGTTCCTTTCTTGTTTTTTGGGGGTTTTCAAATTTTCATCCTATTTCCTTGCTCAGTGTAATGTTACAAGTCTTGCATTAATCATATCAAATGACTGCAACAAAATACTTATGTAAAAACTTGTAATTGGTCTAATTTCCTTTGCCCTGAAGTCTTAATGTGACCAAATGTTTTCTAAAATGAGTCGTCATTACAATTAATAAATATTTGATCACAACATTTATAGTTTACACATTTAAATAAGTAATTAATATAGAAGGAGGGACATTTTAGTACAAGTGTTCTCCAATGAGATTAACTGACTTTTTTTCCTCGGTTAGTTCATGGATCTATGGATAAAAATGGCTACTGCCAAAATGAAATAAGGATCACAGTTGATTCTCTGTTCATTCTTTACTTCTATAAAGGTGATCACTGAGAAACCATGTTCACCTAAGTATATGGGGTGGACATTATTTTTTCTTTTAAAAAGCAATGTCATTGATTCTTTGAACTTCTTCCTGGTTATAAACCAAAATTCATACAAAGCTCTATCACCAAGTTGTTGTTTTTTAAAGATATATAGGCTGACAATTTAATTGGATCCTTCTTTGATCTTACAGAATGTAGAAAATTGAAAACTTGTTGCATTGCAAACATTTTTTTACAAAATTAGATATTTGAGTCAATCACTTTTTATATTATAGGAAATATCATCTTTATCCAAACTTAAAAAATTATTATTAATTATGCTTGTTACTCTTCAATTTAAAGGGATCTTGTTTAACTTCAGAAAGAATGGAGAAAAAATACAAATATTGTAATTTTTTTAATCTAATTTTCATACACTTTTAGTTACATTATTTTTGATAAAATACTTTTATTTAACCACAAAATTTAAATAATACCTTCATCAAACCCCTGGAGTTACAGATTTTGTTAATTTGGGTTATGGGAATTTTCCCTATATAATATAGTTAGAAAAAATGGCTTTTATTTTCTACACATCAGCCATATAAGGCCTATTTTCCTTCAGAAAAAGTCTGATTTTATTTTTCAGTCGCAATAAACATATTATAAGGTAATCCAGGAAATTTAAAAGCACACACAAAAATAGACTACATCTTATAAAATATATTACTAAAATTATTCAGGATTAAATTATTATAGATATAATGTAATAAATTCATACATCCTATAATAAGCTTTAAGATAATTCAATATCCTCTTACTCATTTTCTACCTAGTAAGAATGTAAAATGTGGCTAAAATTTGTGGCATTTATGAAGCAAAAAGTATGATAAAAAGGTGTATAATTCACTATATATATTTTGATGCTTGTCTCTTAGGAGTAATTAAATAAGAATCAAGTTTTAAAACTCAGAAATAAAGAAATAACTTTATTCATTAAACATTACAATTAAACCTATGTACTTAATAAAATAGCATGTGTTGATAAAAATTAGTCATATTTTATTGTTAATAGGAAATAGAAACTATAATATTTTTGGATAAAAGCAAAGATTTACTATATTTTAAATAAAAATTTCAAAATGATTTTTTGATAAAAGAATAGCTACTATTAACAATACACCAGACTTTTACAGAAATCACATAAAACTTTCATCCAAGTTTTCTCCACAGCATCTTGAAAATTTGGTGACACTGAGAAATACTCATTGTATTTAAGAAAATCAATAATACCAATCAATGCTTCAGCTTTGGGAAGATGCTTTTTGTCCTTAGTTAATTATATGTCCTAAGGATAAGCATGGAGAAGAGCTGCAGTGAATTTGCACGTTAATATTTTTTGAAGCTGTTTTCAGTGTTCAATATTTTCTACCACTTTGCTCTTATGGGACCTTCCCTCAGAACTAACTACACAGTCTTAATAGTCAGGGACTCAAGAAATTTATCATTACTACTACCGAACTACTCTGTCACGTATCTGAATTCTGAATATGCCAACAAGGACAAACTTACCCATTTTCCAAGAACGAGCTTCACCTTTCATAGAAAAATGGGTAAGACAAGTACTACCAGGTAATGGTGACTTGATGGATGGCTCACTGAGCCTCCTCCTTTATTTGGCATTCTTGTACACACCAGGAAAGATTTGTGGCTGGCTGAGGAGAAATGCCTTTGTTTTGTCAACTGGGAAAAGAGCCATTGTGAACTAAAACTCAATTTCAGCTACTGAAATTCTAGGAAGAGTATAAATGGAAGTTAAAAGCCTGAACTTGAATGTCTAAACCTGTGCCTGCACAACCATTAGAAAGTCTCTGTGCTCGGCAACTGGAGGGCCAAAGGCCTAGCCCATTTTCCTTGGCCGTGTTTAGGTTTAGGCAATTGCCCTTCGTGTAGCTTTTGCTGTTTGTATGGCACGTGATGCACACGGGTCCTCTCACTTACTAGCATGTCCAAGATTTTCTCTAAGAAGTCTCTATTACAGACCTGTTAAAGGTTTGACCCCAGAAATGACAGTGAGCAGCTATGACTTTCAGACTTGGTCTAATCTGCCTTCAAAGAGCTGCTCCGGTGGTCTCTGCTGCAGGACGGGAAAGGGTGGGGCCTTTTCAACTCCTTTGGTCACAGTCGCTTCCTGATTAGTGCACGGGCTGAAAAAACGCCCATTGTGAAGTGCCAGGGTAACACTTCCTGTGGAACACAATTTGCTAGTCCTCCGAGGCGGTCATTGCAATGTCTTAATCCCATCTCATTCTGGGGACTTCATTTACATCCTTAGAAAACATTGTTTTAAAAATGGTGGTATTGGTGGTTTAGTTATTTTTCAACCTTAATCATAACTTTCAAACACTCAGAATTTTGTTAATGAATATGAAATATTTTAATTTTTCTGTCTTTAGGTATATTTAAAATTGTTTCCATTCATTCATTCATGCATTCAGCATATGAGTATTTATTAAATAACTTATGTGCCAGGATCTCATAGTAAGTGATGCAAAGGTGAAAGAAGACAGGATTGTAAACTGTAGAGATGAAGAATAGATTAGTGGTTACCAGAGATGGGGATGAGGGAGTGAGTGCCATTATAAAGAGGTAGCACATGGGAGTTTCTTTGTGGTAATAGAATAGTTCTGAGTCCACAGGTAGATATAAAACAGAGGGCAGCAATTTTTTTTTCTGTAAAAAGTCAGATAGTAAAAATTTTAAAGAGGTTATGTTTAGAAGACAGTCAATATGAGCAGAAGGAATTGTTTGTTCACTCTGAAAAACCTGAAGGAATTTTAAAGTAAAGAATAGAACCTCTAGATCTGAATCTACTGTTCTAAAATGGAGCTGGGGGCCCTGGTAACAGAGCAAAGGACTATACCAGTCTCTGACGAATATGGGGGAGAAGAAAATGGAGAGAGATTAGAAGGAGAATGACTCCTATTTGCCCAGCAAAAGTGGGCTTTGAGTAGACTAACACAATAGGAAAAGCAATGATTATTTATTATTAGGCGGGCAAACTATGGCCCATGGGACAAATATGGCCCACTGCTTGCTTTTGGAAATAAAGTTTTATTGGAACACAGCCACATCCATTCATTTACGTATTGTCAGTGGCAGCATTAGTACCACAACAGCAGACTTAAATAGTGGTAAGTGAGACGATATGGTCCACAAAGCCTGAAATATTTATAATCCCTTTAAAAAACAGTGTGCTGACCCCTGTTTTCCATTGATCTTAGACTCTCTAGCTTTCTTTCTGCCATTATATGTAAGCATTGTGTCAGTATATGTGCTTAAATGCCACTTCAGATATCAGAAGCCTAACACTGAAGTTATATTGTGTCCATCCACTCAACAGAGTTCACTACAGCTGTTGACAAAGTTTAATGTAAATTCTGTATGAAATGTGGAATATAAAAACTAGTCAATATGATGCAACTGAAAAAAGTGAGTTGTAGAAGAGTTAATGTAGCTTAAAGCCATATAAAATAAAAATATTTCTGTATGCTTATAAGATAAAATATGCATTCTTGTACTTATGGGATAGTAGCCATTGAGATGGGAGAAGCTAGGGCATTATCACTTTCTGATTTTTATTGTACATTTTTGTATTACTTAGATTTTGTGTGAAGTATGTTATTTGGTAATCATAGAGAAAATCTCATATAAAAATAAACAAATAAGGACATCAAATATTGCCAGTCCAGGGGGACTCAAAAACAGAATACCTTCAATTAGTTTACCTGTGGGCAAGGAAGCAGGCAGCACAATAAGGTAATGCTAAATTTAGAAAATAGTGTGTTGGGGGGATGTCTGAAGCAGCTGTGTGTCTTGGAATGGGAGAAAAAAATGAAAGGAGATTCTATGTTATCAGAGCTAGGGGAGAGGGACAAATCCTTTGGTAACTTTATAGATCAAAGGAGAAGTAAAAAAAAATAAATTTTAAGATGTATAAGTTGAGATTTTAAAATATTTTGAGGTATCAGATAATTTTTATACAATATTGAACATGAGTAAAATTTGACAGCTTTACTTAATCATTAATTTCTGATATAAAAAGAGGATGGCTTAATCATTCTTGTTTCATTTTAATCAACTGAGTTGGCTTCCAAGACAATTTGTACAATATTTGATTTAAGTGGTTATTTACTATTCTCTTGACTAGATTATTCTCCTCAATACCTTTCTGAGTAGATTTCTTGCAATGCCCTTAACAAATTATGGTGAAAGTCAAGAGAATTATTTCTTAAACCACAAGTGACTTTTACGTATGTTCATTCATTTTTGTTGCCAATCTTAGCAAGCATTCTTTTTGTATAAGATGAACTTGTTCTACATTTTTATTGACCTATGAGGTTTGCATTGAGTATAAAATTAGTTACTAAGTTATTGGCATAAATCAAAATTTCAGTTGCTCACGTTGATTGCAGCCATCATCATCGGTGGGGGAACTCACCGTGTACCAGCTGTAGATTTGGCCATAACAGCTTAAAAGCTTGTACATGTTTCCATGGAAATGTAAGAAAGCTAAAGTACTGAACACTTCAGAAATATTTCCAGAAAGAGATGATTCTTTAGGGGAAAAAATGGCTATTTTACATCCAGGTAAATTTATTGATGTTAGATAATAATGATCTTTAAAATTTATTTTCAGCCACACTTCCATACAATTTTATGACTAGTAAGCTGTGAGCTTTAGAGACATTACTATAGTCAAAGAAAGACCTGCTATAGATAGCAGGTCTTTATAGAGAATTATCTAGTCAAGAATATTTAGAATTTCTTATAAAGAGAGACTGACAGATTTAATACTACAAAGGTCCCCATCTATCCTCAGGGGGTGTGTTCCAAGACCCCCAGTGGATGTCTAAAACCATGACTAGTATCTGAGTGCTATACATGCTTTGTTTTTTTCTACACATACATACCTTTTCACCTAAAGAAGCCATTATACAGCTTTTCTTTGGCATATTGAAATTACCAGCGTCACTACTCCTGTACTTTGGGGCCATTATTAAGTAAAATAAAGGGTTACTTGGACACAAGCGTTGTAATGCCGTGACAGTTGATCTGATCATCAAGATGGCAGCTACTAAGTGACTGCTGGGCAGGGAGTGGATGCAGCATGGAGATGCTGAACAGGGGGATGATTCATGTCCTGGGTGGGATGGAGCAGGTTGGTGTGAGATTTCATGACACTACTCAGAACGAGATGCAGTTTATATCTTATAAATATTTTAGTTCTGGAATTTTCCATTTAATATTTCTGGACCACAGTTGACCACAAGAAACTGAAACTTCAGAAAGCAAAACCACAGATAGGGTGGACCACTGTACACTATATATGAAGAAACACAGTAGGAGTTAGAGAAAATCGATCAGCCAAGAAATCAGAATATTTCTTCTAGTTACATAACCTTAGGCAAAACAATTAATTTTCTAACCTTCAGTTTTCTTATTTGAAAACAACTGATAACCATACTCCACATTCTTTCTCATATGCATGAGGGCCAAGATATTATATGTGGAGGCACTATACAAAGTCAAGCATTGTATCAGGTTGTTTCTTGGCTATCTACATGGATTGGGCTGAGGGATATTCAAAATAGAATTATCCAATAGAGGATTCCATACTGTCATTTTCCAAAATATAGACTAATATAATACAAGTTCAGAGCTAGAAGCCAGCTTTGATATCAAATACTGATTTAATTGTGTGAAAATACTCCCCTCTTCTTTGCTTCCGAGACACCACCCTGTCCTGACTTTGTTTCTGCTGTCCTGGCCACTCCTTCTCAAGCTCCTTTGCCTGCACCTCCAAGGTCAGGCTTTTTAACACTAAGAGTTCCTCCAGACTCATCCTTGGCTCCTCTTGTCGTCTTATGTTACACCCTTTCTCTAAGCCGTCTTACATAGTTTTCATTGCCATCTGCATGCAAATATCTTTTCTGAATATATCTCAAGTTCACACTGCTCCCCAGCTCCTACCCAACCAGCCAATGGCCTACTTAACACCTCCATCAGAGGTTTCAAACACAGTTCAATAAAACTTTTCCAAAATTGACCTTGTATTCTTCTTCCCCATCTGTCCCCCAAATTTGGCCCTCTTCCAATGTGCTTATCTCAGTGCATTTCAATTAAGTCCATGTAACATGTAACACAAATCAGAACCTTGCATGTTATCATTGTAATTTCTCCATTACTTCCCACACCCAAAAATGCATTTAGTCTGATAGATTTTGCTTTTAAAAATATCTTAGATCTACTTCTCTCCATCTCTACCCAAGTCCAGATTACTCTTGTCTTTCACCAGAAGTACTTTAACAGCCTAACTCTTCTATTGGACCTCACTTACCTTGTCATCCCACTGCATCCAAAGTGGTATCTGTAATCTGTAATGATTATCATGTCAACCCCCTATTTGTAACCCTCCAATGGCTTCTTTGGCTCCACACAATCTGCCATCTACCTGTCTAGTCTCATATTATTTCTTTTTCCCTCTGGCATTCTTCATTTTAGCCATCAGGCCTTCTTCATCTCCTCTGAAATGCCACACTCTTCCTGTCTTTTGGCCTATGAATAGACTTTCCCTTTGCCTGGTACTATTGTTTCCCACCAATTCACCCAGAAAAACTCTTATTTAGCCAGCAGATTAAAAGCAAATATAGTTTCATCATGGAAGTCTTCCTGAAGTTGCTGACTAGTTCACACTCTCTTTTCTGTGCTCTATTTTTCCTTCAGAGTATTTTCACAGCTTATATTAGCTCTTTAGTGTATATATATGTGTGTATATTGGTTATATATGCATGTGTATATGTGTGTATGTGCATGAGTTTTTTGTTGTTTAATATCTGTTTATACTTACTGGAATGAAAAAATTACTCAGAACAGTGAATGTTTTGCTATGTCCAGTGGGAGCATAATACTTGGTCCTCAAGAAATATTTCTGAAATGAATGAAAGAGCACAGCTCCTGATGGGCCTAAACTTCCCCTGCCATCTCCTGGACTGATGACCATTTTGTCTCTCGTTAAACAATATCAATATGGTGATGTTTTGCTTTTCAACAGCTTAATAATTAGAGTGTTTTTAAAGTATTGAAATCTCCCCAATTTCTACCAAATAGTAGTAGTTCTTTCAAAGAGAGTAGGAATAAACAATCCTGCTCCCTCTTCCTGTCACTCTCCCTGAGATAGTTGGAAATCTTACTGTGAATTATGTTTTAGATTAGAGGTCTCCATTATTTTTCAGGCATTCTTTTTTCTGACTATTCCTACTCTCCATCATTCTGATTGGCCTCATCTCTGTGTGGTTAACAGAACAGACACCAGAGTCAGAATTTATGGTTAAATCATGGTGCTGCCATTCACTAACTTGAGAAACCTTAACAAATTCACAACCTCTCTGTGTTTGTTTCCTCACTTATAAAGTGGAAATAATAATAGTATTTATTACATGGGACTACCAGGCAAAATAAGTGAGTTATTATGTGAAAAGCTCTTAGGATGGTGCCTAGCAAAGAGTAAGCACTCTTGAGATATATAACAATAATAGCCAAACATTATAATGTCAGTTATGGCAATTGTTATATAATTTCACAAGTTAGGGTTCAATTGGGGGATCAGCTATGAGCTATGAAATAAGGGAATTAACATAAGAATTACATAATTGTGAGAAGAACAAGGAAGTCAAGGTCTAAAAAGAGCAGTTTGGAAATTAGAAGAAGTGACCAGTTTGGTCTAAGAGACCAAGATCAACTTACTGCCAAAAGCGGTGTCCTGAACAGGGAGCTGGTGGAAACACCTATGGGAATAGATGGTGGATCAGCATCCCAGCCTCCGGTGATGGGCTGGGGCCACCATTGGTCAGCAGGGTCAGTAGTCAGGAAGAAAAGCTAGATGCAGAGTATAGAACAAGGACAACCTGTCATCTCTAAGTCTGTCAACTCGTCTTACACCACAACATTCAGAGAGCCATGGATGTTGCTAGACTTGCACCACCCACATTTCCAGATAGAACCTTTGTTGTCTCAACTCTAACTCAGAACCATACAGTAAAGAGAATTCAGGAAGAGTGCCATCATAACCCAGTTAACATTAAATGATACAGCACAGTGCATGAAACTGCGTTGGTTTTACAACCTCCCTCGGAAATCTGCTGTCAACAATAGCAGCCAAGTAGAACATAACAGCATAGCAGTATGGGGTTATAAGTGAAACTTCTAGAGCCACCAAAATGTACTGAATTTTTGGTTAGTTATGACACAGTTGTTTCATATTGAACTTAATGAAATTGCAAATCCTGTTCTTTACATGAACTGCCATTGAAACAGAACTCAGAGACCCACTATTTGTAGATTTGATATTTTTTTTCATAATTTACCCTCATTCAAACTTCAGCATATAAATTGGGAAATATGATTTTACTCATCTCAGTTAAAATCATTTTGTACTTTGATTCTGAGGTGTAAATATTTGCCATCCATTCTATATTCATTTCATATGCAAACTAATACACATGTATTTCACAATTGGGCTGAGTAGCGGGGATGACAGCCCTGAATAGGACAGAGCTCTATAACATTTCTCGGACGGGTTTCATGAAACATTAATTCACAAGATGCTCAGATGAAAAGCTATATACAGTATTTTTTATCATTTTTATTGTTGTTCTATTACAGTTGTCCCAGTTTTTCCCAATTTGCCTTCCTCTGCCCATCCCACCCCCTGCTCCCAAGTCAATTCCCACACTCTCGTACATGTCCATAGTTCATTGGTACATGTTCTTTGACTAGTCCCTTCTCCTTCTTTCCACAATTATACTCCTCCCCCCTCCACTCTGTTCACTGTCAGTCTGTTCCATGTTTCTATGCCTATGGTCCTATTTTGTTTGTTAGTTTATTTTGTTCATTAGATTCCTCTTATATGTGAGATCATATGGTATTTGTCTTTTACTGACTGACTTATTTCACTTAGCATAATATTCTCCAGTTCCATCCATGCTGTCACAAAAGGTAGGAGTTCGTTCTTTCTTTCTGCAGTATTCCATTATGTAAATGTATCACATTTACTGATCTACTCATTTTTTGCTGTACTCATAACATGTGTTAACTGAATAAAGTCTCTGATCTATTCATTTACTGCTGGGCACTTAGGCAGTTTCCAGCACTTGGATATTGTATATAGTGCTGCTATGAACATACAGGTACATAAGTTCTTTGAATTGGTGATTCTGGATTCTTGAGGTAGATTTCCAACAGCAGAATCACTGGGTCAAAAGGCAGTTACATTTTTAGTTTTCTGAGGAAATTCCATACTGTTTTCCAGAGTGGCTGCATTCCCACCAAACAGTGTACTACGGTTCCCTTTTTTCCACATCCTCATCAGCACTTCTTGTTGATTGATTTATTATCATGGCCATTCTGACAGTTATGAGGTGATATCTCACTGTGGTTTTAATATGCATCTCTCTGATGGCTAGTGATGCTGAACATTCTCTCATATGTCTATGGGCCATCTGTATGTCCTCCTTGGGAAGTGTCTGTTCAGGTGTTTTGCCCATATTTTAATTGGATTGTTCATCTGTTGAGTCATATAAATTCTTTATATATTTTGGAGATCAAATAAGTTGTGACACCATAAAAGTCCTAGATGAAAACATAGGCAGGAAAATTTCAGATATCATGCTTAGCAGCATATTTGCCAATATACCTCCTAGGGCAAGGGAAATAAAGGGCAAAAACAAACAAATGAAACTACATCAAACTAAAAAGCTTCTGCACAGCTAAGGAAACCATAATCAAAATAAAAAGGGAACCAACCGTATGGGAAAACATATTTGCCAATGACACATCGGACAAGGGTTTGATCTCCAAATTATATATAATCTTTCCCTTTTCATACCTCAATGAATAACTTAGGGAAACTCTTGGTTCAACAAAATCTACACATTGCTTTAATTTTGAGTATTCCAGAGACTTTATTCAGTTAACACATGTTATAAAGCTTCCCACTTACCTTCATTCCCCTGTTCTAGAGAACTGAGACTTTGGGCATCAAAGCAAAGGTATCAAAACCCTGAGCATTTCCATTAGTAACCATGCATAATACTTGGTTTCTCATGCTGACCAAACACGTAGACATCTACTTCTGGTCCAGTTCACCAACCAGAGAGGCTTGACGGAACATACCTAGTTCATCCTGATCAGCCTCCAAAAAGTTAAGTCTCAAGAAGAAGACAGAAAGGGGGGGCTGGTACTTGTCCCTCCCTCCTCTGAAGAATTTTGCATTTCTTTTATAAACTGAGCTATCTCTTCCTAGGAACAGTTTTGCATACCAAGGACCTAAAGAAGTAGCGTTGGGCTGATCAAGTAAAAAACATAAATCACAATACTCTAATTTATAAAACCAGGTGGTCACTTTTGTGTTACTATTCTGAATAAGGTTTGTTCCTGTGGCCTGATGTCTCCACCCTTAGATAAAGGAGAGGCCCAGATTCTCAGTATCTCTTTAAATCCTATTTAATTTCTGCTTTGACAGTTGCCCAGTTATTTACTTCCTAGGATTTTGAGGAGCCTTAGGAGAAATTGTATAAAGTGATGAGCACAGTTTGTGGAATGGAATAAGTGCTCCATAAGGGAAGTTATTATCATAACTGATTATTTTAATCTCCCTGGTTACCTTCAAGCATCTTAAGGACAGGGAACAAGTCTTATGCTTCCTTGTATCCCCCTAGCAATTAACATAGTGTCTAGCTCACAGTTGGCTTAATAAATATTTATTGAAGAAATGAAGTTGCTTACTTCAAATTTTCATTTACCTCTCTATGCTCTTATGTTCCTTGAATCCCCTTTGGCTAAGGAAATAATTGCAATTTAAGGCAAACATTTATATCCTCAATCCAAATTCCTCTGAAAAACCAATGCAAAGTATACAGAAGAAGCAGAGTTTGAAAATCCCTCTTAGTTATTATGCCTATAATCTTAGAAGACCAATTCCAAGACTTGATCAGAGAGCTGTTTAGAGAAAAATCTCTGTCTACATTGTCACATAAACTTGAAGTTAGTGCCTTGATGGAGTTTCAGCAGATCCTGTAACTCTCAGACTCAACATCAGCATCCTCCCAAGAGGACTGGTACTGCTCTAGGCTTCTCATCACTGCTGAGTGATGCCTTGACAATGAGGGCTTCATCTAAAATGCTATCTGATAGCAGTGACAATCACTATCCAGCCTTGGAGCTCAGAGCATGCCTACTGCAGCCTAGCTGTGTTGTAAACAGGAAGTGTAGGTGTAGGAATGGCAGATGAGCAGTCTGACCCTTTCAAGGGGGGGTGGGTTAGGGGTAGGGAACTCTTTCTTTCACTCTTCAAGCCAGTGCCATCCAATGGAACCCTTTATGATGAGTGAAATGTTCTATATTCATGCTGCCCAATGGGGCACATGTGATAGCCTGTAAGACTGTCACAACAGCAGAATTGAAATTTTAATTTTATTTAGTATTAGTTAACTTTAATTTAAATTTAAATACCCACACTAGGCTAATGACTATGGTATTCCATATAGAACAGGTGCCAAAATACCAAACAGCCACATGTAGCTACTGAGCACATGGAGTGTGTCTAGTCTGAATTGAGATGGGCTGTGACTATAGAAGACAAGGGTGGGCAAAAGTAGGTTTATAGTTGTTTGTGTGGAAAAAGCCATGCAGGTTATGATTATTACAATAGCATTATCAACTCTGTGTTTCATGTACTCACAACTGTGAACTTATGTTTTCCTCACCCCTATATATGACAGATTTCAAAGACAGTACAAAAAAATGTAAATTATATCAATATTTTCAAATATTGATTATATGTTGAAATAACATTTTTAGTATATTGAGTTTAATGAAATATATTATCAAAATTCATTTCATTGGTTTCTTTTTACTATTTTTAATGTGGCTAGTGACAAATTTACGATTATGTATGTAGCTCACATTATATTTCTATTGAACAATGCTAACTTGCAGTCAACCCGGCTAAAAATGGTCTTAGCTAACCCGAACTATTCCTGTGAATATCTGCACACAGCTCTGGGCACCCGCATATTTATGAGAAGCTAGATGAACCTTGAAGAATGCCTGCAAGAGGAGTTGACAAGTGGGGCCTCTTCAAGAAAGAGGTTTAATAATTGCTCTTAAAAGGTCCACATTTCATGAAAGAGTGTCGTTGCTGTAGGAACTTACTAGACAGTCTCTCCCAGCAGTAGTGGACCTTTGTCGTTTCACCTTAACTAGATTCCCTATCATCTCTGAAGTGAAGTCTTTCCTGATACCCCTCCCACTAAGACTAGCAAGTTTCTGTGATCCATTGAAACAAATTGCATAACCTTCTGTTGTAGACTGTCTGGAAGAAAAGTCTTTAAGCCTTAGAGAACGTTTTACACTTTATATCTACCTTTCTGGTTTGTTCCTGTAAGAATCTGCAAAGAATTTTGTCTTCTACCAGTAGGTTCAAATTCCCGTGATCTTGTGACTGGAACTTATTATATATGAGAAGAGATTTCTGGAACATCTGGTTTCTGCAGACAGCTCCACGCATCCACTTTTGTCTGACAACATGGCATATTCATACGTATCTATAAGCTAATTGGAGACAATACAAACAAAGAAGTTCTGCAAGAAGCAAGGATCCAAGTATTCTTACCATCTTTAATAATGTGTGCCCAAGGAATAGATGGTTCCTTTATTAGGAGCTACTAACATAACTTTTTCTTTAACCATGGTATTCTGGAGGTCTAAAAAAAAGTAGTTCAACATCTAGGTTAATATTTTGGAACATAGTACTCTATTTGTGTATATTCATATGTTGTGTGTTATGTCCAAAGAAGAACAAATGCATTTATAGAAAACAGGCACCAAACCAACTTTATTTGCAAAGGGGTTATACATCCATACTCCTAATACATGTTGACATGAATTGGACATCAGCTGTGTGTCAAGTGGGGCTTTATCTCTAAATGTATCCCTCTGAATTCAAAAGTACAAAAAAATAGTTCCAACTTTTTGTCTTTGGAAATAAAACTTCTCAAATTTGGATACTGTAAATATTCTAATTTCCAATTAAGTCATTAATCTTTACCCACAGTTCTTCAGGCCACAGTATAACATCTCCAAAAAAAGATGACCACCATAGATATTAGTTACCTTCAGCTAATAGACTGAATTGTATCTTCTGAAAATTCATATACTGACGTCCTAGTCTCCAATGTGATAGTAGTCAGAGGTGGACGTGTGGGAGGTGATTAGGGTCAAGTGAGGTCAAGAGGGTGGGCGACCCCATGATGGTGTTAGTGCTTTTTCCTTCTCTCTCTCTCTCTCTTTCTCCCTGCCTCCATCTGTCTCCCCACCCTACACTCACAAAGAAGAGGTCGAGGGAACTCACAGCAAGATGGCAGCTGCTATGAGCCAGGAAGAGAGCTCTCATCAGGACCTGATTCAGTCAGAACCTCCATCTTGGACTTTTCAGCCTCTCAAACTGGGGCAAATAAGTTTCCGTTTAAGCCACCCAGTGTAGGGAGCTTTGTTCCTGCAGCCTGTGCAGAGTAATTCTCGTCCTGTCCCTATCCCCCTACTCATCTGCTTCTAAGAGTATCTGTCATCAGTATCTCTCCTGCACTATATCAGATATCAATTTTCATTACAAAGCTTACCAACCAAAAGTCTCTTTATGGCCCTAAAGATACTTGTTGTGCTTTCTCAAACTGTTAAAGAATAGCACCTTTAAAAGGATATATTAGTTCAGCCTTTCTGCTGTAATGAATTAGCACAAATTTACATAGCTTAAAACAACACATTATTCTCTTCCAGGTCAGAAATCCAAAGTTATTCTCACAGGACTGAAACCAAGGTGCCCCCAGGGTGGGTTCGTTCTGGAGGCCCCAGGGCAGAATCTGTTTTCTGCCCCTCCCAGCTGCTGGAGGCTGCCTGCCTTCCTTGTGTTCCCTGTCCTGTGTGAGCGGGCAGCCACATCACTGCAACCTCTTACTTCCACCATCACACCTCCTACTTCTGGAGTCAAATCTCCTCTGCCGGCCTTTTATAGGGACAGTCCTGACTACCTGGATCAGCCAGTATAATCTCCCCATGGCAAGCTCCCTAACTTAATCACATCTGTAATTCCTTTTGCCATGCCAGGGAACATTCACAGTTTCTGGAGATCAGGACCTGGATATCTCTGCAGTCATTATTCATCCCTCCAGATAGAAAAACCACCATAAAAATGACACCTATTTAATTGATGCTTCACATCATTTCTAACTTCCTTTTTGGAGTTGCAATTGCTGAGCCATTTCTTTACATGCTGTTGAGAAGGTGTCAGTGTGATAGAATTTGGAACTAGTAGCATGGACAGGTTCCAGAGCAAATGATATTTTTTCCTGGGAAAAAAATCTAATTTTCTCATGTACTATAGAGTTTAATTTTTCAACAGCAGGCAAGGTAGCAAAACATGTCTTTCTCTCTCTTGTGAAATGCATCCAATTATCCTCACTTATGGGTGAAATGACTTTCTGATAATAAGAAGGTGCAAATTATTTTAATAAATAAGATGATTTTGTGAGTTGAGAAATGCCATGCCATATGAGATGTTTCAGATATTCCTACGAGGAAGATAGCATCGACTCGGCAAACTTCAGCAGGTGACTGGGACGGAAGCTTGAAATTGCCTCATATAATACAGGTGCATAGATTTTAATGTAACAGGCAAGCAATAAATACATATTCCATATAAAATTGAGGAGATGAGGATTCAGAAGCTATTTTATAAATGAAGACACTCAGGCCCTGAAACTGATGTAAAATCACAGAGAGGTAAAGACCCTGTAGGTATTCTTTAACTTTTAGAGATGCAAAAGACGTTGAGTGTGGAACTGCAAAAGTGAACAGACAGTTGTGCTCTTTAGATTGGAGGTTTTGCCTGCCACACCTACCTCTCACCAGGAGTGTCTCACGTGTATGCTCTCTCACACACATCCGCAGCATAATGACCTGAGTGGCAACTCCTTTGGTGCACTCTGAGCCCTGATGGGAAGGTGTGGGGGTAGGGACAGCAGGCCCCACACAGACTGAGGGGAGGGAAGGCCGCCAGGCCAAGTCCTGCAGTGAAGACCAACCCAGAGATGTCTGTCCATGTGGCTGGCCCAGGTCCCACAGACTAGTGAGAAGCGGCACCAACCAAGAAGAGCCACAGACTGCTTCCCAAGCCAGTGCTTTGCACAGGCCATCTCCATTTCGTGAGGCTCACGGTTTACTAGCACAGGAAGAGCTCTAAAAGCAAGATCACAGGAACTGTGGGCTAGCCTCCAGGCTGATATTAAAGCAGTGGTTTAACATTTTTAGCAAGTTATAAGATTCTTTTCTTCTCAAGATAACTACAGGATTTATTGTATATACAATACTTAATATATAGCATTATATATTTTATATATTACATATGACAACATGTAACATGATATATATTACGTATTAGATATTAGAATAATAAAGCTTTAACAAATATTTTGTGTTTGTTGGCTTGAGGCAGTGTAATGTGTACATGAGATGCAAATTTAAAATTATGTGCTGATAATCTTCTAACAATGCCTCACTGTGTCTCTGACCTTGGGTGTTGTCAGAACTCCCTATGAAATGCTGTAACTATGTGTAATGATGGATTTTAACTATACTTATTGTGGTGATTATTTAGAAATGTATACAAATATCAAATCATTATGTCATATACACGAAACTAATGTTCTATGTCAATTATACCTCAACTTAAAAAAGAAACCTTTTCTAAAAAGCAAAAAAAAATTTAAAAAAATAAAAAAAACTCCAATATCTGCAAAGAGAGGCCACAGTTATAAGCATGGCTCATAAGTTTTTGAAAAAAACTATCTTCACACCACAAGGAAAAAATATCTTTTTAAAAGATTTTATTTATTTATTCTTAGAGAGAGGGAAAAGGAAGGAGACAGAGAAGAAGAGAAACATCGTTGTGTGAAAGAGAAGCAGTTGCCTCTCACAGGCCCCCAACTGAGGACCTGGCCCACAACCCAGGCATGTGCCCTGACTGGGAGTTGAACCGGTGACCTTTCAGCTCTCAGGCCAGCGCTCAATCCACTGAGCCACACCAGCCAGGGCACAAAGAAAAAATTCTTAAAGGAAAGCACATCAAGCTGTTACCATGCGTGATCTCTAAGAAGGGGAATGGGACTTGGGTAAGGGAGGGCATACCTCTTGGTTTCCTTCTTCATATTGATTGAATTTCTTTTTTACAATGACTGTAATACCATATCCCATGTATAGACTTAAACGATTTTAAGTTGCCTCACCAGAAACTATCGTATCCCATGTGTAATCAAAGTCGGACAGAATTTAAGTTTCTCTCGGAAGGAATCACTGAGTAGCGGGAGGTGCTGAGTTCACCAAAGAAAGAAATACAATGCCATCGCTGAACCATAAAAAATAAAAGGCAAGGCATAAAGCACACGTAACTTTTATAAAGATTTAATAAAAATCAACATGGAGAAGTCCATTTCTGCCTTTTACTGAATCCAGCCGCTCAAATAAGTAAATAAATCTAAACACGTTAACTGACTGATAGCGCGGTGCAGGGGGGCCGCGGGGGGATCTGGAAACCCCGAACTCCAGTGGTCGCATGGCATACCTTGGAAAGCCGCCCAGACCAATCTGTATGCAGGGCTGGAAAAAGCCGCTCTGCTCACCTCTTTGGTGATGGAAATACAACAATCCACTTGTGTGCTGGGTTAATTTATCTTCTAAAATCACTGCAGGCATGTCGGGTTGGACTATTTCCAAATCACAAACTTCTAACTAACAGAAAAAGCGTGGGACGAGGCAGTCAAAAATCCCGGGAGGGGTGAGAGAGGATGAGGCTCAGCTAAACTTTGTGAGTTGGGGCCCAACCCTGCCAGCTGCCCTGCTCTCCTTACGAACCTGTGAAAGGGGATAAATAGGATGGAGCAGGGAAGTCACACTGCACGTTCTAAAGCGTTCTGTAAACATGTTAAAACTACATAATAATAACCTCATTTCCCACTGTAGTTGTAATTGTTTTAAATTTTTCTCAATGGAGTTTTGTGACTTATTTGCATGCTTCGTTTTTAAAATCAAGATAAAAAATAAAATTAAAAGATTTTGAAAGATATTTTTATCCCCAAATCCTGCCACCAGCTATTATAGGCTTGTTTCTGGTACAGTAGGAACAGAGTACAGTTGAGAAAAGAGTACAGTTTGGGATCTAAAAGGCTTAAGGTTCAAATTTTTGTTTTTCTAGGTTACGCTTCACTAGGCAATTCACCATGAGTCACAGCACCCATGTCAGAGTGACATTGTAACAACCAAATGAGACAACAAATGTGAAATGTTTCTTTTCTTCCATGTTTAAGAATTTGATCTGACCGAAAAAGCACACGTGACTTAGGAAGCTTCCTAAACAACTCCAGAGAAACAAAGCCTGTGACAGTGGCTTCGCAGCTCAGCCTTTGCTTTCCAGAGCCGCATTCAAGGTGCTGACTCCAAGCTCCAGAATGACGGAGAGAGAGCTGGAGCTGCTATGTAGCACAGCATTTACAGCTTCTGAGGCCTTTTTGCTGGTGGACAAAACATTCTATCTTCTTGAGTTTAATTATGCACAACTGTGGCTCTCCTCTAAAATACAATAAGCAAATATTGGCTTCATTCTTCCAGAAGAACAAAGTTACACATCTTCAATGAGAGAGCTAAAAACAATTTCAAGGTAGAAATAATTAAAAAAGAAAAAAGAGCCCTGGTTGGTGTGGCTCAGTGGCTTGAGTGTCAGTCAGCCTGCGAAGCAAAGGGTCACTGGTTCAGTTCCCAGTCACGGTACATGCCTGGGTTGTGGGCCAGGTCCTCAGTAGGGGGCGTGCAACAGGCAACCACACATTGATGTTTCTCTCTCTTTCTTCTTACCTTCCCCTCTCTAAAAATAAATAAATCTTTAAAAAAAATTAAATAAAAAAGGAATTGGAGGCTTGTCCCTCTTTCTACTCCAAACCATATTAGACAAGGTTTTGTAAATGAAGAATGAATGAACCTAGTAGGTGTCACCAGCTAGTATATTCCTTCTCAAACCTTTTAGCATCTTGTGGAAGGAACAGACAGTGCTAAGTGGTCTGGAGAATGGGAGGTAGTCTGGGAAATGGGGTCAGGACACTTGGGCTTTGGGTACTGACGCATTCATTATATGACCCTGGGCCACAATTTTCATGACCAGCACTGATAGTTGATGAGTCCTCAGTTTGTAGGTTCAAAGATATGCAGGACCTGTTCTCAACATTCCCTTTTAAAACTTTCTCTTTGGAGGTTCTTCTACACACCTTTTCTTGGTCAAACCCAAGGCAGTCTTCTACTGTGTTTGAACCTTTGGCTGGGGAAGGAGTTACCATCTGGGAGACCTTGGAAAATTATGTAATCCCTCTGAGCTTCAGTTTTATCACTCCTAATAAAGCAAGAATAATACTACAGAGTTGACAGAGGTACTATAATGTTTAATAAGTTAATTAAAAGTTAATTAATAGACAGCTCTACATAATATGGCAAATACTAAATAGTAAATAAATGTACAACAAATAAACATTAGCTGTGATTTACCATTATTATTTTTCCAAAATATTCCTTGTAATTTTTCTTATGACTTTATTTGTACTCTCACAGCCTGCCTCTAGTGTTTAGGAACACTAACTTTATTTGTTTCTAAATTGAAAATGAAATATTTTTAAGTGTGTATTTGTTAGGTTGGCTTTCAGGAAATATGTCTGCCACACATCACATTTGCCACCGTGTTGGTTGAATTTTGACACGGTAACACAGTGTCTTATACTCTATAGAGCACAGACTGGTGAGCAGTTCTTTAGGATTTGTAGATTCTAGTTCTAATCCTGTTTTTTCAATGGCGTTACAGGCATGTGAAGAAAGGTCATTGTTTTTCTTGCACAAAGTTGGGTGGCCAGGCATGAACTTTCCAGCTATAAGAAATCTGGCCATACTGCAATAGGCTTCAGACGGCAGGTTCTTCAGATCCAAAGCCACATGAAGCGGGCTTTGCCCTGGGTCTCAAAACGGCTACAGTGACCAGAGAAACAGCTAAACAAGAAAACAGCCCCTTTCCCACGATTCCAGATTACCATGTTGGGGAGAAGGGGAGTATCTGGTCTTTCTTTGTGAGACTTGGTAGAAAATTAAAGAAGGGACGTGTGGTTTCTCGCCACTCAGCAACTAAAGACTGTGATCCCAAATGCAGAAGGATGTGCTCCAAATGCCCCCAACCTGGGGGGAAGGTCTGCTTGCGCCTTCCCAAGACCTTCCAGCTTAGTCCCTACCCCCTTCGTGAAGCCTTCCCTGTTCCATGCTCCATTCAGTTGGTATTTATTGTCTTTAATATTTGGTCTGTGTTGCTTTATCAGTCACAGTAAACAGTAAGCTCCTTGGGTGAGAAGACCATGTCTCTCTTCATGGTGACATGCAGTCCAGACAGGCTATATGGTAAGTGCTCAAAATTGACCTATTCTGACATCACAGCCTATTTCTCCAAATTATGCCCTTTCTCAACCCAACCCGTGTGTCACCGCTATCCTCTAGGCAGGAAACACTGTGAGGGGTGTAGGGGCTGCTTCATTCAACGTCACACCCTCACAGCCCAGAACAATGTTTAACATACTAGACATGCAATAAATAGTTGTTAATTTGAGTAGAATTCTTTACAATACTTTTGCTCAGAGCTCTCCTCCCTCTGTCCAAACCACCACATTGAGAAATTACTTTCTCATTTGTTTCTGGACGTCCAAATATTTTGAAAGCCTATCAGCAAGTTGAAAACCGAAACCAATACTCTAGGTCAGGAGGGGCAAATTACAGGGTCAAATTCCACCTGCCACCAGTTTTTATAAATAGTGTTGTAGCAACACAGCCATGCCCATCGGTTTATATCGTGTCTACAGCTATTCCCCAGCTGCAGAGACAGAGTTGAGTAGTTACAACCATATGCCTATAAAGCCAAAGATGTTTACTGTCTGGCACTTTATGGACAAAGCTTGCCAACCCCTGCTCTAGTTTAACTGCAAAACCACAGCACCTCTTAGTTGTTTGTTATGCAAATGGCAAGGAAAAGAAGCTCTGAAAATTCCCAGGTACAGAAAACAATAATATTTCATGATAGTTTTAAAGCAATGCAAGCCTTGTTGGCATATATTATGTGTGTAAAAGCGTATTTACACCGAATCCCTTACACATGTCATCTCACTCGGTTCTGTTACCATCTGGAGGCACCGTGGTCCTGTGATATAGTTTCCTTTGTTTAAATCTTTGTGGGCCCTATTATCAGAGACAGCACTGCCTGTGCTCCGGAAAGTGTTCATGTATTTACAGAAAGCACAGTGTTGTGAAGTCCCTTGTTCCCTTAGTAACCTCTCAGTCTCAATATTCTCCTAGTGGGAGAGCAGCTGTTGGTGCGGTCTTTCACATGCTTCTGCATATGCACCCATTTGGAATTATATTACAGAAGGTTTATAAATTTTGGTCACTTCATAGGCTCCTGAAACGTACACAAAAAGCCCCACGCATCCATCTCTGCATGTGAAAGTAGGGCTGGGGTCAGAACAGTGACGTCAAATCATATGCTTTCCTCTTTAGTACATTGTGAAGGTTTGAGTGATCCCATTTCAGGCACTGTCATTCTGTCTAACTGGCTATTGGTTCCTAGTGGTATCTTAACCTGGAAGTTGGCTGCTTAGCAGGCAGATATAGATATAGATTGAGATACACATACAGATACAAATGCAGATGCAGATACAGATGCAGAGGCACATACACATAAACATGTACATATACATATGAAATTAAGCAGAAGCAAAGTCATTTGAGTAGGTCTGCTATAAACCACTCAATCAGGCGGAAGGGAAGAAGGCAGGAGATGATATCACAATTTAGAGTACCTCCTGCAGATACAGTTCCCAGAGACATAAGACTTTTGAGGGCAAATAAGTCAGCAAAGGTCAGAGGCGTGCTTCTCAGACTTTGCATCCACATCACCAGAAGGGCCTGTTAATAAGCAGATTGCTGGGCCCCACCCAGAGTTTCTGACTCAGTTAGTGATGCTGATGCTACTGGTCCAGCAACCACACTTTAGAACCATGCCATTGTCTGGAATCCAGACTCTAGACCAGGGTTTCTCCATCTTTAATATGTCTCTGAATCTCTTTGGGATCTTGTAAAAAGCAGATTCTAATTTAGCAATTCTGGAAGAAAGAGGGCTGAAGCCCTACATTTCTAAAAGCTCCCAGGTGTGCTAACTTGGTATACATGGCACAAATACATCTGATATTGTACCTAACAAGGGACTCCAAACTGTCCCCTAAAACATGAGCTCTATTTTGTACGTGGAGTTAGGCTTTTGAGGTTTCTGTAAATTTATAGCATGTTGCAAGCCTTTAAGTTTACATCAAATATCCAATGCCCTTCCTTCCCTCCTTCCCTCCCTCCCTCCCTCCCTCCCTCCCGCCCTCCCTCCCTCCCTCCCTTCCTTCCTTTCTTCCTTCCTTCCTTCCTTCCTTCCTTCCTTCCAACTCAAGTTTACTCTCTCATCTTCACCTGTTAGCAGTGAATTTATTACCCAGCTTTGTCCATAGAGTCGGGTAACGTGGATTCAGTGTGGGCTGTGGTTCTAAAAAGCTGTGGTGTGTTTAGCCGGGCACAGAATCTTTGCTGGCCTCAGCTCCCTATGCTTCAAAATGACCTGGCTCTCCTAGATGATCTTTCAGGTCCCCTGAAGCTCTGGAAGTCTCCACTCCGTCAGATGCAATCAAAAGCACACCAAAAAGCAACAGTACCTGTGCTGCCACCTTTGGGTGGAAAACAAAATTTTTGCTGGACCAGACACAACGGAAACAAAAGACGCTTTACTGAAATTTTCATGGCCTGCCAACTCAAAACTAATTAATACTTCCTCCACTCCATTGCAAGTCATACTGGCCTCCCTTTGACATGAAATTTCAAGCACAAACCAGTATTAATTTGATTATGATATCACTCTCATTTACAGATATTAAAAATTTGCCACCTGATCAAAGTTCCGAGGATTATGTTTTCATGTTAGTAAATGTTGATTTCAGAAAGTTTGAAGTACACTAGTTTATAATGCATTCTAATGAAGTCGTTGATTAGTGAGTAATTGACCAACCCCTCCAAATTAGACAATAGAGAAACAGAATAAAAATATTGGCATGGGAATAAAATTAATCTGAATTTAAGTTTTTGACCACTTCGCTTCCTAACTGCACTCTTTGGCAAGTCATTTAACTACTCTGAGCTTTCCCTTTGTTGTTTGGGAGTTTAAAATTTTTTTAAATTAATGTTATAAAGTCCATGGCAAAGTTGCTGACACCTGGTAGTACTCAGCATATAGGAGACATTAGCCAGTGGCCACTGGAAGGCAGCAGCCCGTGATGTTGAAATCAAGTGAGCTCTGAAACCAGAAAACCAGTATTCTGGTTTCAAATTCCAGCCCCTCCACTCATCAGTGTCACGGTTCCCTGAACCTTTCTGAGCCCGTTTCCTCATCTGTATGGTGGAGGCCAAGACTTCTGGAGTTGGTTGAGAATTAAATGAACTTGTTGTGGACTGAATTGTGTCCCCTGCCTTCTCCCCCACCCCCAAATTCATATGTGGAAGCCCTAACCCCCAATGTTACTGTATTTAGAGATAGGGTCTGCAGGGGGTAATTAAGGTTAGTTGAGGTCATAAAGCTGGGGCCCTGATCTAATAGGAAAACACACCAAAAAGTGTACCCTGCCCAGTGCTCACGCACGAAGGAAAGGCCACATGAGCAGACAGCGAGAAGGCAGCCACCTATAATTTAAGGGGAGAGCTCTCTCACCAGACACCAACCAAGCTGGTACCCTGATCTCAGACTTCCGGCCTCAAGAACTGTGAGAAAAACACCTCTGTGGTTGAAGCCCCCCAGTCTGCAGTACTTTGTCGTGGCAGCCCAGGCAGGCTAACACAAACATCATAACTAAATGCACATAGAGCCCCCACCCCAGGCCTTTGACAAAGTTCTCTGTCATTTCTCCTACTCCAATAAAGAGAGTGTTAAAATTATTATTATTAAGAGTTTAACTCAATCCTGTAGTAACTTAGAATTAACCCGAAGTAATTTCCTTACCACTAGGACTGTAATTTTACCTGCATACTTTCTCCCAAGTGATGGGGTGGCATGTGTCGGGACCCATTGTCCCGGGGTTCCCCACCGGGAAACAGATGTGGGAAGATGACAGATCTGTGCGTGGGAATGAAGCCAGGCATCTTCACTGCTGCCCCCTGCAGATGGCACTGGGAAACAGACAAGTGGCAGAACCAGTAAGTGGTGCCACACCCAGGCAGGAAGCAGGCACATGTGGGTTTGTCATCCACTGAGACGCATTCCAAGTTTTCACACTCCCACTGTCATCCAGCAAAAGATGGCCATGGCTGGCAAATTGCCTCTTATCAAGGGGGGAGTAGTGTGGGACCCTATGAAGCTGCCTCCTGTCTCAGAGGAGAAAACAAGTTTCTCCTCAACACCATGTTTTTTTTTGAAGGATTTCTCTGCTCAGTGGACTGGAGCCTGGATCTCCCAACAAAAGGGTGAATCATTTGGTATTATTAGCAGCAAGAGGAGTGCAAAAGAATGAAAGGAAATTTTAAAAAATTCTTTCTCCCAAATGTTTAAAGGTCTTTATCTGCCCCCCAATTGCTTTCCAAGTTTTTTGACCACTTCTTTCTTCCCTGCAGGCATTCAGCAACTTTCTATTTGACATAGGTGCCCCATACCTTTCTCCTTCTGCTTTTTGCTCATCTCAGTCCCTCTCCTGGGAATTGCTTATCCCCAAGGTATTGTTGGGACATACCGTATTTTTAGGACTATAAGATGAACCTAGGTTTTAGAGGAGGAAAATAGGAAAAAAAATTGAAGCAAAAAATGTGGTAAAATATTTAATAACCTGTGACTCCGCTCCACCGCCGCCCTCCCCCCACCACAGCGAGCCAGGTAAGCTACATTCAGACTATAAGATGCACCCCCATTTCCTCAATGGGGGTGCATCTTATAGTCCGAAAAAATATGGTACTTCTCCATGGGTCTCATGTTTTTGCGTGTTTTATGAGCAAAAGCACAGACTATTCTTTGTTCTGCACTGGCTTTTTAAAGATGTCTATATAGAAAGCAGCCTGGGAAGATAATGTCTCCTTCAAGAGTAAAGCCACCTATTGCCCATTATAAAAGATTTGGGTTCCCAAAACTCAGGGTTTCTCTTTTCTAACAACCCACCAAATGCACAGGTATTATCTGGCTCTTTGTCCTGTGGGAAATAGGACTCAGGGAACAAACATTTAAAAATGCTAATACTCTGGCAACTGCTGTCTCCATGGATAATAAACTGTTACTCATTCCTAAGCCTGAGTCTCATGTATTCTACCACCACCTGTGAAACTGGAACAGACTGTCCTGTTAGCTTTCAAGTAGGGAAAATCTCACACTCTCCAAAGTTCTTGACACAAATTTTATCCTTGAATACCCAGATCCAGCTTCTCTTTTAAAATTACTTCGAAGTCCTCTCCTGCACAAAGATTTCATGATTAGTTTTTGCTGTATGTAAAATAGAGATGATAATAGTATCTACCTACTCAAGTTGTTGTTCAGGTGAAATGAAAAAAACTAAGTGCTATAAGTTACTTTTTATTTTGTAGGCTACTAATATATTTAGGGATATTATTTCTCCTATTAAACTGTAACTTCATTGGGAATAAAAATTTAAATGGATTAATCTTAATGCACCTCAAATGCCTAATACAAAGAAGGCATTAACTTTTTAAGTAATTGATTAACTCATTCAAAAACATGCATTGATCACCTAATATGTATCAGGGATGTTCTCTGCATGAGTAACACTGGGATTTGGGGATTAGAATTTGGGAAAAAGCACTTGATTATATAACTTGAGTCAGAACAGAAAATCACTGAATCAGATAAATCTCATGAGTATTGCATTGATATTTAACTTCTTTAAAACAATCTTATTTTCTTCATTGTTAGGAATAGCTTAAGAAAAAGAGGTTATATAATTTTTCAGTTTTTAAAAATTAGAACACCATTGGGTTGATTTAAGTAAGACTTACTGCCTTGTTTATTTGACAAGTCTGTGCATCGGAAATTTTCCTCACCCAAGCCAGTCTCCCACACACAGTCATGGAAATCAGCTTTCTCCTGAAGACAAGTCTCCTGGTTCAGTTTGGTTGGTGGACTCCACCCCTCACCAGGTTTTGGCATCTGACACTGGTAGAAAAGGTCTCAGCATTGTAAATGTAGGAAGGGTGGAGGCACCCGATGACCTCACCCTTTCATCAAATGAATAGGTCTCTCCCAGATAACAAGCATTCTGAAACATGCCAGCCGGAAGGGAAGGGCTGGTTTCTGAAAATCAGCAGCCCCACTACCCATTCATTCAATCCCAGGCCTCAATGCCCTGGGAAAATCATACTGCTAAACCACGGCCTCAGCTGCTCTGACAGTGTGCAGAATACATTGTCATCTCCCTGAGAGGTGTCTGGAAAGACAAAAACATAGCCATAATTATAGCCATATTTGCAACAACAAAAATGAGCATAAATACGTGTCACAGGAAATATCTTTTCTTCCCCCTTGACACCTCTCTGTATTAAAAAGACAACAGCAGTCCTCAGATATTGCTTTCGCCTCTCCTTGCTGGGGCCCTATTGCCAAGTTCATTTCCTCTCTGTGTTTATTTGTTTCTAACTCAATCAGCACAAAACATAAGCAGCAGTAATCATAACATTTTAGATGTGCAACGTAGTATAGCAGCTATCCAGAGAGACACTCTCCTTCTAATACCATGTGATCCAAAGAAGAGAGAAGGTGGCCGAAGTGTCAGGGTTTTCACTTGTTCTACCATCCTGTAAGTCATCCTCACAAAAATTTCCAAGATTACATTTCCAAACAAAGCCAACAAGCCCAGCACCTACAGGAATTCAAAAAGTGTTATCTGAATCTAATGGAAATATATTCATTAAACTTTAAGGAAATATAATATTATAATATCAGTATTATATAGCACATTTGGTGCTGGGCTTCACATAGACCTTGGGGTTAGAATTTGTCCCCTTTAAATTCAACCACTTTTTGCTGTCCCTTTAAGTCAACTGAGTAAGGTGGGCCAGCATTTTGAAACTGTTACATTATCTACCTCAATGAATGGCTGGTCACATATAATTAGTAATAGTAAGAAGCTTCCTGCAGTCACCAAGCTCTGTTTGTTTTCCAGAAATAAAGAAATATTTTTCTATTAACAAAGGGGATATGCTCTAGTGAAACACATTTTTATTAACATAAATTTGGAAAATGAATCCAGAAATAACACAGGCAGCATTGTAATGTAAAATGATTTTTATGTTATTAAAATCATCCCCTTATCTGGGTAGTTAATGAATATTTATTGACTGCTTACCCTTTGTGGTACTTAGAATTAGTTGCCAAAGGAATTACTGTTTCCGAAGGAGTACAAGTTCTTCCAAGCCTAAAAGTTCCAGAACCAAGATGGCTGCTCTCTTAAGGGGCTTCCTCGGGGTGGTGATGGCACTTGGGGGTACAGGATGAGAAATCCAGTTAGGGGTCTCTCTGCATCCCACCCCACCCCAGAGGATTTACTTGGGAGTGTCTGTCTAGGCTCAGAGAAGAGGCCAAGGTTTTCAACTTCTCACGACAAAGGAGCCTCTCCTTACCTGCTGCTTCTTCCCGCAACCCCTCTCATTGTGAGCAAAGCCCTTCCTACCAATGAGAGATAAGTGGAGAAATGTACATAGTTGCTTGAGTGTTGCATGGGTTTTCCTTTAAATGCAATCAACTTGTCAATCCACAACTACTTACCTCTTTATCAGATTGTTCTTAGGCACTAGTGTTTCTGGAGCCAAAACCTTGTGTGTTACCACTGGACCACACCCACCTGCACCATGTTGCCTCCTGAGCTTGACCTCTCCGAACTTCCGTTTCCCTATCTCCTAAACCATCTGTCCTCCCTCTGATGTGAAGAATGAAACAATGAGTGGGAAAGTGCTTTGGAAGCCCCAAGTGTGGCGCAAACACAGGGATGAGGACAATGGTGATGATTACTAATGGCATGGGGTGCCAGACGCCCTACCCACACAATGCTTAGCACCCTTTCACAAGGTGTGCTTGCCTCTCTCACTCCTCACCTCATTAGAACGTAAGCTCGGGAAAGTGAGCTCTTTATTTTGTTGCTGTATCACCAGTCACCCAAGGAGTATTTGTTTGATAGGTAAAAGAGTGAACTAATGTTTCAAGCTGTTTCCTATTTGCTTATAATTTAACAATATCAGCATGAGTTTACTTGCCAAAATCCTCACCAAAATTCAGTTTAAAACCTTTATGCTAACTCTTAACTAATATAAGAGTGCACTTTAAAAATAATTACTGTTTGCCATGCTGCTTGTATTGGAGTAGAGACCTTATGTAATATCTTAAACTCCATACAGCTAGAAATGGTGAGCAAAAATAATTATTGTATTCCATTCTGTAGGTGAGAAAACAGAGTCCAGAGGTGTGAAGTTTCTTGTCTCTGGTGTGGTATTGGTGGCATCAGTAGGGTGACAATCACATGCTTTGCCTCTTGGTGACACCACCTCCCTCTCTTCTCCATGGACATGGGTGGCTGAGTATCCCCTGCCATTCTGCTGAATAAGGAAGGATTTCTCTGTTGAACCACTTAAGTGGGTGTTGTCATGTCACCCTCTAGTGGCTTCTGTCAAAGCTCCAAGAAAGGGAAGAGGAGGTACTGGGGTCATACAGAAGGAATGTCGGCTGGTGAGGGGAAAGAGATTAAGGTAGAAGGTACTTACATAGTGTAAGAAACCAAAAGAGCAGTTGTGTATTCATTTGGGAAATGCTGGGCACCTACTATGTGCATGACTCTGGGGGAACAAAGGTGAGGGCCTCCAAGCCATTGTTTTGATGAAATGACACTATTGTTAAAGGAGCAAAATGAATTAAAAGATGGGAACTCCACTTTGTCTTTGTTATCTCACCTCAGACCAGTCTGCAGCTCTAACCAGGTACTAAAAAATGTAAGCTATAATAAATTAGTAATATTTCATCACTAATATCGGCCATATACAGTAATTCCTCACTCATGCCGTCAATAGGTTCTGTGACTTTAAGTGAAATGACATATAATGAAACGAGTTTTACCATAGGCGAAGTTCCTATGGCATTTCAACAACATTATAAGAAAATGATATTGAATGACATTATTGGAGGAGCTTGCAGTATGAATGATTGTCAGTTGGATAACTTCACTTCCGTTTAATGTGTCCAGAGCGAAGTTTCTTTCCCACTCTCTTCCTCCTTCCTTTATTTTCTGTCTGCATTCATACCACCCGGTGGTCAGATCCAGAGATCTAAAAGTCAGCCTGGACTTTTACTCTCACTCAGCTCTCAACCCCAATAGCCAACCCCTGAATTCTATCGATTCTGCCTCCTCTCTTTCCTGCTGCCCCTGGCCTTGTCCTTCTCCTCAGCTTTATATTGAATGGGGACTCCTAACTCCTATCTCCCTGCCCTTGGGTTTTTCTTAAATGCATCCTCCAGAAAGCTGTCACAACATCATTCTCAAATGCAAATGTAGTAATATCACTTCTCAGCTCAAAGCCCACCAATGGCTTACCCTGAACTGTAAGTTAACTTTCAAAGGTGGTTTAGCAAACAGGGCCTTTCATGACCTGGCCCCCGACTGCCTATCATAACTCATCTGCTGTCTCTTCCTTCCCCTCCCCACCTCCACTTACCCAAAGTATGTACATGCTCTTTGATCCATCCAAATGGATACAGGTTGGTTCGCCAAATGAATCTGGCCATTTTCTATTTCTGGCATTTAATATAGGCAATTCCTCTGCCTCAGATATTTTCTGATCCCTTTGGGTAATTAAAGATCACTTACCTCTTAGAAGTCTAATCTGGTTTATATATTAGGAGTCTTCCTGGGCAAAGGGTCCTATGGAGATGCCTCTCCTCTGTTCGCTGGTAGTAGAATGCTTCTGTGTCCTCAGACACACACACTGTCACGGGCTGCTGCCCCCACCCCATGACTGTCAGCTGCCTGAGGGAAGGAACTGTGTTGTGGTCAACTTTCATCCACTAGGCCTGATACCACGTTTGGAGCGGAGTGAACCTTTGTTTAGTATTTGTGGAATTAATGGCTTGAAAAATGAACAAATGTATAACAAAGTAAACTTCTATTGGAGAAAGCTAACATATTTAAGGAAAACTGGTTGTGACAAGGTACTATGGCTGGGTGCATGTTTTCATTGGGGGCAACTGGGTGAAACTATTTGGGAACACCTTATGCTATTTTTGTAATGTCTTTGCATCTTAAAATATTCCAAATATAAAGCATTCTTTAAAACTCTAAGCAAAGGAACTTTGTGTAGCATTTAATTCCCTATAAATTATTGAAAAATCAGCATGCTTTAAAAAAAATTAAAAGCGGTGGTTCCATTTTCCCCTAAAGAAGAATGGACGGCATCTTCTGAGGGTCTCTTAGGGACACTTCGAAGGCATTTCGGTCATCGTCACCTACTCCTCCCCTCTCACTGCCAGCCAGAAGCATTTGTAATTTTCTTTGTCCAAAGACAGCTTTAAGTTCAAGAAGACTTCCCTCTCTTGTCATCTGAGAACAAGAAGCAGGTTTAAAAATGTAAGCACTCTAAAAGCCGGACATTGCGATGTACTGGGCTTCGACGCTGTCTAGAGGAAGGGAGCGTGTGTAGGTTTTCTGTTCACCACCCAGTCACCTGGCTCAAGGGCAATTTCGGGGTCCCCGACCAAACTTTCCTGTCAGTTTATAAAAGGTTTTATTGGGATAATAAAGGAGGCACTATGGCTGTCTTAGACTGGACGGAGCAGGTCAGATTACACTCCTTCAGGGTTATGGACTGAAGTTTATCACCACCATAGATAATAATAATAAATACCATGGATAGGGTCTGTTAAACAGCTGACAATTATTTCTCACAGTTCTGGAGGCTGAGAAGTCCAAGATCAAGGTGACTGCACATTCGTTATGTAGTAAGGACCTGCTTCCTTGTTTGTAAATGGCTGCCTTCTTGCTGTGCTCTCACGTGGTGGAGAGAGATCATTTCTCTCATGTCTTCTTAGGAGGGCACTAATCTCATTCATGAGGGCTCCACCTTGTGACCTAGTTACCTTCCAAAGTCTCCACCTCCAAATACCACTGCTTTGTGGATTAAGACGTCAACATATGAATTTGGGAGGGACACATGCATTCAGTCCACAGCAATGACCTTTTGTAATGACTTAGCAAGGCTGTACAGAGAGAAATGGTGCAGAGCACAGTAACAGGCAACCTGAGAGTAGAAACAGGATGAGACCTGTTTAAGGAAAGCATGCTCTTCCTTCTTCATGGAACATTTTACTCATCTTCACTGGCTGAGTCCTACAAGACGTCGAGGTTATTAACATCATACCAGAAGGTGTCTCTGACCCTCCAGCCCTCTATTCATTTAGACTTGCAGGGGTGTCCAACCTTTTGGCATCTCTGGAAGACGAGTTGTCTTGGGCCACACATTAAACACACAAACACTAATGAAAACTGATGAGCAGGAAAAAGGTTTTAAGTAAACTTACAGTTTTGAGTTGGTCAGCATTCATAGCCATCCTGGGCCACATGCAGCCCACAGGTCACGGGTTGGACACCCCTGAGAGACTGGGTACGTGCCCCACCCCCATGCTCCACCAGCACCCTGAAGTTTCTCCTCTTAGAAGACCTATGACACGTATGAATTGCAGTTACTGGCTCACCTGTCTGTCTTCCCCATTCAGCTGTGATTACAGTCCTTGAGGGCAAGGACTACATATTGTATTGCCAGTGCTCCCCGACAGGTAAATATCTGTTAAGAAAACGAAGTGTTGTGGTTACAGGTGAGACTCAAGGGATCAGTCCCTTCTAAAGCAACAACTCTGTGATCCTGAATTTTCCTGTTGATTTTATATTTTGCACAGAACTAAAGTGAACTGTTTTTGTTGGCAAAATGAAACCTGAAGTGAGCATTAAACCAATTGAATGTTTAGAAGAAAACAAAACCAAGAAATCACAATAACCTCGGGAGACTTTGAAAATTGTGTTGTTTCATAAGAGGAACACTTACCAGTACCTGTTAGCGACATGCAGTAAGTTGCCAACCAATCTGTTTTCCTGATGACCTTGGACAATTTTTAGGCATTTTCCACCCCCTGGGATGGTTTCATTGTTCAATGTGAGTAGATAACCTCTGGCATTCTTTGGAGTCCATCATTTCTCAGGTGGGGCATAGCCTGCTAGTATGTGCTTTACCTCCCTCTTGAAGACCAAAGCCAGTTCTGTGATGTGCACCTACCCAGGCTGCCCTGGGTTCCAGTGGCTTTACATAAACAAGCAATCCCCAAATCAAGACTTGTTCCCACCAGTGCAGTTAATTAATCTGTCAGTTAATCAACAAATGTTTATTGACGTACAGGCACTGTTCCAAGCAGTAAACAAATGAGAGAGAGAGAGAGAGAGAGAGAGAGAGAGAGAGAGAGAGGGAGAGAGGCAGGCTTGCCTTCAAGGTGTTCACACAATTCGAGGAGTATGATTGTACTGGTTGATGATAAATATACAAATTACAAGAAATATCCAAGGTAATAGAAAAAGGATTTCCTGATTAAAGGAAATAACAGTTAGGTCTTTGCTTTACTGGGTGTCTGGCTCAGGGCCAGAGAAAGCACTAGTTGTAAGGATTATTATTGTAAAGAATTTGTTGTAATTAGGTAAACCAAGTACTATTAACTCTGAGTTACAGGGATATGGAAATAGAGAGCCTTCTTTGAAATGGCATTGGCAGCTATGTTTTGCCTGTGGGCTGCAATGGGACTTAACATAGAACTGTATTATTTGGCACAAAAGGAATTTTCCTCTTTCCCCTGTTTGTCTCCAAGGAGAAGTATTGGTTATTTAATATATGTAATGAAGTAAAAACTTGACGAGTTCAAAGGAAATTAGTGCACATTTGTTTTTCTCTGTCTGCCTGGCTGCAGCAACCCATTAGCGGTCAATCCCATCGTAGAACCAGATACGCACAAGTGAGAAATAATAAGAGTCAGAAGATAGACCTGCGTGTTTATTGTCAAGTCCCTCCACATCCCTTCTTGTACCATCTGCTTAATCTTTTGATTTATTTGTGCACCGCCTAGACTATTACTTACATAATATTTTTCTGTAACTCAACTCACATTTTTACTTAACAAGCAAATCTGATGTCACCGTGGATGGAAAACCAATTTCACTACCATAAATACAACAATCATATACAATACAATAAATGAAGCAACACCCTCATAGTCTAGCTAGCTAGTGATACCTCCTGAAGTCTCTGATTCTTGAGGTCTCCCTCTTTGTTAAAAAGGGAAATTGGCAGCTGTTTGAGGGGGTTTTAAAGACACTCCAGCATAAGAGGGAAACATCTTTCTTGAGGCCATTAGAAGAAATGCCTGAGATCTGAAAAGGGAACCACCTTCCTCCCTGTGGGATTCAATGTTATTACAATGGCCATAGATAAGCTTAAATAACATCAGGCTCTATGAATGAAAGACTCTCCACACTAGGGGACACATTGGACAGATGGCCTTGAGAGTGGCCTTCCATGCGGAGAGGGCACAGACCTCTCAGACACATAGTCTAGTCAGAGGTAGGGGGAGTGGTGCCGTTGGAAGCCCACCAAAAGTCAGCCGATACTCCCACTTCTCACAGCCCTCGCCAAAATGTCGCACCCCATTTTCTGTCTTCTCCCTGGTGAGGCAGGTCAACTGACTGGAAAACTCCAACAACAGAAAGAAAAAGGAAAACAAACAAGGTGAGATCGGTTACGTAACTAGGGCTCTCTGGGATCCAAGACAAATGGAGGGAAATCTCAGCTCCTTAGCTCAGGGTTGAGCTTACACGACACCTAACACTCGGGTATGTGAAACATCTCTTGTGGAGGCAATATGGTAAGTCGTCACGGAATATTTGACTTTTCATGTTTGGAATTCTATAGGCGGTGTCTCCTATCACCTTATGTACCAGTTTATTCCCCGACTGAATTATTTTTCGTCACTTAGACACATCTTGTGTCCCAAACTTGTTCTCAGACACATAAAACCTCTCTCTTAGGGCCTGGACACCCCCCAGGATTTGCGGTTTGTGAAGAAGGAGAAAAGCACTGAACAGGCATGGCATTCTTAAGGAAGCTGAGAAGAAAAGTCAGGGCAGCTCCCTGGGCTACATTTACAGGCTTGCAATCCATGTTTTTGCCGACTGGTTTGTCATTCTTTCTAAGTAGTCTCCTTTTTTTGCTTTGTTCAAGCAAGGAAGTAGTCATAATTTAAGTTAAAAAATGAATCATTTAACCTGTTTTAATAGTTTTTGGAAGACTATTTACTCCTGGGTGCTCAAATGTTGTTTGCCTAAATCATTTCATTAAAGGCAGTAACAGAGGATGTCTATGATTTCAGAAAGAGAACTCCCTCTTGTGGCAAGAGCAGTTTTTGCAGCAAATTCTAGAGAAGGAGTTCTTGGATGCTGAAGAGTTGGGCAAGATTTTACGGAGGAAACCCAGGGAGTACAAATACCTTTCAGTGTTTGCATCTGGCTGGTGAATGAGCCAGAGCCGGTGTCCAGGTCTCCTGTCTCCCAGTCAAGGGCCTTTTCTCTACATTTTAGAGGTTTAGTTACATTGTGGTGTGATGTCTTTTCTCAAGGTTCTACTTTCTCCTGCTTCTGTTTCCACTTTCCAAACAGCTGGTAGAGATGTCATTCTCAGCCTCGGCGGGCAATATTGTCCCCCACATAAAAGCTGCTTCTTGGCCAGTTTTCTCTATGGGGTAATAAACTATTTCTCAGGGCTGGGCTATAAGCTCTAATTCTTATACCTGGCAGCAGTGTGACCCATAAGACAAGGACTCCCCACATCTTTTGGGGAACAGCCCATCCCTTATCATCATGTGGGGGACAGTGCACCTTGTCTAATTGTCTTTCTTCACTGTTTGGCTTGGCATGGCACTGAGTAGGGCCAGATACAGCACTGGGGGCTACAGAGGACACACCTACAACCTCAGAAGGGCTAAAATGTGTAACTACTAGAAATAGAATAGAACTCTGTCGAGTCTTGCCACTCAAAATGTGTTCTGTAGACCAGTAGCATCAACATCACCTGTACGTCTCCCAGAAATTCAGAATCATCTTGTTAGAAGGCACATTCTGACTTAGATCTAGGAACCAAAATCCTGCATTTCTCCCAAGCTCTCAGGTGACGTCAATGCTGCTGGTGTCCTAAGCCACACATTGATCAGCAAGAATAAATGAAGTCACCTACCCAACTTGTAAACCACAAATCACAGCACCGTTTGTTCTGCAACTGGGCACAACTTGAAACTTGCTTATCAAAGCGAAGAAAATTACAAGCTCTTGGATGTCATAAGCTTGTGAAGAGAGCCACCGCTGACAAAATTGTGCTCTGCTCCATGTAGATTTAAGTCACCAGGGACTAGAGAGAAAGACTTCAATTCTTGGATCCCCAAAGACACTTCTTGTCTTGTCCGTGCACCTTACTTCTCAGTCTATCATATAATCTCAAATCTACAAGTCAGAGAGTTTCTGCTCAGAACAAATTCAAGGTCAGCAGACTGACACACTCAGTCTCTGCTCTCTGTGAATAACTCATTAGATTTCCATGAACTAAATGATCTATTATGCCTAACAGACCTTCCCAGTAGAAACACTGCCCCCGTCTGCCCCCACTGACCGTGCAGCAAACAAAAACCAGGAGGTAAGGGTGTTTGGAAAAAAATAAAGCAGCATCAAGAAGCTGGACAGTCCAAAAAAAACCCCACCCAGATATTCCCGCAATGATGCTGGTGACATCTGAGAAAAATAACATTCACAGTTGTTCATGTTACTTTACTCCGACTGATTTGGAGCACGGAGATAAATGTGTTTCACCCTTACAATATTTTGGGTACATTAATTAGGGACCATAGCCTCGAGTTTTCATCTACTACGACCAGCAGACATGACAAGACTTTCGGAAAAGCAGCTCTAGTTTATTTCTGAATTGATTTTGTAAATAATCACCCTTAGTAAAGCAAACACCGAGACTTCTTGTCGCCACTGGAGAAATGCAGATAAGTAAGCACCAAGGCTGAGCAGCACTCCAGGGAAGTCTCCATCACTACCCTGGTCAGGTGCCCTTGGAAACAGCCTCTGGAAGGGAGATTTCCAGGGAGCTGGGTTACCGGGGAGTGCTCTCTAGAACAGCACCTGCAAGGGAATTAGGAAGGATCAGGAAGCAGAGACTCTCCAGAGAAAGGACTGATTAGAGGAACAATGAACCTGAGATGCAGTTACATGAGAGGCTCAGGGGGTCCCACAGGGAGCTCTGAAGCAGGGATGGGCTTTCAAAGATATCACAGATTGAAGCTGGGGGAGTGTGCATTTTTACCTGTGGAAGCATCAGATAGGGACTGTCTCTGGGGAGGAGTGCAACCTTGGATGAGGAGATTCCTGGAATTGAAACAATTTCCAGGCAGGAATCAGGGTGAAGGGAGCCTACAGCAGCCAACAGAGTTGGAAAGGACACCCAGGGATCGAGAGCCGGGTCCTGAAAGGGTGAAGAGGGAATACATATATGAGCAGCACACCCTGGCACCCACCCAGGGCCCAATTACCAGATTTCATCTTCTCACTCCTCAGTACCACTGATGTCTTGAAGCAGCTGTCTTTCTGCTTTTGGGATATTTGACTAACAAGAATTAACTGGGACAACTTTTAAAAAAATGCCGGTACTGGCTGACAGTGATCAGATGGGAGAGGGGAGGGAATTTCAGGGGAACTTCAGGGGAGAATGGGAATCGTTTACAGGAACAAATATAAAGGACACATGGACAAAAACTAGGGGGGTTCGAAATGGGAGGGAGGAGAGGAGGGATGGGTGGGTTGGCTGGAATGGGAGTATAGGATGGAAACTATTCTTGAATAATGATTAAAAATAAATTTAAAAAAAATGCCTGTACCCAGTTCTGTGCTTGAACTGATTTTAATGTACAGCAATGGTGGAGACCTCTAGGCCTAATAAATCAGACTCTTAAATATGAAGGACACTCATATCCCTTAACATGTACGTGCAGTGTCTCAGGATTACATGTGGCTGGCATGGGGCAAGACTGCGAGCTGAGAATGCCAGCCCCGCCGCTCCAAAGGGATTAATTAGAGATGTCTGAGGTGTTTAGGGGAGCGAAGTGGCCAACATAAACGCGTACACTAGCACCTCGCTCATGCTGCCCTCTCCCAGGACTTTACAGATGAGTTTTATTGGCTAGATTTTAAACGTTTGAAGCTTATAGTTTGTTTCTTTTTCTTTCTGTAGCTCATAGTTTGTTTCTCTTTCTTCTTATTTTTGGTTCAATGTCTGCCTTTGGGTCCTCACATAAAGGAGACTTTTATCCACCTAGCTCTTGTAATCCCACTGGTTTTGGCTGACATGCAGTGGTAGCTAGCCTTTCACAGAAGAACAAACTATGCATGGAGCCTCGTTCAAATCATATTCCCCCAAACATAACAGTCATGTACTGAAAAAAAATTCCATCAGTGCAGGCTGTGCTCTAAGATACCAGCTTCATAAAGTCAGTAATCCTAGGATATGCTTTTCTTTGTTCTGTCTTATGGTTGTGTGTGTGTGTATACATATATATATTCTGTACCATGAAAATATTCAAATAAATAAATAGAAATTTTCAAATAGATTTGTGGAAAAAGATAGCATATTTGACTCTTCCTTATTCATCACCTAGCTTAAGCAGTTATCAATATGTGGCCATTTTTTTTTCATCAATATCTACAATTTCTGCCACTACCCCTTTCCCCCAAAAGAGCCTGGATTCTTTTGAGGCAGGTCCCAGGTACAACATTCCATTAATAAATACTTCAGGAGACACAGGCTTTTAAACCTTGCCAATATCACTAATTCATCAACACATCTCCTGGAATTGATGTGAGCCATCAGCCTTTATCAGAAATGGAAGACTACAGAATTATTCATTCAGCAGACAGCTACTGGGCACCTAACCCATGCATGTTACTTGGGATAGACAATAGCATTGGACATGGTACTCATATTCAGAAGTTCCCAGTCCAGTCTGTGTGTGTGTGTGTAGATGGAGAGGGAGGCAGGGAAAGCAGAGCATGAAGTCAGCTACAGTGCAATCTGTGCCCATTGTAGACAAGGGAAGACAAAGCTTTGGAAACAGCTTTCTGCCAACATTCATATCTTGATTGGATTTTGAAGATTTATAAACAAATAATGACTTGGAGTTTGAAGGAAGTTCTAGGCAGAGCCCTACGAAACTCCTAATTCTGCAATATGCTGATACCCATATGCCCATCTGTTGAAATTGCCCTCTCCTATCAGCTTTGTTGGGGGGGGTCATTTAGCATCGCTCTGACCTTTGACCACCAACAGCCACTCTTATTCCAGACAGAACCTCCAGAATGAATCCAGTCAGACAGAGCAGCTCCACTCATCTATGACCTCTCCAACATGCTGCCCTAGCCTTTATCTCACATCCTGCCAGCCCACCAGGAAGGGTTCTCTGTGGATACTGTGCAGAAGGGGACAGAGGTGGATCTGGGCAAATCGGAAGGCATATTCTACACAGGGTGACTTGGTGCCATCATCTTTGTGTGAGATTACCCAAGGGGTCAGGAGGATTTAGTTTTTGTGGTGTAACATGGAAGGGCAGGTGAATGATAGCTGACATGCCAACCAAATCGATTCAATAGAATCTCTGAACGTTGAATTGTTCTTCTCTCATATGTGTGCCAATGAAGAAGTTGTAAAATATTTACAGAGAAAAATTGGAATACCACTTCACAGCCTGTATTCAGAGGCATTTTTATATAGGTATAGTATTTCATAGACTACTTATGATATTAATAAAAATGACATTTACCACTAACTTACATTAAGAAATTACTGTGTGAAGCAACATGTTAAATCCATTTTTATAAACTATTTTATTTAATCTTCACAACAGATTTATGAAGCAGATGCTAGAGTTATACCCATTTTATAGATAACAATACAGACATAAAAAGCTTAAGGACTTTAAACCAAGATCATATAAGCAGTAAATCTGGGGTGTGAACTTAGTGTGATTTCAAAGACCACTCTATGCAATATACCTTCATTGTAGATTATTTGACATTTTATGATTTCCATGTAGAGCCGGGCTATGCCATAGGTCATTTAGAGACTGTGAAGCTTGCTCTGTAAAAATTATTTGACCTTGACAGCTTATGACCAAGGAGATGTGCCTCTATATAGGTGTCAACACAGTATTGTCTGTCATAACCACTCCCATAAGTTGGAAACTGCTTTCATTGTCTACAATAGAGTAATGGTTGTGTATGTGTCTATGTACAATGGGGGTATGTATGTGTATGACATCCATAGGATAGACTCTTTTGTGGCTATGAAAAGGAAAACTTAAAAAAATAAATGGGGAAAAGGAATATATTTGAACTGTGTAACTGAAAATAACTAAAATACTAATTAGGATTAAAACTACATGT
>CM052540.1:38631816-38653780 GCA_028533065.1 Trachops cirrhosus | reverse complement strand
AGTAATGGTTGTGTATGTGTCTATGTACAATGGGGGTATGTATGTGTATGACATCCATAGGATAGACTCTTTTGTGGCTATGAAAAGGAAAACTTAAAAAAATAAATGGGGAAAAGGAATATATTTGAACTGTGTAACTGAAAATAACTAAAATACTAATTAGGATTAAAACTACATGTGCCTGTATAAGCATGTAAATGTGTAGATGCATACAGTATAGATGTACATGTATATAATTTGCCTAATGCACATACTCAGATTCCCCCAACATCTGAAAGTGGTGTTTTTATGAAAGCTCGAGTTACACCACTTTGCTTTTATGGAAAACCTACATAATATGGTCGTGTAAAAAGAAAAATCTGCTTCAGATTTGTTTTGGTTAGCAAAAATAGGCACCAATGTAGCTCTTTCACAAACAATTATCTATCTATATCTAAGTGTTTATATATGTATATCTACATTTACATTTATATCTAAATATAGAGAGAGACAGGGAAATATATACGCCAAGGTAGTGATTAGGTTAGATGTGTTCAGGGTGAGGGTGTAGAGTATTTCTATTTATTTTACTGTTTTCTACAATAAACTTATACTGATCAAATCAGAAAAGGACTTTTGTATGTGTATGTATATTTATTTCTATCTTTGATGTAATTAAAATTTTCGTTGAATGTTTTCATAAATGTAAGAGAACCATGCATTTTTACAAACTGGGTTTCTGTTCCACTGCTATTGCTATCCCATCTTATTTTTATGTTGGGAGGAAGATTTGAGGCAAACTCTATATTGAAATGCTGTGATAAGCACTTCTCATCTTGTCTTTATCTTGACCCATTTCTCAATGCTTTTAACAAAATATAATGAAATACTTTCACATATGTCACCTTTCTTCAAGCTCCTGAGGGTCTTTTCTTCACTGATATTTATCTGACATGGTGAGAAAAATGGTCATTTAGTCCATATTTGCAGGAGGATATGCTAATATAAAAGATGATTAGAGATTGCAAAATATTCTGTATTAAACAATCTGCTGCAGTGCAGTGTGATGGTTTTCTCTGCTTTGTATTGACTCATCCTTCATGCATATTGCATCCTCAAACTGTATTTCCTTTAAATAATGCAATGAAGAAATTAAATAATTAAAGCTGCGGACAAGAAATAGTAAAGACTTCCAGCAGAAAAGGAGGGAAGAGTAAAAGGAAAGAAATGAACATTTTTAGAGAAAATATGTGAGACCTCTGAAGCATCTGCTATTTTAAAAGAAAACCAACTTGAATGAGACCCAAAGGGATAAGGGAAATGGCCTTTCTTCATTAGAGAGGAAATTGTGATTTTTGTTGATTGTTTCATTTGAGTAAAGTCTCTAGTATTATTGATTAGATTGCAGAGAGTCAAGCAAATTTTGAATTACTTTATAGACCTATCAAGCACTGGCCAGGATGCTGGGACTCACTGGAAGTATCCGCCTCCCTGTTCTCTGGCTTCTGTGGAAGCAAAGGCTGCATCTTGGGGACTGTTGGCTGGCTGGCACCTTCTATGGGAAAAGATAATCGTATTCCATTTTCCTACCCAAATCTGTTTTTCTCCACATGTTGAAGACTAGGAGATTATTTTCAATGGATTTTAAATGGCTCAGAGAACAGAGTAGTTTTCCCTAATCCAACCAAGAGCCCAGAACCTCATATTTTTCTCAGAAATTAACTTTTGAGTTTAAGGGAAGACACAAAGTCATAATGATTGATATTGGTTGAAGAAGGATTAATTCATATTTTCAACCTGAGTAGAAGAACTTTAGTAAAAGGTATTGTGGATAAAAAGGGGACCACATATAAACCTGACAAGCTCCAGGGGTGGGGGCCTGTATGGGGGGGCCTACAAATTCAGAGACCTGGCCCTGGCTGGTGTAGCTCAGTGGACTGAGCGCGGGCTGTGAACCAAAGCATCACAGGTTTGATTCCCAGTCAGGGCACATGCCTGGGTTGCGGGCCAGGTCCCCAGTGGGGACCACATGAGAGGCAACCACACATTGATGTTTCTCTCTCTCTCCTTCTCCTTCCCTTCCTGTCTCTAAAAATAAATCAATAAATTCTTTTAAAAAATTAAAAAAAAATTCAGAGACCTAAAGTAACCACATAGGATGGTCTGAACATAAGAATTCCTAACTAAAAGCAAGTCATGGTGGGTAGTTATGTCCTATGCCTGCAGCTTCCTTGACAAAGGTCAGTCTTTACTGTATGTGAGCCTCTATAACATCTTTTTGCATCCACCTATGCTAACACACTTTTGAAATGTCAGAGTAATCTTTCCCTTTTCCATACCCCTCAGGGCACACTCATTGCAATAGAGCTGGAGACCACAGAGCTCCTCATTGTAACCTTGTCCCCAGATACCATCTCTGTGTGCTGTAAGTGTAAGTTGTTAACTATCCTGTGCCCCCCAATGTAAAGGAAGTGTGTTTCTCTCCATTTTACTCTTTGTCCAATCCCCAGAGATTTCCCTGCTTTGCTTTCCCCTGCCCCCTTAATCTACCTCCAGTGAATTTCATATAACCCTCCTTATGTTTCCTCCTTTTATTCTAATGTGTAAAATAAGCTGCAAAACTGCCATTCTCAAGACCATTTCTCAATCCATTAAGATTTTGCTTCCTGGCAATTGTCGTCAGTTTGGCTCAAATAAACCATAAAAATTCTCGACAGGTTTGGAGTTTTCTTATGTCCACAGTATAAAAATTTTCCTAAAATCTTAAGATTCCTAATAAATGGCACTGAGAAGTATACCAAATATTAGAATCATTTGATATTTTCATTCTATTCAAACTCAACCCCCAACCTACCTTTAAAAATTTACCCCCAGCATTATCTTCTCCATGAAAGTGCTTGGACCATTCCAGCAGCGGCATCTCCCTGCCCCCACCTTCACTCTTTTAATGGCGGCACACAGCACAGACCATTAGACACATTAAATAATAATGTAATAGTTCAAGAGTCTCACTGGATGGCTTAAAGTTTGGTAAAAGCGGGCCTTCTATTATTAGTCATTGATCATAGCACCTAGCCCAGTGTTCAAAATCAAAATTCAACTGAGTACATTTCAAAGATCTCATTGGCTTGGACAGCACCCAGTCTAGCAGATAGAAAGGAGCTGTACAGAGTGAAAGACTTTTATAGGCAGAAGGAAGCAGGAATCGGGAAGCGGGAAGCAGGAAGTTATACTAGACAAAATAGCAGGTCAGTTGTGGCAAATTTGCTTTCCCTATAGGGGATGGTGGGGGTTATCAGACAGATTACCTAACGGATGCTGATCAGGTGATTCCTGATTGGCTGGTTTATAATTCCATTTCTGAGAGAGCCAATATTGTAATGAAGTCGCAGTTTGTGGGGCTTAGCATGAGTGGCTCCATTAGGGCCTGTTTTCTGGTCTTCAACATCGGTACTGAGTTACTGAGTGGCTGGCTGGCTGGCTGATGGAAGGATGGCTGGGTGGATGGGTGGGTGGATGTGTAGGTGGATGGATGGGTGGATGAAGAGATGGATAGATGCAGCAATAGACATAGTTAGGGCAATCAATCTGGGGGATGCTGTCAGAGTTGAGGTAAGAGCTGATTCACTCATAATATTTATTGGCCCACTTCCCTTGTTTAAATTATGTGCCTGGTCCCTTAGAGCTTAAGGCTGCAAATTATTTTCTAATTTTTGGAGCGAGACCCAAAGGATGTTAATTCATCCTAAGGAAAAAAACCTAAAATACACAGTCTTTATTCATGAAGAATGTTCTCTGCAGTATTATTTACAACAATAAAAAATTGGAAACAATTAAAATGTCTTACAATAGAGTTTAGTAAATTATGATACATCAACCCAGAGGAGTATGGTCATTAAAATGATAATTACAAAGATGATAGAGACATATTTATAGTATATATTATGTGAAAAATGCAGAATATAAAAGTATGTGTGTGTTAGGTTTATAACCTAATAAGGATATGGTTGTTTTCAGACCAATACTAGGAGAGAGTATGTAAATATAAAAATAGCTATGTTTCAACAATGGAAATATTACTTTATTTTTCCTTTTTCAAAGCCATCCTAAATAATCTTTTTCTGTATTATTTATAAAGATCAGGGTGATGAAAGATGACATGTGATGAATAAAGAAATTGGTAGGCAACTTGGAAAGAAGGAGATACGGGAAGAAAATGGGGATAATGTGGAGGTGAAGAAATTAAATTTTCCTTAAAGGGAAGAAGGAGACCAGTGAATGCCACCTCACCCATGATGAATTTCGCTTGTGGCCTCTGTCACCTACCCATTTACTTTTGCATGAATCTTTTTCTGTGCTTCCCAGAGTTCTACTGATAATTACATGTGTTTGGTGTGTGTGGTAGGAGAACACAATTTTTAAAATAGTTTTATTGAGGTGTAATTGATATAAGGAGAGCATCTAGTTCTAAAAATGCACCTTTGGACATCAAGTAAGAACCACCCTGATAATTGAATCCAATTATAAACTAACCATTTTACTGGGAACCTGGAGACGATCCTGTATAAGCATGTTCATTATAACAAACTCTCCAACAAGACTTCACAATTGCATCTCATAAAAGTGAAAAGAAAACCTGAATTCAGTGGGGAAAGCAGGAAAACATCTTAGACACAATGAATGACACATGCGTTTTTTTCTTAGAGACTTTTGGGTATGCACCTGGGGATGGAGCTGAGAAATGGTTGGACTTTGAGGTGAAGGGAGATGAGGGAGGAGGTGAGAGGTAACTGCTCCTTGAAGACACCCTAGGAAGCCCTTAACTTTGAATTCTCCAGTCTCTCCTCCTCAACTAACAACACGAGAATTTTCCAGTGAATGACTGATAAATGTACAAAGGGATAGGGCAGAACTATAAATATTTTACAGGGCTTGAGTTGGTTATAACTCTGGGTTGGTGGAATTAGCACAAAAACAGGGTTCAGAAAGCTGGAGTTCCAGTCCAAGTCCTAACACTCACTAAGCTGTGTGCAGCTGGAGAAATCATGTGAGCACCCACCTTCCATATCTGTGAACTGACTGCAATGGCTATGACAGTGTCAAAATAATGCCAGCATCCCCACTTATTTGGCATGTGACTGTGAGGAGTAAATATGAGGATAACCTGAAAGTGCTTTGAAATGTCTATGTAAATTCTGTCTCTGTTGATAACAGGAGCCAAGATTCCTCTTGGTCATGACTTATTCAATCAATGTGACAGGGTTGACTTTCCCCCTTACTGTGTACATTCACCAGTGTCTTCTTTTCTTTTGATCCAGATATTTTTAGGGAATTAGACTTTGCATTTATAGAAAGAAAAAGGCTTCTTCCTGCCTAGACTCCATTCAGCAGAGTCTGTCATTAAACATACAGAGAGCATGACTAACACAGGAGAAATTGCAGTATTCTAGGCCCAATGTAAGTAAAAAGGGCTGCTGGATAATAGAATATTGATTGGGTAATTTCCTTCAGAGCCTCCAGTTTCCGCACATAACTGGACCATCTCTGTAACCTCACATCTTCCAAGTCATGAGACTCCATCTGCTCATCCCATAGCTCCCTGACCCCCACCACACACAGTTGGGTGGAAAACATGTTTTCCAACCTGTGCAGGGCATTAAATGCAAAAGCAGTTCCCTGTGGATCCAATTCTCTCATCTAGGCAATGGTGTGTCTTTGAATATTTTACTGACCTACAGGTGGTCAGCTTTTTACCTACAAGTTTTAACTTTTTCTTCTACCCAGCATCTAGCATCCAGCAGCTCCCTTGAGCCTTAACTTCCACCATCACTTAAGATTTTTTTCTAATAATGCTTAGCCCACTTTTATCGAATGTCACTAGTTTTGCATTGCTGACATTTTCTACAGAATTCTCTTCATTTTTCATTTTGCTGCCAAAATGCCAACATGCAAATATTCTATGAATTTGCCAACTTGTCTCTGAATGGACACACACAAAATAGTGTATGACAAAGACTAGGACCAGAGATGATTAATGATACCGAATATATTGCCGGTTCTTTCTGCACAGAATTCAGTCTGTGCTTACCTTTCACAGTTCAGTATGTTACCAGGTCTCAAAACAACACTCTAATTATTTTTTAAATAAATAAACAGCAGTACAGCAATACTAGAGAAAGATGTTTTCCTTATCCAAATTTAGAACTGTGATGCACAGTATTTTCCTAAAATTTGGTCTCATCTTCAATCACAGAAGGCAATATTTAGCCTTCACACAGTGAATATATATTATAGCTTTATTTAGCATGTCTATGAAATCAGCCTTCACTGTTCATATTTGGAGAAAATTGAAGAGAGAAGCTGCCTCGGGGTTTGCAGTGATTTAGTGGGCTCTTAGTTCTTGATATTCTTGATATTCTAGGGGATATTCTTGATATTCTGGGGACACTCACAGGACTTAAAAGGATAGTGCTTGCCAGAGTTTAAATCAGAGTCTGTTTTTCCTTTATGCATTGCTGGGTGTTGAGCTTCCACAGGGAACTTGCAAACACAGCCAAGGAAATCTTCCACTTTTTAAAATTAGAAAGCTCTGACAAGCTTCCTGTTGAATTGTACTCTGCTACCTTTAGAAAAATAAAATTATCCATGAATTTCTTTGTAATTATAGGTAACCTTTTTGAAAATAGAACTTTGCTCCTATTTTATATACATAATAGGAAAGGACAGAAGAGGCCCTTTGGCATAAGTTTAAACTGGACTCCTCCTTCTCTTTCAGAAAAACTATTGCAGTGAAGTTCGCTCGGGAGTGCATCACTGACAAACATCTTTACAGTGCACCTGGGGGTAAGGGCCACAAAGATGTCCTTTTCTTGGTACATTACTAAAATCTGAAGTAGGGGCAGGGAAGGTTAGTAGGGAGATGCTGGAACAACAGCTACACAATGGCCGGGTGATAACTACATCCTGAATATACCATGAAAAGAATGAAGTTATGTCATCCACAGTGAGTGACGGGTGGTCTGGATATACGGATTTGGAAATGACAGAATGAAATAAGCCTAAAACTCATACAGGTATTTGAAGAATGATTTTGTCATAATTTATCTTGCTTCAGATAAACAAGTAAAAGTCATACCAAATATGTTTTGAATTATAATGTATCATTTGGCATCGATGAGTAAGAGCTACTGCCTGGACTAAAAAAAAAAATGTTTTAATTCCTAGGGTCCATGTAACTTGCTCTTCCTAAGCAAAATCAAGTTGTTGAGCTAGCAGTTATTCAACCCCTCATTCTCTGAGAGATTTAAAAATAAAGGAGCCGGTAAACTGTTTTCGAGAAAAGGGTCCAGAGGCACTACAAAGAGAGCAAGTCTTGGCTCTTGGGGGGTGGGCTGCTGCCAGTGACATAGGATTTATTCTTCTGGTGGGTAAAGATCCAAGACCCAAGACTATTGCTTTTATTTTTCCCACCCTTGCCTTATGGGGCTTTGCCCTGAATGAGGTGGGGAGGGGAAACAGCACATCCATCTATCATGTCCATCCTGAAGGGGATGTTACTCTGGGACCGGGGGTAGAAGCTAAAAGGTAACAGACACTTGGTGTTACTTCCTTCATATATATCTGAAGGAAGTCATCTGTAACCTTTATACTTCGCTTCCAACTGGAAAGCTCTCTGGGAACCACTTTGTCACTGTAAGACTTAAATGTTTACAGAAGAGGGTCAACTGTGCTAATTAAAGTTAACTTCAAACGGGTCAAAGACAAAGATGAAGCTTCCTGAAATCTGCAGGGTTTTAGTCAGCTATTAGTGTCCCATTATAGAATGCATGCAACTAGGGGAATATCGAGCCCTGAATTAACTCTTGTCCTGGGCTCATATGTGTCACAAATCATCTGAAATATTAAGTAAAGTTTCCGTTCTCCAGATTGAATTTATTTTATTAACCCAGGCATGCAGACTAGATTACTTTAATTCTAGATTCATAGTGCACTATAATCTGTAGTCAATGCAACCCTTTGTTATATTTGTATTATGTATCTATTTTATTAACTTGTTTTTTCATGACAGACTTACTGCCTCCTGAATGAGTTTGCCATTGGTCTCAGTTTTCTTTCCTGTCCTGGAAGTTAGAGCCTGTGATGCCTAATATCTCTTTCAGCTCTGATGCTCTGTGAAGTAGACTTGAAATATCCTTACATCTATGCCTGGCATATAACTAGTCCTTAATAAATGGTATAATAAACTGCCATTTATTAGTATTATCATTATTAAAGTTGATACATTTTCACTCCTGATTCTAAACTTGATATACTAGAAAACTGATAAGAGTCCCCATAAATTTGGTGACTCCTCTACTGGGTGGTAAAATTTCTAGGGGCATTTTTTCTCATTGGTCAGCTCCAAACTCCATTATCGAGTTATCTTTGATTCACAGAAACTCAAGTTAGAAGACATCTTAAGAGTCAATTTCCAGCAAAGGATGTAGCAGAGAAAGAAAGGAGGCAAACTCTTCCCAGAATAACTTCCATTTGCTGAATTTCAAGATGAGTCCTATGGAGTTCCTGTTCACTTCTCCTTCTACTACACCGCCTGGATTGCTGTTTATTACAGTTCACTGAAATTTTCTTTCAGAGCTATGAAGGACCTTGGTGGAGAGGCCAAATTCTAGTGGGGCCTCATTATCAAGTAATGTGTTGCTAAGTATAAGGCTGAGTAGAACTTCCAACTGCCTGGTTTCCTGCCACATGGCAGTTACAGAGGGAGAGTCCAGGGTCAGATCCTGCAGTGCTACTCTTCTCTTACAAAAAGGGAACATTTGTGCAAGACTTGGATCCGCTTCTGTTCCAATGTCAGCGATGGTTTTGCACTAACCATTACTACTCTATCAGTTCCTTGTCCCTGTGGCTACTGATGTCTTTATAACGGGGCTGGCTGTGATAACCAGCAGAGCTTAAGGTCGTGAAAGATGTTTTTTGAAGCACCTATTGATCCTTATCTGATGGCTTCATTCTGTCCAATTGGTACTGATCAAGGAAGCAAATGAGTTCATCAAGGTAGATCCCTAAGCGGGAGGCAGGATATGCCTCTGCATCAGTGGGAGAGGGGCTTCTTTGGTATTAGTTAGGTTTCAGAACCATACTCTTTGAGAATGCACACATAATTGAAGTGAAAGATAACTGTAGAAGCAATGGACAATAATGTGAATAAATCTATGTTCATATGTTTGTCAGATGAATGAGGTTCCAAATATTTTTTAATTTTTTTTAAACAGAGCTAGGTCTTTCCCCTCTAAAGACATAAGCATCCAAATGGAAGAATATTCCCTTTGAGTAAGTTAAATGCTGGCTCAAGGATTGGTTTATAAAGCAGAAAAGTGGTTTGCCCATTCATTTCCTACCTCACTTTCCAATTCTCTCTCGTGTTCAGTGCAGTGAATGCTGTGTGTGTGTGCCAAGCAGGGCACGCTCACAGAAGGCAAGAGTATTAGTGGAAAGGAAAAAAAGAAAGACACCATGGAGAAAAAATATCAGTGAGCAATTTTGCCACTCTGAGGAAACAGCCTCCAGGCCTCAGGAGATCTAGCGCAGTGATTCCTCTTCATCTCATTCAGAAGTTGGAACCCAGAGGCAACAGGGCTTTCAAAGAGAAGCATTTTGTGCTGCCTTTGCAGTCCTAAACAATAATGGTCCCAGACTCTCAGAGAAACCTACAGGCCATCCTTCAAATCTGACTCATGAAGTAGTTGTGTAGTCCTTCCAGTGGTGGCAGGCTCTCCCTCCCATCTGACAGCAAATGCGCACAATTCTGAAGGAAAGGAAGATGGAGTGATGTATATTGAGATTTGGATCTTGACTGAGCTCTTCTCATCTCATCTGAAATCCATCAGCTTTTAGAGGAATATTCCACTCTCCCTATCAATAGATGCAGGTGGTCTGGGTGGCAATGAACTGTGATCTAATAGATAGTACACTTTCTGGACTCTAGGCTGTGGAGGGAAAAAGCAATGTGTCCAAAGGGACCGGCCAGCAGTGAGCCTGTGCCAAAACTCCAAATCCAAGCGTAGTGCGTATGCTTTTCTACCTATAAATAACAACAACACTAATAAATCACATTTACTGTAGCTATTCAGAGTCTGAATTCCACTAAGCCTTTGTGCCTCCTCTCCCTCTGCCTCCTCCTCTTTCCCCAGCACCCAGCACAATTTCTGGCACCTTCTAGGTTCTCAAAAGAGATGTGTTGAATTGGTCAAATAAATGAGTAAAATGTGTGCCCTTCTGCAAATGATTTGGTTCTTCTGATTTTTCCACTTCATCAGTAATTGAGGGATAATGTTATTTGGTGGGTTTGTTTTCAATATTAAACAACATAGCATACCTTATACGATGTGTAAATATCATAAAATGATAACTTTATGAGTTATGAATATAACTTTATGCATTTTATGACCTTTCAATTTATGAATATTGAATTTGTTGATATGGTTCAGCTGAGAGGTGGTGTGGCGGGAATAAAGTCCTAGGTAAATAAAAGAATCACTGCTCAAAGCTAGAGTTGTGAGGGCTAATTAATCTCAACTGCATTTAACCAATATTTAGGAAGAAAGCTAATGGGGGATTGAAAAAAGGGAGGGAAGGGAGTGAAGGAGTTAGGGACATAGTGAATACTTTTTAAGGTCAATTGATTTACTTCATAAAGGGTAAATTTTCTTTTCACAAGAAATCATCTTCTGCCAAAAAAGGTGGGTAGGTTTTTCAGCAGAAGTGGGTTAATCTGAGCTCCCTCTGAGCTCCCTCCTACCGGCTGCAGTCACAGAGCATGATGCAGTAATGAAGGCGGCATAGGCACATATTTCATCTGAACTTCCTCTGTGGTCCTTTTTATATTGAAGTTTCTCACTGTTTCAGGGCTGTGGCTGTGCTTGGAAAAGTTGTAAAACTTTTCCCTTGGTGGAGAAAAAGAAGCCCGCATCAGACTCAATGGAACGAATGAATGAAGTTATTCCCTTGGCCCAGCATCCCCATCCAATTTCATACCAAATATTCATAGAAACGTCTTTCCTCAGTTCCGTGCTGGAATTTTACTCTCCGGTGGTGGTGCCTAGAATCGGATGCACAGATTTCAAAGTCAGCAGGCAGCAGACTTGGCTTTGGAGCCACCGTGGTTGGCTTTTGGAAGAGTCCATGAGCCTTACGGTGCTATGTGATAGCTTCTCCAGGGACCAGAATGTGTAAAACAAACTGTTGCTTTAAAAAGCATGAAGAATTAATAAAGTGAAAAGCTAGGGTTATTTGTTGGCAATTGACAAGCAAGTGACCTCCTTCAATACTAGTTGCTTAAGATTCTGAGCGAGGATGAATGAATCTTCGGGGTGCCTGACTTGTAGCAGCCAGCGTGTAAATCTCTTTAGTCTTTCGGGAAGTGGCGGTAAATTAATACAAATTTAGGAGGGAGGAGAAAGAAGGGAGTAAAACCAAGATGCTTACACTGGAGCTATCTTCTCAGCCCTTTGGAAAGTCTCGCTTTTACTGCTGGGGGACCCTGGAGGTTACAGCTGAGAGAACCCAGCGGCGCTAGGACCTGGTTGGCGCCTGGCTGGGGCCGCTGTCGGGCGGGCAGGCGGAGGAGGGAGAGGAGGAGGGGGGGAGAGTATGTGGGAAAGGAGGGGTGTTAAGGGGGGCGGGGGGAGTCATTTATGCAGAGCAGGCGCTGCTGCCATTGCCGCTCACTCTCCCCGCGCGCTGTTTGGGGCTGGAGGAAGCGCAGGGAGTAAGCTAGCAAGCGCTAGGAGCCCGGGCCAGCAGAGGGGGCACCCAGCCGCTGCCTGCACCGCCGCCTCAGCTGCGCGCGGGGGCCCCGGGAGGAGTGGGGACCAGTGGAAGAGTCCGGAGCCGAGCTCGTCAAGATCCAACTGCAGGAGGGCGCCCGCCCCGCTCAGCCGCCTTCTGCAAGCGAGCAGAAGAGCCCCGGCCATTCGCCCCGTGAGCCAGAGGGCTGGGAACAGGTCCCTGCAGCCCAAGGAATGGTCTAGGAGCCGGCGTGAGGCTCACTTGCTCTGCTCCCCGCCAGGACTCACCGCCTCCTGCCGATCTCCCAGGGCTGCGAGCCGCGGCGGCCGGGGGCTGCGCGCCGGGGAGGCACAGGCCGGAGAAGTTAGTTGTGCGCGCGCCGCTTAGTGCGTGTAGCTAGCGAGCGAGGGAGGCAGCGAAGCACCGGGGCCATGGGCTGGGGGAGCCGCTGCTGCTGCCCGGGACGGCTGGACCTGCTGTGCGTGCTGGCGCTGCTAGGGTGCTGCCTGCTCCCCGTGTGCCGGACGCGCGTCTACACCAACCACTGGGCAGTCAAAATCGCCGGCGGCTTCCCAGAGGCCAACCGCATCGCCAGCAAGTACGGCTTCATCAACATAGGACAGGTAACGACAGAGTGGCCAGCCTTCGGCCCAGAAGCCGCTCTGGGAAGAGGGGGTTCCTTTCGACATCACGCTTCTTGTCCCCTTCTCGTCAACCCCCCTTCCCTCTCTTTCAGATGTGCTCTTGCAGCTGTTGCCCTAACTCTTGAGCGATGCTCTTTCTCCCCTCTGTTTCTCTTACACACATATACACACTCACTCCCCCAAAGTTGCTGGGGTTTGCGTTTTGTTTACTTGTTTCTTGCAAGCTACGAGGGACAGGTAGGGTCTCTGGAAAAATCATGAATGCATTCTTCCGTGGTGGTTTCAGACCCAACCTGACCTTTTGACATGGAAAGTCGGGGAGCACTAGTAGCCTGAGCTTTTTTTTTTTGGCGGGGGGAGGTAGGTAAGAGGTAAGTACGGCCCTGGTGCCGGCCCCTTCTGGCTTCTGAGAGCTGGAGTTAGAGGGAGGCGGGGAAGAGAAAGCCTTTCCTGCTCTGACCCGAATTTAGCCTAGAAAGAAGTTTCCTCTTGTGGGGCAGAAGAGATGCTGGGCGCTGGAGGCGCAGGAAGCTCTGGAAGCTCCGGGACTGGAGCTGGAAGGAAGGAGAGAGGCAGAGGGAGGGAGAAGGGGCCGGACCCCGCGTGAGCGCAGGTTTTGGGGGAGCTCTCCCGGCTTCTTGGCCTCTCGCGCGGGATCTGCGTGTGGGCTCCGGGAGACGGGAGGTGGAAAACGTCCCAGACCCGTTGACCGGGTCTGCTCTGGGAAAACGGCGACTCTTCTCCCAGAGGGATGTGCGGAGCCCGGAGGTGGCGCGCCACGAGAGTAGGGCGGGTAGCGGGTCACAGATATGTTTGTGTGTTACCTCTCGAGGGCTTTCTGCAGAGCTGCCTCGCTGGGGGACAGCGAATTGAATGGTGTTACGAGGATGATTGTTAGCGCAACAGATTAGGAGGTACCTCCGGGCTAAATGATCATGGCTTTCTCTCTTTCCTGCAAGAAATGGGGTGGAGAAGGCTGTGTAAGCGGTCCCAGAAAGTCCCCCTGTCCCCAAATACTCACACCCCCACTCGCTTCCCCGGGACTGGCCGGAGGAAGATGCCCTAGCCAGGTCCTGTGGAGACTCGGCTGGGGGTGGGAGGTGAGGGTGGTGGGGGCACCCTCGCAGCAGATGCGCTTCTGGGACTGCTGCGTACGCACATGCCCTGCCTGCCCTGCCTGGGTGAAACGAGAGGAAAGGCTAGCTGAGGCTGGCTGCCGAAGCAAGACAGCACAGGCGATTTCTGATGTCATTGAGCTCCACGTCCTGGACTGCAAGCCATGCAGCCTAGGAACTCCACACCTAGAGAGGAGAGAGGTGGCAGAGCTGCTGTAGCAGCATTTAGGAAGAGCTAGGGAGTGCTGGGGGTTTGGAAGAGCAGGCGCAGGAATTCTTACACTTTGCTGGTCCAGAAGGAAGACAACACTCCAGAGCAGGGCAAGGGACAGTCTGTACGATCTCCCTCACCCTCACCCCAAACGCACACCTGGAAGGAAGTCAGGGAAGCCAGCCAGACTTTGTTGCCTGAGTGCCTGTCATCTTCAGGAGAGTTCATTTCAAATGGCTTGTTAGGATCCTGCTGGTAGAAAACACTGAGCCTGCTCCAAGTCTTTTTTTTTTACGTGAGCTTAGAATTGCATGCTGCGTGTGACTCAGGTGTACCCGGGAAGGTTAACACTGAAAGTAGTCATGCTGATCTTTCCAGAGACGAGTCTCTTGGGTTCAGCCAATGTTGAGCATCTCCCATATACCAGGCATATTGGGAAGAATAAGCTCTCGAACATACACTGCTTTCATAATCTAAAACATGACTTGTTTTGGTGGATATTACTTCACGTACAGCAAAGAGGAAGCAAGACTGGAGAAGCTGACACGCACAGGGTCATCTAGCTATGATTCAGACCTAGCTCTCTCTGGTCCAGGCCTAATCCTACATGACTCCTGCCTTTTGGAGAATCCCTCCATCCTTTGGGGTGGGGTGGGGGGGCACGGGGGGTGTGTGGAAACAAAATCCCTGTTTCCCTGCATTCTCACTTTGTGGCTCAGTAGCCTGGATGCAAATATCTAGTCTTCAATTCAAACAGACCTGGACTTCTTGAATCTTAAGAAGCTTCATGACTTGCAAGGACCCAGAGACCTATATCCAAATGAATTCATTACATAGACTTAGATATTGTAGAACATGGCAAAGAGAGAGGAGCGTTTGTCACCCAACGTGCTTTTGAACAAGCAATATTGCAGTGTCCTGCAGCCTCCCCTGACTTTTTACAAAGCCTTCTACCTTGGCTTTTCATGTAAAAAGTAATACTAAGAAAATTTACATGCAAATAACGCCCAACACTATTTATGGTGGTTTTTTTACAAGGCCAATGAGGAAATTTAGAGCTTACAGAAGTTACTGAGGACCCCTTGAACTGAAGCCATAAGCAGTGTAAAAAGATCAGCTATTCTTACAGTATAAAGGAAAGCATTTCCTTTGCAGATCAAAGGAGAGTAACCCTATGCTAAGTCTTTGGGGTGGTAAATTGAGTTCACACCTGCAATATCATTGTACTGTAACAGCCAAACGTATTTCTTATCCATTCTTAACTGCTCTGACCTTTTAACACTTTAGATCTCCTTTTGTTATTCTTTCGTTCCATCAATAAACCAGCTGTGGTTCAGTTGAGGGCAGTAACTAATTTGCAAACGCCCCTGGAATGTTGTCCTGTTTTTTCCCATTTGGGCTTGGGGTTCCCCCTCATGTGTCACAAATTGGAACTGAGGCCTGTTGTTGTTTCTGAAGTCCTGGTAGTATTTTTGATATCTTCGGTGTAATATTTTAGGTGAGTAAGGCAGTGAATTTTCACCACAGGATAGGTGCAGTTTTTGACTATCAGAATTTCAGAGTAATGTTTTGTATAGCATCTTAGCATTTACGAGCCACCAGAGATAAAGTTTCTGGCCTGGAGATTTCTACAGAACAGAATGGGCGTGCCTCTTGTGTGTGTGAGTGAAAGATAGGATATGCCGAGTGACACAGGGGCAAGCAGGCAGGCAAATGAGCATACAGAACGTGCTTGACTTCCTGGAAGGAACAATAAGGAGGGGCTTCCCCCCCTTTGGTTGTAGAGATACATTATGTTTGGGTAGGTTTTCACATAATGTTTATGTTTTGTCAATGGTTATGCGTTGGCATTCTGAAATGATACCGTAATTATTATTATAGTTGTCATGTCAGCATATATTGTATTTTGCGTGGTTTTAGTGGCAGCTGTAGTATGCCCTGTCTTCCTTCCCCTCTAAGCCTTGATTCTTAGCCCCCACAGTATCTGTCTAGTATGGCCAGCACCTGCTGGGCCAGCTGAGGGTAGGTGTGCCTGCCTGCTGGCCTGCACCGGCACGGAAAAGAGGGCTTAGTCTTCCCTCACTAATTGTGTGCACAGACCCTTTCAACTAATAATATAGTGAGTAGAGAATAGAAATGGCATGAAGGAATAGTACCTGGCATAATATTAATTGTGAACCTTTGCACTAAATCTACAATCTGGGAGGGATTAATTTCTGGTGATTTGAACCCAGGAAGAAGGCCTCCTGTGAAGGTTGTTTGCAATGTGCTGTAGCTGTATTTATCCTTCTGCCAATTTGCTTATACTCGTTGATTCCAAGCTGAGGTTGCCAGCAGCAGAAACCCCTCCTCCAACCATGTAACTTATCTTAAGCAAGATTCTAGAAGGATCAAGCCAGATTCAAGCAATAGTAGGGAAATATTTCACCTGGAGTTCCCATTGAAAGCATAGACTTGGAAACTCCATTGATGCCACTTGCAAGGTTTTGAAAGCAGTGAAGTCATTGAACTTAATGGAGCCCCTATTCCTTCATCTGTAAAATGACAAATCTCTGGATAACAGACTGAGTTAACGATGCATTGCTCACCACATAGTAGTTAGTCGTGCAGTGAAAGTTGTGTTGACTCTGAACCTGACATAAGCGGGGCTCAAACTTTATTTAGATAGGAAGAAAGAAGGACATTTTTAAAAAATGGGAGTTGCAAAATGTGAAGATCAGGAAAATAAATTTTTGGTGGTGGCTGAGTTAAAAGCTAAACCAGAGCTTTGTGGACAGGGAAAATGGTTTTTGATTTCAACTAACAACTTAAACTAGTTTTCTGTTGGATTCTAAATACTTCCTGTGGATTTCCCATGGCAGTGCCCTCCTCTCTGGTGGGTCCTCATTGCAGCCTGTTAAATATTATAGGACCAGCTTGTTGGAGATGGAAGAAAGCGAAGAAACTATTGAAAGACTGATTATTTTATAAAGCATCTTACCTTGGTACACTATGTTAGATCATGTGTGCATTTAGATTTTGTTGAATTCTGAATGTAGTTTCTATGAGGAAAGTTAGAAGCAGCATTTTCTAAATCAGTAGGAAGAGATACTTTAGCAGGAAGATCCTGAACTCTTCCACTCTGCTGATTAATTTTGACCTGTGGGTGATGTGGGATGATTGAGAGGCCCATAAACAGGGGACAGTGAGTTCTAGGTGCATGTGGTTGGCACTGGAAATAGGACATGTGGCTAGTCTGCCGGGTTGTATGGGAGTGGGCTGTGCTCCCCAAGTGAAATCTGTAGGCATTTTGTGACCAGAAAATTAAGTTGATGTGGGAGCCCTAGGTTAATCCCTGTGTGATGCATCTGGCCTTGCACAGGGCAGCTCTTCACACCCAGCAACCCCAGCCCGGACCTCCGCTGGCCATCCTCCCATGCGTAGTTCTTGCGAGCAGGGGGACCTTTCATGAAAAAAAGCAGTTCAGGGCGCTTGGCCTAATGATGGCAGATCTGTTGCATTAACCTCATAGACTAGGAATGGCTTGTATGTGGCCACTGGGGTTTTGGGGGTCTGTTTGAAATGAACACTGCATTTTTGTGAGCCCCAAGGCAGTTGCATTTGCCTTATTGCTATCTTTCATGAGTTTATATCCAGAGGTCCTAACCTTAAAGGTCAGCCAGAGAAGCAGGGTAGTGTGCTGGGAAAATGTCCAGGGATGTCTGACTCTTTGGTTAAGGGAGGGAGTCCTGACCCAGAAACATCCCCTGGGCAGGGAGGGGTATTTGTGTTGTCGGCTCAAGTTATGTGAAGTAGTGTCTGGGTTTACCCAAGGCTGAAGATTCTCCAGGCATTGCTCTGCCTTGAGACCTCATCACTTGGCCAATTCAGGTCAGATTCATTGACAAAGAACCCGACCGTGGCTTCCTGGATGGTAAAAATGAATGCTTGTCGACATTCATGCATGCTAGAAGCTATGAATGTATGTGTGTGCGTATATAGATGTATATCTGCTAATTATTATTTTTCTCAAAGTTAAATTTGCACATACTTCAGAGTGAAATCACTCATGCGACTTTCTCACTGGTTTCAACAGATTGTATCTCTACATCTAAGGACACCAGGAAGGAACAATCAATGCCAATAAACTCCACAGGCTGGGCTAATCCTAGGAGGAAAGTGAGACCAGAAACAAAACAAGACTAGCAGTCAGAAGGTTTGAGTGAAACTTCAGGGTTTGCCTTTTATTAATCAACCTGACTCTCAGTGCCTCATTTTTCAAACAGGAGGCCTTAATTTCTGCTCCGTACACCTCACAGGATTGCTGTGAAAACAAGTGCCCTCATCATGAACATGAATATATAAATAAAATCCGACTTAGGAAACATCATCTGATGAAGAAAGGACCCAAGGAGAGGCCAAGGCTGTGCGAAAGAAAGTCAGGGAGTGCTGCGGTTCCTGGAGCAACTTGTAGTTTTCCGGGTTCCGTGACTGCCCCTGGGGATCCAGGGGGGACCCAAAGGGGAAGAGTCGGTGTCACTCCTGATTCTCCTGTGAGAGGGTGGTCTGAGCCCTGGAGAAGGTTTAGGGCTGGGACAACTGGGTAGAAAACCAACCAGCTAAGGTTCCCCATCTCCTGGCTGGACAACTTAGGTTTATAAAGAGATTTACAGTATGGTCACTGCAAGATTTTTAATTTAAAGAATCAAACACAGCCTTTTAGGTTTGACCCAAATGTGAGTAGGCATAGGAGAGTAGTGGGAACTGAAACTGGAATATAGACCGGCCCATGAGGAGTACAGATGGGACCCTTTTAGGTGCAGCTGTTGCAAGCCCAGCTCGTACTGCTTACACCAAACTGATAAACAAGCAGACAAGGAAACGGGACCTGTTGGTTTAAACAGATCCACGTGCCTTTATGTGCATTTCTGAAAACTGAAGCTGAACCTTTCTGCAGCCACACCTTACCCGATCTGTACTTTCTTTGTGGCAAACCTCTCCTGTCCCAAACCAGCATTAATGAGGGCGTCATTATTATTTTTTCTGCAGAAATATTCATGAGTTTGATTATGGGGATGTTGTCCTTGAGCCAGGTGGAGGTGTGTGGAATACACTCTAGTATGTGCCCCATTGAACCTTTCTCACCTGAAGAATCCTGAATTCTGAAACACATCTAGATCCAAGGGTTTCAGCGAAGCGATGTGCGCCTGTCCAGTGGAAGCCAGTTAGTGCTGCTGTCAGGTACTTCTTTGCTTCCCTGTCCCAGCTTCCTTCTCGGACAGAGCCTTTCCCCCCAGCAGTAAAGCTCATGCGATTCTTAGAACCTCTCTCGCCAGCATTGAAATTAACCCCTGAAAAAGATTCCAGTTTGTCTTGATTGGGTCATATCTCTACTCCTGGGCCAGTCACTTTGCCCATGGGTGTGGCAGTATGTAGGTAAGTAAGCTTGGGTCACATATCCATCCTTAAAGTGGGGGAGATGTTGACCTTTGCTGGGCAGCCTGCCAACTGGGGAAGGACCTTCCCCCAAAGAAAAAGGGCATGCCGAGACTAGAGTAAGGGAAAGCAGATGCGGGACAAGAATAAAACCTACTACGATCAGATTATACAAGACCTTAAATGCCTAGGGTAGGGAGTTTCAACATCACTATGCAAGCTAAAGATTTATATGAAAGGTCCCTGAGAAGGAGGCAACAACCTATTGATTCATTAAACCTGGGAGCCCACCGTATACGGTATATAAGACATTCTCTGCTCTCAAGGAGCCAGAACATTTTCCCCCCATAACTATTGTTCAGCAAGACAAATACTAATGGGGTTACAGGCAGTAAAGTATGTTCAGTCATGCCTGGGTGGAGTCCACTGGTAGCAGTGTGCATAATGAGCTAGAGGAGGTGGAGAGGCTATTGTGTCAGTAGATTATTGGTAATGGGCAGAGAAGCTGTGAAAATGGAGATGAAATGGATTTGGAAGCTCTTGCAGAGATGGATTCAATCTGGCTTGGTCACTAAATGGAAGTGGGAGGTGGAGGGGAAGGTGAAGATGACTGCAGAGTTTATACAGCCCTGGGACCAGGAGAATGATGGACTCATTTGAAGAATTAGAACATCTGTGGGAGCATCAGGTCAGCCTTAATGTGGTTGAGATGGAAGGCCACACGGATAGAAATGTCCATTAGACAGGAGAGAATTTAGGATGGGAAAGACATAAAGACTGGCACACTCATCCTCAGTATCAGTGAAGCCGTGGAAGTACGTAGGATTGCTAAGAGATGAAGCATGAAGGAAGAGGAGGGCTGGGAATGGGGCCTAAAACGTCCACACCCAGAGGGCAGGGGATGAAGGGAGTAGGTAAGGGGAATAGGGAGGCCCTGGAGATCGAGTCCGACAGCAGCAGGAAGAATGGAAGGCCCTTTAGAGGGTGTGCAATAGCAAGAAGTGCTGTAGAATTCAGAGATGAGAACTGAAACGTGGCTGAAAGATTTGGTGAAGAGGAGGTTAGCGGAGCTCCGAGTCCCAAAGCTTGATTGAATAGAGAGCTGGAGTTGGGGTTGAAAGGAAGTACAGGAGGTGAGTACAAAAGTTTTCATTGTACATCTGCCCACCCACCTATGTTTTCTTCCTTAATCTCTTTCTCATCGATATACTGGGGTAGTTAAGATTGCTGGTCTGGAGCCAGTGGGTTTGACTCCTCCTAATACTGCTACTTCCTAGTCGGGGACCCTAGGCAAGTGTTGTAACTCCCCTGTGTCTCAGTTTCTTCACGTGTTAAAAAAGATTGAATTGTATTTCCGTGATGGAATTGTTGTGAGGATAAGTTCAAAGTAGTTAAAATAGTACCTGTTAGCCCTGGCTGGTGTGGCTCAGTGGATTGAGTGCCAGCCTGCTAACCAAAGGACCACCTGTTCAACTCCCCATATGCCTGGGTGGCAGGCCAGGTCCCCAGTAGGGGGCGTGCAAAAGGCAACCACACATTGATGTTTCTCTCCTTCTCATAAAGAAAATCTTTAATTAAAAATACAATAAAATAAAATAGTACCTGGCACATACTATATACTTAATACGTGTCAGTTGTTATATCTTGTTTTTTTAACCAAGTGATAATCACTTTTCATATACTGTTTTCAGTGTTAGACAAACACTGAAAGCCTTTTACCAGTGTTAGACAAATTTTAATGGCTGCATAATTGAAAGCACCATTCTGTTATAATTAGTGTGGTCATATATTACATTTTGTCCCAGATAGACCAGATTTACGCCTGTGGTAAATCAGTTCACCTCCATTAAGTATTTTTTGCATCCCCTTTGACTTTCAAACATGTCTGAATTTGGAAGATGTGTTTGGTCACTCTACCTGTATGTACATTTGTGTGTGTGTGTGTGTGACTGCATGTCTCTCCTTTCATTACTTGGTGAGCTCTTAAGTGCAGGCTGGTGCCCCATTCCTGTTTGTATCCCCAGCACCTAGCACAGCGGGTGGTGTAGGAGAAGCACAATGGGCACTTGGGATAGGAAGCTTAAAGGGCTCATGTAGAGAGGAATGGGTTTGGAAAGGAGAAAAAGATTGGTGTCTTGAGACTAAGAGGGATGAAGTAGAGATTCAGGGGAGTTCAAATTGGGGAGGGAAGGAAGGAGCGTGTGTGTGGACTGACCTGGATCTCATGGGTCACTGCAGAGGGGAAAGCCACCTGCAGAGAGAGCTGGGACTTGGGTGAAATTGATGTCTGGGTGTTCAGTGTTTTGGAACATTTTTAGGGAATTCTGATAAGAATCAATGATCAGTGCCTAAGAATTGCCAAATAGAATGAGGTTATTTACTGCTTATACTTATTTATTGCTGAGTAACTAGTGGTTAAATGAATGAGTGAAAAAAAACCAATCTGTATTATTTTGTGTTCTTGTTCCTCCTGCTCAGTAATTTGAAATTAGAGAGGATAAAACAAGTAGTTAGAATTTACCAGGGTGAGAGAGAAGTCAGAAAGAGATGGGAAAGCTGGGGTTAGGAGTGGCAGGGAAGAACTCCTTGAGTACAAGGGGTACCACTTTGAAAAGCTTGACCACAGTGCCAGGCTTTAAGGAGGGTGATGGGGTCAAAACAGGAGTGGTGGACCAAAGGAGTAGAGTGAGTGTGGGGGCTGTGAGTTCAAAATAAGATGGAAGGCCAGTTTGGTAACAGTGGTAGAAATGGAAAGATGGGAGCCATCCCAGAAGGCCTTGCCTCCCCTCCCCTCCCCTCCCCTCCCCTCCCCT
>CM052540.1:38579474-38631716 GCA_028533065.1 Trachops cirrhosus | reverse complement strand
AAGGCCAGTGGGTTAGATGGAGTAAAGACACTGTAAGGCTGGGAGAATGAAAGGGTTTTCCGTTTGGATGCAACGCAGATTCCAGGTAATTTGTGCTGGCATACACACTCGGCAGATAAATATGAAGTTTGCTCCATACTTCAATTCTCCTTGGATAAATGTAGGTATTATCTCTGCTTTACACATCTGTGTGCTGTTATTTGCACTGCAGGGCCTGTATCAACTTAAGGGATAAAGGCAGACACATGGGTGATTGCTTTTAACTCCCAAATGGGCCTTCCCATATTTGATTTGAGAACTGAAGATTGCACTGGGCACTGAATATAGAGAAGAATATAAACAGAGAATGTGAAACCAGAAATAATATTTAAGGATGATTTTAAATGGTATATGCCATGTCACATTTTACGTTTACCTCCACCTTAAGTTGTCCTGTAGTCTACTTTCCATTATAATAATTAAACCTATAATTCTTTCAGGTCAGGTATTCTGCCCTTCATACACATTATTTTATATAGTAAAATGAACAAATTCTGAACATGTCTTTCAGGTTATTTGTCTAATCTTTACTGCCTTATAGGAATATAGATATATTTTAAAATATGTTTTAAAATTATTTATAGATTTCTCTCATATTTTTATATTGGTCTGAATAAGAGATTAATTTTGTTTGCATTTATATGTTAATCTGATTGTTAATTTAGGGTTAGCATCACAAAGGAAGCATTAAGTTTCTAGTTTAATCTTCTGTCATTATCTAAGAGGTTATTTGTGTCTTGGGATAATTATGTTGTGGATACCTTGCCAGCACTGAAACCAGTTAACTTTTATTAAAAGCACACACACACATCATATATATATTTGTACTAAGCACTTACGATCTGATAGTTTTGTAATAAGTACTTAAGGTCTGGTATTTTTCTGCTCAGAGAAGCTCTTCCAGCTGTAAAAATAGACCAGATCTCTCCATATCACTGTTCCCAGGGCTCATACCTTGTTTTCCCTCGTTGAAGTTTCTCAACCAAAATAAAGCTGGGCAGTGCTCTCTCCTTCGAGTGCAGCGTGGGGGTGGGGTGGGGGGGCAGTGCCAGGGCCGTTGATCTTATACGCAGATATCCATAACTGTAAATTTGGAAGTTTACTGCTTCCTTATCCTGGACCTATTCTAGTTGAATTTAACTCATACAGGGTTTTTTTTTTCTGTGTGTGTGGAGGACCTCATTCATCAATTTCAGAGTTTTTCAAGAGAAAACTAAATTGTAGGCCACTTACAATTTATTACAGCCTAGCTCCCAGCAAAACCATTCTCTCTCTCTCTCTCTTTTTTTGTAACTCTGAGGCAGCTTTCAATTTGGTTAGTGCCTGTGAGCCGGTTTACCAAATGCTGCATTCTTTGACTGGTCATTGGGTGATGTCATTTTTTTCTGGGCTGGTCGGATAATGCTAAGCAGTTTTAAAAAAAATTCGAATTCCCTTCTAGGTCCCACCCAGTCACTAATTTGCCACATACTTAGGAGCTAGTCACAGGTTTTCTCTGTCTTATAGGACTAGCCTTATTCATTGTTTCATTAAGAAAATAATTATTGAAGGACACCATCAAGAAAGTGAAAAGACAACCCACGGAATGGGAGAACATATTTTTAAATCTTGTCTGGGTTGAGAGACTTGTATCACGAATATATCAAGGACCCCTAAAGTCAATAATAAAAAGACAGCCCAATTAAAAACGGGCACAAAGGATCCAAGTAAACATTTCTCCAAGGAGGGTATACAGATGGCAAGTAGACACATGAAAGGTGCTCAACATCATTCGTCACCAGGGAAATGCAAATCAGAACCACAGTGAGATTCTGGTTCACACTCACTGGACTTGCTATAATCAAAACGACAGACAATGGCAGTATTGGCAAGGGCACAGTGAAACTGGGACCCGCCTGCCCTGCTGCTGGGACCGTGAAGTGGTACAGCCCCTCTGGAAAACCCTCTGGAGAAACAGAATCATCACGTAGTCCAGCAATCCTGCTCCTTTATATATACCCAAGAGAAAGGAAAACATTTGTTCACACTGAAACTTGCTGATGGCAGTTCATGGCAGCATTGTTCGTAAGAGTCAAAAAGTGGAAACAACTCAAATGTCTAGCAAGTGATGAATGAATGAAGACAACATAGAATATCCATAGAATAGAATATTATTGGGCAGTAAAGGTGAATGGACTGACACGTGCCACAATGTGGACGGGCCTTGAAAACACTGTGCTAAGTGAAAGGGGCCAGGCACAAAAGGCCATATTGGTATGATTCTGTTTGTATGCAATGTCCAGAATGGGCAAATCTGTAGAGGCAGGAAGTAATAGGTTAGTGGTCACCTGGGGCTGAAAGAGTTGGGGGAATTGGAAGTCACTGCTAACGAACATGCACTTTCCTTTTGGGGTGATGAAAACATCCAAAAATTGATTGTGGCGATTTTTGTACAACTCTGTGACTGTGCTAAAAACATTCGAGCCCTGGCCACGTGGCTCACTTGGAGTGTTGTTTCATGCACCGAAAGGTGGCCAGTTTGATTCCTGGTCAGGGCACATATTGGAGGCACCAATTGATGTTTCTCTCTCTCATGCTCTCTCTTCCTTCCTCTCTCTCTGAAATCAATGGAAAAATCCTTGGGTGAGGATTTAAAAAAAAAGCATTTGAGTAGTATACTTTAAATAGGTGAAAGGTACGATATGTGAATTATGTCTCAATAAAGCTATTAGAAATAATTATGGAGTTCCTATTGTTTAACAGCTATTCTAAATAGGTACAATACTATAACATTTGTCTTTAATAATCTATGTGCTCATATGGAGCTTATATTATCATGGGAGGAGTCAAGTTATAAGCTGGTAATGGAATGAATAAAATCATTGCAAATTTTAAGTGTCATTGGAAAGCAAAATACATTAGTTGAGTAAAAAGTGACTGAGGGCCCCGAGTGGTGTGGCTCAGCCGGTTGGGCATCGTCCCGCAATGCAGAAGGTCGCCCTCTGGGTTCCCGGTCAAGCCTGGGGTGCAGGCCATGACCCCAGTCGGGAGCATGCAAAAGGCAACCAATGGATGTGTCTCTCACACATCCATGTTTCTCTCCCTCTCTTTCTCCCTCCCTTCTCTTCTCTCTAAAACTAAATAAATAAAATGTTAAAAAATGAAGCAGTGACAGAAGATGGGAGAACTCCTTTAGATAGGCTGGTCAGGGAGACTCATTGAGGAGGAACAAGCAGAGCCCCACATGTTACAAAGGAGCCAGCCACCTGGAGGTGGGCAGGGGTGGGTCCAGGCAGAGGAGACAGCCAGTACAAGGGCCCGAGAGGAACAGAAAATGCTGGGATAATGTGGAGTCTAGTTAACATGAAAGAAGTGGTTGAGCTTCAAGTTGGAGACGACCATCTTAAAGTTTCATTTTGTTGGTGCCATCTCCCTTTCAGAAGCCATTGGTAGCCCCTGTTTGCCTTTGGCTTTTAAACAGATTCCTTCTCTGAGTTTTAGAGGCATCTGACTACTCGTCCTGAAATACTTTTTCCATTGTCTCTCCGGCTGTGTCCATGTCAAAGCCAAACTGGACTTCTCATTGGTCCCCAGATATTATGCTCAGTGCTTTCCTGTTCCCGTGCCAGTCTTTCCACCTGGAACATTCACCTGACCCTTTGCTCTTCTGGCAGTTCTATCTCTTCTTGAAGACCCGTCTCAATGTCACCTCTTTCCCTTGCTCTGGAAGTATAGGTGTGGGTAAAATACAGGTATAGTTAGCCCACATTCTCTAGGGAATTTAGTAAAAATGTTTCCCTCTTTTGTGGGACTTAACTATTTTGTAGCTTGTAGATGACACCTTGTTCTAGATAAGTAATAATTAAATATTGGTTGAATCCTAGAGTATTTTATGGCATTTGGTGTATATAAAATGAAAAATAAATCTGAACATTGGAGAAGAATTACCAAATATTCTGCTCAGTCAATAAGGAAGGTGAACAGTGCCTAGTATATTCTATAAAGGTGTGTGATGAAAAGCAGTATAATCTAGGAATGGTAAGTCATCTCTGTGTGTGGATTCTAAAGTCCAGGGCTTCCTAGGAAATAACCCTTATCTTTAAGTGTTTCAGACCTTGGCAGGATCAGCAGGGTCAGTCTCTTGGCTTTGACTTCCACGAGAATTCTCAGGGTCAGAGTCAGGGTAGACAGTGTGACATTGCCCACCCTGAGTGCCAAGTTCCAGATCATCCTAGGACAGGAATGCTTAGGGAATCCCGAAGACCCTATGGCTGTGATCATCTCCCCGGGGATGGCAGGCAAAGTTTTGTATCTGTTGCAGCAGCGAGACAAACAACATAGAGTCCCCCAGCGAAGGAACTGGTCAGTAAAAAGCTGTTTCAGATCACAGTCAAATTTTACTGTTTGTGTAGAATTAGTGGGAGCAGAAAAATAAGCAGATTTGGTACACATGAGAGGTTCTAATGCATTCTGTAATGTCAGCAGTAGAATCTTGTGATGTCAGAGGCTCCTGGCAGTGCCTACTCGGATTTTGGAGAGCCAAACACCGAAGTTAAAGGTGCATGCAAGGAAGGATTGCAGGCTCCCAGGACACCCTGACATAAATTAAACCTTGCAGCTTAGTCCATAGGGGGCAGCTTCAAAAATATCTTTGGAGATAGGAAATAAACACAGGGAAAATAGAACAAGTGTCCCCTTAATTATAAAAAGGAATGCTCTCTTGATTGGGAGATGTGGCCAGAAGCCAGACTCTCAGTGGAGATGGGGCTCCACATCTGACCTGTTCACTTTTTATCAGATCTAAGTCTCAAATGACCAGTCCTTCAGCTTCAGGCAGATAGAGGGAAAGGTGAGTTATAGTTTCTGGGTCAGATGAAGGGGAGATGGGAAAGCTGAGAGTTCTCATGATGTATACACACGGCCAGAGAAGAACTGTTCACTCCTCTCAGTTATGATGGGTCTACAGTAGCCTAGTCCTTTGCTACTTCTTTTTGGGGACTATTGCACTCGGTCTACCCAGTCCCCATTGCCTTCCCCATGAAAGCTCGTCACATAAGACAGATTAATTTTCTCAGAACCCACTCTGGTTGAAAAGACTACTTCTTTCTCTTTCTTCCTTTTTCCCCATCACTCCCCCTCCTCTTACTCCCCCTTCCCCTTCCCCTCCCACTTTCTCATCTTCCACCTTCTCTATTCCAAACATCACTGATCCTAAACATTTTACCACGCTCTGCACATGGACTGCCATGCCCTGCGTTCCTGCCCGAGCCCACGTAGTCTGCACTGCCCGGACAGCCTCCTGTCCAGCTCTTACTCGTTCTGCAGAGCCCTTCTCAGATGTCATTTCCTTAAATGAAACTGCCTGTGGCTAGAACCTCCTTTGTTTAGACTCTCATGGAACCTTGTGTGCTTCTTTTTGTTGGCATTTGGCATTTTCAATTTGTATTCTGTATATAATCTATCTCCTCTGCTGGATAGTAACCTCCTTGAAGTAAGCAGTTCTGTCTGGTTCATGGTTGTTTCATGTATGGTACCTAGAAGAGAGCCCTGCAGTTAAAAAGCCCTCAGAAAAATGTTCTGCAATGGATAAATGACTGCGCGTAAAGAGAGGTGGGTGTAAATGGAGACCAAAGCAGTCAGTACTATTCACTGAATAATTCTGGTTCTCCACCTAGCCATGTGATAAGATTTGTTTTGGGTGTTAAGAGTGACCCGGTAACTTTTTTTCTGGCGGCCTGTGAAATGTGAGCAGAAGTGACTCACATCCCATCAGTGGACGTGTTGCTGTGATCTGCAGAGCTCCAGGCGGTGGATGCTCCGTTAGCCTGGGTCCCAGCAGGGTACGGGAGCAGGTGAGCAGCGCTCCCCGTCCGGGTGCAGTGGACCTGTGACATGAACTGGGACCAAGCCTTTGTTGTCTAAATCCCTGAGATTCTTGCCCACTCTGGAACCTTGCCTGTACTGACGAATATAATAGTGTAGTATTCTTTCTCCTTAGTCTCGCACACATCGTAAACAAATAGGTGTGATGGGAGAGGGCAAAAGGTTTCTGTGATAGTCTGAATTAGAACCCTGCAACTTAACAGGAAGACCTCAGTGATCTCTCATGTACTTTTGCTCATTATGCGAGTGATAATTACATGTATTTAAAAATATCAGAAGCCAGATAATAGGTGTTTGCAAATGTGCATAGGCGGTTCTGTAGCTTAGAGATTTACATTTCCTAAAAACAAAAACAAAAACAAAAAATAAACAGACAACCAAACCCTGAAGATCCCAGAGCTTAACTGCACTGAGTTGCTTCTCTCTTGCCTCACCAGCTCTGCAGATAAGACTTGTTCCCTGAGTTCAGATACACCTGTTCGTGCCTGGTAAGCCTTTTGAGAATTGAGGCTCATTCTGTTTCCCAAGAAGACAGAAAGTTAGTGTATTGTGGTTCGTCTTTTATTTTTTCCCCATCACAGGAAAACAACATGTTAACTCTGTACCTCGAATCGTTATTTAATAGACGACTTGCTTTCTGCTCGCCAGTGGCACTGGCTTGTGCCTCTCTGAGGCCGCGCTGTGCTTTCAGGATGACAACACCCACTGCCGCAGAGCCCACTTAAACCTGCCGCCCTGTGACTGGATGTTATGCCTTCGTTGTTAGAGAACTGGCTTCACAACATGTGGGTATCTGTGCACTTGTGTGATTTATGTGATGTGGACACAGCAGGGAACATCTGAGATTCAAAATGCTATGGCCGGAATTTCCAACTGTTGAAATGAATCCAAAGCAGCAGATTTTTCTTCTTTGGCAGGACAGAATTGAAGCAACATGCAGTGATTTGGTTCGCCGATTTGCGAGCTGTTAAAAATTGGAATAACTCAAAACGAGAAGAGTAAGTGCTGCATAATGTGAAAAATATTCTAAAGGTCACATGGTTGTCTTAGACGAGTGAAGCGCCATGAAACTAGACCTATTTTGAATAAATTTGAAACACTGCACATGAACATGTGGATTTTTTCTTTTTGCTAAAATATTCCATTGCCAAAATAGGCAAAATCTTCTTCAGTTCACCCTAACTCTGAAAGACAAAGGTTTATCATGAACCCAGAAAGTGCTTCTGCCGCCTTCTTATCTCTGGGCTGCAGAGGCCATCTCTGGCCTTTATTTCTTTCCCTTGTGGGTGTTCCTTTTGCCATCATTCTGTCCCTCAACATTCAGAAGATGATTTTTCTCAACATTTTTTCTGAATGTTCAACATTCAGAAAAGCAACTCGTAAAACAGAGATGTTTTTAGAATGTCTGCACTATGCTAAGTACTCTACCAAGCCCTGGAGATGCAGTAGGTCGCAAAATTCCTACCTTCTGGGAACTTTTATACTCACGGGAGGAGTGTGCCAGTGTGCTTCACAGACAGTCACCCAGAACTCAGTGGCTTAATAAAATAATAATAATTATTATTGTTTTTTGTTGAGTTTGTTGACATTGGTTAATGAAATTATATAGGTTCTAGGTATACAGTTTTATAATACATCATCTGTATATTGTGTTGTGTGTTTATCACCCCAAGTCGAATCTCATTCCATCACCATTTATCCTGCTTTTACCTTCTTCGCCTTCCCCCAAAACGATAATTGTATTGCTATGAGACCGCAAGTTAACTTGTAGGTTCTTCAGTCAACCGATGGGTCAGCCAGGGCGTGGTTGATCTGGTGGCTTCACTCATGCTGCTGGTGGTTGGTGCTCACTGCTTGCTTGGATTATGAGGGTAACTGGGCGTCATCCAGCAGGCTAGCTGGGGCTTCTGCCCATAGTGACAGGAAGGTATGCCAGCAGCCAGAGAGAGAGAGGAATCCTCAATCTGCAGTCCTCCATTTTCTGCTTATGTCCTATTTACCAATATTCCATAAGTCAAAACAAGTCATATGACTGAGCCCAGCTTCACAAGGTTGAGACATGTCCCTCACCCATTAGCAGATGCAAAGAATTTGTGGCCATATTTTGTAGTCTACCACAGTGAGACTATTAATAAACAATTTAATAGAAAACAAAAGTATGTCAGTTGGTGGTAAGTGCTATGGGTAGAAAGTAGAGAAAAGGGAGAAAAAGTGTAGAGAAGAGGGAATGTTTGGAAAAAGTTTTTTTTTACTTGTAAACTGAATGACTAGGGAAGTTTACATGAGTAAAGATCTGAAGAAGTTGAGGTAAAGAAATGAGGCATGCAGATACGTGGAAGAAGTGCGTTCTAGTAGAGAGAACAGTCAGTACAAAGGCCCTGGGCAGGAGAGGACCTGCTATGTTAAAGGAATAAAAAGATCAGTGATGCTGAGTGAGCAAGTCGGTTAGCAGATGGGCCAGAGAGGTAATGGAGGTGGGTTGGAGAGGTGAGGTAGGTCCTGTAGGTTGGTCATTGTCAAGTTTTAGTGTGCATTTAAGTCACTTGGGGATCTTGTTAAAATGTAAGATTCTGATGTAGTGGGCCTGGAATGGGGCCAGAGGTTCTGCAGTTCCCACAAGGTCTCAGGCAATATTGATGAGGACCAACACTGTAGGTCTTTGCAGGTCGTGCGTGTACTTAGAACTTGGGGTTTTCTCTGAGGGCACAAAAAGGCCTTTTAGACAGTTTTGCACAGAGATGTTACCTGTTCTCTACTACGTGAAAGCGAAGATAATTGTTTAGAATGTTTAAATATATACACATAGTGTGAGGGGTTGGAGATATCATGCAGTCTAATGTGGAAAAGGACGTTGTCTGAATTTAGCGTACCTAAACCTCAGTCATCTGAATGTCCTTTCCTCTACAGAGCTATTTCCTTTGCTCTGTTGGTGAACGAGAAAGAGACCTACCTTTGGACGTCCCCCAACCCTACTCCACTCCCATACCAGATCCATTCCAGAAGAAACCAGCTGTCTCCTTGCCGTCACCTAGATTCTGATTGCTGGAGCTGTTCTTACTGGCCTTTTCTTTCCCAGGTCCTCGGCTGCCTTGACTCAAGGGCTCCTAGTCCTGCCTACACATTCCTGTCACCTGGGACCCTTTAAGGATACCTTGAGTGATTCGGGTTGATTGGTGTTGAGTGGGGCCTGGGTGTCAGCTGTCTTCAGTAAGCAGCCGGGGTTGAGAGTGGCCACTGTGCTCCGTTCTTCCTCAGCGCCTGATATGCTGGCTGGCTGTTCCTCCAGACTCAGAGCTTCTCTTCCCCTGAGGAAGGGAAGCTTCACTTCCCTTCGCTCTGCTGTCAGCCTTCTCTCTTTTCATTACCATCAAAGCATGGGAATCAGTAGCTCCTTTTCAGCCTTATTTGCGTTTTGATGATTTCAGCCTCAGCAGTCAGATTTTGCTTAATTACAGTCTATTTGCATTTGGGGTAGGGGTATTCTTTGTGTAGCTACAAATATTTGAGCATCTAAGGCTTTGTTGATGTTTCACGTCACCTATTTGTGCTTTTTTGTGTTACTGGTACTGAAAGGCCCTGTCCACACGACAGATCTTTAAAGGGAACTCCAGGGTGTTGGCCAGAGGACAGAATACCAGGAACACAGGCCGGAAGATCGTTTGGCTCCAGATTCCAAAATGACAAAATATCCTCCGATGAGCTTATAGATACAGTTTTATGCCCTGGCTGGATGGAAATACAGTGTCTTTAAAAACTTTCATATCGTGTCTTATTACTACATTTTACTACTTATATAGAAAGCATTGTGCATTCTGAAACTATCTGGTGAATAGCATAGTTATATTTTGGTATTACGTGTAAACATTTAAATAGCTATGCTATGTATGTTTAGCATTTCTTTATTTTAGAGAACACCAGTCACTGCAAAATATAGAAATGGCCCGGGGTCTGTGTCCACCTTGAGAGGTCCTTCTGAACCCTGTGCGATGCCTTAGGACCATGTTCCCCTTGGAATCCAGCCTGTGTGTGTATAGGTCTTCTTTGAAGATCCTGTTCGTTCTTTAATGACTTTTGTTCTCTAATCAGTGCAGGAAGTAAAGAAAAATGAACGGCAGTGCAAAATGTTATCTGTAAATTGTGTCAGATACACTTGTATCATCATGTTCCAGGAATGACAAGTTAATATATAATTTACTTGTTGCAGATATAAACTAATTATTAACTCAATCAGATGAGTTTACTTGAGCGTTATCATAAAGGGCTTTGTGGTGGGAGAATAGGACGAAGTTCCATAAAACTTATTGCTGCGGCCGGCTTGCTGGATGCAGCTTTCCTTTAAGGCGCTGCCTTTTGCCCCCTCATCATCACGCTGGATTTGGTTTTTCCTTATTGTTTCTGAAGAGAGTGTGTGTGGGGTGGGGGAATGGGTATGTTTTAATTAATGGTAATTTATTTGTCTTGAAAGAAATGCCGCTTCCAACAAATAGTCCATGACTTTTGAAGTGTCTGATAATGTCTCCTAAACTGTAAATGGCCCTCAGGTAGTTAGGCTCTTTGGGTTTCAGAGTTTGCAGTGAGGGTGTCACCTTGTCCCCTCATTATAAAGATGAAGAAACTGAGGCCCAAAACATGGAGGTGTGGATAAAGCACCGACCTGGTACTTAGCAAACCTGAGTTCCAGTGCCTTCAAGCTCTTATTATAAAACAAACCCCTGAGAGTTACTTTATCAATGATGTAAAGGAGGTTTTCTAGTCATCTTGATCATTTGTAAGATGTGTGTGTATTTCTTCACTACTTCTTGCTCATAATTTTTGTATTTATCAGGGCCTGTGTTCCTTTAGGAGACAGTGTAGTTTGTGGGGAAAGTTGGGTCAAGGGAGTTTGTATGTATAGGTATGGGGCATATGAATAAATAACTTGATTTTGGAGACAATCTGTTATTTCTTTGTTCTGTGAAAGTATGACTTTTATACCTCTTAAAAAATACCTTGATAAGAAATGTTAGATTTCTATACAGCAAAATGTCAGTTCTACCACGGTAGCTGCTTAGTAATAAAGTGAATGGTTGATCTAATGGCGGGAGCATGAACATCTTGGTAGGTCCCTGGGAACTGGAAAACTCTTTCCTATGGAGAGTCAGAGGCTCACGTAGGGGAAGGTGACCACAGTAATTACTTTTGCAGGTAGAAATATGACCATGTATTAAGGGGGTGCCTTTACCTATGACTGCAAGCTAAACTCAGCTTTCCTTGGCCAATCTAGTTGTTCAGCTGTGAGAGGAAGGGTTAGTTGTTGTATCCATCACACTGAGCATGTAAGTTCCATTTATAGGCCTGTGAAAGGTTTGTACAGTAACTAAAATAACAGAATAGAAACATATCAGTGTATTTAATGCAGAAACTGTGAGAATTCAAATTAACGTGATGCATTTGAGATGGGAGTAAATGCTGTATCTTCCCAAACAGTTCCCCACCTTGGGTCTTTATCTCCTTAGTTTATTGGGCTTTTAAACTCATTTCACAATTTGGCCACAGAATGTTGGCATGTTTGAACTAGGAGGGAGGAAAACTTGAAAAGCCCTGTTCTTTCACTAAATTGCCTCCATCTATTTGAGGAGTACCAGTGTAGCAATCAGCCATATCCAGTGTTTGGAACATTAAAATAATTCCTGCATTAATTTGCAGTCTTGTGGAAGCCTCCCAGAGAAGGTTAAAATATATTAAATATACTTACTTTTTCTTCATTTATTCAGATATGAGGTATCTGTCCAGATAAGGCTCTGACTTCGGTTACTGCAAAAATCTGTAAACGTTGCAATGATTCTTCTGGTAAAACACTATGTTGGGTTTATATTTTATGTCAACAGTGAGTACTTAGGAATGATAGAAAAGAGATGCTTAAACTCAGTCTGCTGTGTCAAGAATGTTTTCTTAAACATCACTTCTGACTTTCTATTTTATGGATACAAACATTTACTTGGTGGACATAATGGTTATTTAAATTTTGGGGGGTTTATTTGACATATTTAAGACTAAGCAAATGGCTGAGATAAAGGTCAATAGATTTTTTTATGTTAAGAAAAGAATTAAAAGCTTGTCACTTTAGTTACACTCAGATATTGAGATAAAGATATAAAGATATTAATCCTAAAGTTAATCAGATTGGAGTCGAAACTTTAATAAAAACTGAAAATATGACCCAAGCACAAATTATGATGTTCTTTAGCTTATTTAGGCTTTGTATAGAGTACTGAAAAATAGCGCTGAGCATGGTGCTAGAAAAATCTCATTTCTATCACTTGCTCACAGTGTAAAGTTGGGTAAATTGTTGAATTTAGCTGGAACTGTTTTATTATTTGGAAAATCAGGATAATAGTTCTTACTTCACAGTATTTGTTCATTTATTTGCTCATTCATTCTGTAAATGCTTCCTGGACTACTGTTATGTGCCAGGCACTGTGCTGGGCGCAAGCAATACAGCCGGAGTTTAAGTTAGTAAGGAGCTGAACGGCTTGACCAGATAGTGAGTAACTGGGGAAGGTCATTTAGCAGGGAGGTCTGAGAACACTTTTTCTGGCAAAGTAACATTTGAATGAAGATCTAAAAAATGAGAATGAATTAGGCCATGGGAGATTGAGAAAAGGGAATTCCAGGCAGATGGGGAAGCAGGGACAGAGGTCCGGAAACTGGAAAGGAGGCTAGCGGGGGTAGAGCACAGTGAGTGAGGGGAAGACACAAGGGGTGATCTCAGAAAGGTAAACAGAAGACAGGTCTGGTACTCCTCATGGACCAATGAAGACATTTTTTGATTTATTATACAAAAGTAACAAGTAATTGATTAGTTTCATAATTTCAGGGTTATGAAATTATCTTAATTACTGATATAAAACAATGTGTGGAAAAACACTTTAAGGGTGGAAAGAGCATGTTATGTGAACACTTAATTTTGCTGTTACAAAGAATAAAACAACAAGACAAAAACATGTGGCCTGATGAGTTATTATTTATTCTGTTTAGGAGGCTGTAAAATTCTTAAGGTGGACAGTCACGAATGGTGCTAAAACACACACATAATCCATGCATTAGTTTTACATGTTTTGGAAGGGACAACAGCTTTACCTAGGTAGTGTTTTGCTTGACCAAAGTTCAGATGTTCCCGGTGGACATGCATCTCCTGAAGAAATGGATGCCACCTGGGAAGGAGCACCGGATTACATATCTGTTCCCAGGTGGCTGAAGGAGCTGATAGTCCATCTGTGCAGCAGTATGAATTATAGTCTTTGGAGACCGTGGACGGACAGTGTCAATAAAGCAGGACTGTAAGAGAAGCCGTTGAGGATTTAATGCAGATAAAGCTTTGTTTTATAATTTGAGCCCATCTGCTGATATAACTATGATTTTGGGGACTACATTATTTATTTTCCCTGTGCTTGATGAACTGCCATTCAGATGGATAAAAATAACATTTTTCTACTAGACATCTCTTGAGATATCAAAACATTTTACTTGAAAAGAAGAAGAAAAACATGTTCGGATCTTTACTGCTTGAGATGTTTATTGAAAACTCACAAATCATATTGATCCTTCTACATGGGAAGCAGAAGCTGAGGAGATATAGTCCACATAACTTAGAGTACAGCAGGACCTGATGTGTAGTGGAAAACAACTTAATTTTTCATAGTCACAATTATTAGTATGTATATCACCTGTGAGATTCAGGTTCTGAAGTGTACCCCCGTGGACATGAAGTGAACTGCTGTTAACATACAGAACTGCCCCTGTCTGAGTGCTGTGAACGTGCTTAACCGTTTACATTTTCTCCTAGAATTCAGTTTGGATAAAATTCTACCTGAAATCTAATTTTATTTTGAACATAGATAGATTGGCCTTACAGTATTATACAAAGGGTAACACCTAGAATTAAAACCGTTTTTGTGTTGTGTTGTTGTGTGGGCATATGGAGGGGTGCGTTTGTACTTCTTGACCGCACAGGTCAAGGCAGACAAGTGTGCTTGCGTCCTGTTTCACGCTTTGCTCCCTTGGCCATTGCCAGGCCGCTTCCTCACCTCTGGCACCGAGGGTTGGTGAGCATGGTGGGGGTGGGGGTGGGGGTAGACTCCAATTAGATTCAGGGCGGGGTGGGCACACGCATGTGCATTTCTGCTCAGTTTACAGGTACTGCTGGTCTCGTGGTTCTAGTTCTAGGACCACACTTCAAGAATCACTGAATTAAAGATTTTCACTTCCTTTCACAGCATCTATATTAGGTGGATGGTTAGCAGCACTGAGAAGACCCTGAGCCTTTCTTACCTTTGTTTCAAAAATCACCAGCCATACTTTCAGAGGTTACAGTGGTTTCAAAGGACTCTGTTACTTAGCATAACCAGTCGTACTTTGTCCTTGTGACGGTGGTCATGTTTGTGAAAGTAGTGCTTTCCTAAGAAATGAGGAAATACTTCATATTTTGGATAAAAGGAGGGCTTTACACATTGCAGTGATTTTCGGGGTAGCTGTGTGCGCTGTGTAACTCCCAATGTTGAGGTGGTTGCTATGGCTTTAGGAAAGCGCAAAGCCAATTTGAAATATATTTTAATCCAAACAACTTTATAATTGTTGGCTTTTCCATTTGTATCACCTTTCCAGTTCACTCACTTTGATGATTGGTTTTTTCCTTATGGACTAATTTATTTTGGGGGGCATAAAGTTTATTCAGGTATCTTAAACCTCAGTAATCATACCTACAGTAGCGTTGCATGCAGTAAAATTCACTGTATCATTCTACAAGTTGTGAAACTGCATGTACTCATAGGACCACCTCCATAATAAGTGTATAGAATAATTCCATCCCCTCAAAAAAAATTCGCTAGTGCTCCCTTGTAGTCAGCCTCTTGCTGCATCCCCGACTGCTAATGATTTTCTGCGCCATGTTTCCTGAATGTCTTGTAAATGGGATAGTACAACATGAAACCTTTTTGAGCCTGGCTTCTTTCCCTTGTTGTACTGAATTTGAGATTCATCGCTGATCACTCAATCAGTAATTTATTCCTTTGTATTGATGAGCAGCATTTTATTGAGTGGATGTACCAGTTTGTTTATCCATTCATCAGTTGTAGGATGTTGGGTTGCTTCCAGTTTTGAATGATTATGTGACTAAGGCCACTATAAATAATTCATGTACAAGTTTTTGTGTGAACATAAATTTTTATTTTTCTTGGGGAAACTATTTAGGACTGGGTCATATAGTAAGCGAATGTTTCGTTTTATTATAAACTCACATACTCACCATCACTGGGTATAGCCATTTTTCTTTTATCTGCTCTAACAGATAAGTATCTGTGACATCTTTAATTGGTACAAATGTCCAATCGCTGCCCACAGTGGCAGAGCCTCAGGACCCTATAAAACTGGGACCCTCCCTCACATGTGCCTTGGTGCAGAGCTGCACAGCACACCCATTCCCCCAATGCCGCTGGGCCAGAGATGCTTGGCTCATGCCCCCATCAAGGCCCCATTTTGCAGTCACCACTTGCAAGTGCTAACCCTCAGAATCCTCAGCAAAAACCCAGATAGTGACAACAAAGCATCTCTAAACAGCTAGCCACAAAGGTTTTTTAAAAACCGACGTGACAGGGCCATTACTGTCCTGAGCACACCTAAGTCCTTTTCACATGTTTTTAATGCTCACAGTTTTTACACTCGGAATCTTCCATTTAAAGAATAAAACAGATCATTTAAAATGCTGGAGTGCTCAGAATGGCTCTGTTTATGATAAAATATTGGAAATTCTGAATCAGTTGTGTTAAATTGATTTTTCTAAATTTGGGGGGAGGAAGAAGCCTTTTGAAATAATTTAAAGAATGAACAAAGGAACAAAACGTGGCAGTTACATTAATACTAAAATCAAACTAATTAGAGATTTTCTCATGTCAACTTAAGTTGATGGGAATATTTGAATGGAGATCGCCGAATTCAGGGTAAGTTGTTCAATTTCTGTAGAATGAGAGGATGGAGTGAAACTGGGTGTGCACCTTGGTGAACATTAGAATCACCTAGAAAGCTTTTTAAAAGAAAGTGCTGATGGATGCCCTGGCCCAACTCAGCCCCCATGAGTAAGAATCTCTGGGGTCGCCCTGGGGGCCTGACCTCGGGAGGTGTTTAGGTTGCTGTCCAGTTCTAATGGATGGCAAGGGTTGGGAGTCATCGGCCCTACTGCGAAAAGTTACTGTTCCAGGGGTAATTCTACAAATGTTTCCTCTTATCAAAATATGCACTGCTTTCTGTTTGTTTCCAAGTATGTGGAAGTGCTTCAAGCTGCTGAGATGACCAGTAATGAAAAGAATAGAGACCCGCACGCGGGCTCCGTGTTCGCTGCTCTCCCCGCCTCTCTTGGACTCTATTCTGCGTGTGAGTGATGTGTCGCTCACAAAAGCAGGTGGAATAGCTTCAATATTAAACAATAATTTCTTTTAGTTTCTCCAGAAATTACTTACAGATGGCTTTTAAAAATTTTTTTAAAGAATAGCTGATATAAATAGTAGTAGCGAATGTTCTTATCTGAGGAATATAGTACAAGGATTATTTTACATTATTATTCATTCTGGACAAAAATGGATTGAAGACGATCAAATCCTAGTGCCATTTACAGTTCATTCTTAGATGATGCAAACATATTATAGGTTGAATGTTTAACCCAATCCTTATCTGTAGTATGTTAACATGAAAATTATTTGCGTGCTCTTGAGAGAAGTATTTTGATTCAGAAGAGAGGGCATACATTTTAAACTGGCAGTTAATACAAGGTGGGGGTTGTCAGAATCAAGTCAGAACGTTATCTCCATGTTAGCAGAGACCTTTTTTTTGTTCACTTTATCTGTAGTATCTTTGGATCAGTGCTTTGCACATAGTACACACTCAATAAATTAATGTCTAGGCAGGCTGTAAAAGCATAGAGCAGAATATAGAAAATGACATTCAACAGGAATGTAAATTTGTATCACTTGCACTTAAGATATTAAAATATAGGCTGGAGGAGAACCAAATTAAAAAAAAATTTTGAGGATTTTTTTTTAGTCAGCCTAGTTCATCCTGCTAAAATTTCTTAAATTTTAAGTTATTTCTATTAGAAGTACATTGCCAAGAGAGATCATGGGATCAGAGACTCCATTCTGGCTCCGCTATTCCTGGAGTTGAGATGTGTTGTGTTCTAAGCTCCAAGTTCTCTGGGGAGACATTACAGATGCTGGCTTGTCTAGGGGAGGCAACCCTGTGAAGGCTTATTGCCTGAGAATAGAATGGAAGAATTTGCATATTCAGCCAAGAATGGGGAAGACCCGGTTGGTTGGCTGACTGGCATGGGTTGGCTTTATAGGTCAGAACCAGGAGTGGTGAGTGGATTTAGGCTGACAGTCTGGAGACGTTTCTAACAAATGGGCTGCTCTAGAAAATACAGGGCTCTATGCCAGTCTGAAGAACGGGTTCCTGCATCCAGTGGGGAAGTCAGATTAAAACCCTGTTTTTGTCTCTTCCAACTCTGAGATTCTATAGTTTGCTTTGAGGCAAAGCTCATGTCCCGTGAAATGGGTCACACTGTAGATTTTTCACTTGAACCTGGGAAAATTCAGTGCTTACTTTATTTGCAGTGTTTTATGTTTCCTTGGTGAAATTGTATCTGTTTCTTGCTTTCTCAGAAATCTCAGACAAGATGTTTTTGATTACCTGCTTTTAAAATAAACTTCAGGGACCTGATTCTCCTACAGTCTTCTGATCAGGTAGCTTTAGGATAAAATACTAGGGCCTCATATGGGTGAGGTCAAGAAAGTGGAAGAGGGTGGGGATATTTGAGTGTGCCAATAGAATCGCATTGGGCGCTACAAAACCCTTTGGGTAACTTTTAAATAAAATCAAAGTGCTGTGACTAGAAGAAGCTTAGATTTTTGGAGTCACACTGACCTGGTTTCAAATCCTGACTCTGGCTGTTCCTCACATTGGCATATTACTTAACCTCTCTCAGGTGTGGACTCAGTTTTCTTGTCCATGAAATTAGAATAATTCTTCTTCATTTCCAGGGTTGTTGGAAAGATTAGATATAATGTAGGAAATCGTGAAATGTTAGCTTTGGTTATTAGTGTTATTAATCATATAATGGCTTTGAATAGACAAGCCATTTATTAGTTCTCTTTTGCTGGGCACGCCACTTAATCTTGGACTTCATTTTGTTATGGGGATTAAACAAGATAATCTTGTTTATTAGCAAGATAAACAAGATAATGCTAACAAGGTGCTTGCTTAGCAGGGTGCCTGGCCAATATTAAACAAGATTATTGTACTGGTCGTGCAGCTATTTGGAAATATTAAACTAGATCATTACATTGGTACAGCTATTTGGAAATTGATACCTGAATACTCAGAGAGACTTGACAGTTGTGAAGAATAGAAGCCCCAAAGGGTCTAGTTTCACTGCCTTGACTTCTCATGGATGTCAGGAGGTACTAGTTCTCCTAGTACCTCCTAGTCTCTAGTTGAGGTGTACCTTATTTTAGTTTCCGGTTACTTCTCTAACAAATAACCACAAACTTAGTGTCTTAAAACAACACAAATTTGTTATCTTGTGGTTCTGGAGACCAGACGTCCTAACCTAAATTCAAGGGGTCAGTGAGGCTGTGTTCCTTCTGGAGATTCTAGACGAGACTTCACTTTCCTTGCTTTCTCCAGCTTCCAGAGGATGTCCACACTCCTTGGGTTATGGCCCCTTCTTTCATCAGTCAGACAGTGGCACAGCTTTAAAAAAAACCTCTTTCTCTCGGGCCTCTGCTTCTGTCATCACATATCACATCTGCTTCAACTTTGCTCCCTCCCTCATATAAGGGTCCTGGTCACTGATTGCATTGGGGCCTCTTATATAATCCAGGATAACCTCCCTGTATCAAAATTCCTAATTTAATCACAACTGCAGAGTCTCTTTTACCATATAACGTGCACTATTCACAGATTCTAGGGATGAGAATGTGAACATTTGGTGGGGGTGGGGGCATTATTCAGCCTACCTCATCCCTCCTATCTTAGAAAGTTGTCTTTGATATTATAGATATTATGTATTTTTTCTTGAGCATCCTGATTTAAAGAAAAATTATTGCCCTGGCTGGATGACTGGGGTGGTTGGAGCGTTGTCCCATACACCAAAAAGGTTGTGGGTTAGACTTATGGTCAGAGCACATACCTGGGTTGCAGGTTCGATCCCCAATCAGGTTGTATGCAGAAGGCAACTGATCAATATTTCTCTCTCACATCGATGTTTCTCTCTCCCTCTCCCTCTCCCTCTCTCTCTCTCTCTCTCTCAAATCAATAAGCATAGCCTTGGGTGAGGTTTGAAAAATATTTTTTGTAGTGCTTTTTCTCTGAATTCATGGACTCTCATGCCATTCTCCGAAGAATTCAAATGCTGAGCTTTAACCTAAAGGAATTTAAAAAGAAATCACAAGTATTCTCTGAGCAACTGACATGAAATTTAAAGTCTAAGGGAAGATATTTTTCATGTCACTTTGTGGTATTCCATGGCCCAGTGCAGTACCATCTAAGATGTTTGGTGCTAGGTGCTACATTTGTTTAACTTATAATGCCCCTTGAACTTCACAGTCTTCGCAGTGAAGGTGTGCTTTAAAGATACTTTCTCACTAGCATGAAGATACTGCTGTAAATTCCCTGGGGTTGGTCGTAGAACTGGAAATAGAGACCAGGTTTCTTGTCCCTCTGAGGGCAGGAATGAGCTCACTCTTACTCTCAGATACTTGTCAACACTCATTTTTTGTGTCTGCTGAAGGTAGACAGAAATATCCCCAGAAACCCAGCCCCTCTGTACAACTCTTAGGAGCACAGTCTTTGGACAGTTGAGATCTCTGGGTAGCTGTGGTTTTGTGTTCTTCCTGAAAAACTGTTTGTTTTAAGCATCTTTTAGAGGAGTTAAGAACATATGCTCTGGAGTTAGGCCTTCCGGGATCAACCTGAGCCTCATCCTCTACTAGGCGTGTGGCCCAGGACAAGATCTTAAACCTTGTGCATTTCTGCTTTCTTTCGTGTAAATGGTAATAATGACACCTGCTTCCTATTACTGTGAAGACACAGTGCAACAATGTAGTTTGTGCTCCATAAATGTTAGATCATCAGATTTCTGCATTTCCTTGCATTCTAGTTGAATGCTTTAAAATGTCTTCAGCAACCTTGTAACAGCATCTTTGTTATAAACATCACTTTTAGTCAGTGATTCCGACATAGGAGGGAACTAATACAAGGCAGATTTTGGTGATTATGTGGTTATTGGCAGTAAATTCTTAATTTTCAGATAAGTTTACATTTGATCATTTCATTCATTTTTTAACATTTAGTAAACATAAAGCATATGATACATTGTCCATCAATGTTATATCACTGAAAGGGTTATAAAGAGATGAACAAGAAACCCTCCCTAAGGTCTGGAGACATGCTCACTGTTGCTTTGATTTTTTTTCAAGGGCCTTTCAGTCATTTATTTATCCTGCACATTTATTGGGTGTGCATGACTCTGTTAGTAGGAGCTAAGGCTAATCTAGCAGTAAGTAAAATAGAAATCGCTGTTCTTAGGGAGTCACATTCTAGTGAGGGAGACAAACAATAAATGGGCAAAATGGAGAGAATATATAATATGTTAAGTGATGATAAGTGTTAAGGAGAAAAATAAATCAAGGGAAGGGAAAATGGGGTTTTCCAGAGGGGGCGATGGTGATTGAAAGTTGGATGGTCAGAGAAAGCCTCCCCGAGAAGGTGGCATTTGAGCAACCGGAAGGTAGTGAGGAAGTGAGTCATAGAGATTTCCAGAAGAGCATTTCAGGCAGAAGAAAAACAGGTGCAAAGGTGCTAAGATTGGGAATGCTTTGGTGACTTTGAGGAAAGCAGTCACGGCCACCTTCCCTTTGGTTCTCCTTTAAATGTTGTCAAGTCAGGAACACAGAAGGCAAATTGTTACCATTGTTTTAACATTCGCAGGGAAGCACAAAGGAGGAATCACACTGGTCACTTCAATGAAAGGAAACAGGGTATCCAGCGCTGCCTCTGTAACTTAACTTTCTATCTAAATGAATTTAACAAGTGGAAGTTTTGAACTTGTCAGCTTGGGCGTTGGAAGGAGGCTGGTCAGCCAGAACCTCCTTGGTGGTCTTGATGACTTGGTTCTTCCATCACCTGAGAGGGTGTGAGAGGTGGGAACTGGAGGATGGCTTCTAGCCCCGGATACCTGGGTTCTTGGGTTTCCCGGTCTCCAAGTCACCCTACAGCTGGGAGTGCGCCAGCAATCAGAACAGGGGAATTTATGATTTTTGGAATCATTGTTATTGAGATGTGATTTACGTGCCCCCCAAATGCAGCCACTTTTGGGTAAAATTGGATGGATGCTGACAACTGTGTACAGCCTGTGGTGTGCTGATAAATACCAAACAGGTGGCTCTTCAGGGAAAGAAAGAAGCACTAATTTGTAGCTTCTGCTGATTTTTCCTGATGTGTAAATACTTCTGTCATCATTGATTTCAAGTTATCAACGTGATATCATGGAACAGGGTGCTGGGTAAAGATGAAATGGATCTCTCAAGCCTATGAGGAGCTGGTTCCAGCACACCAGGCACTTGCTGCTGATGTGATTACAGTCAAGATACAGAACGTTCCCGACACCCCGAGGTTCTCCGGGCTTTGCCCAGTCACTCCCCACTCCATGCCCAGCTTGTCACTGATCTGCTCTCTGCCACTGTACATTACCTGTCCTAGAATTTCACGTCAGTGCCGTCAGACAGCATGTACTTTTTTGTGTGTCAGAATGATGAGTGAAATTCATCCCTCTGACATTTACTAGCAGTTTGTTCCTTTTGCTTGCTGGGCATTCCATTGTATGGGCACGCCATAATTTGTTTATGCATTCACCTGTTGATGGACATTTGCATTGCTTCTGGTCTGTCATTCTGGAAGCTGCTATAAACATTTGTGTGCGAATTTGTGTTTGGAAATGGGTTTTTATTTTGTGGGGTAAATACTTAGAAATGAAATGTCTGGGTTATGAGGAGGATGTATGTTTCATAAGAAATTACCAAATGATTTTCCAGAGACACTGAACTATTTTACACTCCCACTAGCAAAGTATGAGAGTCCAATGCTCCACAATCTCATTAGAACTTGGTACTTTGAGTCTTTTAAATTTTAGACATTCTGGTGTGTATATAGTACTATTGTGATTTTAATGTGCATTTGAGTGTCTCTTCATGTGCTTATTGGCCATCTGTATGTCCTATTTTGTAATATGTCCATTTAGATTTTTGTCCACTAAAGATGTTTGTAGGTTGGAGGTAAATAACTTTCCAAAAAGGAGTACAGAATTTGGAGACATCTGTAAATTGGAGAGGGCAAAATGAAAAACAAGGCAGACAAGCAGCCTGAGAAAACTGACATTGAGGTGGCCACAGTACCTGTGACCTTGGCACTTTATAACCAGGGTGACTAAATGTCCCAGTTTTCTTGGGACTGCCCAGTTATAGCAATAAAAAGTTCTGAGTCTCTAGAAACACGCCCTTCCTGGGCAAACTGGCATGGCTAGTCGTGCACAGATATATACAGAACTAGTGCGCTCTGTGCCTGGAGTTGTGAGACTGGTGATGGTTTTAGCTGCAAGTCAGAATGGACCGTTCGTTGGTGGCGCATAGATTCTGAAAGGCCACACAGCTCCTCATAAGGGGCAAATCCAGGGTTAAATGTGGGTCTTCTCGCTCCCAGCCCTCTGCTTAGAAGACACCAGCTCACTTTTGAGATAAGAATTTAGGCACACAGGGAAGGTTTCCTCCAGCTGCCGGGGGTGGGGGGAAGAAAAAACAAACCTCCAGTGATTGTTTTTTGAAATTACATGCACCATGGATTTATTTATTTGGCTGAAATTTTGATTTTCTGGTCAGTGTAGTGGTCCTGGGAAGAACTAAAACATAGAGTCATACCAATCATTTACACCTTAGTATAAAATAGCTTATAAAAAAAAGCCTTACCTGAGAGCATGATCTGGTTGGGGAAGGGCAGTGATAGGAAAAGTTTGGGTGTAAGGTTGAAAGGCTACTACTAAAGAAAGAGCACAAACACTGGACAGATATGGGGGTAAAGGGTGAAATTCATCAACTTCGTATTGTGAATGGAGTTGTATCACTAGGCAGGGCAGAGTGTTTATGGGTCATCGCACAGAAAAGGAGCTTAAGAGCCAAGAGGGAGGGAATTATTCTCCTTCCTTTATCTGGTGTTAAAGACAAAGTCGAACTTTGATTTATTTGCTATTGATTTTATACTTCATATATGCTGATGGTTCCTGATTTATTTATAAAGTGTCCCTATGTTAGTTATATACTGTTCCTTATTTCAGCCCTTGCTGCTCTTGCACAACACGTAAACACAGTCATCTTTGGTTTTGCATTACCCTGGAGGAGCTAGATGGAATGCCTGCTTATAGATAATACGACTGCTCTGTTTTCATACACTGTCTTTCTTTTGAGTAACTCCCAACATGTTATGACATTTTTCTTCTTAATGTTTATTAAATGCCCTCAGCATGCTCAGTGCTCTTGAAAGAATATGAAAGACACAATTCTTGCCAATGAGAAACATGCATATTAATAGATGAGATACATAAACATGCTTTTAAAAATATATGAAATCCTGGGAAGGTGACAGATTATTTTGTTTGGATGAGGTAGAATAATTGAACAAATGCATACCACTCTTTATGTCTTGTCTTGCCAACAGAACAAAACAAAGCAAAGCAAAGCACAGAGATATCTCAGCTGACAACCTTCAGAACCATAAGCATGGAAGAGTTGGTACTTCAGTTAAGGCAGAATTCAACCATTTTTGACAAAATTAACTTTATTTCTATGATTCTCATACCAGAGATTTTGAACTACATAAAGCTCTAATGTTTGTAATTTTAGCAATTCAAGGAATCTGATTTTCATATTCATTCATTCATCAGTCTTTTCTCTGAACCTACTGTGTGTCAAGCCATGTACTGGGAGCTGGGAACAAAATGGTGAATAAAACAGATATGTCCCTGCCTCATTGAAGCATGCAGGTGGGACACAGACATGAAACAGGTAATTGTACTAATCAAAGCATAACTACTGTGATCTGCGAGATGACGTGGTAACGGGACCTGGCCTGGGCTGGGGAGTTTTGAATACATCCTACTTGAGGTGAGACATAGAGGATGAGGAAGAGGAAGTGAGGTGGAGAGGGTGGAGGTAGGAGAGGGTTTTGTAGGCAGAGGCAGCGGCTGTCATGGTACAGCCCTGGAAGTGACAAAAGGCAAGCGTGGCTGGGGCCCAGAGCACTGGGAGCAAGTCTGAGGTGAGGAGAGGTTGGGCAGGGCGACTGTGCCAGGTCATGCAGGCTCTGGAGGTCAGAGTAGGACAACAGTGGTCTTTATTCAATGTGTTCAATAAAGCATATGGAATAGTTCCTGGTGCTGCAAAATGTTGATATGGTGTTAGTATTCTGATTTACTTTTACAAGTATATTAATAAATCACATTAAATGTTAACTATTACTATTTAAGAGCAAAGGAAAGCTACTAAAGGGTTTTAGGCACGGGTATGACACATGCCATAGCCAAATTTTGTAACCGTATTCTGGCTACTGAGTGGAAGGCAGATGTGAGAGTGGAGTGTGGTGCAGAGGGCTCTGAGAAGATGAAGCAAGTGTATAGACATCGAACAGGATGCCAGAACAGACCCATCCAGTAGCCTGTGGCTCACTGGTGCATGAGGTACTTAACTTTGGTACTCAAGAGGTACTTAACTTTGAGGCTTTCTAAGTTGTACAAGATTGTATAAATACATAGCTAATTTTTCAGAAGTTCTGACTTCTTCAGTTTTGAATATGCAAGGGAGCCTAAAACTGAATCTACTACTTGGCCTACTTTGGAAGGCATTCAGTGTAGGCTATTAAGTAGCTTGTAGAATCAATCAGGAGGGCCAAGCTTTCCGAAATGGCCTCCGAAGCCATACCTCAGAATGGACCTCCACAAAGGCTGCTGCCTCTGCCTCAGTCAGGGAACTGAGGAATGAGGAAGCTACCCTCTGTAGCTCTTCTCCAATCTCCTACCAACAGAACAGGATGTGTAAACGGATGCCCAGAAAGCGAGCAACCAGACACTAAGACCTGTGCCACAACTACCGTTACACACGCCTCCAAGAGCGTGCCCTGTGATGCTGTAGTCTGCCTTTGATTGGTGGAACCTTAGTCATGTTCAGAACTGTAGCTTCACTGGGTTTGGCTTTTAGCTCTGCAGCATGGAAAGACTCACCAGAAGGATGTTGGAATGTCTCTTTTGAGCCCATCCATAAAATGCACCATGAAACTTAACTAAATTCACCCTGATGCTAGATAGTCAGCAAAGATTTTCATTTTACCACCTCCCACTACTAGTCTTACACATTTGGGCACTGTCAGAGAGCCTCAGTAGCCTTGTATATGAAATTGGAGGTAATGATATGTATCTTTTAGGGCTCTTGGAGGAATGAAGTTAAATATGCTAATCTGCAAAGGGACAGTAAGACGCCTGGCATAAGGTTGGCATTCAGTAAATGAGACACCAGTCAATCAGTGGGCACCGTTCTATAACTCCGTAAAGGACACGGAATCCCCGAAAGGTGGAGACCCAGTGGGCTCACTGCTATCGGGAGTGAGTCGCTGGGATAGATGTGGCCCGTGTGCCAGTCACATTGAGCTTTGGGAGTGTATCTGCCCCTGGAGAGGTAGGTGGGCTTGGTGTTTGTGCTGTGTCATTCACGTGTTGGTATTATTTCTTTCACTGTAATTAGTTTCATTTTAAAAATAATGGTGGCACATAAATGAAAGTTCCTGTTTTCAGTTTCTCAAGTGTCCTTCCTGAAGCATCCTGCGCATAGAAGCATAAATGTATTATAGATTCTTCTTTCTTTCTCCTACAAAATTAGGTCAGATTACATACCCATTTTGCACATTTAATTATTTATGACTGCATTGGAGATCAACTCATTTTTAGTTCATGTAGAGGTAATCTCCCATTGATGGCAGCTAGTTGTTTGCTTTTTTTTTTGCTTTTGCAAAATTTGCTCTAATATGCATTTTTGTATTGGGTTGGCCAACAAGTCTGTATGGTTTTCTTCTGTAAAATAAAAGAAACATTTTTCATTTTCACCAATAAGTTTATTGATTTGGATATTTTGAGTATGTCAGCTATCTCCCACGTGGTTTAACATCGATTGTTCTCAATTAATGTCTCGATTTGATTGCTATAAGCTTCATCTGGTCTACCTGACCGTGGAGCCTCGTCCAGTGAGAAATCTCCAGCATGAAACTTCGAAAAACACTTTTGACACATTTGATCAGTCACAGCACCTTCTCCATATACTGCATAAACCTTTTTTGTGTGTGTTTCAGTTGCATTTTTAACTTTATTGAAATAACAAAGTATAATATGCTGAAAATGTTGCTTATTTTCTTCCATCTCCAACATTAAAATGGCTACACAAAAATTCACCAATACTGATATATTTTGTTTTTTAAATGCATGCTGATATGCCAGCTGTCACAATATAATCTAACAAAATTTTTTTGAATGAAGTTAAAGACAAAAAAATGAAAAAAATGAAAAAAAACTTTTTGACCAACACAGTACATAAGTGACTATATTTGTGGAGTACATTTTTAGATGTGGGAAGGGTGAGTCAAAGATTAGTTACTGTGTATAATTTTACTGTTGTGACCAACTTGCTCTCACAGCCCTGGTCCCAGGCAGTGCTCTTTACCAACCATGTGTAAGCCGCATTTGTGCCTACATCCCTGCCAATAGCATATCACCAACTCTTTTGACTTTTGCCAATGAAATAAGGGAAGTGGAGAGGTGATACCAGGGTAGACCAAGAGGAACCCTAACTAAGGAATAGGGGGGAGGGATTAACTAGAGGGTAAGAGATGATATTTATAAGGGACCCATTTGCTAGGGACAAGGCAATGACTGACCAGGGAGTTCAGCTGTTACTGGAGTCAATCCTTACTATGACACTCGCCCATAGATATTATTATCCCCCATTTGACTGTGATGCCCGTCTCTGTCCACTATCCCTCCTGTGTTCTTTTTTTTTACATTTGAGGGAGCCATGGCCCAAAGAATGTATGTGATGTACCCAAGATCCCAGAGCAAGCTAAGTCAGGAAAAGGGTTCCATTTTCTATCTTTCTATATGTTACATCAGGCCACGGTTCCAGTTTGTACCAGTGAGGCCACAAAGGGTTTGAATATGGCATATTTTGTCAAGTATAATGCATACTTTTTTGCCCAAATTTTTGAGGGAAACATAATGCACATTATACATGGGTGCTACTAATTCCATATCTATATAAATGTTTTTAAATTCTTTATTTATGCTTATGTGTTAAAAGTATAACTCTAGAAAGCAATAACAATATCTATGTGCAAAATACCACCCTTGAATATGATAATCAGTTTTGTTTCTAAATATAAATATATACAAAACTGAATTAAAAAATTAAAACAAAAGATTTTTTTTCCTGAAAGTTTGTGCCAAAAATGTGGGTGCGCGTTGTATATGGGAGTGCATTATACACACAGCAGAATATGGTTATCTTCAGGGTGCATTTCATTTATAGTTTGAGCTTAATAGTTAAGTTGAACTCCCTTACTTCCTATAATCAACGAGGTTCCATGATATTTGAGTGGACATGATCTTAAACACACTGGCAATTTTCACACTGGTGATAGGTTTTGTGTAAAGTTCTTCCTCAGCGATCCTAAGTTCCTTTCCACAAGAAGTACTATTTTTCCCAAGGAGCACTCTTGGCAACACACTCAACTTTTTGAGCTTTTAATATTTTCATATAAAGTATTACACACCCCCTTGATTCTGCCCTTCGGCCTCTGGAATCTTAACATCATCAGCCTGTCCGTCCCTCCTGAAACACGGTTGGAGACCAGCGCTGGCAGTGGCGCCCTCTTCCTCATTGTTGGCTGCTGTTTCAGAGTCCAGGGCCACCGAGATTAGAGGTTTCAGCTGGGATTTCCTTGTCTTTGTTCCATATTTGTGTTCAGAGTCCAGGATCTTTTCTGTGTACATCCAGGCAGTTTCCACTTGAATAAAAAATGTGAGTGTGAGACTTCAGACCTTCAAATTTAATGAGGATTAGGGACATTCAATTAGTGCAAGTCCCAATGGGGAGATAACTCTTAAATGGCACAGAAATTAGGTTGATCACCCTTATCAGGAGAGATGGGCAATGACTGAGAATGCGATGGAAATAGGAGAATAAGAAATAAATGTTTTATCTGGAAAAATTAAAGTGGGCCAGTGATTTTTTTTTCAATTTTTGAACTCTCTTGGAAAACATCCTGGTGATGGTCACATGCTTTTAGGGCAAAGTCATGGTGTTCTGGAGAAAGGTCCATTTGATGTATTGCATTTGCCCAAAGCAAGGAAAATGTCAGTATCAAGGAAGGGAATTTGAGAGCTGCAGTGATCTCAGAAATTAACTAGCCCAAAGTCCAATTTTACAGAAATGAAAACTGAGACATAGGAAGTATATGTGATTTAGCCAGGAAGCCAGCTCTGGGGAGTGTCAGCTGGACCTCCAAACACACTCTGCTGTCTTTATTCATTGTTATTGTTCGATTTCCATTATGGGATCACATTTCTTAATCTTCCAGGAGAATACAGTTGTTTGGGATTTTGTCCATTTGTTTTCCTGACGTGGACAGGGACTTACTTTCAAAGCTATCCTAAACAAAACTCACTGTTTTGTACTGAAGAAGGGAGTAGCCCTGACTGGTGTGGCTCAGTTGGTTGAGCGTAGTTTCACAAACTGAGAGGTCACCTGTTCAGTTTTGGGCCTGGGTTGTGTGTTCGGTTCCCAGCTGGGGCATGTATGAGAGGCAACTGATTGATGTTTCTTTCTCACATTGATGTTTCTCTCCCTCTCTTTCTCTCTCCCTCCCCTTCTCTCTAAAAACAAATAAATAAAATATTTTAAAAGAGAGAGGGAACAGGGTACACAAATAATAAGCCTAATTTGTTAAAGAAGTGGTTGAGATGAATTGGATTGAACTATTTTTACACGGGAAGCTTAGTTGATTAGTAGAAGGTATGATCTTTGTTTTGTTTTTGAAATGGCCAACTTTTAGTTGTGTGGTAAACAAAAAAAAATGCTATGTATTTATACTGTCTACTGAAGTCAGGAAACAAACGAAGTAGTGTTTTCTTTGTGAATGATCAACTGCTTGGGACTTGTTTCAAATAAATGATATAAATAATCTAACAAGGTCCTTCACTGTACATTTCTCAGAGCAAATAGAATGTAGTATGTTTTTATAACCAGATAGCTATTTGACTTTTTCTCTTTCCCACATTTGGATATAGATTGATATAGCATTACTTAAAATGCTGCATATAAATTAAACATTAAGAGGGAGCTATGGAGAGGCTTAGCCGCCCCATTATAATCTTCAAGTCCGTAGTCACCGCCTCAAGGACACTCCACTTCATATCGCGTGTCCTCCCTTTGGAAAGTGATCACCAAGGTTCAAGTAACATTTAAGCAGAGCAGGCAACTGCATAATTTATGGCCCTGTTTCTGTTTGGTGTTGTTATTTTAATGAAAAACAGGAAAACAAGATTTTTCTTACATTAATTCTCTTTTGTTCTTTCCCTCCTGTCTTTGCAGATCGGGGCCCTGAAGGACTATTACCACTTCTACCACAGCAGGACGATTAAAAGGTCAGTTCTCTCGAGCAGAGGAACCCACAGTTTCATTTCAATGGAACCAAAGGTAAGAAGAACCAGTTGGGCGGGGACCAAAAGGCACAGCTTCTGCATTTTTCATTGGTAATATCACACTGGGAACTGATGACCAGTATGAAGGCTCAAATTTCAAGGGTTGTCATACTATCCTTTGCCAGTGTCTTTGCTTTCTCTTCAGACAAAAGTAGGCAATGGCTTGATTTTTTTTTTTGAAATGCCATTATTATTCCAGTTGTAGAACAGCCCGAGTGTATCGTAAGTATGGGTTCTCTTGGAGAAACGAGAAGGGACGTGTGTAGGAGAGAGAGAGAGGTTGATTGAGAAGTATCGAAGTACTAAGAATACCACACACTCTTACCTACCTATTTACATACAGATCTGAGGCTCTATCTGAACTCATGAGAGGGGTCTCCTCCAAAACCCTTAGGTCAGCCCTTAGGTCGCCATGAATCCTCGAAGTTTCAGCTGGCTTTGAGAGAGCCATGCCCTTGGCAGCCCATGGACTAGACCGCGTCTGGGACAACAGGAATGCTGAGCCCAGCCGGGATAGGGTCTGGCTCCTGCCCTCTGGGCTCATCAGGTGTCTTTCTTCCACATTGTCTTTACATCAAGTCCCCTTGGGTTTTCCAGACAGCATATCCCTGGGACAACCTAGGAGGAGATAGGATATGTCCAAGTCCTCCCACTTCGTTTTTGAGAAATGGAACAGCTTTAAACTGGACAGTAGGGAGCTGAAGGGCATTGGGGAGTAATGGACTACTCACTGGAAAGTGGAAGTCTGAGGGGGAGCTAAATGTCCTTACTAAGTTAGAGGAGGACCTGACTCGGGCAGAGAACTATTTGGCCTCCCAGATGTGGCCGGTAAATAGAAAGAGCGGCTCTCCCATCCTGCCTCAGTTCCACTGTGGGCTCACTTTATTATTTACTGATTAGGGAGGGATATTTTTCTCCACTATGATTTGGGTTTGCCATATGAGCTTATTTTCAAATAAAGTGGTGAACAAGTCCCTGCCAGTGAGCATCTAAGTCCTACCTAGAGATTCTTGGAAATTTTATTCCTTTTTTTAAGCAACAAGGTCCCTATTTGAATTAACATGCAAATCAGTTTTGCATTTTGGAGTCCTGCCCTCTGTTGTTTACCTTGGTTCACCTTATTTAATTTTTTTCTGGAATATTATCGCACAATATTCATGACTATGAAATTGCATCTTGGTGGTGGTTAGAAAAAGCCCATCTGCCATAGACCCCAGTTTTCTGTGGGTCACAGGAACTTCCCCTAACACTTCCACTCTGGTCGCCTGTGGATTGTAATTTTCCCCCATCATCTCTCTTCACAATTAAATGTTTTTGGAAAAGCAGTCTGTTATGATGTCCTTGAATTAGCTAAACTTGTGAAGCAAAGTCATGTTTTTTATGTTAAGTAACTTTTTTGAAGCTTTCTAGAACTTTGATAGTAATTAAAACGATTCCAACTCCAGATGTCCTTGCATCGTCAATGTGAATTTGAAGAAACCAAGCACTAGTTGGTTTGGGAAGTAAGAATAGAATGTAAGGAGATACTGTGTGCATGATGAAGGATTTGCCGAATGTGGAGCTATCGGATCCTTACTGTTATCTGGGGGATCTTGGTCTAAATTTCTTCTTATCTCAGTGCATTAAATAGCTTGCGTGGGATCCAGCAGAGACCTTGGATGCTGGGACACACAGTGCTTGGAATATGTGCCCTTCCTCACCCAGTCCGGAGGAGCAGGGTCATTTCAGGCCAATTCTAGAGGACATGATCAGTTCCCTTTCCTCCTCAATAAAAAGAGCAACCCAGGGAAGAACCATATCTGACTCTTCATTCTGATGCCTCCTGCCCCTCATTCACACCCAGCCGTTTATACAAGACGGTCACAATGCTACCAACTTTGTAAATAGAGTACCGCAGATTGGGGATTGCCCACAATATTCAGATATTTCTGTTCATTAAGTCTGTTCATTTATTCATTGGCCATATCTTGAGCCCCTAATATATGTCAGGCCCTGTGTTAGGCTCTGGACATCTGGAGATAAAGCAGTATCCTCCTCAGGGAGCTCACTGCAGGGTCTCCCTCAGCAGCTTTCAGGGAGACCCAGGACATTACAGTGCTTCTCAGTGTTGGGGGTGGGGTGCAGGGGAGATGGGGTCCACCATATTCCTTCTCCTTCACCAGTGCCTTCCTCAAAAACCTCAGACCTGCTTAGGTTTTTTTTCCTTTTTAATTCTGAAAAAACTTTCTGCTTACCGAGAAGTTGCAAAAATGTTATGAAGCATTCCTCTATGCTCTTCCCAGAGTCCTCAAATGTAGACATTTACATTTTACCATATTGACTTGATTATATTCTCTCTGTTCTATTTACACACGTACGTACATGTGTGCACATGTATGTATGTAGGTATATATGCATATACATTTTTCCCCGAAAATTTGGAAGCAAATTATAGACATGATGCCCCTTTAACTTTAAACGTTTCACTGCATATTTACTAAATCCAAGAACATTCTTTATATAACCAGAAGTACCACGGTTAACACTCTGATAAAAATCTGGGTATTAACATCAATATTATTATCTAATCAACAGATTTCGTGCAAATTTTGCCAGTTGTCTCTGTTCTCAGCCAGGATCACATTTAGTTTTCATTTTGCTTGAGTGCCCTTTGTATACTCAGTCATCCCTCCTTCTGTTTTTATTTCTTTTTCTTTCAGGAGCTATAGCTTCTTTGAAGATTCCAGGCCAGTTATTTGGTAGCCTATCTAATCGGACGATTAGGTTCAGGTTTAGCAGGAATGCCAGGGAAGTGCTGTGTCCTTCTCAGTGAGTCACATCAGGAGGAGCCTGGTGTCCATTGGTTTTTCACTCATGATCTTCACTTTGGGCACTTGGTTTTCTCTTCTTTAAGATGACTGTTTCCCCCTTCCTAATTAATTTTTAAGTGTTTTCTAGGCAGATACTTTGAGACTCTGCAAATTTCCACGGGTTGACTTTGTATTTTTCACTCCCAGCCACCCACTGGGAATGTAAAGCAAGTGTCAGAAAACTGGCTTTCTTAGGTGGGTCTCCTTTTCTTTAATCTTGGGCCGTGTGTGATTTGGGGGGGGGTGGGACCATGTGGCGTGGCTTGGTGTGAAAAAATGGCCATGTATGGAGCTGATTTTGATTGCCATTTTCTCAAGAAATGGAAAATACACGCACTAAACAGATCCTGGCTTTTACTTGCAATAGTAAATGGCATGGCTCCTTTTTCCTCCTGCCTTTGTTTTTACTTAGAGGGTCTTAAAGAAGGGAATCCACAAGTAACAACATTGTAAGAGCAGCCCTTCTTTGCTAAGAAAGTGCTGCGGCCAGTTGGGGCACATGATCCAGGAGAGCAAGAATAGCCGGGTCCCGGATGTGAACATTATGTTATGATTAGCTTCTGAGATGCCAGAGATTCACACGCATCTAAGATAGCATCACTGGTACAGTGAGGACAGTTTTGCAGATAGTGCTGGGATAATATTATAGCTGTCGGATCAGTGAGTCTGACAGTTTTCTTATCTATACAATCTTTCTTTTTACCTGACCAACTTTTTCCCAAGAGACCTAAGCTAAATTTCAGAAACAATTACCTTGAGTTAATATGCTCAGAAGCCTCTCACTAATCTGTTTAGAAATCTTTGCCCACTCTGTGGCATTTTGGTCGAGGAGGGTGTTACCCATATGTGTGTTCTGGAACGGAAGTTCTTTACAGCTCTTTAAGCTGCCCATGCAGACCTGGGTGGGGGCGGAGGAGATGGTTTTCTTTCATTATCCTTCTCACCCAGAACAAAAAAGCCAGAACACTAAATTTTCTATTACAGTGGCTCTTTAAAATAAAACAAAATTAAAAAAAAACACAGAAGCTGCCGTGAAGTTAGGCACCTGTGTCCTATCCATGAGTAGTTACGTAAGCACAGCAACTTTTGAGCATTAGATTTATCTTGAAGGTTCTGGCTTTCTAACCTCTTTTCTGAAATATTTTCTGTCTTCAAATCTACTTACAGATTTCCCCCCATCTAGGATAGAATCATGCCCCACTGTGGGATCACAGATGGGCACCTCTCCTATCTTGTTTCTTTTGAAAGTTCATCTTTAGTCAACTTGCCTCATCACGTGGATGTGAATGGCTGTGTATCCAAATTATGGGAAAAAACTATACCTACAATATTATTTACCACAGAATCATAGGCTCCTTAGAATTAGAATAACCTCTTTCCTATCCAGTGCTAGCATCCTCTCCATCACACGCCTAAGAGGAATTTTTTCAGGTTTGTTAAGCGTGGCCAGTGACAAAGCGTACGGTACTGAACAAGGCAAACTTTTCTATAATGGAAGAGATTTAACTCGTTGAGTTATAATCTGCCTGTATCTTCTATCCACTGGCTCCACTTTTGCTATCCAGGCTTAGGTGTAACAGCTCGGTAAATATTTGAAGCCCCTCACTTGTTCTCGAGTAGCACTTGTCTCTCAGTACATGTGGCTCAGAATTAACTGCAAGGCTTTAGCTGCCAGAGATATGGCCTGTTTGCTACATTTATACATAAACCTTTTCCTCTGAAGAGAATTTTAAAGCAGAGCATTTGTAGAATGACAAACAGAGGAGTATAGAAGAAGAACAGGAGGAGAGAAATGAAGTGATTGGAGGTGGTTATCAGGATAAGAGAAAATCAGACTTGTGAAAGAAGAAAGGGAAGCTCAAGTTCCTCACTAGTCCAAGTTAGTTAGTACCTGCTGTGCCAAAGATTTGATTTTCAGATGATTGGAGTTTCTCTTTTTGCCTCAAAAGTGAAGGACATGGGATGGACGGAGTACAGGAGTACCTCACTTTACAAAGCAGTGTTCCTGAAAAGTTGTGCAAATCCAGTTCTTATCAGGAAGATCCCATCCCCATGAATTCACTTTGTAATTTCAGAATGATTTTATTCTCCACTGCTGATTGATCTGTGGAGACAACCAGTGCATGAGGTAATGTCTTTTTCTTAACCCCGAGATAAGCCATTCGGACCTTTGGAGGTAAAGAAACCTTATCTAGTTGGACACAAATGCTCAGACAGTCTTACCTGGGTCCCATGCATGAGTTGCTGCCATGCTTTTATATTAATCCAGTTCCACTTGGCCTGATGCAGCTGCAAATTCTGTTTCACCCTGACTTCCTCTCACCCCACCTGCCCTCATTCCAGCGGGTGCTCCTGGGGGCTGCTTTCTTTAGCAGGTTAATTTTCTGCTCTTTGGTTTTAATGTGATAAAAGCTTAATGGTTGGACTTTGTTTTGTGAAGTGCAGTTTTATAATGTAACATTTCAGGGCTTGTGCTCATCCAGCCTCTGGGATGACTCTGGTGTGTTGAGGAGGGATGAGAGGCTGTGCTCCTCCAGGCAGGTACCTGAGGCTTTGTGTTCTCATATATGTCGTAACTGGGTGATTGTATATTTGCTTCTCGGCATTGCACCAGTAAACAAAAGTAGTTACCAAATACCTTGAATTCTTCTGGAAGCAGTGTGGGCTTGGATCTGACGATGAGCAGAAAGAACATGGACATGTTGGCCAAGGGGCTAGTTGGGAGGGTCTCTCTTGTTCCAGGCTACTTTCTTTACCACCTTTTTACCAGCTATGAAATGCAATTATTACAATTTTCTGTCTTTAGCTTTCAATAGCACTTCTGGATCTTCAAAAACCCCACTTGAATGTATAGATGCCTAGGTGAAGCATTTTAGCTGTAAGTTTGCAACTTTTGATACGTTTATGGTAGCAAGATAGCTAGGAGTGTGGGAGGGATAGGAGAAGGTGTGGGTTCCACCATCTTCTTTACCTCCCCTTCGTTTCTGTCTAGTTTCCAACCTCCCAGCTGTCTGATGGTCTGAAACCAGAGAGTCGGTTTGCACACGGCTGGGTTATCTGACGGGAACGTTTGGGTCATGACCCAAATCCCTTATAGTCAGTAGTGAATTAAAAAAAAATTCTCAGCTACTTTGGAAAGGTTGCCAAATTTTTATTAGAGAGTCCTTAGCACTACTTCATTTTGAAAGGTTATAACCCCGCATGCCTACAGCAAGGGTGCAGATAACAAGAATGAGTGAGAGGGGCCAGACATAAAATAATTGGGCACATGGGAAAGTGCAGCGCCTTTCGTGTGTGTGATGGAAGAGATACCACTCAGCTCTCCCGTTGTCGTCCTGTGGGCAAGCTGACTCGGTGTCACCAACTCAAAAGAACTGGACCATCTGGGTTTTTACATAACGTTTCCCAGTTTTGAGAGTTACAAGTAATTAGAAAGTTTTAAAATATTTGTGTGGACTAAAGAAAACCCATCTGAGGGGAATCCCAGTTTGTGCCCCTTGAGGAGGCTGTGTCAGGAGAGAAAGGAAGGCGCGAGAGGCGATGTCAGCACTTGTGTACTTTGCTTTGTTCCCCTTCACCTGTCACCTGTTTGGAGGGGCTCAGATGTGACTGTTCTCCGTGGTCTAGTCTCCCAACTGAAGTACCGATATCTTGAAGGTGGAAATGACAGGCTCAGGTTATTTAAGTTCTGAAACAAAAGCTGCTGTGAGTGAAGGGACGGTGGAGGAGCTCCTTCTAACTGTTTTTTAATGTTTTGTCCCATTTTCCACTGACACCTATTACTGCACAGAGAGAAACAGTCTTAACCGAGAGTGAAGGTTGGAGGTGACAGGATGAAGTCAGAGGACAAATGTCCAATGGAGTGGCCATGTGCAAAGAGGAAGAGGGATTTGATGGGGGCAGGGAGAGATTATGGATTTTACATGTTACTTTAGCCACCTGAATGAAAGGTACTACATGTAAAGGCTTTGTTACTTGTTTAGTTAATTTAATACCTCTACTGTGTGAAATTCCAAAAAAGGAGGTGCTGGATCTAGAAAATGTAGGGTAATGACCACATTCTAAATTTCTAGGTAGGGTTTACATTAGTCTGGATTACTTACAACAGAATACCGTACACTGAGTGGTTTGTAAACAATAGGAGTTTATTTCTCATAATTTTGGAGGCTAGGAAGTGCAAGAGCAAGGCACTGGCAGATTGATGTCTGGTGAGTGCCTGCTTCCTGGTTCACAGGTGGTGGTTTTCATGTTTCACATTTCCATGGCGGAAGGAGCACGCAAGCTCCAATCCCATTCATGGGGGCTCCACTCTCATGGCCTAATCGCCACAAAATCTCCGCCTCATCATACCATTCTATTGAGGGGGGGGCCTTAGGTTTCAGTTCATGAGTTTTGGAGGAATACAAACATTCAGCAGGTTTTAACAAGGGAATTTTGGGACCACAGGTCCTATTGAACCTTTGGGGAAATTAGAATAAAATAAGTAAGCAAACCTAGTGAATAAGTGAGAACAGCAAAGAAAAAAAACAGCAACAACAACAAAACCCAAAACCATGTTGCCTCATTTTGAAGATAAATTATACTGATTCATGTATTTATTGTAATGAATGCAAGGGTAAATAAGAAATCCAATTAAAGCATCAGCATTCAAAAGGCCTGATTTGTTGATAATGTTGTGGGCTTTGTTTCTCTGCTCAATTCTGCCAAATGTCAATCAATTCTTACAACATAAAAGGAGGCAATATGGTGCAGCGGAAAGAACTTTTGGATTTTGGTTCCTGCTGTGGTCTCTGTAGGGTGAGCACTTAACTGGTCTGTCAATCAAGTCTTTTTCCATTTGACTCATAATGGTTCATGCATGTACTTAGAGAAGTATATGGTATAATATAGTATAATGAGTTACATATACATAAAGATCAAAAGTATAGGTTAAATTCATAAAACAAAATAGTAAATGGCCATTAAAATGATGTTATAAATCTATACATACCAATGAGAAAGGTCTCTAAAATAACATGTAAAGTAAAAAAAATCAATATAAAAAGAACATATGTGTTCCCATTTATGTTTAAAAAAACCTGTGTGGTTGGATGCAGGGTAGGTTTGGAAGCATACACAAACACATTTAAAAACTCTTAATTACCTTTCCACACCATATGATTTTTTACAAAACTATTTATAGTGGAACTGCTTTTGTTGATGTCAACAGCACTTTGATATCTCAAATCTATCCTGCATATCCGGGGGATACATCTCTATTTCTCATCTGTTTCTACCTTTTACTTGACACGGTGGTCAGTCATTTTGTCCTTCTTAAAAAATAACTCTCTCAGTTTCCGGAGACCACATTCTCCCAGTTTTTTCTCCTGACTCTCTTGCACCTTCTGTCTTCATTGGTGGCACCTCCTCCACCTCACCTGTAAAGTGTGGAAAGCCCAGGGCTCACCGTTTTCCTGGTGTCCTTGCTTTAAATTTGTATCTCCTTCTCTCGCATACCTTACTTTCTCTAATCAGATTTCTAGGTAAGCATCTATAACAAAATGTGCCATATACAATACTTTTAATTCCTACTGGTCACCGTGGCCCTCAAGCCTTTTCCTTCACCATAAATAGTACTATGATTTATCCAGTTGCTGAAGCCAAGATTAGAACCCTTTGAAGTCTTGATTCTCACCCTTTTCCTTATTTCTCCACATGGAACCAGCAAGAGATTCTGCTGGGTTCACCACAAACTTTATCTTGAAGCTGTGAATCTGCAGACTTTCTTGTCCAGCTCAGCCACCCGCCTGGCTAATCCGCCATCAGCTCTGACCTGGACTGCAGCAGCTGCCTGCACTTCCGCTGCACAGCGATTCTGCACACAGGGTGAGCTTCTTAACATGTAAAAAGATCAAGTCTTTTGATGGCTTTCCATTGACTTTAAAGTAAAATTCAATTTTTTTCTTAATGATATTCTGGGGCCAACATGACCTGGCCTCTTCCTATCGCCTTTATTTAGTCTTTGATTTCCTCCATTTTGCTTATTTCACTCAACCACAGTGGTCTCTCTCTATCTCTTGAAACACTAAATTCTTTCCCGTGTTCCCTTTACCTGGAATGTATTGTACTTCCTTTGGTTTTTGAGGGGTAGATATCGTCTCATCTGTCACACATCAAAGCACATGTCACGTCCTTTGAAGAACCTTTTACAATCACCTTTGCTGACTGGAATAGAACCTTCATGTCATCTGCCCAGCTACTTTAATATGTTACATTTATCTTGGTTGCCTATCTGAATTCAAAACCACAGTGCTTCTTTATTTGGTTGTTGTTGGTCTTTCCCATCCAGGATCTACACTCACTGGGGGCCAGAGCTCCACACATCATGTTAACTGTGTATTTCCTTGAGTTTGAGTAATATCTGAGCCATAGAAGAACTTCAGTAGAGGAATGAGTAAATTAATTAATAAATAAATGAATGATATTTTAAAAAATAATTTTATAGGAGAATAAACAATGAAGGCAATAATAAAACTAACAATTATAATTTTCTCTTAATTCCCTTCGAACATAAACCATTTTGTGGTGACGCGCGCAGTACTGTCTTGCTTTAGTGTGGACATGGGAGCAGCCAGCTGGAGAGACACCACGTGGCCCAATGAAAGAGGCATGTACTGGCCTGGGTACTTGGATTCTGGTCTCGGCTTTACTCCTCAGTTCCTGTTAGCACGTCACTCCTCACTGGGCTTACTTCACTAATAAAACCATGGAGCCGATGAACTATTTCCTAATGTTCCTTCCAATCCATTAATTCTCATCTTGAACCAATGTCACTTGTGATTTCACTGTTGGTCCAAGTTGCCCAGCAAATGCACCCTTTTTATATTCTCTGTTCTCGTGTCTTTTCAAACTTCCTTCTTGTACCTTCTGCCTACAACTTAGAATATTTTTTTGCATATTCAATTCTCCTCTAGACACTGTTTTGCCTGAGAGAGCTGATTTTGCAGTTAGACTTGAGATTACCCTGGTCATTCTTGAAACAGATACAGTCTTTACCTACTCAGCAGTGCTCATGATAGATGAGGAACAAGTAATATTGCTGCTCTGTTTTCACAGTGCATGCCTCTCACTGATACAGGAGTCTGTAATGAAACCAGTAATTACTATTACTGATGTTCATGAATTCCAGAAGGCAGTTCTGACTAGCAAAAAAAAAAAGGTTTTCAGAAACAATATAGCAAGTTTTAAAAAGGCCAGCTATGGAAATTAGAAAGTAGAAATATAGTAGGAGGGTGGTGGTGCTGGTGGAGATGGGACATAGACGAGGCCAAAACTAAAATCAGATGGAATCAAAGATGAACACAATTGATGGAATTTTTGGTGGATATGTATAGATTTTTTAATCCATTGGCAAAGCTAAGCAAGCATTTTCATGTATGAGTTTGTCAGGCTGCCATCTTCCCTTCCCCTTCCCCAAAAAGTACAAAAGAGCAGCGGAGTAAGCAGGTGGGTAAACCGGACAGTGTCCCTGGTGCACATTTGCTAGGCCCCGCTCAAGGGCAGCCTTTGCTGTAGATGGAATATTACAATAACGTCCCTTAAGGTCTGGATGTGCTTTGTAGACTCATCCCTTGGATGAACCAGAAGCCCGTTTTCAACCTGTCTATCCACAGAGAGAAAATGATAAAAATGGAGACTGTCTTGAAGGATTGGGGAAAAAATGGATTCGTTCCTTAAGGCAGGGAAAACTGAAATCTCCCAGGAATAAAGTAGCATGAGAGAGAGATCTGGAGTTCAATATTCATTTGCTTGCTTTCTCCATGGATAATTTTTAATGCTTACTGCATAGAAGATACTGAGCTAGACACCAGCTGATAAGGCTAAAAAAGCTGACCTAGTCATTGCCCTCACAGAGCTTATCATCTAGCCAAATGTAAAGTCCAGGCCCAAAGCAAAAAAAAACAAAAAAAACCCAAAACATCGTTCAGCATCAGTTCCTATGTGTGTTATGTGATGTTCAGTTTGTTCTGACTCCTGGTGTCCCTGTGGACCGGCGGTGTCCAGGTTGCCCGTCCTCAGCAGCCCTGCTTGGCTCCTGTAGACGCCTGCCTGTGACTTCTTTTATGGAGTCAGTCCATCTCTTACATGGTTTTCCTCTTTTCTTACTGCCTTCTGTTTTCCCCAGCATCACTGTCTTTTCCAAAGAACCCTGCCTTCTCATGTTGACGTGCCCGAAGTAGGGCAGCTTTGGTTTTGTCATTTCTGCCTCTAACAAAGTTCAGGCTTAATTTACTCAAAGACCCACTTGTTCGTCTTTCTGGCATATCCATAGAACTCTTCTCCAACACCATATTTCATGTAAATTAATTTTTTATCAGCCTTCTGCCTTGCCGTCCAACTTTCACATCTCTATATCATGACTCGGAATATGAGGGTATGGATGATCTTAGCCCTGGTCTCTAATGCCACATCTTTGGTCTTGAACTTTCCTGATTCTTCCATTGCTGCCTTTCTTAGTGTCAGCATTCTCTCGACTTCTTGGCTGATGTCACCATTTGAATTGATGGCTGAACCAAGGGAGGGAGAATCTTTAACAGTTTCAGTGTCTTTATTGATAATTAGTTTCTATACCCATACCCAGTGTTAGCAACACTGTAAAGCTGAGACTTTTAAAGGTATCAATAAATATTTTTTTAAAAAAACTTTTCACTAACACATCTTAAGTTTATAGTTATACCTATGACTGCCAGATAAAAAAATAAAAGTTTAGTATGAGCATGTCCCAGATACTGCATGGGACAACTTATAAAACATTATCTGTTTTTGTGAAATACAAATTTAACTGAGTATCCTGTGTTATTGGTAAGTCTGCCAACCCTAATTTATACCTAGATCATTTTGAGATAAGAATTAGGGAAAAAAAGTACCGATACTGGGACATTGGTACAGGCTGTGAGGCATGCCTAAGGGAAAATACTGACCCAAATCCCAGTGTCCCACAACAAGAGTAAGTCAGGAGAGTTACCACATTCCCTATACCATGAAGTACTGCTTGGAAACATTAGCAGTAAGAAGGAACCTGTACAGAATAATCATCATTTATTTTATCATATATATATATTGGGACATTTAGATTGGTTTCCAAGCATATAATGGTATCCGTAATCCAGCTATTAAGTGCTCCTCACCCATGCAAATTGCTTCTTTGTTGTTTGGTAGAAAGACAGACTTTCAACCTCTTGTAAGACATTTCCGGAACACTACTGCTGCTACTGTATCTTCTCCTCCTTCTCCTTCCCCTTCCCCCTCCTCCTTCTCCTCCTCTTCCCCCTCCCTTCCCCTCCTTCTCCTCCTCTCCCTCCTCTTCCTGCTCTTCTTCTTCTTCCTCCCCCCTTCCTCTTTTTTCCTCCTCCTCTTCCTCCTCCCCTCTTCCTCCTCCTTCTCTTCCTCTTCCTCTTTTTTATTGAACTACAATGAACTATAACATCATATTAGTTTCAGGTGCACAATAATGATTCAATATTTGTATACCTTGCAAAATGATCACCACAATGAGTTCTAGTTAATATCCATCACCATATGTAGTTAAAATTTATTTCTCGTGATGAGAACTTTTAAGATCTACTCTCTTGGCAACTTTTAAATGTGCAATACAGTATTGTTAACTGTAGTCACCATGCTCTGCTTACACTCTCCTTGGTTCCAAGAGACAAAGCCAATTTTCCCTGTGTACCTGACCCTCAAACCTCCATAACAGGGTGTGTGTTGAAGATTGGGGGGAGGGGCACTACTGGTAACCTAGGAGCTGCCACACCAAGGACATTTTAAATGAAAGTATCTATTTAGCAGCCTTCTGACCGGCAGTCAGCTTTCGGATCGAATGCTTACAGGCAGAGCAACACGATTTGAAGATCTGTAGATTTCGGAAATACTGTAAGTGGTGCCGTTGTAGCGGTGCTCCTTCACCGGAGAACGTTCCAACTCCACATGCTTAAGTTCTAACCAGTAGTTAGTATTAACTGATTAGAGCAGGGTCGGAAGTCCAGCCTGGCACGGAATTAGAGAGGGCTGAATTACCCCAGAGGGCAAAGGCTCCATGTATAGACAGACCCCAGCGAAGAAGATAACGAGATGAATCACCAGTTCATAAAGCTGGCTCTTTCCGACTTCAAGACTACAGCTCAGACCTTGGGGAGCAATGAGATAACGCCACTGGAAATATAGACAGCACCCCCTATGTGCCAGTTCCAGCACCCGCACTGTGAGTTAACAGCGCTAAGCCATGCTGTGAGGGCCGGCTTCTCTCATCAGCAGTGGATATGTGGGCTCGTGCACAGCCTGGTGTGTCTGACTCAGGCTTGTAGTTGAACAAACCCTATGAAGTGACAGGCACAGCTCTGCATTTGTGGAATAATTTTCAAGCTTTGAGTCTGAATAATATGTGATATGACTAGAAAAGGATAGTCATAAGACGATGATACCTCACATCTTTCTAAAGAGTTAATGGCATATGGTTTTTATTAAGTACTCTAAAATCTTCATTGTATTTTGTATATATTTTAATTAGATTAGATTTCCCCAGCATTTCATTAAAATAGTTTTCAAACATAGAGCCAAATTTAGGAACTGAAAATGAATACCACAATACTTACCGCCTAGAGCCTACCATTTACATTTATATACTTCCTTTATTACAGATCTGTGAACCCACCAATCTTTCTTCAGCTATTAATCCATCTATTTTTTGATGCATTTCAAGCCAAATTATAAACATCAGTCCATTCTCCTTCCCAGATACATGCATGTCATTAATACATTTGTTTTCAGTGTTTTCTTTTGGTGTACAATTCACATACAACAAAACTCACAAGTGTAAAACATATAGTCCTTGAGTTTTGACAAATGCACACACATGGGTTGCCTGGACCCCTTCCAAGATACAGATCACTCCCATCGCCCACGAAGGTCCCTCAAGTCCTTTCCCAGTCGGTCTTCTCCACCTGGAGGCAGTCACTGTTTTACTTTTTTCTGCCATAAACTAGCTTTGAAGGGCTTAGTTCATTGCTTAAGGTATAATATACACAGAGTAAAATTTGCCCTTTATGATATACAGTTCAGTTAGTGTTGATAAATGTATACAGCTGTGTAACCACCACCACAATCAAGGCATCGAACAATTTCATCATTACTAAAAGTTCTGGGCTCCTTCATCGTCAACCCTCCCCCCATGCCCAGCCTCTGATAAACACTGATCTGTTTTCTGTCCTTACGGTTTTGCCTTTTCTAGGCAAATTATTTCATAGGAATGGAATAATATAAATATGTAGCCTTTTGAGTCTGCATTCTTTCAGTTAGCATAGTGCATTTGAGATTTCATCCATGAGGCTGTGTGTGTCAGTAGCTGGTTCCTTTTTATCACCCAGTGGTATTCTCTTGTATGGTTATGCCACAGTTTGTCTGTTCACCAATTTGGGTTATATCTGGTTTGGGTAATTATGAGTAAAGCTGCATTAAACTGAATGGATTATGTTTTTAAGTCTGCTATAAGGTTGACTTGCACTGTTCAGCTTTTGGTGTGTTCATTTGTAAATTCTTGATTGACTACCAGACACACAGCAAATGCATAATCAGGGGTTGCTAGAAGAATGAACTATACGATTTAGAAGAAAATTATTTAGGTATTTCCCTGCTATGAAATTGGCAGCTTGTAAATAAATCCAGGTTGTCAGTGTGCATTACAGTACATTTTGCATTTTGACTTTGGGAACCTGAGAAAAATATTATTAACTGAATTTCATTGTGTAAAATGTCTGTCACATGGGTGATTTTGTTTTCGAGTGGGTTTGGAGCATTTTCCTTTCCTGGGCAGGAGAGACGTTTTACTTTCCTATATTATCTCAGAAGCAAGTATATATAATCCACCCGTATGTTCTGAGCACCACAGTTAAAGATTTGATGGTGAAGAAGCAACACAAGTGCGAATGGGGAAAAGGGATGTGGGAGAGGGGAGGCTCCAAAAAATAGTAACAAGTCACCAATAAATATTGTATCAGGTTGCTATGTGACAGTGGTTACTCCAGGTCAGGCTGCGTTTCAGTAAGTCAGGTTGATGCAGGGTTTAGTTAGCTGAGGAACTGATGAAATGAGGAATTGCACCATAGGATTGTGCTTTTGTGTAGACCAGAGACTGGTGCCAAATGTAAGAGGCTGCTACCAGGTACCTCGTAGGATGAAACCTGCTTGTCTGTTCTTCCTACATTTTCCGTAAAATCAGAAACAATTTGGTAATTTTATTTACATGCATGCAGGCATGTGTATATGCATAATTATAATTGTGTTGGCGATAGCAAGAAAAAAGTACTTGCCTTTTTCATTTACTCAATTATTCAACAGAATATATTAAGCATCTCTCAAATCCTTAGCCGTTCAATACTGTATTTAGAATAATCAGACCTTAGTGAAAGGGAAAAAAAATGTGATTTTGTCACTATTATATGAATTCAGGGCAGAGATGGAATTTTAGGAGTGCTAGTAAAGTCCTATGGGATAAGCTTCCCTCCCTTCTTTGAGCTAAGAATAGAGAAGGAAAAGCTATTAATATTATAGAAAACTCTGTGTTCAGCATTACATGGGAAGATGTTAAACTGATAAACTTCAAGCAAGAATAAAAGACCATCTGAATAGGTTAGCAATTGGTAATTGTGTGGCCAAACAGTAGATGGTAACATATAAAAAAACCAAGCAATTTTGCAACATACATGATATTTTATTTCTAGAAACAGGCCTGTTTTCCTTCTCATGCAGAGTTTGTACATGGATTGTGAGATCGTTGTCAGGGAAGCATTTTTCTTTTTAGATACATTATTGTTCAGATGAGGTTCATCAGTCACTTTACACTCAAATAACATCAGTAATCTATCTCTGTGTTTGTAAACCTTGATGTTGCTTATGAATTTACGAGCTCGCAAGTTGCTTAATGAACCTCCTGGGAGGTGGGTAAGTGCATCCTTGAAGATCTCCCTCTCCCACTCCTGTGTTAGAGGAAGCTGATGAAGCGCCCAGGAAAATACTGTGATACTCTATCCTTATTAGAAGGGTAGCTTTGCTACAAAGTTACTGGATTCCAGTGTTTTGGCTTCTTTCAAGATCAAATTTACTCATAATTGTAGCTGTTACAATGGCAATTTGTTACACTTAAAATGCTTGCTTTCCAGAATTCACTATTACTGAGAGTGAAGTGAGAGTTTGACTGCACCCATCGAGTGGATTCAGACCTCAGGAAAACGGAAGGGGAAGGAAATAAATATACATGCATACCCCACGGAAGCTTCCAGCAGCCAAATCGATCCAGCACATGGGGAGTGCGACCTGAAAAGCTGCCCTTCTCTTTTGCTCTAGGGCTTTCTCCACTGGAGACCAGGTCTGTGCAGTGCTTACCAGGGAGAAAGTAAAATTATGAGAGAGCACACTGAGATTTTACTTAGTAGCGATTGCCTGTACATCTCTGAAATGCTATCTATTTGCATATCCTATCTGAACTATGAAGTTTCTCTCTCTCTATCCCCCTCTCCCCTCTCCCTCTCTCCCTTCCTTCCATTCTTTCTTTAAACTGGGTTGGAAATATTTTAAGTTGTACACTAAATATAGACTGCATCCTAATGAAAACTTCTACTGTATGGTTTAGGGTAATTCAAAATACATAACTTGAGGGAAATCTAATGTTTATGAGGTTCCTGTGACCTTCTGACCCTGGTGCTGTGGGATGCAGGACCCTTCTGCCATTTCATGCTCCTGACAAACTTGTGAAGAAGATTCACTTCCTTTTAGGACACAGACCCAGAGAGGCTAGGTAACCTTGCAAACCATGTGCTGTTTTCACTGCACCAGGCTCTGTTGTGGGTTTATTTTTCTTCTTTCTGACAAATATAAAAAGTAGGAGGATAAAAAGTAGCAATTAAGAAAGATTAATATTATTTAGGCTGGAGCTTTCAGGCATGGCTGAAAAACCAGCTTCCTTTCTCCCACTCTTTAAATCCCCTCTCACCAAGACCCACACTTTAAAGTCATTTTTAATGATTTAAGTAATTCTACATAGCTTAAAACATTTAAACTTTCATTTTAAACTGTAGCTTATAATTAACTCAATTATTAATACTTAATCACAGCCTGGATACTACTGCTGCTACTAAAAATGAGAACAAAAATCAAAATAAATACTTGCATGCTTATCATGTGACGAGGCCCTGCTTTATAGACAATAATTCCACGTTTCTCAACCTTTTCTTTCATTATTTTCCCCCTCAGGAGAAAACTTCAATTTAATTTCTCCATAACGAGAAAAATGAAATACTAAGGAATGAGTTTTTGTCAGACAGTTAAGTTTTAAAGGTGTGCAAACCATTCTAATGTCTAAGATTTTTTACACCCTCCAAGATACTATCCTTGTTGAGAAGGTGTGTACTAACTCAATTTGATGCTCCTGGAAGCCCTTTGAGTTAGGTAATGCTATCCATGTACCCATTTTACAGATGGGAGAACAAAGACCCTGAGTGTAAAGTGCTTGCTTAAGGCCCACGTAGGAGCTAAAGCTTCCAGGTTGCACCCTCTTCACCACTGCACAGCATTTCCTTCAACTCTTTACTCATTCTTCATGGTGGCTGCCTATCAAACACATTCTGCATGCAAAATAGTTATCTTTGGTGGCACTCTGATCACGTCTGTCCCAGTTGCCTGTGTGTTACCTCCTAGTTAACATACATTTGAATTCTGGCTTTGGCATTCTTTGTAATTCTCAGCGTAAATCCTTGACTCTCCTGGCTCAGCCCTTTACTAAGCTCTTCACTATATTATCTACTCTAATCCCCTTGATGACCTGTGGAATGAGTAGATGTTATTTCCCTCATTTTACAGAGAGGTCAGGGAGGAGCCACCAGATTAGGAAATGTGCCCAGGGCTCCAGGGCTAGTCAGCTTCTGCCCAGACCTGTTATATCCCAAAGCACATGCCTGTCCTCAGTCACTTCCCAGGTCATTTCCCACAGCAGTGTGAACTCTGGGTGGGCCTTCCACATCTCACCACACAGTAAACATGTATTGATATCATTCAAATGTTTCTTTGAAATAACTCTAGACCCAGGGACGAAATAGAACTTGAACTTGCCTTCTGCAAAACCTAAGAGATTTATAGAAAGAGTTGTGCATAATTTAAGGTACCAGCTACATAGAAATATTGGAATGCTAGCTAGAAGGCACAGCTGCCTGAAACTCAATTAAAAAGGAAGATAAAATGTCTTAGAACTTGGAGCAGGATTGCAGAGCAGATGCCGTTTTTTTCCTTGGTGGCCTACCTCTTTGACGTCTCCTCTCTCTCCTGTGTCTTTACATCTTTTTGGTCTCAGCATCTTCGTATCCTCTTCCTCGGCAAATCTCAGACTGACTCTCAAAGCCTTTGTCCACAAGTTATAAAAGATCAATAATAGCTTCGAGCATTATTTCTCCCCATAAGACTTGCAATTTGACAGAAATGGAAGCTCAGGGGATAAAATATTAAGGATGACAATTCAGACTTGGGGTGGGGAAACTCGAAGGAGGGCCTTACTAACTCGCTGGCACCCTCCCAGGTGGCTGTTGTGGATAGACTCAGGCCTGTTTCTCAGGTTATAGGTCAAATTGCGCTCTGGGTTCAGGGCATTTCCTGCACACACACCTTTTCCAAGACGTGAGCTGCTGTGCTGGAGGAAGCCCACCCTTTTCTGGTTCTTCTGTCTTGTTGTGAAACCAAATTTTGACTCAGTCCTGGCAGAAGGATGTGGGCCGAGTGATGAATGAGATGGCTTCTGCTCTTGGAGCCTTGGGGTGACTGTGGGTGGTCTCGTGTGCCTTAGTTTCTCCATCTGTTTCAGTGGGAAGGATCCTAACATTCTTGGAGATCGCAGAACGGAATGTGCTGTATAAACACCAGGCAGTGTTGTTACAATAAATAGCAAATTAGTGGCTCTAGCTTAAATTACCTACAGTTGATGACTTGTGGGTGTACTAAAGAATCAGAAATCATCACTGGGGAAAAAAATCCTTCTTCCTATTTTCCGACAAAAAGAGACTTTTGGGATTCCGGCTACCATCTGTTGAGAAACACAGCCCTGCTTCTCGAGGTGGAAGGCTGGCTGCTGGCTGCTGTGGAATCTGGAGCCTCCTCATTACCTGGCTTGTTGATATCTGCCTCAAGGCTTCTAACCTGTGTGTCTAGCTTTTTAGTTCCTAATTTTCACAAACCTCATCATTTTTAATTTAAAATGTTCTCTTGAATACATATTGCAGTATTAATATTAGCATCTCCTGTTGGGCAAGAAGAGATGAAAATGTCATTAATTGTCTAGCTTCCCGATGTAAACAGTCAGGTACACATCGAGAGTGATTGCTTGCTGGTAGTCGTGTGGCATGACTGTTTCTCTTAGTAGTTGTGTTTTGAGAGATTCTGTTCTCAGCATCCTCTGAGGATGCAGGAGTGGGCCAGCCAGTCCTCCTCTCTCCCCTGGTAGGGATCGTTTCTGAGACAGAGGAAGGAACAGTGACTTCGTGTCCAGACCCTAGTGGAGCTCAAGTGAAATTCGACACTTCTTTTGTACACTTGAAAAGATTATGTAAAAGTAACACATTTGGAACACTAAGTGTGAGGTCTAATTCGGGGTGAACCTAATGAGCTTTCTGTGATGCCTGGGTGATAATAACAACCTCCTGAAACTGTCCTGGAAGACACTTAGCTTTGACCCAGTCCAGGCTCAACAGTGGGCAGGACTTGACCTCTCCTAGTTGGGATAGAGTAGAATTCAGGAGTGGAGAATGAAGCAAGTTCATTAGTACATTTCACTCTGTATACTTAAAAGTGGCTTGGTCAGCCTGACTCTAAACAACATCTGGAGGGAATTCTGCTTTCTGAGCACCCAGGCATGTCCGTGGGTATGCAATATGGAGACAGGTTGGTCGAATGGGAAGATGTGAGGTGTAGAGGCCTAAGATGTAATGTGTTCAGGAACCAAGCCACTATATTACTATATAAGATTCGTAAGCTTGAGACACTCCGTGTCTCTGTTTATTCAGTTTTGCAGGGTTGTTTTGGAGATTGAGGTAGTTCATGTCTGTGGACGTCTCTGGGCCCTTGACGTGCAGTCAGAAAAACAAATTCTCTTTCATTTACAGTGAACATTTGGGCAAGTGATGTTAGTTTTATGAGCAAACGTTTTCTACATAAAATGGAAATGATAAGTGCTCAGAGTAGTGAGCAAGTTACAGAGGGGGATTTAAGCAAAAGACATGAACTTGAAAGCGGTGTATTTATTCCTTTGTTCCTTCAGTCAACACTACACGTCTACTTGGGACTTAGCAATCTAGAGGGCAGACAGCCATGGAAGCTGATAATCACGCACACTATTGTTAGGCCTTTGATGGAAGTGTGCCCACAACTCAGAGGGCGCATTGGGAAAAGAGTGTAATTATCTGGGGAACCTAGAGTATCTTCCCAGAGGAGGTGATACCCTTGAGTCAACCCTTAAGGAATAACAGTTGGCCTGTGGACAAGAAAATTGAAGTGGCACAAGACATTCTAAGGGAGAAGGCTGGTGAAGCTTCAGGCGTGTGATAGGGAATGGCATTGTTCATATCACATTTCATTTTGGCCGGAGCTTGGGTGTGAGGGGCGGCAGGTTATGTGGAGAGGTACAGGGAAGAGGCTGATAAGGTAGGTATCCTAGGAACCAGGTCGCAGTGCACTGCTTATTCTATACGGAAGCATTTTGGCTTCATCTCACATGTGCTGGAACTATAGAATATCAAAAGGTGATGCTACTGAGCCACGCTGAGCTGCACATGAAATCTAATACTCCCCCCGCTCCCCTCTCCCTGGTTAACTTCTTACATAGTGCCCCACATCCAGCAGTTGTCCACATTCCAGTGGTGGCTGGGCTTGGGGCCGACCCCGTGGCTATGGCACAAACTGAGATATTTGCCAGGCAAAGCTTAAGAGTCCTTAGGAGAGTCAACTCCCATTGGTCTCATTTGCAGCAATAAACATTCAACTTGAAAGACCATTTATTCAACACGCACCATGCACAGGGCACAGCTCTGTGCTAAGTGCAGTGGAGAAATAAAGATGAATGATAACAAAGCTGCCTTTTCTTGAGCACTAGGACGGGTTTGGCATGGTTGCAAGTGCTTTACTTGCATTGACTCATTTGAAAGTTCCAAAGCCCTCTGAGATGGGTGTTGTAATCCTTATTCCACATAGACCAGAATAAGCTGTTTTGCACACACAGCTAATTTTTAGAGGAGCTAGGACTCAGATGCGTGCCCAGCACGGAAGTCCATGCTCAAACTCCTGTTTTCGGTGTATGACGGAGACAGATGTGTACATGACTAACTGTGTATAAGGTGAAGACTTGGAGAGTGCAGGAGATTGTAGCAAATAACATGGGCCAGAGTTAGGGTCCTTTTTTCAACTGTAAAGTAAAAATAAAACTGACAAATCTCTTTTTTTGGCTTACATTTCTTAACTCATAAATCAGAAGAATCAACCAGAGCAATTGTCACATTCTAGCAAGCTAGCACACTGAAGGGGAAATGAAGGAGTGGGAAGGCGCATAGCATTAGTTTGAAACAACCTGAGGTCAGGGCAGTTCAGAGGACTAGACGTCCAAAGAAAGGAGTGAGAAATCTCAGATCTCCCAAAGCTCTGTGGGCCGCTAATCATGGAGAGGAAATGGGAAAAAAAGTAAGGCAACACAGAGAAACCATCAGAGGAAAAAAAACTAACTTTAACATTCAGGAAAAACAGAGGGAATGTGATCATGGCATGATTAAAATAAAGAGCAAATGGAAATTTAAAGCGCCAAGGATTGCAAATCAAGTCTTGTTAGTTTGTAGGCCAATTTATGCTTTTTATATATCACAGTTTTGCTTTTGTTTATTATTCCCCCAAATCCTGTTTACGGCAGCAGAGGAGGAGCAAAGGAGGTCACAGGTGAGACTTGGGCATCCTGAGGACCCTGCCCGGCTCTGCTCACTGATATCCAACAGCTGTTTCCCAGGTGCCTGCTGGCAGCTCAGTTCCCTGAGAGGTTCTGTGATAAAGTATAATCTCCCAGAATTTTGAGAGTGAAAAGGGGGCAGATGACGCCAGAATAACAGGTCTGAATTGCCATGGTCCTGGTCCAATGGGGACACCCTGGTCAGTGAGGAATAAGGCTCTCTCCAGCCCCGAGTTGTTGACTGGCCTATGAGGAAACTGGAATATGTATGCAGTCAATTAGAGTGAATAGTGGAAAAGTGGGAACGTGCCAAAGGACTGTATCAAGCAGCAAATGCCTAGGAGAAGAACGGCCTTTTGTTAATCAAGCGAATGAGCTCTCAGCTTAGTGTAGTGTCCCTGATTCCACCGGTTGTTGCTGTAGCTGAACTGAATGAGTCTTTGTGATTGGGCTGAGCCTGAAGTCCAGGCCTCAGAGCCTCTTAGTAGCCTTCTGTCCCCCTCGTGGCACAGATGGTGGGACTGCTGCAGCCCGACACGCGAGTGGTTCAAGATTGCACTGACTCGCTCCACGGTAATTTAAGCTTCAGGAGAAATCCAAGAAATATAAGGCTTTTCAAGGAATTA
>CM052540.1:38534445-38578974 GCA_028533065.1 Trachops cirrhosus | reverse complement strand
GAAAATGAAAAGAACATCCAACCTCTTCTTTTGTTGAGAGGATTAGAGACGACAGGTGGAGTACCTGGGACCGACATTGTGGTGCTTGTTGAGCAGATTGGCTGACGCTGGCGCTACATCGTTGCCCCGTCTCAAGAGAGCATGTTTACTTGCGTGGGGGGGAGATGGCAAGGCCAGCAGACCAGGAAAATCTACATTCCATACTTAGATAGGTCAGGCCATAACAGGGTGGAAGTCCTTTGGCCAGAACACAAACAAGTCAGGGTTCTAAGAATTCCTCATATCCCAATGTTTTTCTTTTTCTTGATGTTTTCACCCCAAGATGGTGAATATTTGCATCACTTGACTAATGTGTTTGAGAACTTTGATAGTGTTTTTGGAATGCTCTTCCTGACATTATCTCAGTGTTCTTCAATATTTTCAACACATCGTGAGATAAAAGCAATAAAATCAAACTTGGATGGGGAACGCAGTTGGAAAAAAATAAATGCCAGCAGTGGAAGGATTAATGATTCGGCCGTCCAACCCCGCCAGAGACCCTGCCATCAGTAAGCCCGGAATCAGTGCCGCTTTTGCACCTGGGACGTTTGCCCTTGCTATTTGACGGTTACTAGGTGTGTGCGTGTTTACGCGTAACCGAGGAATCAAGCCCACAAATGCCGATGCATGACTAAGCATAGCAGAATTGCAATTTGATGAATGCCATTATTAATTCATGGTTCATTGCAACTTCACAGTTTAAGTCCTCGCTGCTTATCTACTGTCTGTATGTAATAAGGCTATTTCCTCATAGCCCCAGGTTTCAGATCTACCATTCATTGTCAAATTTTAGAAAGTCTGAAGTTTTTGTTAAATAGCACCTGTGTCTCTTCTTGCCCATGTGGGGGGTCATTATCCAATTGGCTCAATTATACTTCAGGTTTGCCAAGCATTGAGTATTAGACTCCATAAGGGTGGTCAGAGGGCAGGCCTGAGATGGGGAAGACTAATTTTTTTTTAGTCACAAGTAAATTGTAACCTCCCTTGGATTCAGGTTCCTCATTTATAAAATGAGCTCGATGATTTCTAAGATCATCCCTGCCCAAAAGGCAAAGAATCTGTGGCAGAACAAGAGAGGCTACGAACTAGAGCGCACATACCGCAGGCCTTTATCACATGCTTATTGGTGACTATTTGCTAAGGCTGTTTCCTCCTTTTAAGGTGGAAGAAGCAGAGACTAATGGTGTGGAAAGCTAGCTAGCTGTTGGCTTCATAGTCCCTGATAACCCGATCAGGAGGGAATTCTTGGGAAGAACAATATCCTGATCTCTGCACCTGCCTCCTGAGGGCCACAGATTCCCAACACTGATGTGGTTTGCAGTTAGGAAGTAGCATCCAGCGTATGAGCTATAGAGAGCACATTAGAGAGCGATGGCCGGGGGTGGATGGCAAATACGGTAAGGTGTGCAAATACAGAAACAAGCGTCCAGACCCTGCCCGCAGGGGGTTTGCCCTGTGGTGCCAGGTGGGCTGCTCTTCACCTTAACTCACCACCGTTATCAGCCATGGCGTCTAGAAGTAACTCCAGGGTTAATGCTTTGGGTGCATATCAGCCTGTGCTGAGGTACCCCCCCTGGAAAGGGCATGTTTCTACACCCTGGAGGCATGGCCAGAGAAAGGAGAGATCTCTCCAGAAGTTCTCCATGGACGTCAGGCTCAGCAGGTTGTTTCCTGGCTGGAACTGACCACAATTTCTAGCAGAGATTGCTTACAGTGGTGATTGGGAAACAGGAACTCTGACAATTTCATCATATTCTGAAGGGTGTGGGAGAGCTAGGAAGTGAGGAATGACCCCATGGTCACCTGCAGTGCTTCCCTTGAAAATGGCTTTTTAATACCTACTCACAAACAGGATAGTTATTGTATGCACCACTCAGAAAGAGCAACTCCCCATCCCAACCTCATGAGAATATGCTCTTGCAAAAAATCTCTCTTCTTGCTGTAGAAAGTTATGGGTGTGTGTGTGTGTGTGTGTGGTTTGAAAGATTTTAAATCAATTGCAGTTGGATCTATTTATGTCTGAGTCCCCAGTGTGCCCTTTTGACCTGCCAGTAAAATCCATGACAAATTTACCCCAACAGTGTTTGGGGGGTTGGAAAGGAACTGTTTTCTAACAAATACCTACCATGTGTCCTGCGCTTTGGCTCACAGCAAGATGAGGCAGCCAATAATTAGAGCCAATCACTCAGGCAGGGTCCCACCATAAGTGTTGTTTCCTAGAATTAAGTCTAGAGCCATCTAGTCTTCTCTATGCTGTTTCTACACAACAAATACTGTGAAACCATTCATCACTGCGCATTTTGTCTTTACGTGAAGGAAAACTAGTTCTGCCTCTATGTGGCCTTTGGTCCGCTTCGTCTGAGTCACAGACAGTTTCAGTAAACAGAGGGACTCTAGAAGGAAGGAGGTAATTCATTTTCTCTTGTCTTACTGCAAGTACAAGGTTAAAGTTTTTAGCCAGGGCCTGGAAGCATCTTCGGAACCCTTTAGATGTACAACTTTCACCAACACTCCTTTAAGATCAGAGTTCCTGGTTTTTGTATTGTTGACCCACTTCATACAACATAGGGTAGAGGTTAAGAACATGCTGAAGCTTTCAAAGGGTTTCAAGAGAGAACATCTCTGAGCTAGAAGGTATCAAGGGAAATCTGTTGCTAATACCTTTGCCCATGCTGCTTCGTGTTATATGGTAGTAACTCCACCCACTGGGCTGTGAGCACCTGAAGGTCAGGGACCAGCCTTTTAGTTAATTGCTAGCAATTAACTAAATTGTCTTTCCTACTACTCCAGAAGTCAGAGGCCAAGTTGGTGGATTCACTGATAAAATACTGATTCCTGGTACCTAATAGGAGCTCAATAAAGATGTGTTGAATCAAAATTATTTGAAAGCTTAGCAAGCATCACCAATATCAAATAAGCATCAAGGTCAGTCTCAGGCTCGAAGCCAGTTTTTTACAAAGTCCTGCTATATTCTTCATGCATTAACAGGCAAATGAATCCATTTAGCAAATATTAGCATATCCACCGTCAGCCAGGTAATCTGCCAAATGCTAGGGACCCCAATATGGAAAATATAGTTTCTTCTGTTTAGGAAAATATGCTTTCATGGAGAAGCCTGACAATACATAGTTTAAGTACTTTTACTAATGCCTGTGGTAGAATTAAGCATTTGGGTGCTCAGAAAGCACCATGGAGGAAGACACCCTCACCAAGAGTGGGCTAGGATAAAAATTTACCTACTGAAGTGCCCTGGCAAGAACTTGGAAAATGAAAGAACCAAGGACAAAACATTCTAAAAATCCAACCAGGAAATTCTTAGGGATTTCAGTGAGCAAGATAGGAGAAAATGAGGGCCTGAGTCAAGGTTCTGGCTGTGGAAATGCTGAAAAGCAGTCAGATCCGACCCGTCTCCCAGAGAAAGTCCAAGACCCTTGTTAGTGGTAGGGACCATTTGTTATGGCTTGCAGAATCCTTTTGTGACCTCCTTTGTTGAGAGCTTATTTAATTATGATAGATATTATTGTGTACGTTATTACCTACTTCCTTTTCTAAGCATGACTTTGGTAAGCACTGAGACACATGTGTCCTTTAGACTTCCACAGAAGGTCTGGACATCCGTTTGAACGGGGAAACATCATGGCTGACGTGGGTGGAATTCCAGCATCAACATAGCTGTCCTTGGTGTCAGTTTTCTACCCGAGGCTACTGCTGATTACTCCTTAAGAAAAAAAAAATAGTTGGAAAGCTTATTTGCACAAAACAAACAATGAAAAAATCTTAAAACAGCTATAATTTTTCAATGATCTGGATGCTAGTTCTCAGAGTTTAATGTCAATTGTCTTAACGCTAGACAAAAAGTAGGTCTAAAAATTTCAAACCCAGTAGAATTTAACTAACCACATGGGGTCTTTAAACATCTGAGATTGTCTTTTCTGGCTTGAAGCAGAACACTTGATTCAAGAGATGGCCTATTTTGGAGGGTAGGAAGGAGGAGCCGAGAACATTGGCACTACAGCCTAACCCACACCCTTGGTCTTGTAGGCAACTTTCTGAATGCCTGGGATGTGGTCGCTGATGTAGCTAACCCCTTGAGCTATAGCAAGGGGAACTGCAAACTGGAGAGTAGCAATCTCCTGATTTCTGTCTAGTCCACCGTGCCTTTCTAAAACGTCTACCTTCTGTGTCACACTCTGATCGGTTGGGCCTAACCTCTTGAAGCTCTTGGGCTAATGAAAGAAGTAAACTCCTTATTGGGCATAGTTGGGCATGCCAACACATCACCATAGTTGCATGGCGGGTTTTCTTGTGCCAGGAACTGTGCGAAGTATTTGACACGAATCATCTCATTTAGTCTTCAGACTCAGTTGTCTTCCCCATTTGACATTCAGAGGTTAAGTAACTTGTCTGAGGTTAGCCTGCTTTTCAGTGGGTGAGTAAGAATTCCCAAACACATGTTCTCTGGACTCCAGAGACCAATTTTAATCAGTAACCATCATGTCTTCGTTTGTCTCATCTTGTCAATGCAGTCTAACTCATAGCAGCTGGGTAGCTAAAGATTTGGGCTACAATGAATCAGGTCCCCCACCCCCTTATTATAAATTTGGGAAATTTTCAGGCCTTGAACTTTTATGTGCTCTTAAATTACAAGTCAGACTGTGCCCTTAAGGGGAAAAGAATTTCTATCATCACTATCAAGGTTGTGCTAAGAATCCTTTTCCTGATTCAGATTTTATTTTTCACTCATCAGACAGTTTCCTTGCATTTGTAGACTGAGTCTCTTAACCCATGTAAAGATGCGTTCAGCTGAGTAATTGAGAACCTCCACAAAATTCCTTGCGTAGATGAAAAAAGCTCTAGTATTATGCCATGTTCTATCCTACTTGTCTCCTTCCCTCACTTTTCACCCAATGAAGCTTCTAGTATCAGAAAATGATCATCTCTGACTAATCTTCAGGCATAAAATGTGATGCGGAGAAAAAAAGATGTGCTCTCCCAACCCACTTCATCAGCCAAGATACTTTAGAGGTGGTCACTGTGCCCTACAGGAAGAAACAAGGACATGGGGTTTTTTTTTGTTTTTTGTTTTTTAAATCAGAGTTCTTGTTCCACATCCCATACTGTCCTGTGACTTGATCAAGTTACTTAACCTCACTGGACCTCAGGCTCCCCCCACTGGTAAAAAATGATCTTTTCATGGGACAGTTTGGTGGCATTAAAGAAAAAATAGGTAGATTTTATTTTGCACAAACCATGAAAAAAAATCAGATATTTGTGCTTTCAAAATCATTAAACCAGTGATTTTTCTCCCCATTAGAAATCAAAGTAGCAGAAAAACCCACCTACGTGATTCATTCCTTGGCTCAGCAGCAATGTCTTCGTTGGTCAGTCCTGGGCCAGACCCCAAAGGCTCCTATCTGAAAATGACAGGTTATTTCCCCTTCCCTCTGGAGTCTAAGAGCTCCTTTGCTACTAGATTTTTGCTTTTCTGCTCTCCCTTACATACTACCGATTATTCTTTCCCTGAAAGAGTAGATAATTCAGTCATTCATTCTGTAAATTCTCCTGGCTGCCTGCTCTGGGCAAGGCACAGTGTGGCTGCTTTGAGGACTTAGAGAGTGTCCTAGAGGTGGCCCGCACCCTCCTCCACTAAACCTTCATGAAATCTAGGTATAATCGTCCTGCTCTCTCTAGCCTATCGTTTGCATTCATATTCCCCTCACCTAGATTCTGAGCTGCAAAGTGTTACACTGAACGACGTCTATGAGGGGTGTACTCAGCAGGTGTTGCACTTTTGATGGCCCTTTCTCAAGTAGCCAGGGCTCAGTAGGTTGCTGGGAACAGGGGGCCAGGCCAGCTCTCCCTCCAGTGCTGAGCCCCACTGTGCCAAAGTGGAACTCTGTGGAGGAGGTGGGAATGCTTGGAGAGAATTGCTGACAGCCCCCAGCTGCAGTAAATGCATCACATTTCCATGAACATTGACACAACAGACTCCAGGGTAAGCTGTCCAAAACACACAGCGGGAAAGAAGGAAGCTTGATGGGGGAGAGATGCGGCTTCTGGGTCTTCACACTGAAAATGTGTCAGATTTGATGACAGTGATGAAAATGTGTTTTCTCTCTCCTTCCTCAAACCTCAGCCCTAGGGCTCTTGTAATTGACTGTGGTGGGTATGAATTATGACTTCAGGGAGAGGGAGGCCCAGTGGAGTGACTTGGCACTCCTGTGCTGTGACATGAAGACCGCCAGGAAGCAGCGAGTGGGGCGCCGCCCGCACGGAGGGCAGGTGGAAGTCCCGGCTGGGGCTCTCGCTCATCAGGCCCTGCTCCAGATTTTTATGTGCTCTGACCTGCAAGTCTTGTCAAGTACCACCTTGCTGGAAGCCTCAGCAGTGGTTTCTGAGGTGAAGGAACAGCACTGAAACTGAGAAAACATTTGGTTTGCTTCGGGCAACTGGATTTAGGTGAGAAATGCCAACCCCTTTGCCGTTGGCTCAGGGATTTTGGATACTATTTCCTGAGGCTGAAAGGCATGTTTCTCCCCTACCCTGACCAAAGAAGCTGTTTGCTAAATATTTCAAAGGGTGATGATGGTTTTTTAAGAGCTGCCACAATTCCAGTGTTTTGGTTGCAAAACACTCCTGCCTTCCCTGCCAAGTATAAGGTTAGAGTTCAGGAAAAAAAGGGAATATAATGGAAACCCAAATCAGAGACCCTCCCCAAAGGCCACCCTTTCAGGTCTTTCTCTGCAACTTAGGAGCCCAACACGGTGCGGAGCAGGGGTGGGGGAATGTTCTTTGTCCAAGCTTCTTCCCACCCCGTGACTTCATACAACTTAGGGATTTTGTGCTCATTTTAGGTTAAAAAAATGCAGGCTAGCCACAAAAGTACATAGAATACATGTATTCATTGCCTTCACCCCTGAAGTTGCACATTTGTCTTTTAGCAACAGGAGGAAGAAAAGACATTGATTTTTAACCCAACCCCATTTGATTCATAGTCCTAGAGCTTGCTGACCATAACAGTTGGTAGCGTCTTGATGTCCTGGATTTGAAATCTTGACAATGAAGAGATTTAAAGATGCTGGAAAGATCACAAAAACTGAAGCAGCTGGAGTGTTGAGAATACCTCCCACTGAAAAAAGAATGAAATGGATGAAATGAAAACTTAGAGTATTTAATTCTGAATTTATATACTCACCCTCCCCACAATTTTCCATTCTTATCAAAATCATAGCAGTAGGGTACATGGAAATTTTAAAACAAAAGTGATTGCCCTTTATGTTTAAGTGGCTAGAAGAACAAGACAGAATGTGCAGTGGAGCTAAATTAGTCACTAGGAAAGAGTTTCTCACTATATGAATCGAAGTTTCGTGATCACTGCTTGTGAGCTATGCAACTAAGTGCTCTCTCATATCAAGAAGCAAGAAGCTCACATACCTTTGATATTTAGTGGATCACCCCATGTCCTCTGCTTGGAGAAATAATGAGAATGACTGCCCTATCCTCTGCCAGTGTTTGCCTCTTTTTCATATTAATCTCAGCCAAATCGAACCATTTCTCCACTCTGTACAAAATAATGCCTGTCCTTGGAGTCACTTGCTATACAACTTGAGGGCATCCAGTTTTTGCAACTACAAGTCTGGGAATATCTTGGATGATTTATACGCAGAATTTCAGGATCGGTCCAAGAGAACCAGAGTCCATTAAGTGATTAACACTTCATTTTAAGGGAAAAATGGTTGTTCTTGCAGATATCTCAACTTCAACAATTTTAAGGGCAGAATGAGATCCAACTTATATTTACTTGAAATGTTGAGTGGATTTTATTAATTTCATTGCCTTGGCTTTCAAATCGCTTAGAGGACGATTATTCAAAAGACAAATGCATATAGAATGAAGTCATGCCTTTGTGTTTTTCAAGCAGTGATAATCTTGATCCTACAGTGAAGCTGGAGGGAATTAGTACTGTCCCAATTTAATCCCTGCATTAAGATCGCATTTAATCAAAAGTGTGAATTTAACCCCAGGTGGCATTCAGGCAGTGGAATTAGTTTTAGGTACTTTAGAATTCCATTTCCTTTCAATACTTTTAAGCAATCAAAACTGTTTTCAAATTTCCTCTCACTGCTTAAATTAATTGTCCTGAAGTTTAAAATAGAAGAACCTACAATGCAAGTTAGAAAATGTGAGGTTCTTTGGATGTAACTTTGCCATTCAACAAGTATCTGATGAGTTTACATCACGGGTTCTTCCTTTCAGTGCCCCTGCTCCATGTGCTGAGTGCATCTGTGCGCATGTGCATGTGCAAACACTGCCCCCCGCCGACACACACACACTTTTTTTGAATTCTGTTTTGCCCACTGGAAAGCACTTTGGCATGTATAGGAATAGGGAGCTCTAATTTTTCCAGAGGCCAAATTAAACTTGTCTCAAAACACAGTATCACATTTGAGACAAATATGAAATAAGTGTCTTGTACTCAGGGGCTTTTAAGAAAGTTTAGTGAGTGACACATCAATGGGAAAATGAACCTAAAGTCTTTGAGATTATCTTTCCTGGAAAAATAAAAGTAAAGCAAAACAAATGTCATTGGAAGTCAGGGAAAAAGCTATTGCTTATGGGTATTATTGTTACTAGTGGCCAGGATGGGCAAGCCTTAAATTTAAATGTTTAAAAGTAACTTTTCTTTAAAAGTATGTCCTAAACATTTTCCTTATCCATTTGATGCCTCTTGCTACTTACATTTGAGTTGTTTTTCAGTCATTTCCTTGCTCTTTCTATTCCTCCCTCCATATCTGCTTTTAAAAATCATACTTCTTCTGCCATGTGCTCTGATTATGGATTAGTCATTGACCACGACACTGGAATACTTCTTTTTAGGCTGGGAGCATGCAGCTCTGAGTGCTGTGGGATTCCTTGCTGTATTTCACCCGGCTGAGGCCCATGCAGTTTACGGAATGGGTTCTGGCATCTGCAGTAGTATTCCAGGTTCTTGACCTGTGTCAAAGCTACATCATCCTTCTGTGTTTATCCACTTTAATTGTAGACTTCATCTTTTGTCACTTCTGAGGTTCAGACTGGTAAGGTGAGGGAAATGGTCCTATTTCAAAAGATAAAAATCCATACAACAGTAGGTTTCAAGTGGTGGGGTCAAACTGAGAAGGGTCCTGTGATATTTTAAAAACATAGAGTTATACACAGAATGAACACATCCTGCATCAATACATGTGTTGCTAGTAATGTAATCATCTGTTTGCTACCATCTTTCTGTTGTTGAAATACAAAATATTTTATTATACATGGTAGGATTAAATAGTCATCCTTTCTTTTCATTCTCTCTGATTTCCTTTTATTTTTCAATAACTAGAAAACTTAGACATGCCTATTAAAATGTATTAATGCTTTATAAAAAATATTGTCCATTCATCTGTACCTATTTATTGCAGACCTACTGCCAAGCTTTGCCCTTGGTACTGGGAATACTAAAACCTAGTTTATTTCTTCCAAGGAAGCAGGAAGAAACATGTAATCACAACACAAGGTATTAAGTCCTTCAGGAGGCTCCATTTGTATAGCGCATTATATTTTGAGCCTCACAACAATAATTTGATTTTACAGATGAGAATATAGAATGCCAAGACAATGTGATTCGCCCAAAGTGATTGGCCAGGCCAGTGATTTGTGGTATTCTACCAAGGACTCAGGGAGCATGCTCGCCCATTTCATTATTCTGCACTGCCTATCGACAGCACAGTGTAGCCCAGTTCAACCCCTCTGCACATATAAAGTGCATACTCCAGATATGTTTACACACAACTCCAGAAAGAACTACAATTGACCTATTGAAATATTTTTATTGAATTTGGTGGAGTGACATTGGTTAATAAAATTACATAGGTTTCAGGTGTACAGTTCTATAAGACATCATCTGTATATTGTATTGTGTGTTCACCACCCCAAGTCAAGTCTCCTTCCATCGGCATTTCTCGCCCTTTCCCTCTTCTTACAGTTGACCCTTGAATCAACCCCTCCACCCCCAGCCCTGCACAGCCGAAAATCTGCATATAACTTGACTTCCCATAAATGACTTCTGCTAGCTTACTGTTGGCCAGAAGGCTTACGGATAGCATAAACAGTCTATTAACACATATCTTGTATGTTACATGTATTATATACTGTATTTTTAGAATAAAGTATGCTAGAGAAAAGTTGTTAAGAAAATCATAAGGGAAACACTTTTAGAGTATTTTACTGTATTTATTGATATTGTAAGTTTACAAGAACTACATCATCTGTTTACAAGATGAATTGTCTGTCAGTGCCTACATCAATATTGTTTTAAATGATACAGAACATTGTAGCTGTTACATGTATCGCTAACACTAGACATCAAAAACGAGGACTTGTGCTGTTTAAACCTGTGATGTTCAAGTTCAAACAAACCTTGCTTTTTTGGTATAAACCATCATTAAAATTGCTTTGCAAGAGAAGTACAGATATGATGTCCGTTGTTCATGGAGTTGCAGAGGTGGTAATCCAGATGTCTGAGACCTCAGGGTTAAATAAGTGTCTTTTCTGACTCCTGGTATGGTGTTCTACACCTGTTGCTGTGCTGAAGAGCATTTTATGCCCCTACTCTTTTCTTATGCTTGAATACTTCCTTTTTTGGGAACTTTCTGTCCTAGAAATCATCTTATAACTTCTCTGCTGTTCAGATGACATTAAAACTATGTTTTTCACTATATAATTGAAAGGACACAATCTTCATCAAAACCCCTTGCTGTACTAGTTTATAGTGGCTGGCATCCTAAGAGTGCCATCCCTAGATCTGGCAAGAGGGTCTCTGTGCTTTAAAGGGCCTTGTTCAGCCTTCTCTCAGCTGAATTTGCCCCTATCACATGGAGTTGGAAACATGCCCACCCTGAACCTCTGTCCCCGTCCGATATTCCTGGTAGCCGGGAGGCTGGAATTAGTTGACCCGATGTCTGGGACCCTGCTTCCCTGATTTGTGTGTGTCTCTTCTCCATCCACTGGAGGGTGAAATACCCTCCTCATACACCCACCCCTAGTCCTTGAGGGAATGCCATAGGCATCTGGTGGCCAATATATGAGCTATAGACAAAAATAAAGATGTGGTCATTCTCGGGCTATTGTATTATCTACTCTTGTTGCCTATAAACTACTTCTTTTAAGAAGTTTAGGTGGCTGGTTCCTTATGTTTCAGGATTCTATTAAAATATCACATCTTTCGAAGAGGACTTTCTTGATCACCTTATCTGAAATAGCCTACTCCTCCATAATCACTCTTGACCTCCTTACATCACTTACTTTTACACCATTTAACACTCTGCAAGTCTACTATATAAATTTTTATATATTCACATGCTTACTGTCTAACTCCCACTAGAATGCAAACTGCCTGAAGGTGGGAAATTGGTTGTTTGATAACTTCAGAGCAGCCTGCCACATAGTAGGTATTCAATGTAATTTTTTTTTGGAGTGAACAGACAAATGAAAGAAAGGGCCTTGAGGGTGGGGAATACATTTTACTACTTTAATTGGATGTAACCATTTATTTTTCCCATTTAGGTGTCATATTATTAGAAGTGGGGGGAAAACAGGCAACAAATTAGGAAATTAAAGTTTTAGAAGCATGCAGAGCATTGTGGAATAGTTTAAGGGGAGAAATATGACTTTAATTCTCTGAAAGTAAGTAATACAGTTAGAACAATAATGCTAGGAGTTTTTTCACTGAACAAAATGGAGCAAGATTAAATTGATGACACATTTCTAAAATTTTGGCTCTCTTTGAGAAAGCCAACTAATTATAAAATTTTATGGCACTTAAAGCTCTCCACTTTGGTATGTATTGTCTTCTCTTTTACTGTTCTGAATATACATGTGGTATTTATTTTAAAACTTTCTTCTCAATGACCTTTCAAAGACTATGATTTCTCATTTTCCTGACTAGATGCCTTTCTGATCTGAGTCTCTGATGTTTGCAGTTATTAAATAGGATTCAGGTGTCTATCAAGCAAATCAAGGAAAAATTTTCCATCAAATGAAAAGTAGTGCACAGTTTGTTACAGGTAGCTAACTGAAACAGGCAGCATTCAAACAACTGCTGTTTTTTCCCTTTAAAAATAGGGACTCATCAAATAGGGTGACTCTAGTCTCACTGCCAATATTTACTAACTCACTAATTACTAGTATCTGGATGGAGCAGGGTTTCTCAAGACTACGCTCATCTAAATACATACTTTTAGTAGATTCTCTGATTCTTGCACCAATTAATTTTTATTTCTTGACCAGAATTTTGGAAAACTTTTAGACTATATTGGCTTCAGATTCAGGGTTGGGGGAAACTTGCTGGCACTAAATTGTCTTCATCATTCTTTTTCTCTCCTGTAGCAAAAAGTACATGGCTGTTATTCACTTAACTCATACTTCTTTTTCTTTAAATTATTTTATTTTAGGGAGATGTGAAGGGAGGGGGAAAGGAAGAGAAACACCAACTGGTTGCCTTCTGCCTTCTGTCAGCTCCCCAATGGAGGGAAGAGCTCAGAGCCTGCAAACCAGGCATGTGCCCTGACCATGGATCAAACCAGTGAACCAACCAGGGCTGTTTTTCATTTTTATTTTTTTCAATCAGGGCCACTCTATTTTGTTCTCAGAAAAGAAAATAGAGGGAGAAAACTCTTCATGCTCTTTTCCCCCATTTTGTCAAAGCTAATAACAAAATGTGAAACATGGAATCTCATATTTTATTTCCTGGCAACAGCTTCATTCAAATCACAAAAGGAGTAATATAATTTACTACCCTCCTTTCCAAATATTAATCTTGCTTCTTCACAGAATGATTTTAAGATCATTTATCAACTGGAACACCTACCTCACCTCTCTATTGCATTTCACACAGACTTTCTACTCCTGGTTAACTCGGCGAAGAGACTACATAGATAAAATTTCAAAGCTAGAGGAAAGAGACGAGACAGCATGTTTAGCCTGTTCTCTCTCATTTTACAGATAAAAGAGGCCTGCGCAGATTTTACAAGGTCACACAGGTGTCTGGTAGCAACTGCAAGGTTATAAACCAAGTTCCCCGAATTCCAACCACTTTTTGTTTACCCATCTTTTCTGAATAATTGTGATGTTAGAACATAATGTAAAACCATCTATGACACATTTTATATCATATTTTTCTCATTATTGCTTTTTAAAAATGTAATACAGGCACTTCGTCACATTTGAAAATTGTATTACATAATGGGATTTAACCAATGGAAATAATTAAATTAAAAGAAATTTTAAATTGTATAGGTGACATATTCACATAATTCAAAAGTAACAACATATTAAAGGGTATGCAGTTAAAGTTTTCCCTCCTATTCTATATCCCAATCACCTGATTATTCCCCCAGAAAGCACCAGTGTTTTTAGGGTTTATTGTGTATAATCACTTCAGAGAGATACGAAAATTGTAGTATCCCATATAGACTGTTTCTACCTTCCTTTTTTTTTAACTGACTACATCATGGAGACCATTCTCTGCCAGCGCATAAAGTCCATTCCATTCTCTTTTATGGTTGCAGTGTGCTGCATGGTACTGATAGGCTGTTCTTTATGTAATCCCCGTCAATATGTATTCAGGTTGCTTACAACTTTTAGTTCTTGCTAGCAGTGCTTCAGTAAAGAACACTGCATATTTACATGTGTAAATAAATATGTAGGATACATTTCTGTTGGTAGGATTACTTCTTTTAGACTTCTGTAGATATAGTCCAGTTATTCTTTATAGTGTTGTAGAGATTTACATTCCAATCACCTTTACTGTAGAATGACAATTTTCTAACCCCTTCTCTAGTAACTATATTATGAATATTTAGATTATTCATATTTGAAAGGTGAAAAGTGTTATCAGTATTGGTTTGATTTTGTCTTCACATGCATGAAGTCAGGCATATTTTTCTATGTTTAAGAAACTTGGCTTAGCTTTTCAACCTGTGTTCCAATTGAAATTTTTATTATTGATTTTAGGAACTCTTTATATATTAGGAAAATAACTTTTTGTCCAAGGTAAAAACTATAAACATTTCCCTGGTTTGTCTTTTACTTTGCTTTTGAAGTTTTTTTGCCATGCCAAATTAATTTTTATGTAGTTGATTATGTATTTATTAGTTTTTCTTAATCATTTTTTGGGAAGGAGTTATATTATACTTAGACAAGTATTTTTCACTCTTAGATTATTTTTTTAAATCTCCCATATTTCTCATGGTACTTTCATGGTTATATTTGTTTACTTTTACATTTAAATATGTAAAATTCATTTGGAATTGATTTTGATGTAAGATGTGAAGATGGTTTCGGTTTTATTTTTTTCCTCTTCAGTTGGTTCTTGTTCGACCATCATTTATGAAGTACTTTGTTTTTTCCCACTGACAGGATGGCACCCTTATCGTGTGTTATGTTCTTACATACGTTTGGGTCAGTTTTTTGACTTTCCATTCCATGTCATTGATATATCTGTAGATATTTGCTACCAGAATATATTCTAATCATTAGCTGTGATGTAATTTAATATCTAAATTATAGGCTGATTCCTCCTCACTGTGGGACACATTTTTGAAGTGGTACCATAACGTTTTTTAAATTTCAGCTTTGCTGAGGTGTAATCAACATATAAAGTAGTAAGATATGTTAAGTGTACATCATGGTAATTTGATACATACATACATATACACACATTGTGAAAAAATTCCCCCCAGCTACTTAATTAGCATATTCATCACCTCACATATTTTGTGTGTATGTATGAGAACATATTGTTTTCACAATATTTCAGCTATATAAGACAGTATTACCAATGATAGCGTGTTATACATCCGATCCTCAGAACTTACTCATAGCTGAAAGTTTGTACCCTCACCAGCTCTCCCTTGTCCCCTACCCCTCCAGTTTTCCATTCCATTTCCATGAGTTTGACTTTTTTTCAGTTTCCACATGTGATACCATGCAGTATCTGTCTTTCTCATGATATTTACATAATAACTTGTATATTCATAAGATTACATTTTCCCTGTTGCTGACAAATTGCCTTCCCCATGTACACGTATCAGAAAGCTGGTAAATTCCAAAATAATAATGTATATAAGTTCAGCTAAGATTGTGGGGGTAGCCTTCCCATAATTACCAGTTCATGTGTTTTTCTTGACAAGTGAAATCTGATGAAAGGGAACGTCTTCAGCAAAGATTCTGAAGAGCCGAATGCCTGCTGTTCACTTGGGCGGTGTAGGGAGGAGGGAGAGCTCTGTGAGTGAACGCAGGAATGGCCATAGAACCAAGCAGCACATGTCTGTGGGAATTAATGAAGGATGGACTGAAGATTTCAAAGCTCGTGCGGTTTTCATACTCTAGGTTACCTACGGTTTTGTAATATATAGGAAATCGCATTTTTAGAAGTTAAGTCAGTGAGGGAGGAAAGCACACAGTTTTTTTTTATTCTCCTGCATTGACCATAGTTTTATAAAAGTGAATTTCTAAGTGCCTTTTCTTTGCATTGGGCTTCTTGGCAAGAAATGAAATCTGTAGATTGCATTACTTCTGAGCTTTTTCTTAAGGCGCTCAAGGACAGACATATGGGTAGTAGTTTAAAAATATAAATATGGTCTTTCCAGTCATAGAAACCTTCCGCTCCAAGAGGTGCTTTTCCCGCTTCCAAAAATTGTAGGGCTATATATACATACTCATAAAGCACTGAGGCAAAATACATGGTATCCGACTCTAAAAATACCCCCACTGTACTTTTCTTGGGTATTGCAGGCCTGTGATCAGATAGAGTGACTTATAGTCAAAGCTTGATGCCAAGTTGCTGTACCACCTTCTGGCCACCAAGCCCTGTAAATAAGCATTTCTGTTTGGTAAAATTACAGAAGAGAAGCTGTTTGGTAAGATACTTTGTTCTATTTTAGTCTGTATAATTCATCTAGGAAATGGCTGCCTCTTGGTTTTCTCACATACTTAGACCGTTTGTCTGTCCGTATTCGTGGTGTGTCTAGGGTATGGTGTATTGTGAAGCGTCATTGTAGAAACTTATCCACCTCGACTTCAGTATCAACTTGCCCTGATCTCCAACAATCTCTTTTCTGAGTCCCCGTTGGGGGAGATTTGATACTTTCTGGTTTACGGACGCACGTGAGCTGGCAGTTCTGGAGTTGACCGAGGCTCTGTTAGGAAAGGCCACTGCCAATCTAGGATTAGTTTGAAAAGAGTTCTGTCTAAACGGATCTGCAGCCTTCTTTACTGAGCATTCAAATATGAAACCATTTGGTCTTATCAGGGTACTGTAATCTAAGGTTGGATAATTTGCATAATCCAAATTTTCATAAGTGGGCTAATTAATACAGTAATAGGGCCTGTACCAGATGTCAGTTGTGACGATAATTTCATTTCTATGAAGCGGAGAGTTGTGGGACACGTGCTAAATATTCCTTGGTAAATGTTAAGTCCTTCAAAGGCAAGGACTATTCTTACTCATCTTTATATTCCCAGCACAGTGTCTGGTGCAGAATTGCTATTTATTCCTTTTTTTGAATGAATAAGTGAGTGAATGAAACTCACACCATATAAAGATTGAAATCAAGAGAGTAAAATGTGCCCTGGAAATAGAGAAGTGTAAGCATGCCCGTGCTTGCCATTCCACTCTGATTGAGAAGGAAATGCACTTCCTTCCTGTATTCTTAGAAACACAGTCACTTAAAAATTACTCTCTTCATTAACAGTAAGTTTATACTCATTTTCAATGCCACATTAGTTTCTGTAGAATTCCTAGAAAGCAATTTCTACAATTAAAGCAAAAATATTTCTGTTAGCTTTCGGGACAACTGTTGTCCAGTAGTTTGAAGAAAAACACATGATACCTTTTACCAGTGTGTGGGGAGGCGGTGCAGAATGATTTGGGGCCAGAGAGTCACTGGGTCTAGATTAAGACAGGATCAGAACAACTTTTGTTTTCCAGAATATTATTTTTCATGTATTGGCTTTTTTTCTGTACTAATTTTGCTTAAATTACCTATCAAAGCAGGCACATATATGATACTTAGCTGTGATCCTAATCATAAATAGATTTCTATTTATTTAGGAGGCCATGTGATTCAGTTTGCTTTGTCAGTGATGTAGTGATGTAGGAATGCCCTGTTTAAACTCATCTTGCTTGCCAATATTCCTGTTGAATACATTTCTCAATATGAGAATCATAGAAATGTATTAGTTTGGCTTTTGGCCTTTGCTATCTTATTTATAGTTACACATTTTGAGTTTGTTAATCAGTATCTTAGTATCCCTTCTCCTTCAGTGATTTTCAATCAATTACGCAAGAGATGTTTTGAAATCCTCACTGAATGGGTAGGTATGGATTCACAGTAGTACACTACAAAGCACCCCTCCCCTCCCCCCCAATTCGTCATTCCTTTGTGAAGAGGTGGGGATGAATGGTGGAACAGAACATTTTAGACTATTGTGACTAAATTAGCTATGAGTAGAAGAAATCAAAAGAAACTTTAGGAACAAATTATAGAATGCCACCAGGGCTGATACTACATTTGAGATGCTCAATTTAGAATAGAGCCTATTTATTTTATGTTGTCATAATGATTAGCTATTTTTAAAAACACCCCCATTCAAATGGTACCTTTACCATTTAGGTTACAATCCTGCATTAAACTCAAAGTTCAAAGTTCTTTGTTTAAGTAAAAGTGGCAGCTAAATATTAAGATGTTCTCAAATATAGTGTGTTTGAATTTTAGAGCCAGCAAAGAGCCTATGGCTCAGGAAATTGAGTGATTTTTCCAACTTTTTGCCGGAGACAGGTCTAGAGCTTTAGTTTTCTGATTCCCCAAATTGGTACTTTTCCCACCACACTATGTTGTAGAAAGCCATATTTTGAAAATTTGTGATCCTAGAGCATTTGGTCCCAGAATGACTTTTAAATTTGATGTTTAATCTCAGAGCTTTTAAAATTTTTGATGTGTCAAATTTTTGATGGTCCCCAGTGCGAGGCAAGGACCATAAACTCTGGCCTCTGGGCTTGATCTAGCCCAGCACCTGTTTTTGTGTATAAAGTTTTATTGGGAACACAGTCACTCCCTTCCATTTATACATTGCCTGTGGCACTGCAGTGTCAGAATAAGTGGTTGCAATGGAGATCATATGACCTGCAAAGCCTAGAATATTTATTATTGGGGCTTATAGAAGAAGTTTGCTGACCTTTAGTGTAAAGTAAGAATGAAAAAATTACCTTAAAGTCACACTACCAATTTGCAATAAATTGTGTATGGTGTGTGCTTTCTGAAAGGACTAAAAGGTTAACATATTATTGAGGGATATGAATGATCTGTCAAAAGACAAAAGAAAGCCTACCCACATGCGGTAAAATAGAACTAGATTTTTAGGGAGCCTCAGAGATTCTAGTTGTCAGAATGAAGCCTGTGACTTAAACAGCATTGACTCAAGATGGGAAATGCTTCAGACTCTCCCTTATGTTGTGCTAGTCCCTATGGAGCTCGAACACTCACCAGATGTCCTTGTCCTTGGCAGGTGGAGTGGATTCAACAGCAAGTGGTGAAAAAACGGACCAAGAGGGATTATGACTTCAGTCGTGCCCAGTCTACTTACTTCAATGACCCCAAGTGGCCGAGCATGTGGTATATGGTAAGCTCGCCTGGCCTCGCCTGGGCCATCGACTTCACATTGTGCCGAGAACATCTGCTGAAACACAGAGAAACAGTGCCCGGGGGCTTCTTCCTGTTTCAGGGAGCCGCTGTTTGAGATTGGTTGATGGCCTCTGATGTTTTCTGGATCTTTTTTGAACTTAGCTCTCTGGTTATAAGGAGAATGTGAAGTGAGTTCTGATTCGCAGAGATTCTGTTTGAGCGCCTGCTCTGTATAGTAGCTTTCTAAGTTGGGATAGAGGATAGAAAAATGTACCAAGGTGCAGACACCCTTAGGCCTACCAATAATTGTGTTTACTTCTTTTTTTAAAAAAATATTTTTTTTATTTTTAGAGAGGGAAAGGGAAGGAGAAAGAGAGGGAGAGATACATTGATGTGTGGCTGCTTCTCACACGCCCCCTACTGAGGACCTGGCCTGCAACCTGGCATGTGCCCTGATGAATCAACAACCCTTTAGTTTGCAGGCCGTCACTCAATCCACTGAGTCACACCAGCCAGGGCCGTGTTTACTTCTGATATACATTTATTCCACCTTGAAACCATTCTGGTTAGTGGATACTGGCTCTTGGGAATCATTGAAATGACTGCTGATAAATACCAGATACCTGACTTAGGTCATCTAATATGTGCCTTCTCACTTTAGGTAATAGTTTTTAAAACTAGACTACAAAAAAAAAATGGTTGGAAGGCATTTGACCTATAGCTGGTTCAGTGGCTCAAGCAAAACTTTCAGTGAGGAATCCTTACTTAACATATTGAGGAGAGTGAGCTAACAGTTCACTTGACCTTGCCTTCTTTGAAAATACATTTCTCTAGTCTGAGTTTTATGTTCACGATCCCTGAGGAATTGATTAGAATATGTTACTAATTCTTAATCATGAAATCCATATGTCACCAATTTGCTCTATAATCTGCAAAAAGACCTTTGGTGCTCTGGCTTTTAAAGATTATTATTGCTAATTTTTGGCTGTGCACTTTCCCCTAATCAACTTTATTTTTTGCAGTCCTTGTCCCTGCTTCTCTCTAAATCCATAGCATTTTGCATAGCTGCTTGCTGCTTTCCCGCCTCCTGGCCTTTCCTTCTTGTGCCCCGAGTGCTCTTCCTGCCCTTCCTCACCTCTTCAGATCAGCAGCCCCCCGTCCTTCAGAGCCCCCACCCAGCACCCAGGCTTCCTGCTCCAGCTGCCCCGGTCCTCATCCGCCTGGCTTTTCCTCCCTGTGCTCCTGGGCCCTCTGTCCGTATTGTTCATGGCATCCATCCTTCACTTGGCTCTTTGTTTCCTAGTTATTCGTGCTTTTAAAAATCTCCTCTGTTACAGTGGACAAGTCACTTATATCCCCCACGTCCACCCAAGAACGTAACCCAGGACTTTGCAGTGCTGGGAATATGTGTTTATTTGGAGAAGGGTGCATGTGGCTGGCATTTCCCCCAATTTCCCATTCCTTCATCTTACCCAGAAGTAGAAGGTTGTGGAAACATTTTGGGTCCTAAACAGAATTTTACACAGAAAACTTTTTTAAGCACAAGGGGAAAAAATAGGAGCCATAAAGCTAACTCCAAAGGGAGGTGGGACTCCAAACAGCATTTAAGTAGCGATCACCTGAGGGGACAGTAAGACACTTGACAGCCTCTTAGCTCTGAAACTGAGAAAGATAGAACCACAGGGGAAGGCATTAGAGGGAGTATTGGCGGGAGCTAAGGAGCTTTGTCTGACAAAATGATAAGAATGTAATAGGATTAAGAAATAGGGTAGAAGCAAAACCCACCTCTTCCCTGGTTTATAAGGCCAGGGGAAGGGAGACCCTCCTTGCCTTACTTTGCTTCTTGCAAGAAAGAGCCAAATTGCTGTCTGCACTGGTCCCACTGGATGGTGGAAGCAAAGGGCAGCTTTCCCAATGCTCCCCTCACTCTGGCAGGGCAGGCTGGGCTGTCACAGCCCAGGGTGTCTCCAAAGGTTTCAGTGCCTGTACAGTGAAATCTCTTTACTCTCAGGAACCACTGCTGTATCTTGGGAACCTCTCTTTCCATAGGAGGATAGACTTAAGGGAAGGGCTTGTGTTGGGCCACTGAAAATGTGGGATATTTTCCAACACATTTTGATAGTAATTCATACAGATAACACTTATTGAGCCCTTACTGTATGCTAATCAATGTGCTAAATACTTGGAATATTTGTCTAATGTAGTGCAAACAAAAGTATGTGTTCATATTGGCCCTGTTGTAAGAGTGAGGAATCGGAGGCTCGTGGCATTTAGGTCATTGGCCTGAGATCACCTGGCCTACAAATGGTAGAGCAGAGCTGCCAAGTCGACAGGGGTAACATGACATCCTTCTGTTTACAAGGCTGTCATTGTTCCAACTTTCCAGGAACTTCTAATCTGTCCATAGAGAAATGGCTGAAATACAAGGCAGGATGGCGGCTGCCATGCAGGATGAACAAAGTGTGCTGGGGACAGCTGAAGCGCTTGAAAGAGTCCTATTCAATGATTACTTTCCCCTTGGTAACAGGGGTGGGAGATCGGTCACACACTTCGTGTGCGTGTGTCAGGGGTAGTGTGACAGAATGGGAGCCGAACTTCAAATCTGCAGATGTGGATTCAGATCCCGCCGCGTCACTGACTGTGCCCATGGCTGAATCACGTCAGCTCTTGTCCACTGGAAGGGTATTCAGCTCTTAGGTATGCCTGTGCGATGCTGCATACCAAATCACAGAACTTAGTTTTTAAAACAATTATCTCATGGGCTCCATGGGGCAGCCATTCAGACAGGGCCCAGGGCTGATGGCCTCTCTGTTCTGTGACATTTGGGGCTTTAGCTGGAAGACGTAGAGGCTTGAATGGAGCTGGCGGGTCACTTCTAAGGTGGCCTGGTCACATGGTTGGGTCCTCTCCATGTGGGTGTCATCACAGGGCTGCTTAAGTGTCCACGTGACATGTCTCCGACTTCCCCCAGAGCCAGTGATTCAAGAGGTCATGTTGAAAGTGATGATGCCTTTTGTCATCTAATTAGAAGTCACCAACAGTTACTTCTGGAATATTCTATTGGCCACATGTACTAGCTCGGATTCAATGAACAAGAGGGACTGCACAGGGTGCATATACTAGGAGGCAAGGGTTGTTAGGAAGCTGGTTACCACAGTTAAATAAAATACTACATGAGAAGCCTTTAGCACAGTGCCTGACACTAGAAAACCCTCGATAAATCATCATGATTTTTATTGTTATTCTCTGACTTCCAAATTACAATACATGCTATTTCCTTTTTATGTGTTCTTTAAACTGCTGCTGGTCCAAGCAGGGTGGGATGCAGGCCCAGTGGGCATTCTTCAGAGCCCCCTGGTGACAGCACAGGCCAGGGTCCGGTTTCCTTCTCCGCCCTATTCGTGAGCCCTGGGCCCTTCTGCAGAGTGAGGGCTGCTTGACGAGTCTCCATAGGGTCCTGCCTTCAGCTCGTTAGCCTGGTCCTGGTCCTGTCATTCTGCATTCATCACAGGAGAATGGAGATTAAAGAATGGCACGAAGTGTGCCTGAGCGTCTCTTTTAATTAATTTAAAAGCTTTGCCCCTGTCTCTCCTCCCCTTGGAGACTGGTATGTGAAACCAGTATGTCTAGCCTTTAGGCTTGGGCAATATATTTCGGGAAATATGCTCTCTTACAAGAGTTGGTTATAGAGATGATGGCTGTATAATTACTCTGCCCTGCATGGCTCGCTCAGGCTTCGAGGGAGGGCCCAGGAACAGAGCTCACTTCCTGTAGCATCAGCCAACTTCCGAATCTACTACTGTCGGTGGCATGGCAGCCAGCACTGAAGATTTAGGAAACATGACTTGTGCTTCCTAAGGAGATCTGTAAAGCGGGAGAGGACTGTGTAAGTGCCTATGGAAATTTGCTAGGCAAACAACCCCTCCTAAAGTTTTTGACATCAGGTGCATACAGTGAGCACCTGCTCTCTGGGCTTTGGGCTGTAATGTTTGCTCGCAGGTTGCTTCTCCCATTAAAACATTCCGAGCAGCTCTTACAACACAGCCAAGCTTGGGTGGCACTATCAGAGATTCTTTGTTTTGCTATGGAGGAGGGGTCAGGCAGTGGGGTTTCTTCAGAATTCCCTGGGTGATTCTGATGTGCAGCCAGGAATCCTGTGTAATCGAGTGCCCAAGTTTGGCAGGTGGTAAATACTCGATAAATGCTAATCAAATAAATAGATGAGCAAACTAGGATAGAAGCAAATCTGTTAAAATCTCCATAGTGGAGAAAAATAACACTCACATCTACTGAGCACTTAGTATGTGTCAAGCGTTTTGCCAAACCTTTACAGGTATTATCTTATTGCCAGTGTTTGAGGAGTTAGGAACTATTATTACCTTCATTTTACAGATGAGGAAATTAAAGCACAGACAAGACAAGTAGTTTGGTCCCAGTCGCAGCACTTAGCAGGGGCAGATCCTAGTGTTCCACCCCAGGCACTCTGACTCCAGAGGCCAGACTTCCCACCTGTCCATCCCTGCTTCTCAAACTAGCAGGCATCAGAACCATTTAGGAGGGTTATTGCCCACTCTTCTCACATTCCGCCAGCAGAGATCTGGGAATTGGCATTTTTAACAAGTTTACAATTGCTGCTGGTGCTAGGATTCGGGGTCCCATTTGAGATCTCTCGGTGCTCCCATGCATTAAACATGAGGTTTCTGTGGGCACAGCTGGCTTCCATCTTCCCATTATCAGCTGGGGGAAGAAGGGCTTTTAAATTTATGGGACATTTTAAAGTTTACTTGGTCAATTTATCTTGTTTTTCTTGATCTTATACCTTTTACTTACCAACAAAATTTTCTATCTGGGAAGCTGGGAGCTTTAATATGAGAAGATGTTATCACTTTTCTTACACAGATCGAAAATACCCTTGGTTTATATATACTCTTTCAGGATGCTCCACAGACAAAGGATATCTGATAGGAAAGATAGTGAAGATCTGGCCAGGTCTTCGGGAACTCTGGAACAGAAATTATTTCAGTGGGTCTTTCTGACCCTACTAAAGAAAGTTCAGTTTGACTCTTGAGATGGCAAGTCTCAGTGAGATGCCCCCTCGAGGGTCTGGGAATGCCGATCGAGCAAATGTGGGGAGTTAAATATTCTTGAAATTATTATAAAATATTTAAAACATACAAAAAATTTAAAGAATACCACAAATGCTTGCCCATCTCTACCCCGCAGCGAGGGAACGGACCATTATCTATCTGTATAGTTGAAGCCGCCTGTGAGTCCAATCCTAAAGTGTCCTTTCGTCCCCTGCAGAGTCAGCACAGATGCTGGACTTAAAATACAGCATGGGAGTTCCTCCTTGTTGGCAGGATGCTTCTCCTTGAGGGAGGAGTCATTTGATTTAGAAAAGATTAACACTTTTTGAAACCATCATACAGCACATTCATAGATGGAATTCAACATTTGGGCCATTGAGGAAAGTCCCAAGAAGACAACCTGGAAACGTGGATGAAAAAATTTCATAGAAAAGTGCTTTCATTCCTTTGGTCATATAAATATTTTATTGCTTGAAGAAATTGAGTTAGCATTGTATGGTATTTCTTATCTCACTGTTAATAACTAATAATGATTTTGGAGAAGTTTATAGTAAGTAACTTAATTTTTTTCCTGCTTTCCAAACAGCAAGCTCAATTCAAAAGAGAAAAGTAAGAAGGACTTGGGAAATCTTGCTGTTTGATTTTCAGACTCTAGTAATTAGTATGATTGATATTCTTAACTCATCATCTTAGCACAGTAGAAATTTTTTGTGATGAATATTGGGTGGCCTATTTAATATGCATTATTTAAAGCCAGGCTGTAACAAATGGGCTCCCTTATTGATGCACTTCCTCAGATTTCATAAAAGCTCTCTGGGTGGTTTTTCTGAGGGGAGGATAAAAAAACATTTGTCGATCAGCAGAGTGAAAATTAGCTAAGTTCTGCTATGCATGTGGGACATATCTGCCAAAAACTATGAACTAGCTAGTATAGTAATTGCAAAAAATGATTTTAAGCCACATGGTTCTTTCTCGGCCAACTGGATGGCGTTCAGTACTCCCAGAGTTTGAGGTATTGCTGTTTCTCCGGTTGGCACACATTTTCCTAATGATTTATGCTGTCATTTGACTCTAATAAAATCTGGTGGAGTTTGTGGCGTTATTGTCCTGGCAGCTTGGAAATCATCCTTCTAAAACACCCCATTTAGCCGTTTTAATTGAAAATGCAACATGGTGCGAATCTGCAACCATGTGGCACATCTTGCTGCAAGCAGGAGGCCTTCTGAGAAAGGGCAGACTCCAGCCAGGCAGCAAATGATTTACTGGTAGGAACTACTGGGGGGTTGAGATGTGGTTTTGGCGTGCTAGTATTTGCTTTGAACTAGCTCTGTGTCTTATAGAAAGTTATTTTAGAACTCAACCTTAGCTCATCCGAAAAAATGAGGATTCTGGATTAGATGCTTTGCTAAATTTATTCCTGCTTGAACTGCCTTTCATTCCACATGGCAAGTGGAACTGGATATATTGAGTTTAGGAGAGCACATGCTACCAATGGACACCCGCCCACCTCTTGATTTCCAGCTCAGTCCCACCCCGTGAGCTCCCCACTGCAGTACACCATGCTCTCATTTCATTACTATTTCAGACTCACTGTGTCGCCTGTGTTGGGGCTCCCGGAGACCACCCCACAGATTGGGTGATTCACTAGGAGGACTCAATGTGATTCAGCAATTGGGCATATGCATGGCTATGTTTTATTTCGTTGAAAGGATATAATCAGCAAAAAGAAAAGCTACATGGGGCGAAGTGCAGAGGAAACCAGGCTTCAGCTTCCAAGAGACTTCTCTCAGTGGAGCCGCACAGAGAGCACTTAATTCTTGCAGTAATGAATCGTGACAACATGTGTGAAATGTTATCTCAGGGAAGCTCCTCAGGGACTCAGTGCTCAGGTTTTTATTGGGGGATGGTCATAACAGGTATTCAGTGCCTACCATGTACCCAAATTCCGTCCCCTTAGGAGGTTTTCAGCATAAGCCACCTCGTTTGCATAAACAGTTTAAGCACAGTGAGACATTCTTATGAGGGGATGGTGAGAAGCTCTCCCTGTATTCAGGTTCCCAGATGCCAGCCAAGGGTGCTTAGGGGGCCAAACACAAGAGTGGCTGCACTGGAGTAATAACTCTCCCTTCAATAAAACATTGCGTTCACTGAAGCAATACATTAACACAAAGAAAAGTACGCATAAGGGATCATTCTGAGAAAAAAGCAATCTCGAATCCCAGGTATGGTCCATATTTGTTTTGCAGCCTGGGAAATCCCAACTGACTCAAAGTTGCCATGAGACAGATATTGATTCGCATGTGTATACATGTATGCAAGCATTCATATTCAGCAGAGATTTCTCTTTTCCCAGCATTCACAATGTTCCTGACACCAAAGATAAAACAATACCTTCTTTAATGATGAGTAAGTGGAGCCTTTAATTGGCAGAAGTTTGGTTAATTTTAGTCAGTTTGCCGAATCAATTGATGGTAATTCCCTGACAGTGCCATAGCAGACCCTAATCGGAACTTGCTGATTAACTCATAATGACCATAATGATTTCATTGTCCCATATAATGGTTGTGATGGAAGTCAGTATATTAGGGATGTTAACCTATAATTAACTAGGCAAAGTGCTTGTAGAAGACGTCAGTAATTAATGATCCACTTGGAAAAATTATTTCAGATAATACTCATTCTTGGCCCGGTGCAAATTATTACCACCTTCATGAATTTCCTTGGGCACAATATATTCCATACTGGTCATTTATGTTCTCAGCTTCACTTTCAAAGAGGACAAATATGTAGGTAGTCTGGCCCTTTGGGCCTGACTCTAACATGATGAGAAGTGTCTGTTATTTTTGTCAAGATTTTTAGTCACAATTTTTCTTTATTTAGTAATTCATTTTCTGTTGGAGAGCAGATAGCATTGATCCTTGAGCTCACTTAATCTGTGGTTGTTTTCTTCACATGTTGATTCAAGTTCTTTTATCAAACAGTTTGTCTGAAATCCTCATTTTTCATTTACTTTTCACCCAGTACTGGGGTTAGTTCTAGGGGTCAAGGAACATTTTTGACCTGTTTTAACCCAAAGTAGTATTCTTGGCAAATATTCATTAAGTGTTTGTTGATATAAAGTGAGGAGTCGGTCATGTAGACTTCATCATTTTCCAAATTCACAAAACTGAACTTGAGTATTCCTAAAACATGATGGTGCCTCCAAATATCCTGTGTTGAGAATTCATGGTCTGAACTTCTCTGAGACTGAGGCCTCTGGAATGCTGTTTTTCCTTAATTCTAGTTGACAGTGAACTTGGCCAGGAAATTAATGGAGTAAAAGAAATGATTTTTAGCAATCCAGTGATGAGAAGAATCCAAAAGACAAAAATGCCTGAAAGGAGAAAGTAGTTACCATCTTCAGATGGAATGCATATGCACACCAATGTGACTTTCCCAGTTTCTCAAATGTAAAACAGACAAACAAAAAATCATGGAAGACTGGCTCAGGCCAGGGGCTGGGGTTCCGGGCCAGCGATGGGTAATCCAGTAGGCGAATGGTGCATGCTGAAAGGGCTGCTGCACCCCAGATGATGCCACATTAGAATGAGACATGTAGATTAAACTGTAAATTCCAGAAATAGGATGTGATTACTAAATTGCATGGGTCAGAATCCAAATTGGGTTCTTAATGCAGAGGTGCTATTTTTGATGGTAGATGGTGTGAACTTAGCAAAACCTGCATTCACTGATTACTTTTTTCCTTGATTAAAGGAACCTGATAAGAAACCCAATTTCTTATGCTAAGGGAAAAAAAGGTCGGTATGATAGTGATTATTCAAGTATTTGGTACAGGGGTTACAGAATAATCTTCAAGACTACTTGGCAGAAATGTATCTTTTTTTTCCCTTAGTTTCCTGGTGAGTTGAATTTTGACTCTTGTAGAAATCTTACTGGGATAGAAGTTCAGATTCAGACATTCTAAATTGGCATGCCTAAAGCAGAGAAAAGAGAATTATGCCCAGGTCACATAGGGTTGTGTTCTCCTAATGATCTCTTTTGCATGGATGGTTTCCTGAAACTTAGTTAAAATTAGTGTCTTAAAAACTTGATGCTTGGGTTTGGTACCTAGTGATAGAGAAACCATCCTTTTCTTTCAGTGAAAGGGAATTCAGCAGGACTCTTAGCAGTAAGAAGTTAAACATACAGGTCTACACAATATTTTAGATCATTCCGGTTGGGCTGAAATGTTCTATATGCCTGTTCGCATCCTCCCTTCATGCCTGTGCCCTGTATCCCAGGCCCTCTGCTTCACACCCAAGCACACTACACAAGCACACAGCAACAAATGCTGTGCATGTTTTTGTAATTCATGCTTTGAATCAAGTGGTCTTTCAGAAGATACTGAGAAAAAGCTCATAGACCACTAAATTGGAACGAGCCTAAAAAATAACTTGATTCCATTCCTCAGCTCATGCTCAATATCCACCTTGTATATTTTCTGTAACTAGATATATATCCTAATTAGATAGTCCTTTCTTTCCATAATGAATCCCATTCAAAAACACTTCTTTGTACTTTATCGGAAACTTATGTCCCTGTCACTCCACACACCGAGTTGAGGATCACCTCTGATCCCTGTTTCACCAGCTTTCACTGCAAACATTACAGAAACACTGTAGAAACTTAGAGCAAAAGTAGGGAGCTCTACCCGTGTGTCTGTCACAAACTTCAGTAATTATCGGTTCAAAGTCAGTATTTGTTTCATTTATTGCCCCCTCCACTCTGATTATGTTAAATAGATTCACACACCTAATTTTATTCCTGAATATTGTATTAGTTATCTCTATAAGGACCTTTTTTTACAATAAAAACATAATATCATCACTTATAAGTAATTAGTGATAATTTCTTTATATTATCAAATAATATAAAGTCAGTTTTCAAATATTCCCTATTATCCTGTCATTTTTTCTTTGTAACTTGAGTCACGATCCAAACAAAGCTCATACATTGTGATTAATTTCTATATCTTCACTTTTTTTCTATATCTATAACTTAACTTTTACTGTGTACATCACCTCCATCTTTTTCGTTTGAAGATTTTTGATGGAAGAATTGAAGTTATTCAGAACTTTGTGGTCTACATTTTGCTGACTGGATTCTCATGGGTTCATTTAGCATGTTCTGTTTCCAGTATTATCAATGAATTGGTAAGTAGTAAAAGCTAAAGTATCGATCAGATTCAAGTTCAAGTTTCTTTTTAAGAGCACGAGGGTGAACCCACTTCCTCCCTAGTTGGTGTGTGTCCTTCCATCATGAGATACAAAAATGTCTGCTTGTCTTTGTTTGTGATATTAGCAGCTGCCATTGTGCAGATCCTTTAATTATTCATTGGGGTTTGCAAAATCATGATCTCTTTCTGCAACTCCTTCATTTATTGGCTGGGATACTTTAATTAAGATGGACTCTCATCAATTATTTGGTATAATGAGGTACAGTTCCTGTAGGAAAGGCAGGATTAATGGTCAGTTTTTTTCATTTATTAGGGGTTCCTTCCCTAACATTCAGCAAAAACCACTAACAAGGGTTTATTACAAATTCGATTTAGATATATCTGATATGCTTGATTTCCTTGAGGTTGTAAACCTATTCTTGCTTAAAGTGCCCCTCTTTAGTCTGTGAGAGCCCATTCAAATCAGCTCCTGGGTCCTTCTAAAATGGCTCCAGTATTCCTATTTTTTTTTCTGGCATGACAGGTTGCCCTATACGTACCTTATAGATTTCCTTGTTCAGGCATAGAATCCACCATTTCTCCATTAACCCATTCTTCCTTTTTTTCCTTTTAAAGTGATATTTAGAAATCACAAGGTAAGTGTTGAGATTCTCATCACTGTTGGGTTAGTCTTTAGGCTTTTTTAGTGATCGAAGTTAGAGGGAATATATATATACACACACATACATACATATATACATACACATATATATAATATACCATGAGTTTATACAGATATTTGCAATTCAAAATCAACTCTGCAGAGTTCATTTACCCTCACCAGTTACATATGCATCTGTTCCCATGCTGAACATCCTGTTCTCAGTGGCGCGAACAGAATTCCTCATCGGTTACCTCTCACACTACACGCAACACTATCTCAGAATAACAAGACTGCCACCAGCGCTGTGATAACAGGAAACAATTTAAATTGTGTATAATTCTTTGTGTCCTTAAACATATATTCCACACATGTCACATGGTCAAATTACTTGTCTGAAATTACTTTGGAGTATTTCTCTTTCTACAGACATTTTTAAACAGCTCTCATGCTGCCCCAGAATCTTCTAGAGATTAACCGTCCTCAGTTTCCTAAAAATACAAATCTTTGTGTTGTATATTGCATGGTTTGAAGTCTATGCTACCATCACAGTGGTTTGGTTGTCAGCGTGTTTCAGTGTATTTCACGTTCCGCACTGTCACTGGAAGGATAGGAAATATTACAAAGACATGCATTGCGCTAACTTATCCAGGCAATGGATGGAGAGGAGCAAAACCACCCGTTTTAACAACGTGATCCCTGGAAATTAATATTCTACTTTGAAGGGATGAAATTAACTCTGCTAGGTCTGTGCACAATAGTGTATCATTATTTCCCCCAATGTGCCTACTTTAGAAAAGAGTGTGTTAACACTCGCCACCCTTTGTGAGTCTGAAAGGTAGTAAAACAAGACTAGAAACATCTAATTTTAGAGGTTTATCCAAGAAAATGAAAGATTAAAGAGATCCTTACTGATCAAACCTGATTTATTCTGGACAAGCAAAAGGGAATGTGCTGGGAACAAATCATTTAAACAGTTGTGCACACTAATGAGCATTGAATTAGTTCTATCCTCCCAGGACTTAAGAATTTGGAGTTACCACAGACTGCTCAATAAAAGCATTAATTCAATGTGTAACAGAAGGGAAAATGAGGGAAAGCAACAAGAAATGTAATCCCTACAGGAAAAAGTGAACTGGTAATAATTTTATTCATTCAGCAACATTTACCGAACGCCCCCTGTGTATCTCACATGGCTCCACATGCTGGGGAGACAAGTTTGGGAAGGTTGTGTACTCTGCTCCCTAGCCAGGTCTTAGGCCAGCTGGGAAATAGTTAATTTTCTGTAATATCAAACAGTGTAATATACGCATGCACTAAAGTACTGTGAGACCCCCATAAGTATATTTTTATATTAAATTATAATCTTTGGTTTGAGTACCTGGACCTCAAATTTCTAATGTGGAAATTAAGTGATATTGGAATTAAGTGATGACACATGACAGGATTTTTTTGCAGGCAGATGAATAATTTCCACACAGTTATTCCAAAGATTGTTTGCTGTGGAGCACTACTTCTTAGGATTGTTAGGAGGCATCTCCAAAGTTGAGTGCTTTGGGACATACTGGTTTGAGCAAACTTTAAAAAGGTTTCTTTAATGCAGTACTTCTCTAGCCTTTATTACCCTATTATGCTTTGCTAATTAATGAAAGGGACATGCAAATGTAAATACTTGTTTCCCTAATTTATTTGTCCAATATATTTTTTATGAAATGTTGTTTCAATTGAGATTGTTTTGAGTTATAAGAGATCAGAAAATCAAATCCAAACCAGGGGAAGGAAAAAAAAGATAGTAGGAGAAGGGAGGTAATTTATTGGCTCACCTAAGTCCAGACTGGCAAGTCTCACTGGATCCAGAAAGTAAAGTGGTTCTTTAAAAACCCAATTTGTTCTGCCACCCAGTGTAGCTCTCATCTCTCTCATTATTGGTTTCATTCTCGAACAAGCTTTCAGCTCATCGTTGCAAGATAGCAATCAGTAGTTCCTAGTTCAAATCTTAATAGAAATACCGATTCTCTGCTTTAGTGTTCTGAGAAAAATCCTTGGGGGCACATTCCTTCTTTTCTACCACTTTTCACCTCCTTCCCTGGTCTCTTCTTGTTTACTGACCACAGAGCCTTGTGTGATACCTTTGGGACACAGCGATTCAGAAGGAATCACTGTGAGCACAAGTCCATAGAGAAATCTGAGGCTCAGGGAAGGGGAAGTCACGCCATCCCAAGGGAAATCTTGGGTCATGGATGGGTATTATTGTTGTGTGTGTCCCTGGGCAGAGTAAAGGCAGCTGTTGATAAAAAAGTCCTCACCAGACAACTTTAAAGAAGCTGTGGCCGGCGTGCCACCTCAGCGAGGGCACAGAGTCCGCAGGGCAGTGGGTGGTCTGCAGGGCTCGGCTCCCACGTGGCTCCTGGGGCTGCCAGACACCTACTGTCTCTCCCTGAGTCATTCTGAAGTCTGTCATTATGGCAGGAACTCTGTGCTCTGTGTCTTTGGGGGCCTAGCCCTTTGATCATTTTTTAAATTGTGCCTGTAATGTTTTCCACCCAATGTTTGGTTTTGATACATTTGAAATCTACAGACAAGTTGATAGAATAGGAGGAACACATATTTCATTCATCCAGCTTTACCAAAAGTTAATATTCTTTATCTGTTTGCACGCACACACACACACACAAACATACATACTTGTTTCTCCCTGGATTTTGAAGTAAGTTGAAAACATTGTAAAAATGAACCCCTAAATATTTCAGGATGTCTCTCCTAAGAGTATTTTTCTATATAGCCAAAACACCACTTTTACTACTAAGAAAGTTTAATAGTGATCTTATCCAATTTACTATGTGTGTTCAAATTGTCCCAATTGTCACAAAAATATTTTTATGAATCTATCCCTTTTGATCCAGAACTCAGAATCATACACGGCCATCATTTGATCCACCATGCTCTCTCCTTTAGTCTAGAAGAGTTTCCCTACATTTACTGGGGCTGGGGCGTGGGGGGAGATCTTTTATGTTGATGATTTCTGTGTGTCCAGGCTGGTGGTTTGTAGAAAAGCTGGCACTTTGGATTTGTTTGGTTTTTCAGGACTATAGGAGTGATTAAACATTTTTGGTACAAAAAACACCCAGGTGCAATTATACCCTTTTCAGTGCTTCACATCAGGAAGTAGAATGTTAGAAGTCCTACTTCTGGAGATGTGTTCAATTTATTTTCTTGGTTGGTTGAGGTTTCTGCTGGATTTCTCCTTTGTAAAGGTGCATTTTATCTTTCTAATTAAAAAGAAATTTGAGAAGTAATATTTTGAGACCTGTGAAAATGTTATTCCTTGTCAACTACTCCCCAAGAATTTAGTACCTATTGATGATTTCTGCCTAAATTCATCATTAGATCAGTGGCTGCAAGATGATTTTCTCATTTGTAATCCCTTGCTCACTACTCTTTCTTTTAAATAGTGTGAGCTCATGGATTCTTTTCAAATGTAATGATGCATTACTGACATTGTTCCTTTTCAGTTCTTAAACTGTCTCAAGTTCGATAAGTAGGCAACCTTTCATGTTGACTCCTGTGTCCTTCTGAGAGGGTCCCACTCGGTTTTGACACTTTCTCCCTGATGGCACAACAAACGTTCACCTCGTGCTTTCTCTGCCTCACACCTAGAAATAGCCATTTCCCCAAGCCTGTGGTTTCTTTTATTAAGGAATGACATTTACATGACAAGGCCTTGGTGGTAAAGGGTGTCCTTGGTTCTAGGTAGTGTCAGTGGACAGAGCCCAGCATACGTACCTGGAGTTCACAGTGGCACCTCTCATTCAATCCAATAATAGCACAGGTTCTTTCTCTTCTAGCCTATTTTGTATTTCTGTCACGGTTCTCATCAGTATCAGTAAATTTACTACCATATACACAAAAAGTATTGGCATTACTACATCAGTATCACTACCACCAACAGACTTACTGATGTAAAATATTCAAGATTTCTTTCTCTTCTTAGAATATAGCTCATTAAGGTGATACAGTCAGAATACTTGAATCAAAAGTTGCTTGAATAAATACTTTTTTTCTCTATGATTGTCACAGAAGAGACCCCGGGGAGTGCAAATGATATACTATTGCCGAAAGGACCCACCCTTGTGCTGTGGGGATCCCCCCCACTCCATACTAGGTTTGCCTTGCCCTCCATCAGGGAAAGACATCTCCCAATGCCAGAGATTGGTGAAACGGAAAGGGATTATTTATTTAAAAAGTTATACAAACTTAAGAATAATAACTTAATGTCTTCATTGAGATCTCAAAGTCCTTTAGAATACCCACAAATGCACAGTCCTTCCTTCCCCCACTGCTCATTTCTGGGTACCGAATCTCAGAAAAAGAAATAGAAGTCCATGGTTCTTCTCTGCCCAAGCCGCCTGGCTGCTGCACCTAGGTTTAAATCCCAGTGTCAATCTTCCTCTGCCGCACCATTTCCCACTCCTCCCACAATTGACCACAGCTGCCAGCAGTCCTGTATTTCTCCAGCTTTACTGGGCTGCCATAGTAAGTTTGGGCAAGTGTGGCCCTGTGGTGTGGAGCCAATCATCTCCAAGCTCTTCTCAATGGCCCTGCTCCCTGTATCCCCCACAGCTCAGACTTGTGGGGGTGAGGACATCCTAGATATATGTATTTTTCTAATATTTCCTGAACACCAAGTTCTGGACACCATTACAAACCCCTACTTGCCCCCCGACCCCCTCTTGGCTGCACCCTGTTACATGATCATGTCATCAATTTGATACACAGGTTAATAGTTAATTTGTTTCTGTTCTGCCCAATTTTAGAGCTCCTTTCCCCATCTTTATATATTTAATTTTATTAATTTACTGAATTTTATTTTGGAATATGTAAAACATGTGGTTCAAAGTAAAATTCATAGAACTCTATACATGCATTTTTTTCTTTTTGCTTTTATCACTTAATATACCCTGGAAATCACTCCATAGTAGTTCACAGAGAGCTTTATTCTTTTTATTACAGCTGTGTTGTGGGAGAGTTACTGTAATTTATTTAGACATAGATGAATGTGCAGTTAGGTTCTTTCCAATATTTTATTTTCACAAATAACTCCATTCTGAATAACCTGGTGCATATATTTTTGTGTGGCGTTGGAGGTGTACTTGCAGAGTAAATTTCTAGCTGTGGGATGCTCAGTTAAAAGGTAGAAGCAATTGTAATTTTATTAGATCATGCCTAACCCCCTGAGCAGGAGCAAGAGCGGTTCGTATCTCCGTCCAGCATGTTTGGGAGGGCCTGCACCCCCACCCTGCCTTGTTGTCCATTGTTGAATGCTGGCCAGTGTGGGAGGCGAGAAATGGTATTCTGTGCATTTTAGCATAGTCCATGCCTGGATACTTTATGGACAGGCCTCATCATATACTTACTTTTTCTACCCTTGGTTCCACCTTTATTTTTTTTTTTTACTATTCTCTGCTAGGATACCTAAACAGGGCTTGCATGTGTAGTATTCTGAGTTCTTAATTATATAACATATTTTCTATAGTTTTGATACCTGAGGGATACCTTGGTTGATTTTTCTTAACATGTAAGTGAAATCTTTAAATTTTATTTATTTATTTATTTATTTATTTAAGTCTAGAGGCTCAGGAGATTTTTTTTTTTAAGGTATACAGCAGGTCCTTGAATAAGGCCATTTAGTTCAACATTGTTTCATTATAATATTGATGTGATTCCATGGGAACTTAACTCTTGTTTATGTCAATTAGCCTATGATAAAACTGGTTTCATTGTACGTTGTTTCACTTAATGTCACAGAACCTAAGGACAATGTTAAGTGAAGGCTTCCTATACTGTTAAGAATTGTCAGTTTTATACATATTGGAACTTCTTTGCCTATTTTCTTTATGAGTTAGTTGCTCTGGGAAACTTTTGACCTGTGTTCTTGGGGGGTTTTTTTGTTCTTTTCATATATTTATGCCTTTCCTCGATGCTTCTGATTATCTTTCAGTTGAATCAATTCTCTCCTGAATACCTTATAATTTAGTTTTTATTTTTATTTTAATTTGGTCTTTGATTTATTTTCAGGGTTTAGTCAACTCTAGTTTCATATCATTCTGGGTTTTTTCTGTCCATATGTGTTTTTAATTTTTTATTTGAGTTATATGTTTATATCTACATAGTCTATGTTAGTGCATTTCATTTAGGTTTAGGTGTTGTGATACAGTTTTGTTCTGCTGCAGATTTTTGAGCAGAATTTCTATAAGCTGCAACATTTTGATTCACTTTATATTTTGTTCTAATAGAAACATTGAATGGATATTTGACTCCTGATTTCCATTCATTCTGAAATGTTTTATTTTCTTAGACCATTAGTAGCGGTTGTGTATAGACAGACATGGGACTTTGGATGGCTTATTAAGTTTTATAGTTCAAGAGTATAGTACTCGTTTGGTACAGTCAGGTTCATTTATATTGGTAAATGATTTTGGAGGGAGTGTGGGGAAAGGATAGTTGGTCTTCTGTTTTTATAATTTCCTTATTTTGCATTTTCTTTTTTTTTAACTTCTACTTTTATGTTTTCTTACCTTCTCCATCAAGTCTTCAAGGAGTGCCCCTTCCACGTTGCTCCCTCTCCCCCAGAAGCGGCGCCTCCCTGTGGCTGCCATCTTTGTGGCTTCATACCTTGAACTCTGCCTTGGTCTCAGACATGTTCTCAGTATTGCCCTACTGAGGACGGAGCTTTCTCTTTGTATGTTTCACAGCCCTCAGGATTCTGCTCCCTCTCTGCTTCTCTGCTTCGTCCTCCTGACTTCCTGCTCCAGAGTGGTCTCCAGAGCTCTTTCTGCTGGACGAGTGTTTTGAGTGTTTTTCTCCTATCTATGTGTAATTTGAGATTCATTGTATTCTTTTTGTCCTAGTTTTGATGTACGATAGGTATGTGTTATCAACATTTTCGTATTTTCTCCTTGTTTGAGCTCTGTGTTTTTGAAGGCTGCACGGAGAGGTTAAGATTTAGGTGGTTTTCATTATCTTACTGGAACCAAGGTTAGAGTCTCCAGAGCCTATTCTGAATATGAAGAAAATGGAACACTGCACGTTTCCTTCTCCTTGCATTCCTCCCGTGGCAACCTTAATCCTTTCCTGAGAAACAGATGCACTTGGTTAAAGTAGGAGACACCACAGTCAATAATAGACATTCCACAAAGTTACCTTCTATTACACTGATGGTACTGAAGGCTGCCAGCTTTAGCAAATAAAAACACAGGACTCCCAGCTAAGTTTGAATTTCAGATAAACACTAAATAACTTTTGTATTTAGTATGTCAAGCAAGCATCTACTGATGGCACTGACCCAGGGGTTTCATTCTCTTGAGGGGAAAAGGCTTCGGTGACTTTTCCTTTCTTCCAGCTTGGGGTGTGAGGGACATCATAAGGGGAGGTGTGGCAGTTATCTCACCACCAGGGGGCACTTTCAGAGGACAAAGGTCAGCTGAGCATAGTGCTGGAGACCTACGGAGCATCTGGTGCTCTATTGATGTCCTTAAGCTGATGCACTGAGCTTGGAATCACCTATTTCCTAATTTCTTGGTGATAATTAAATGCCTTTTCTGACCATGGTTCATTGGGTTTTCTTTTCCTTGCAGCTGAAAACCTTCCAAATTAATATGACTCCTTCTTACTAGACAGTTAACTTCAGGAATTTACAGATTGAATGCATCTTTTGAAAGGAAGGTATTTTTTTTTGTTTTAGTTATAGTCTTTTGGGTATAGTGATCTGTCAATTTATTGTTTACTAGGCCCCCTTTTTCCATTCTACTGAAAATAATAAGTTGTCACGGAATGAAATGAAAAGGGGTAGTTTTTTCTGCCATGTCAGCCGGGCAGCTGTTTGGATTTCCACCACTCCAGTTCAGCATTGTTAACGTTGTCTGTACTTTTTCCCCTTTGGAAAGCCTTATCCCAAATCATAGGTGAAAACAAACCACTATTACATAGGGATGTGTGGACCATGATCATCTGTGAAGTAATTATAGTAGTTACCCGTGAAGAGCTGGCTAACCAGAGAGGTAGAAAAGGCAACACCTGCTTGGGAAACTTCTAAAATATGTGTGCAGTTCTGGTGAGTGTGGCTGGGAAAAGCTGCAATGCTGCTGTTGAATTTAATTGTGTTAGCATTATTCTGTTCATTAATGACTGGAAAAAAATGTGACTTGGGTTGCAGAGCCGTGTCCCAGTTTACCCTGAGTATACTGTTATGAAAGTTACTATAGAGAAAGTTCACTGTGCACATATTCTACAAATGAATGTGTGCCACTCTGTTTAGATAGCCATACTTTCTTGAACTATTTTTCTTTAATAGAAGAAATTCTGTAGGATGCTATTAAAGCAAGTTGCTTCGTTAGATTCTTGAAAGGATTCAATGTTTTTTCATTAGTAAGGAATGACGTGTGTTAGTGTAGGATGAAAATGAGTTTGTTTTCTTGCTCCTTACACTTCAGGGTCTGGAGAGGATCTCAGCAGGTCGAAGAGGCGATCTGCTGCACAGGCTCCTTCATTGAGTGGCTAATTGAATGCATTTCAGAAACCTTCATCTTTTCTGATGCACCTGCTACTTGCCACAGTAGAGGAAGCTCTAAACTTGTTATTGGTCTGTTCAAGTAAAATGTTTCATTTTTCTTGCATGCAACTTTGTAGATTTTTATCCTAGTGTACATTTCTAAGTAGACAATGAAAGCAAAGGTAGATTTAAACACTTATTTTTACTCAGTCTGGAAGAAACAATACGAAAGCTGTCTAACTTGATTTTGCTGATTGTCTGAGGTGAGATTGTTTTTACTTTTCAGTGTAGGTAGATTTATTTTTCTGTGGCTACATCACAGTAAATAGCACATATCACACTGTGGGTGTTTTTGTCTTAGGAAATTTTTTGTTATTATATTTTTATTTAAAATGGGAAAGTGGGGTTTTCCCTTTGATTTTAAATTTTAAATGGCAGTTGGTCTGGAACCTCAATTTTGCCCTAAGTTGTTCTTTTAAGCCTGGGGTTTATTGCTTGATACCTATAAACATCTCTTTTCAAAATGAGGTTTCTGTGTTCATTGAATAAAGGTCAGCTCAATAAGGGCAGAATTGTAAGGAACTCAAGGTATAAATTTAATAACATATTTCCCTTGATGTTACCCAAAGTCTCTTTTTTATTTCATTCATAACTGTTACCAACAGTTGCCATCTCTAATTGCATTATATATTTCATTTGTCTATCTATTATTTATGTGCTCCAGCTTGAATGTAAACTCTGTGAAGGCCAGATGATGTGTTTTCTCATTCTCTGATGCAGATTCAGCATTTAAAAAGCATTTCATCAATATTGGTTAGAAAATTAAAAACAAACTAATAAAACACAAGTGGATAAATGAAGTGTTTTGACAGTTAACAGATGTAGAGAAACTGTAATATAACTGCCCTTCCTCAAACTATTATGGGATAAAACCATTATATAATAGATCTAGTTCCTTCAGAAGGACTTGCAGATGACTTGGACAAATACATGTTAATAACTAAATCTTATGCATCAGATGGAAAATTCTCCAGCTGTTTATGTGAATGATGAAGCCATCATAAACTTCCATGTCAGTCAAGCCTTCACATGCCTCCAGCCCCCGTGAACATCTGTCTGCAGCTGCCTGGAGGCCCAGCGAGAGCCACGCAGCTGAGCCTTGTCAGCCCATAGAACTGTGAGCTGAGATAATTATTTATTGTCTTCAGACATTAAGTTCTCCTGTTGGTTTGTACAATATAGGAAAAAGAAAAAGCCTAAATACATACCACATTTATTGATAGAAAGGAATTTTCTTTTTTTCTAAGCAGCACACTTTTGTTTTGGTGCCACTATATATACTAAGCCTGTTTTTCTGATTATGTAAAAATGGAAAGACTAGAATATACCTGAAGAATTTGTGTTAGTGGGAAAAAGAAAAGATTTGTGGGTGTCAAAGTGGGCTAGTGTTTTGACAGGAAAACAACATTGAATTCAGATTTGGTTTGTAGGTACTTGTAACCCGCATGAAGTTTTGGCCAGCCTGTCTCTTCTGATATAATTGTTTAATTTTAAGAATAAAAATTTTGACACACTGATAATATTACTTTTCAGAGATTCTGTACCACAATTATTTTAGGTTTCTTGTAGTAATAATGGTATTTGAGGTAATAACTTCCTAGAGGGCATTGCAAAAACCCTTCAGAACCTTCAGAATACTCAGAAAGTTGAGTCAGTAATCTCCTAGAGCTAAGAAACAAAAATTTGAAAAGACTATTTGAAATTTCACATCCCATTAATTTTATATATAATTCCAGCAGACTAACAAATCTTTTTTTTTTTTTTTGCCCTTAAGGGTATCTATTTTAATACCTTTTTTCAGATAAAAACAGGGGAACTGCTGTTAACATTGAAGACCCTATTTCTGTTGCTCTATATGTTAAACATAAACAAGTGAAGCTGGGTGCCATCAGGAGAGTTCAGGGGGTTCTTGTTCCAGAAAGACGTGAGCTATCTAATAGTTTTGAACATCACTCAAAAGTGTGTGTTTCACTGTTACGTGGATTTGAATCTCTCTTCCATCCCTCGACATTTTTTTTGTGATATGATCTTAATTGAAAATATTTTGGGGGAGTATCTAATCTGTGGGAGGCTGAGGGGTTGACAAATGGAGGTTCAGGTGGCTTTTACTGTTCAAAATTTCTGTGGAGTTCCAGAAGGAGGAAAAAGGCTTCAATAATACTTTAAGAAAAGCCTAAATGTAATACAGCTTGGAAGGGAAACCTATGTATATTATTTGCCTATTTATTTGCTTATCTGTCCACCCATCCTTTGTCCATCTATCTGCCCCACCATGGCCCCTGTCTGTCCATCCATCTGTCTATTTAAGAGATGACTATGTTGTGAAACCTGATTGCAGAATGATTGAGGGTTAGGGAGGGTCTTATATAAGAACATTCGTATTCTTCATTATATCTTCACCTGAAAATGGATTTTTTTCTTTACCTGAAAAATAGCTACTTCTGCCATTATGCTTTATAAGAATATTGCCCTTCTTATAAGTTTCGTAACTGAAGAAACATGATGAATTGGTTAAGCTTGTATTCATGTATTTTCCATTGATATTCAAATTCTTTCTCCCTGTTATTAAATGTCTCCAATATTAGAAAACATTTCTATCACTTTTCCCTCAAATTTCTTCTGTGACTTTAAAAAAATGAAAGTAATGGGTCAATTTAGTCCCAAAGCTAGTTGGTTTTGTTTATCCAAACTACACTTCATCCTAATCATTTGAAAGAAAAGGGAAATGCCCTCTAATCCATTAGCTCTTCTCCCTGAGACCTTGGAGGAAGACAAGGAGAAAGGAGTCTCTGAGCCGGATTTCTGCAGAGTAGACAGAGAGGGCAAAGAATTCTATGCCAGTAGAATTTTGTAAACAATGTAAACAAAGAAATTACATTTTGGAAAAGAACTAGGTTTGCTTCTTGCTGATGTTCACATAATTACTAAATAATGCAGCTCAGTTGCTTATAAAATTTATTTTCATGAGCTCCAATGTTAAATAATGCATCTCAGTTGCTTCTAAAATTCATTTTCATGAGCTCAAAGTATGAATTGTTTCTTGGCTTTATAGGCACTTAAGGAAGACATTTTAATTGAGATCATTCCTAAGCAAACACAACTTACTAATTTACTAATTGCACAATTTGGGCAAAAAGTAGTATATTAGTTTTACTTGGTTCTTGATTCATAGTCAGCCAGAAAGAAAGTCATCTGGTAAAACCAAGCTTCTCAACTCATGAATGCATTTAATGCATGAACTAGAAGATAATATTGAAACTGAGCCATTGATCAAAATCAGAAGAGATGAGAAGTGTTCACTTTTGTCATGCCATGTTTTGCCAAAGGAAACAGACCTGTACCCCCGAGCTGCACTCCAGCCAGGAGAAATTTCCCACCACACCTGTTGGTGTCATAGCTCCCCTGTCACTGTCTTGCATCTCTTCTGACTTATCCTGCCATTTACTGAACAGCATTAGGATAATCAGCACCCCCAAATGAGTGCCATCTACTATTCTCATATAATTCCTTGTGAATCCTTCAGTCCCTGCACATTCCCTGTTTTATTTCCTGAATTATTTTATTGGAAAAGTTGAATAAACAGGTGCTCTATTATGAGCCAAAGTGCAGGAGACAGATTTCCAGATGTGATCTGAACATTTTCTATTAGCTGATTGCACATTTTCAATTTACATTGAAAATCTAAATTTACACAGTCTTAACTGTGTAAATTATCTCCTTCTGCATATTATCTCAGAATTTACTTCTGCCTTTCCTCATAAACAAATATCAATTTACAAATTATTGAGCATTTTTAATATGAACTCTAGAGGTTATAAAGATACATAATGGAGACTCCATTACCACAAGTTGCTTGTAATTTCATTGGGAAATAAAACCCATGTATAATCAGAGATTGCTGATATGAATGCTGGATGGGGTGAGCAGATAAACCCTGGGGAAATCCCATGAGGGGAAGGATTAAGTGAATGCATAGGGATCTCAGAATTTGCTTTAGAATCATATACTTGAGACATTTAGATGTCCTTACTGCCCTTTCTTCCTAATTATACTGCTAGCTCTTCTTTTCTAAATAAGCTGCTTCAACTTAACACAACGATTATCTTCTACTTTTCTGGTTTGGCTTACTTCCCTCAGACTGATAATCTTTTCTGTTAGTTAGCTTTTGCTATGTAGCAAACCACCCCCAAGAATTTGTGGCTTGAAACAATAGCTGTTTATTAGATTTACGACTCTGCATGTCCGCAGTCAGGGCTAAGCTCCGCTAACAGTTCTCTGGTTTCATGTGAACTCACTATGCATCTGTCTATGAGCCACTCTGGGTTAGCTGGGGGCCAGCCACTGGAGTGTGGTTTCAGCTGGGACAGCTTCTGTGTGTTTCATGTGGTCTGCCACCTTCTTGCAAACTGCCTTGGCTTGTTCATAGGGCAACCAGGAAGGCTTAAAAGAGAAAGGGTGTAGGATGGGACCAGACCACTGTCACTTCTGCCACATTCTTTTGGTGAAAGCAAGTCAACTCAGCCCAAAATCAAAGGCTGAAACAATAACCTCATTGCTTGATGGGAGTAATTGCAAATACTATAGATACAGAGACTGGTGGAGAATTGTGCCCAGTTTTTTAATCAGCCTCATTTCATAGTGACCCTTAATTTTTCTAAGATCATCAAATTTACACAAGTGCTGTCCTTAGGAATTTTTTAACTTTGAGGCAATACATAGTACCAGACAATGTAGGTTCATTGCTAGATTGTAGAGCAGCTTGAGACCAACGTATTTGCACTTTATAGACATCAAAAAGATTCAAGGTGGGAAATAGCATGATGCTAAAATTTTAGAAAGAATTTAGTTGTGGGTCTGTGCAGAAAGGTTTAGATCCACATATTCAATTGCTACAGGCAGCTGCTGTTTGGACATTACTTCAACTTCCATATTTCTAAAACTGAACTCAATATATTCATTCTACAACCAAATTTTTTTCTTCTTCTTGTGTTTCTCTTCTCAGTGATTCTACCATTTGCTCTGTAGTCCAAGACAGATATTTGATCATTCTTAACTTACATCCCCTTCCCATATTCATTCATTGTTATTAACAACAAATATACAGAGTATATCACATACTGTAGTTTTCACTGTTCCCACTAGACCATTGTCATCTCTTCACACTAGACCCATCTCCCAATTAATCAGTCTCTAAGCTTTTCTTCACGTTCTGCAGGACCCAGCATGGCTTTATAACTCAGTCTGTTTATTCAACTGGCATATCATTATTGCACTTCTGCTATGTTAGACACTGTGGATATAGAAATAAAGTGACTGCCTTCATAGAGTTTACTATCCAGTGTGAGAGACATATAATGAAGAATAGAGTGTGACCCAGAATGCTATTTCAAATAAATTGACTAGGAAAAGCCTCTCTTGGGAGTTGAAATTTATACATAAGAGAAAGAGCCACGTGGATATCTGAGGAAGAACATTCTAGGGTGAGAGAATAGCAAGTGTCAAGGCCTTGAGATAGGAATGGCATTGGAGGGAAAAGGAATTGAATGCTTAAGGGACAGAGAAAGTGGGTCAAGAGGTCAGGCAAACAGCTTCCCATTCAGGTCATGAAGCTGTTTATAGGCCATTGAACAGACTTGGGATATCATTGAAAGTGTGAGGGAATGCCAGTGGAGCTTGGGAATTACTGGGAATATTTATTGAGAATAAACCTGACATAGTTTACAACGATCACTTTGCTGGAGTATGGAGAAGAGACAACAGAGAAACAAGAAACAATAGTGGCTTGAATCAGCATGTAGCCAGCCATGCAGAACATGTGAACAGGTGAGAGGTTCCAGAGCTAATTTTAAAGGGTTTCCTGGTAGGTGTTTATAGAGGAGGGGAGCCACAGATGCCGTATAGTGCTGTGGGCACAACAAAAATCCCCAGAGTTGTGCGACTTTGTGTAGGAATCAGAGAGGGGGAGGTCAGGATATTTTTCTTTTTTTAAAATATATTTTATTCATTAGGCTATTACAGTTGTCCTGTTTTCCCCCCTTTACTCCCTTCCACCCTGCACACCCCCTCCCACCCACATCCCCCCTTCAGTTCATGTTCATGTGTCATAGTTATAAGTTCTTTGGCTTCTACATTTCCCATACTATTTTTCCCTCCCCCTGTCTATTTTCTACCTACCTTCTGTGCTACTTATTCTCTGTACCTTTTCCCCCATTCTACCCCCTCCCACTCCCCAGTTG
>CM052540.1:38450141-38533945 GCA_028533065.1 Trachops cirrhosus | reverse complement strand
GCCATTCTGACTGGTGTGAAGTGGTATCTCATTGTGGTTTTAATTTGCATCTCTCTGATAGCTAGTGATATTGAGCATCTTTTCATGTGTTTCTGGATCCTCTGCATGTCCTCCTTGGAGAAATGCCTATTCAAGTCCTTTATCAATTATATTTTTACTTAAGGGAATATCAGTTTTATTTTTTGCAATTTCTTAGAACTCTTGGACTCCAAATTTTATAAAGAATTTCAAGCATTTATACATTCTACTAAGTTGGCTGGCTTGTTTCTGAATCTGCCTATAAAACAGATTCTTTATTTAATTCTGCTTTCTTATGAACATTGTATAGTCAGTGATGCAGGCTTATGAGCCACTGTATTAATAACAATGAACAACAGATGTTTTTAGTGTACAGGCAGGCCATTGGCAGCATGTAAATTGCTCAGAACTTGGAGAAGTTTAAAAAGAATGACATTGAAGCTGCCCCTTCCAGGGTGGAAGAAAATGACAGTGAAAATATAATGAAGGTGTTTATTTAGGGTATAAACTGTTCTTTCATTGAGGAAACACTGTGATATGTTGTTGATGGAGACGCAAGAGAGGCAGACACACCCAGAGTGGTTTATAAGCAGAGTAACTCAACCCTGGTATGGAAAGGCCCTTTCTAGAACTCACAGAACAGTTTCTCCAAAACTTCATTCCTAAAGAGAATACAAGCTTTTATGGTCGAGGATGTGGTAGATCTAAGTGGGATCCATTCTTTCTGCAGATATTTTCCATTTTGTGTTGTTTCTCAGTAGTCATCTGTGCACATACCATCACTGAGACACAGTACACTATTTATCTTGCATATACTGCGTGCATATGTATTTTTCATCAGCTTCAACGATGCTGCACATTTCTGACTGGCCCCACACCAGTCTATGGACTATGTACGTGGTAACACAATTCTGGAAACTAGTCTCTAGCCCCAGCTCTGGTGGAGATCTTCTCAACAATGTTGGCTGTGTTTGTGTTTCTTTTGCCTCTGGGTGATGCTGTTATACAGATTCTTGTCAAGGGAATAGAGCCCAAGTTAAAGATCGTTTCAGTCAGACAGTTGAGGAAGTGATTATTTCATTCCTCTCTTTGGTCCGTATTGACTGGCATCAATATTTTGCATAGTCCTTCTTCCTCTTTAGATACTTGGGCATATGAAACAACTGTATTAAAAACAAGTTTGGAAATCCAGACCACTTGAAATATGTATAAAATCTACAGTTCATATTCAGGACTTAGGGTTCTGATTTGAGAGTCCTCTGACCTTATTAGTCTTTCTCAAGAAACACCTCAGGCTCTGAGTATTTTTTTCTCCTTTGACCTTTGGGCTACTCACCATAATAGATTATCCAAGTTAAAGTATTGACTGGATATTTCCCCTCTTTCCCCTTCCACCAATACCATGTTGGTGGATGAAAAGAAGGGAATAAAGGACAGGACATAAATATTTAATGGTAAATTCAGATTCACCAGAAGCAGACTTGGAAGAAAGAAACCTAATTGCTCCACTTTTAACACATGTGTTTTCCATAGACAGCTGGTTTTCTTCAGTTTTCATAATTACAATTTCAGGCAGCACCCCTCCACTCCAGGACGGTTGTCCCATTTGTGGGTTACCCATTTCCTGTGCGTTTCCTTCCTCTGGCCCACCTCTTGAGGCCACATTAACATTACTGCACATCAGAAACAATATCACAGGTGGCCAGAGCAGGTTTGGAAATAGAAAAAAAATGAAATGGGAACCCGTCAAGATTGCGTTGTGTTAAAGCATTTGGTGAGGAGAGGCCCAGATTCAATCTCAGCTAGAGTGAGACTTCTGAAAAACACAGGCATTTTGGAAATGTATACTATTTCTTTCATGATCATCTCTGTTAACCCAGCATTAGCTGACTAGTGATCTCTAATGAGGTCAGAGCACCAAGCACGGTGACAGTTGTGAACTTGAAAATAAAGTTGGGGATATGCCCACATTTCCAGCGTGCAATCAACCAGCCAATATTTACTGAAATCCTAGTTAGACTTGGTTTAATGCATAGTCTTCTGAGGGCTTACAATCAACACAGAATTCATATGCAAGAAGTTCAGTAGATGTCAGTGAGTAGGTGTTGTATGTGTAGAACAGAGGGTGTATGTGTGTGTGCCCCTAAGCTGCCTCTAAGTTCAGGAAAGGGATGAAACATGAACAGGCTGAAGAACATGAGACAGCTTTATGGGAGGGGGTAGGTCCCGAGCTACCAAAACCTGCGCAATGATGGGAAGAGTGGAATTTGGGTCAGTGTAGTAATAGAGTGTGTGTGTGTGTGTGTGTGTGTGTGTGTGTGTGTGTGTGTGTGTGTCTGCAGGACCTCAAGTGTCAGGCAGAAGTCAAGAAGGTGAGAAAAAGATGTAAATATTCATCAAATTTATAAGTCCCTATTTTCTAGATATTATCTGTGGTGAAAAATGGGTTTACATTTTGTTAGAATGAATCCTAGTCAAGTGTGTTTATAATATTCCACAAAAGGCAGTCTCATTTGGAGAACAGAATAATAAATTTTTGTTGGGGATGGTTAGAGGTATCTGTTGCTAGTTAGCATTTGATTTTGAGTGATGAAGTTTGGAAAGAGACAAGCTTCCGTTTAGGTTGTACTGCAGATGGAAGCCAAGTCATGGCTACAAAGCCCTGGATGATCGAATCTCACTTTGTGTTCTGATTTGCTACCTTGCATGTCATTCTCTCCCTCGTTCACTAAGTTTCAGCAATACCCCACCTTTCTGTTTCTTCAGTGTGCTAAGTTGCTTTCCCACCTTTGGGCCATTGCATTTGTTATGTTCCCTACCAAGGCACTGGTCTCTAGGCCCTCGGGCAGACCGGCTCTTTCCCATCAGTCATGCCTCAGCTTACATTCCACTTTTTCAGAGACTGGAGTTTTTTCTGACAATCCCACCTAAGGTGGCCTAGTCAGACCCCTCAGCATTCACCATTCTGTTACCTTGTTTAATTCCTTTAAAGCATGAGGAGTGCTCTGAATGGTCTTGTTTGCTTATTATCTCTGTCACCCTTTTAGAGGTATCTTTAAGATAGGGACCTTGTCTGCCTTGTTCCCTGCCAGTGCCAGCATGTAGTAGGTGTTCAATAAAGTATGTGTTGGATGAATCATTGGCAGTCAGGTCTCCACTATGCTTAGCACATACAAAGCTTGTGTCCTGATGTACTGAGCTGACACAGAGCAGGAAGAGAATAGTGAATAGTGAAAGACCTGGGGTGGCTCATGTCGCTATGGCATTATGCTGCAGTACCTCTCTTTCCCTTTGTTTCTCTACTGAGTCTTAAGCTGAAAATCAACACTGCTCAGAGGAGTATTTTGAAGGGATGGACTTAGAAGTAATGATTGTGTGGGTTGATGAATGCTAATAAATTACATCCAGAATTGCTGCTGATTAATTCATTTTTCAATATTGCAGAATGCAATTACAACACATGATGAGCTAAGGTTCTATGTTTTTACAACCCAGCCCTCCCCCTCACATGTTTTCCTGTGTGTGTCACCATTCCAAACTATGTACTACTCTTCTCTCCCTTCTCAAAATAGTGCTGAATGAGTATCTTCCTACTAACAAACTGGTACAATAGCCATTGTTAATTTATTGACAGAAGATTGAGAAATCTTTTTGTTGCTGTTGTTTGTGGGTTTCTCACAGCAGCACATCTCTGGCTGACACTGTGCAAACACGGCCTGAGTTGGTACTCGTTTGTAGCTGGGCCGGCTTGTAGGTGGCTGGAATGATAAAGTGTATGTACTTCAGTGGCCTCGTGTGGATTTGTAAATGAAAATCTACGATGACTTTTGTGTGCCATTAATACCTGCTAACAATAAAATGTGCATCCATTATTCTGCTGTTGAAATATACTTTATTATGGTTTTCCAAAGGATCAATGGTATTAGAACAAGACAGAGATGGCAGAAGAGATTTCTTTTGCTTTTCCTACATCTGTCCTTCCTGCCTTCCCCTGTTATTGTGTCAGAGACCCATGCTTCTACTCTAACAGACAGTCCACCAAATTGCTGTTAGTTTTTAATGCATTATCTTAACAAGTAGGTAATTCTCCCTCCTCCTTACTATTCAGTAATCTGCAATGTCCAATGCCCCCTCTTCCCTCTTCAGCACTGCAGCGACAACACGCATCCCTGCCAGTCAGACATGAACATTGAAGGAGCCTGGAAGAGAGGCTACACAGGGAAGAACATTGTGGTCACCATCCTGGACGATGGCATCGAAAGAACCCATCCGGATCTGATGCAGAACTACGTGAGTGTTTGCTGTGATTGGAATGCTTTACCTCCTTGGAAGCAAGTGAACTCGTGGTAGAATTATCAGAAAGGGGGAAAACTACTGACAAATGCAGCAAACAGATCCAGTAGTCTCTGTGTGTTGCTCCAGTCTTGTAACAGATGCACTTAGAATCCAGGAAGCATGAGATAAATACTTTCAGCTTCAGAGTGCCTTTGATGTTCTGACAACAGACAGCAGGTGATAAGGAAGCAGAAACCCCAGCACCCACACCACCTGCTACCAGCACCAACCGCTCTTCTCACCCGCTTATCCACATAGCTGGGCAGCGCTGTTTCTTTTAGGAAGAAGAGTGTACTTGGAACCTTTCTCAAGTTATTCTGCGTTGGTCTATTTCTCTCCTTTTTTTAAGGACAGTAATGATCCTTAGGAATCTGTGAATTCTTTTTCTTAAGAAGGCATTACAATTCCAGGGCTCAGAGAACATAAGATGAGCCCAAGGTCGCAGAACAGCCGAAGTGCTGAAACTCAGTACTTTCATTGAGAACTGTGGTCTTAATATCCAGTGGCCACGTTGGGGGTGAGGGGATAACCTGTTCCTGGACACTGTGATCCTTTGCTCCAGGGGCCTCTCCCCTCTACCACAGTGCCGTTCACTGTCTGGGAATATGCCAGTAGCCCCTCCCCTGTCTTCTGCTGTCCAGAATGATCCGTCCCTGCGCTTCTCCTCCCTAAGTTGCATGAAAAGTGCCGCAGTTATTTCCTAACGTGCCATTCTCTGCCTGCTCCAAATTTGTGTTTTCTCATACCTTGGCGTTCTCCCTAAAGTATCTCTTTTGTTACTAATGAGCCTATAGTGACTCCCTGTTGTCTGCAAATAACAACTCTCTGATTCCTGTCAGGGCCTAACAGAAACTTCTGGTGGATCCCACGCATACCCATGTCTCCTGACCTCTCCTCTGTCTTTCCTGTTGCCCATTGTTTCTACCCAGAAACACTAATGTCACTACAAACCCACCTTAACTTCAAGTCTTTTCATGCTTCTTACAAAACCACTTGGTTAGAAATGACCATTTTTTTCTCTAATGTTTCTCATTTTTTCAGTCTCATTCAGCAACACTTCATTTCTCTTAAATTAATTTTCCTTTTGTCATTCAAACCTGAAAACACTCCATTTTATCTGTGCAAATACAGTGCTTCCCAATCACTTCTTGGCATATCAGAAACTGCCACTGTCGCCCACAGTCACCCATGTTTCTGACGGTAAGGACCTTCCTTCACACAGCACACCCAGCATTACCCACTCTTCCTCATTGCCCTTTGTATTTCAAAACTTCAGCAAAAAAACTTAACAAGTGAATTTTAACTTGAGATGATTTCCCCCCAAATTCGATGGTTTTCCCTAAGGTTTAAAAAGTAGAGAGGGAGAAGGAACTGGAAGTTCATTTAGTTGTCACTTGAACAAAACTTCGAGTGGTCACTCTCGCCCTGTGTCTAAGCACACCTGGATAAATTTGTGTCTCTTCACAGCATGGAGTTTTAGGGTTAAAAGGAACTTCAGTTCAGACTCCTCATTGGATAGGGTAGAAAATGAGGCCTGAAGACTAAAATGAGGTAACCCAGGGCATATATAGGACAGAAGTGTGGCTGCCTATCTCCCAGCAAAGAAGTCCTTCATGTCATCCGCAGTGCTGTTCTTGTGGTGCATTCCTGCTCCCCCACTGCATCCGAAGACAATTTGATAAAATACAAATAGCTTTGACCTAATTGTGATTGCACTCTTTACTTTTTTTCATTTTTCCCCTCCTTGAAAGAACATTCCAGAATTTATCTATGTAATTAGTAATACTGGTACCCTCTCAGTTCTAATGTCAGAGCCATGAAGAGGAGAAAACACAATGGAAGGGGTGTCAGACGGCCTGGGTTCCGGTCTTGGTCCCACGGCTGGTTCAGTTCATGCCTCTGGCCGAGTTGCCTAACCCATCCACGCCTCTGTTTCCATATCAGAAAATTAGGTGCACTAGCTACACTCCCTCGTGCACTCATGACCACGTAGGAGGGCCGCATGTTCCCCTCGTACAGAAAGCAGGGACTTACTTCCTTTATATGGAACTGCATACTTTCCTTTATCCCCCCAAACATTTCAGACTCTATGTACCATCAATTTTTTTTCAGAAACAGAGCCTTTGATAGAGATAGAAAACAAAGATAACCTTTACCTTCACTAAAACTAAAATCAGGAATTACCATAAAGTATCAGAAAATTCAAAACACCCTAAATCACTTCTATCCATAGTGACATAAATGTGCTTTCAGATATTTTTGCCTCATTTCGAACCCTGACAGAGAATAAAATTTTGTTCATTATTCTGATTGGTGCACTAGGCCACTGATATTAGCAACAAGGCTGAATTGTAGATTTTTTCATAGTAGATAAAACATTTGAAACCAGACAAATGTCGCCTAATAGAGATGCTAAGATACCTGATGTAATAAATTTCTAATACTGACTTTTAATTGCCCTGCTATTTGTGAACGATTTTTATCTTAAAAAGTGTTTTAATTATAAGATATTTGATACTGAAGAAATAAAGATAGAAAGTCCTTGGAGAAAAGATGGTAATTGGGGATATATTTGAAGCAATTTCATGAGAGGCCAGTGCGAGGTCTAAGAGAAAAGTGCTGGCGAGAATGGACTGGGCACTTCTTTGGTCTGTGGAGAGTATTCCTTCACCCGAGGGGGGAAGAAAATTCGACACTGATTATTACTGAACAAGGCATCCTGACACCACTGAACCAGGAATGTATTATTTAATCTAATTACTCTTTTGCAGAAATGTGTTTAAGAATGCATGAGCTTTCAGGTTAATGGCTAATTAATGACCGTCTGTCTGTTTCTCTTGCTCCTCTCTGTGGCCATAGGATGCTCTGGCCAGTTGTGACGTGAATGGGAATGACCTGGACCCCATGCCTCGTTACGATGCAAGCAACGAGAACAAGTAAGGCTCAAGGGAAGGGTGGCTGCCGTGTGGCTGGCAAGGAGCCTTGCTTTTTGCTTTTGCTGAGGAAAATCCTTTTTTTCTTGGAAATACTTGGTAACAAATGATCTCTAATTTGCTCCAAGATAAACAAGTATCTTTCTGCTGAAGCTTCTGGGTAATAAAAAGGAGTGGTCCACACAGTAAGAATCGTTGCAGAGAGAAAGAGAGAACACTCAAAGGAATGGCTCATCATTTCCCAATTTTGAGAGCAGAGCTAGGGAACATTGCCTTTCCAGTGGTTATTGACCTGTGACACATTTATTTAGGGATGGGGTGCTTAAAGGGAGAGGCAAACAAAATATCCCCCCAAAGAGTTCTTTGTAACATTCAACAGATTTGATTGAATACTGTACTTGAGGTCTTTTTCCTCTCCTCTTCCCTGTAGTGATGGTGTTTTCCACTAATATACCTAAAATACTTATAAGGCTTGCTGCATACAGAATGCATTTCTTATCTCCACAGTCAAGAGCCATAGAAACCCATTTAACCACATTTACACTTTCCAGTTAGTACAGTAGCTTTTGTGAAAGCAATTGAAAATGCACATCTATTTGATAAGGTAGAATATCTTAACATTCCCCAGAAAGTAAATGAAAATGGTATTTCTTGCTTACAATGATATAAGTTTTTTAAAGGTTATGGATATTTCTAATCTCTAGATCCATTAACTTTTTTCCTTTTACTGTGAAGCTCCTTCAGCCATAATGCTGTGATTTAGATATTATCACTTGAATTTTTATTTGCATGTTTTAGTTAGGGATTGCAGAAGTCTTAAAGAATGGTCTTGTGCCCATTTGTTATGTACTATTTCCAGCCTGTATTTTTTCCATAGGGAAAAATTTCTCAGCTAATGTTATTTAATTGAGTCAATAAGTTGAGATAAAATTATATGACCTAGATAATTGTGACTGTACGTGGGATTTTCCCCCTTTTTTTTCTTTTTACCATCTACCAGGGTGCCTCAAAAACGTTACTGTGGAAAATATGCTGATTATTAATATTAACAACTGAGTAAATATTGTATAGCAGATTTAGTGGTGAAAGCATTAATCTGCAAATTGACGTATCAATAGAATTTTCTAGAACTTTCTAAAGAGAAAGGGAACTAAATTAAACTGGGTACTTTGCTTTTGGACCTGATTGTTGCTGTCTAGATTACACTGTTTAAAGTTGTGGTGAAGTTCACACAAAGGATTATAGTTTGAGACACTGAGCTCTAATGTATTTAACCTAACTTGCAAGTTAGCATGAAACACTGAAGAAGAAACTTGAAGCTTCAGTAAAGTCATTGCTAATAAATAGCAATATATGGTCTATTCTGCTATAACATAACATATGCATTCTAAAAAATAACTTGCACTCTGCAAAGTCTAAAACCACGGAGAAATAAGCAAATGGAGTTGGAGCTCAACATTGAAACTTCATCAGGAACACACACACACACACACAAATGATTAAAAACAATCTCAATTTTATCCACGTAAAGTGATTAAGAAACATATAAAACTACAATCTCTGCGACACTCTACCTGCAAGAAGACCTGAAGTTTGTTTGTGGAAGAGTGTGCCCATTAGCTCAACTCCTCCTCACGTGCCTGTGCTTCTGTGTGCAAAAGTTAAAGAATAATAGGAAAAAAATAAAGATTTAAATTTTATGAAGAATAGAGAATAGAGAGGACGATTACAAAGGAGACTGGGAGGAAAGCGGGGCAGTGAAGCGGAGGGAAGGACTCCACCAGGATGGCCTTCAGAAGCCTGGCAGCACACAAGCTCCTGGGAAATGGGAGGAGGGTCTGAAGTCACATGGGAAGTAGTGGCCCAGATGTGGGAGGTAAGGACCGCTGTGCTCCTGTTTGGTGTGGAGCGTGGTGTGCCTGTGTAGTATTTGTACAGGGCTTAGTACAACTGGGTGTGTTTTCTACATTTGCCTAAAGTTTGGGGGACAAAATTGTGTATAGACCAATGCAAATCTCACATTATGTTCAAATTATTCTCTAATATATCAGCCATTGTTGATTGATTGCTTAGATGTATCAATCAAAAAATGTGCTTTAAAGGCAAGCAATGTAGCAGCATTGACTGTACTATATCCATTAGCTAATTTTTTTTATCCTCACTTGTGTACATGTTTATTGATTTTAGAAGGGACAGGAGGGAAAGAGAGAGGGAGAGAAACCTCCATCTGTTGCTTCCCACGTGCACCCTAATCAGGGACCCACCCCACAACCCAGCCATGTGCCCTAACCAGGAAACAACCCATGACCTCTCAGTTTAGGGAAAATACTCCACCCAACTGAACCACACAGGCCAGGGCCATTAGCTAAATTTATCCCATCAACATTTATATAAAGAAAAGAGAAACAGAAAACCTATAGGAAGATCTAGATCATGTTTATACCCAAAGTATCCTTGTACAGGTTGTCGAGGAACAGGAGGGCCCACAGATAGAAAATGAAAATGCGGTGTGCTGTCTAGTCGGTTCTCCGAGCCTCCATGTGCTGAGTGTCCACACTGAAGCCCTCGGTGGTGATGGTGACTATTCTCCTAGGGGGATCTGACCTGTGACTAACTTTACCAACCACAAAGTCTACATGTAAAGACAATTCTTTGAGTATTGGCTTTGATGACTTTTTACAGTGTCTGCCTTTGAAGAACTCTATTCTTTGTGAGGGTTCCTTTTACACTTGGCCACCCCCCAAGACCTTTGTTAAGGAGTATCACAGTGGTCTGCTCACTCCCGGTGTTCTGGTGTGTCCCATTTTGACCCATTCTAAACACTGTCCATGGTGTGTTGGGTATGGTGTGAGTCTGATTATTGGGAGATACAGGAATTGTCCCAGATGTGAGCTTAGGTTTGTAGTCTTGAGAGTGGAATATGGCGTTTTCAGAGGTGCAACCCCAGCACTGTGTACCTCTGTTTTGTGACAGCAGTCACCTGGGGCATCAGATGTCCCTTTACCTCTTCTCTGATTTATTTATTGGCCAACCATAAGCTTGTATTCAGACATTTAGGGTTAAAATATCCTCTCTCTATTACACCACAACTATAGATAGGGTTGATGGACCTGTGTTTAAGCATGGCTCCATAGACAGATAATTCTATTTGAAGAGAGGTCACTTGGCATCAGGGAATAAGAGTGGATTTGTTGTTTAGAAGAGTCAGCTTGCCTTGGTTCTCCTTTGTTAGCTTTATAGTCTTTGGACCTAACTGCTCTGAGCTTCAGTACTTTTTAAATCTCTAACATGTGCATAATAATACTTCTAAGGGGTAGCAATAAAGTATGTAAAACACCAAGCATCCTGCTGACTCTATAATAGGTGGTAGAGAATTACACCTGTTATTACAATTGTGTTTTATTCCTCTATCCAGTTCTTGATAAATAAGGGGTTAAATTTATAATTATATCAATATATTATGTATGTGAACATTTAATATTTAAAGTTTGACTTGGAGGTCTTTTTTTACCATGGCTAAAGGTTCCGTTAGGTCTTTCTGCTTCTTTATGGGCTGTGAGCTATGATCCATTGTCTACAGTAAATCTGCTTCTCATTAATTCCATTTTCCCACCTCCTTCAGTGGAGCATGAGTCCTTGAATTTGATGTAAAATAGTAAAAGGGAAGAATTTCTAATCATCATCAGAATAAGGAAGTTGAGGCATTGGCTATGCAGGTGCCTCCTTGTTGTACTATGTAAGCAGTAGGCGTCAGAGTGTATTTGAAATTATTTCATATGTGGCGGCATTTGTTCATTCATCCAATGTGTTCATTGATACCCCACTTTGTGAGTGATGATGCTGTGCTAAATGCTGGGGTGTGCAATGGTGAAATAAGAGGCTACTAACTAATGGTCGATTGGGTCTACAGCCATACCACCCTGAACACTCCCGATCTCAGAAGCTAAGCAGGGTCAGGCCTGGTTAGTACCTGGATGGGAGACTAAGGGGTTGATTGGGAGATGACTTAGTAAGGAGCTGCAATGCCTGAAGTGTTTCCAGTACTAAGAGAATGTACCGTCACAACTTCATGCAAATCATTTCTTTTAGACTTACATGATTACATTTCTAGGGCCAAAGCTTTGGGGTAAGGGTAATCACCTCTGAAGCACAAGAGTTACAAAAATCCCTTTCTTGTCACTTTCCCAAGTCCCCAAATGGTCGTGTGTCAGACCTAAGTAACTGATACTGCAGACACAGCATTATTAGGGGAGACCATACAACTAGTCCTCCAGTTCAACTTCGCCACCCTTCATATTAGCTTCCTGAATGAAGCGGACTGTGTTGTTCTGGGCTTTAGACAGAAAATGCCTCTCTCTGGATGGAACAGCCTCCTGGCCTTTCATACCACTACTCCCATTTCCGAGAGATGAATTATTGATGCCTGAATTAGATTGTCCCTTCCCTAGGTTGCTTCTTGTTAAATGTTCCCTCTGCTTAAAAGTCATAGCGACACGTTTAATAGGAGATGAGACCACAGCATCATATTTTGAGTGTGTCATGTATGGGCCCAGAATCTAATTCCCTTTCGAAATAAACCAACCCATAGGTTAAAGACTCATTTTCCAAAAGGAATGGATTTTTCATTTTGTTTCTTATCTCTCTTTATGGGAAGGCTGAGCCAGGGTGGTTCCTTAGTCTGCTTTCACACAGAATCTCTGGTCTTAAGAATGTTGCCATGTTGCAGAAAATGAGGTGTGTGTGTGGCCTGTCCTGCTTATTCCCGCAGGTGAGGGCTGTTGTTGGGGGAGGTGTTTCAAGACGAGTGTTTTCCCATTATACAGAAGTATTTTAACTCAATCTGAGAGGAAAAGTAAAACACTTTAGATCTATGACTTTTATCTCTGTGACCTTAATACTTCTTAATGTGGAAGCATTATTTCTTCATACATAGGATTTAGCCAAATATGTTAAGATAAAATTACCTTGTAGCTAAGTAGATCACACAAAACCTACCAGAAAACCATTATAAGAGGCTGATTTGTTTTGTAAATATTTTCAAAATAACATCTACAATATACTACACAGTAGTTACCACATTAGCGATTATCAAATGTATTTATGTAACGCCTCTACAAGTGTACAGAGGCGCTAAATGTATACAAAACAGACAGCTGTGAAAAATATCTGACACTTTCCATATACAGCCATGGATTTTATGTCCATGAAAGAAACTGTAGTGACTGTTTTAGGAAATTCATTCCTTTTATATGGGTTCATGATACAATCAATACATTAAGATAAGTTAACAATTTTGAGCATCTTTTAGGTTCTGGGAACACTATCTGGGTGCTGGGGGCCTCACAAAAAGTTGTAGTACAATAGGAAAAGTCCTCTCGGACCAGAAGCCCGCCATCCCTCTCCCTGCCCCTCCACACACCAGCCCCCCACCCAGTCACCGCATCCTGACAGTGCTCACCATTGAAGTCCTCCTCTGTAATAGCTCTCCGGGGACACAATCCCCCATCCATCCCTCCACACTAGCCTTCTAGTCGTCTCCCTCTTCTCTCACCTGTGTCCTTATAAAAATCTCCTAAAAGGTGTCCCTGTCTCCAGTCTCACCCCATCCTGCTGAGTGATATTTCTGAACCAAAATAAGAACATTAAAATCCTTTAACGTTTTGACGATATTGTTAAAAATACAAGCTCCGTCAGGACCCCACTCCTCCCTCATTATAAGGTCTGCTCTGCTCAGTGCCGTCCACTCCTCCTCCTGTTTTGTTTACTGGTCTGTCAGGACTTCAGGAGCTCCCTGGATGTGCCACAACTCTTCAGCTTCCCACCAGCCACACCTGCATATTTCCTCCCCGCTCTGCCCTGCCCCTCCTCCTCCCACCCTGAAGTTCGCGCCAGTTCCCCGGTGATGCCTGCTCTCGGCCTCCTCCGTCCCAGCTGGCTGCCCTCCAGTGGGTTTTCAGGGCAGCTGTGGAGTTACTTCTTTTATAAAATCTCTCCTATTGAAGATGCGATCACATTTACTAAGCTAAGGAATCGAGAGGCAAGACCTGATTCTGAGAAGAGAATTTCCAGTTTAGTTTGAGACAAAAAAGGTTTGGCCTTACTTACAATACAACAGTATGAGTATCTTCCTTCATTGGCTCATCTAGATGAATTAGCAAAATGTGTCCCAGTCGAAGCAGTGGCCTATTATATGGTGTTTTCTCGTATAGTGGTTGCACTCTTCTTTTTAAAACCTTTCACGCTACTCTGTACCCCAGAAAGCTGATTTCTTGGGACTGCATTAATGGGCCCCCTTGCCTTCTGGGTTCTGATTGGGTTTGGCCGATGGAAGGCTCAGGCAGGAGATCAGTGGGATGCATAAGAGCGAAGAAGGGGTATTTATTTTCTGCTCCCTCCTTCACGGGGCACTGGCACTTACCTGCATCCCTAAAGATTACAATTCCTGGCAGGTGGCCCTAGGACTGACCTCCTAAGAGCTGCCCTTTGTGGGTATCAATAACCACTTCCTCCCCAAGGCACTTTAAAGCTAGGGGTTCCGGTGTCACTTACTCTGGAACACTGCCCTATTCCCTGTTGGTTTCCCAAGCCCTATCCCCATCTTTATATGGGTCCCATGAATAAATTCTTCTCGTGTTGCTCAGAATAAAGGAGCCCCGTGTTTCCTGACTGGCCCGTGACTGCCAGATATGTTAGTCCTTTAGGCTGGTGTCTTTGCCAAATGAAAAATTGTTTAGACACCTCTAAGAAAATTCTTGGGTATACAAATAGGATTTATCTAAATGGTGGTTTATTCTCTAATGAGTGGAATAAATATAGAAAATGGTCATCTAACCTAGAATTCCCATATACCTGTCACCAGAAGTATAAATATTCATGTTTGTAAAGAGCTGCATTCATTATTCTGGGCTCATGATCACGACAGTGCAGCCGACAGGCCCCTTTGTTCTCCCGAGTGCCATCTGGGTGTGTTCCCCTCGAGAGTTTGGGGACTCACGCCCATGGGGCCCTCAGTAACAGTTTTGATAAAAGGTCTGATCGATGCTATAGGTTAAAATGGGATTTGGATATAATTTATGCTAACCCAGTGCACTGTTGACATGAATAATTGATAGTTGTGTCAATTTAAATATCTTATTTAAAAAACAAATGCACAAATTCCTGAGGTCTCTAAAGCAGATGGAAATTGCAGTAAGGGAAAGAGATAAGTATCAAGTATCCTTTTTAAATAATGGATTAAGCATTTGAGCAGGATTTCCAGACAGGTGTATTTATTTGTCTTTCTCTTTTAATTTTCTCCTCCAACCACTACCTTGGACCTTTATATTTTCTCTTGTTTCCTTATGCCTAGACATACTTAAAATTTAGAGCAGGAAGACCTTGAGAAGTCAATGCTGGGGTATTGTTTGTGTTATTGCAGAGCATTAGACAAGGCATTGAGGACTTTTCAAATGTGATCAAGCCAGATTGGACACTCATGTTAGATGCTGAACAAGAAGGCAAACTGAGGGGGAAAAAGAGCCCTTGTTTTATGGACCTCACACTCTGTACAGATACCAGAAGAGGAACATGCTGAAAATATAATCAGACTGCAAACTGGTTGATTGTTCATTCTAGTATTATCAGGGTGCTGTTTAGATATCGGTTGCCTTCTCTTTGAATCAAATGTCTTCTAAGCTAAGGAACTAAAGTTAGAATTTTGTTATTAAAAGCTAACAGACATGTCAACATTTTTATATTTTAGCAACTAAGTTAATTACAATAGAAGCCCATTGTACCAGTGTACTTGATAGGTGTATGTGTTTAGTATCAGTGGTAGATGTGCATTTCGATTGCAATCCTTAATGAAGGGGAACAGATAGAAAATATGCCCTTTAGATCAGAACATATTTGATTAGTTTTCACAGAACAGGCCACCAAAGAAGGCAAAGTAATGCAGGGGAAATGCTCTGCTTTCACATGAGGCCTGGTACCTGTCCCAGCCTTGTTGTTTGCTGTGTCTGTGGCCTTGGAGAAAAGCTCTTATCAGCGCCTTTCTTTCCACATCAACATCACAATGTCCCTGTTTAACTTAAACAACTAACCAAAGCATCTATAAGTCTACCGGCTTGCTATTGGACTGTATTTGAATGCAATGTAAGCGACTGCCAATAAAATTGGCATATCTGCATGTTGTCTCATTACTGCTCACAACCACCCACATTAGAGATAATGCTTAGACAGAGGGGAGGTGCCTGATGGCACCAAGTGGCAGTCAGAATTTGAGCTCCTTGCTCCCATACCATCTGTATACCTTCATAGCTACGTTATGCTGTGATCAAGTAGATGAGAAATTAATCCCTGAGTTGAGCACGTGCTTCAGTAAGCTTACTGCCTTGGGAGAACTGTAATACCAGATCTGTGCCCCACTGTGATCAGTACACACTCCACAGCCTGGCTCTACCAAGTGCTGGTACTCAGGGCCCTGTTTCTCCAGAGGGTGGGGGCGGGTCCACAGAGATTGCCTGCATCTTGTGTGCATGTGACTTCAAACAAGTCACAAAGATCACTTTTTACAGCAGATGACGATATGGATCTGACTTCACCATAGTACTGTTCTGTGGAAACAAACGAAGGCCACCCAAGTGAAGCTAGAGGCTACTTATCAGAGCTTTCTCTAGCAAGAGGGTCAGTTACCATCACTTGAAGTCAGACACAGGACTGGGAAAGCTTTATAGTTAAAAAATGTTCAGTTATGGTTTGATCAGGGGTTGGCATGGGAAAGCTGGAGTTTCGGTGTCCTCAACAAATTCTACTAGTATATTAACAGGGTTTTGTTTTGTTTTTTAATTAAATTTGAATGAGTATCAGACTTTCATAGTGTTTTGGAAACTACATAAATATGCCTCAGATATGGATGTCATTAATATTATTTCAAAGGGGATAATAATGAAATAATGTCAAGTTTTAGTCTAATTCTTAGAGGGCTGTTCGGTAGTTTTCCCATTTCTCTACACAGAGAAATGGACTGTTTGAAGTTGGCATCACCTAAGCTAAGGGATGCTTCTCAGTGGTTTCACACCTAAATGACAACCCCTGAGAGTGCCCAGTGGGCTGTGAAAGAAAGATTCTCAGTAGGAGGAAAAGACTGCGCCTCTGGGGAGCCTCTGGGCATCAGAAATCTCCTTCCCTGAGGAGGGTTTATCGTCTTGTGTCCCGTTTGGGGGATTTGTGGCGAGTTCTGTTGCCTATAGAATACTGAAATGGCTCAAAGGAATTGAGATGAGTGTTGGGCCACTTGTGATTTTTCCATCATCTCCCGAATCCCCACTTTCTTATTACAAGCTGCCATCTCATGAATTTTAGAAAAGACTGACCTTTGTCAGAAGAGTTTACTTTATTCTATTTTTAGACAACCCTATACCATCTGCATATAATTTATATATGCTAGTAAGTGCACTTGCATTTGCATGAATTGCAGATAAAATACCTTGTGATGACATCCTAGGCTGAGATTCGCTGACTGCCAGAGATTTTTGTGTGACCTTTTTGCTTTTGGTTGGCTTTTCCTCCTCTGAGGTCCATCTCCACAGGATCCCTGCCCCAGTTACCAAATAGAAACTCTCACTTTCCCCCCAGCCCTCCAGCAGCCGCTGTGTCAGGTGGCTCTGGCATAATGCTGTCATCCACAGAGAAAGAAGCACACATTCGTGTCTAGGAATTGCCCACTCTTGGCACCAGTTCACATAGTCTGCACTAGGCGATCGGACTAGAACTCGAGCTATACAGCAGTCTTCATTGTGACCTGTGTTGTGAATTGTATTGCATATCTGATTCTTTCATAAAATTTGTTTACTTCTTTCCTAAATAAATAAATCCCTTTAATGGTTTTCAAAGAATAGGGAATATTTGAAACAAAAACACTTGATTGTTTTATTTTCTATCTTTTATCCACACATCTTTCTTATCACATAAGGAGCATTGGGGGAGGTTGGGTAGTGGAGCATCTGAGAAGGAACTGGGATTTGAATGAAAAAAAAAACAAAACTAAGAATTAGAGGACTTGACTTTGTTGAACTTTTATTCAAATGGGGGTAAAAACAGTCCCCAAAGTGAGCGGCAATCTCAGAAGCAGCTCCTTATCATCTAAACTTTTTGCATTTGCCTTATTATCTACACTTTGAAACATTTATGGGACAGGGGAGGCCCCTTTACTGTAACTGTAGTTTTTCCCCAATGTAGCGATGCCACAGCTACTGTACTTAATTCATAGATAGGCTGAGTCTGTATCAAATTGTTCATCCTTCTATGGGGAGTAATATGAGTGGCATTATTTTGGTGGAACCGCATTCCACAACATGGGTATATAGGGACAAGACCTCTTTTTCCTGCTGTTGTGTTTGTAGGAATGTTCATTTGTATTTGTTGAAATCTTTGCCACTCCAGTGCAAATATGAGAAGGCATTCAGATAAGATGTTTTTATTCTTTATATTTTATCATCATGCCTACTGTTTTTATATCAGTTGCTTTAATTTATCATTATCTAATTTCCCCATTGTGTTTCTCTGAGCTTTTGTTAGAATCTCCATTGTAAAACTTATTTCTATTATAAAGGGCACTAACTCATGTTTAACTCATCCTTGTTGAGACAGAATACTCATAACTTCACATCTGTTATGGTTTTACCTTGTCTTTGATTAGGGAGAAGTTTGTTAACAATGGTACTCATATCTTAAAGTCATGTTTTCCTTATAAGATTTGTAGGTTTCTGAAATCTGTTTGAATACAATACGTATGAATTTCCCACATATATTTAGAGTGAAATGGGAAAATGTGTATGGGGAAGGGAGACCCAAGTAACTGCTAGATGAGTTAAGTAAAATCAAATGATCATTAACTTTTATACACCAGGGGTATGCTTTGAGCAATACCCTGAAAAAGCATGCTTATAGTGATACATGAACAAACACTGCCTGCTGTTCATACTTGAACAAGTTAATGCTGTGTCATTGTAATAATTTTAAAAAGATCAATATACAGGAGCTGCTCATTTGGTTTTTCTGTAAACACTTCTATCGCTCTGAGAAGCTTGGTACATGATTTGGGCAGCAGAGTGAAGAACAACTTTGTTCCCGAAGAAACCTTGGCTGGTTTTGCCTTGGGCCAGAAACCCATCAAAGTCTAAATAGAGTTCAGGAGGGTCAGAATAGGTTTTCCATGAGATAATGAGAGAAAAGGGAAGGTTTTCTGACTCCTCGGCTGGCATTAGTGCCTCCAAGTCATCTCAGATCTCACCTTCTCAAATACTGAAGAACCATCGACTGAGGTTCGATGAAAACCCTCTAGAATTTTAGAATTCACAAAGCATTTTTACATATATTCTCACTTGAATTGTAAAAATTCACGTCAGATAGGTAGTGGGTAATTCCTTTGGTCTCTCCGTATCTGAATCCTTTTTTATGTATAAGGAATGTCTGTCTGAGGGGTCTGGATGGAGAGCCGAGACTACTCCGCACTATGGTGGCCAAAAATGCCAGCTACTGTTAACTTGCTCATCCTCCCTTGCTCTGGTTGATGACATAGGCCATGTGGTCTAGATTCTAAAAGCCAGTAGCACCTGTGCAGGTCAGTGACAGAAGAGGCCAGGCAAGCTCTCTCTCACTTGAATGTGTTTTCCTCCCTCTCCCTCTCAGTAGGTCTTTACTTAAAGAGAAGCTGGGTGCTTTTCTCGATCCTGAAGCACCACACCTTGCGTATACTGTGCTCCCACAACTCTGAGGTCCCCCCTAGCCTTTTAATAAACCACTTTTGTGCTGAACTCAGTTACAGGAAAGAAGCTGAAATGAAAAGTTATTGGAGCCCTTTCTTTCCAGAGGGAGAGAGTAACATTCACTGCAGGTTCACGTAGCTTATGCCAGCAAACCCGGCCTCCAGACTGCACGCCTTGTGTCACCTCCCACACTCTGAGTTGGAACACAATCCCAGATGCTCTTTTGAATACAGTCACAATGACATTTTGGGCCACGACAGACCACATATATGATGGTGGCCCCATAAAAGTATAACGGGGCTCAAACATTCCTGCTGCCTAGTCACGGCGCAGCTGTCATGACCTCGTGGTGCAGCGCATTACTCACGCACTTGTGACGCTGCTGTAAACAGACCTACTGTGCTGCAGCTGTAGGAAAGTAGAGCATATACAGTTATATGTGCTACAATATTGTTAATGATAATAAACAACTATGTTCCTGGTTTATGTATTTGCCATCTTATGCTTTTTATCATTACTTCACTGTGTATGCTTTTTACTCACATAAAAAATATTTGCTGGAAAACTGTGTTGTGTTATGCCAGCAGTCACCTCGCACATACTGCGTTTACCACGTCTCTCGATCGCCTCGTTTTCTCTCGCGGTTGATCGGGTCCGGTGGTGTTTTGTGCAAGAGCAGGCTGTATGGGCTGCAGTCCAGCAGCAGGCTGCTCCATCTCGGCGGGTGGAAGTGCACTCTGTCACGGCTCCATAGTCAAACTAATGGCCCAGAAGTGCATTTCTCGGACTGCATCCCCATCATTAAGCAGCACATGACTATATATTGTTCATAAGCAGTAGACACTTTTTAATTCATGGAAATAATTATAGTTTATGCAAGTTTAGTGCTTATGACATGGAAAGTAGTTTCAGAAGAGATTGTTTGAGTACTTCCTAGGAGAATATTATGTAAAAACGAAACTGGTAATATACTTATGGTATGTAGAAAATTAATATTTGACCCATCTCCTAACTAATACAGTACAGCAATTATAATAAGCCATCAGGCAGGATGTGATTGGGAGACCATTGGTTTCCCCCAAGTGTTTCATGGAACCGAAGTGTCTGCTGATGGATCTCACACACTGCCCAGTATCACTCAGGAGGCCATGTGGAGTGGCTGTGGCTCCCTCTTCCACAACTAAACCCTTCTTTAAAATCTACTTCAAAATTATTTTAGAGGGTGGGATTTCTCCTTAAAGTAGATTTGAAGTAAGAAGTTCTGTGGATACAAAACAAAAAACAAATTGGAAACTTATTTGAATAAATAATGAAGGAGAACTTCCCCAATCTGGCAAAGGAAATAGACTTCCAGAAAGTCCAAGAAGCTCAGGGAGGCACAAAGAAGTTGGACCCAAGGAGGAATACACCAAGGCACATCATAATTACACTAGCCAAGCTAAAAATGAAGGAGAGAATCCTAGAAGCAGCAAGAGAAAAGGAGATAGTAATCTACAAAGGAGTTCCCATAAGACTGTCAGCTGATTTCTCAAAAGAGACCTTCCAGGCAAGAAGGGGCTGGAAAGAAGTGTTCCAAGTCATGAAAGACAAGGACCTACATCCAAGATTGCTCTATCCAGCAAAGCTTTCATTTAGAATGGAAGGGCAGATAAAGCGCTTCTCAGATAAGGTCAAGTTAAAGGAGCTCATCATCACCAAGCCCTTATTATATGAAATGTTAAAGGGATTTATCTAAGAAAAAGAAGATAAAAATATGAACAGTAAAATGACAGCAAACTCACAGTTATTCACAACCACACCTAAAACAAGAACAAAAACAAAGCAAACTAGAACAGGAACAGAACCACAGAAATGGAGATCACATGGCGGGTTATCAGCAGTGGAGTAGAAGGGAGAGAGAGAGGGAAAAGGTACAGAGAATAAGTAGCATAAATGGTAAGTAGAAAATAGACAGGGGGAGGTTAAGAATAGTGTAGGAAATGTAGATGCCAAAGAACTTATAAGTATGACCCATGGACATGAACTAAAGGGGGGGAATGTGGGTGGGAAGGGGTGTGCAGGGTTGAGGGGAATAAAGGGGAAAACAGGACAACTGTAATAGCATAATCAATAAAATATATTTTTTAAAAAACCCAAACCATTGTGAGCCAGTGCTACAGATGATAGAAAGAGTGTTCAGAGGTGTGGTCTGGGGAGGTAAGCAGAAAGCCCGGGGAAGCCTTCTGGGAGTGGTAGTATTTGTGTGTCTTGGAAAGTGGCTGATTAAAGGGAGTAATCGTTACTGAGAGAATGTCTGTGATGGCCGAAAGTGTCTTGGAATTAGTCATTTTGCTTTCTTCTTTTTTGTATGAAGAATAGCCAGAAATTTCTTTTCCCTGGAGCTCTTTATCAGAAAACTCAAATCTAAACAGATTTTTTCCTCTATCTTCCAACCCTTCATGACCAAGTCCAAACTCTTTAGATGTACACAAAAAATTCATACTATGTCCAGTATCTTTTAGCCTCCCCCCTTACCTCACAGTGCATTAAACTCTAGTTTTAACTATTTTTTTTATACTTTCTGAAAATAGCATTCTTTGTTTGTGCTGGAGACTGGTAAATAGTAGGCACTCAATAGTGATTATATTGTTATTCCATTGAGCTTTGAGACTGTTAAATATAGGATGTGGTCTTGATGTTCATTGTGATTATTACTAATTTAACCCAGTTGGAAGCTGAATATCACTCTCTCCCTGCTCTGTGGCAGGATCATTGCCCCCTTTTTACTGGAAAAAAACAGGGAAGAATCAAAGGCCATGAAATGCAGAATATTCAGATTTTATGGGTGACTTTAAGCCCAATCAGAAGTAAAAGTTTTACATGAATTTAATTTTTTCCTATTCTTATATTCCAAATTATTTTGTAAAATTGCCCAGTCATTTTTATTTTTTCTATTTGTTCTAAATGAATATAAATGGCTAACAGTTTCAGTAACAGGGAAAAAACTTTCCTTTATACTGAATACTTTTTGCAAGTATTTTTCATAGCTAAAATGAAGAAGCTTCCACTTAACTTTGGAAAACGGAGTACAGTTCGCACTGCTGGCTACCTGGGTCTGTGCTCACTAATGTCAATTGATTTTCATTCTTAGCCATCAGAAAGGAAATTATAAATCAACCTTTGATTTCAGTTTTTTTCCCAGGTATTATGTACTGGACTTTCTTGAAATCAGAATGTAAATCAAGTAATGTAAGCTTTAAGAACTTGTTTTCACTAAGTGATTTTAAGATAAAAAGGAGAAAAAGGGCCATGTACATATAATGAGGAGCAAAATTTCTGTGAAAATTGAGTGACTTGAAATCTAAAGAAAATCTTCCTCTTTTTTATCTCATACATGTACACACACCTTTCTTTATTACTGTATTCTGATTTATTAACTATAACATTAATCTTAAAAATTAAGGTCAGCCTTGGTTGGCTGGCTCAGTTGGTTGGAGCATCATCCCGTACACCAAAGAAAGGTTGCAGGTTTGATCCCTGGTCAGGGCATGTACCTAGGTTGTAGGTTCGCATCCTGGCTGGGGTACTTACAGGAGGCAAGTGATCTGATGTTTCTCTCCCTCTCTCTCCCCATCTCTCTAAAACCAATAAACATATCCCCAGGTGAGGATTAAAAATAATAATAATAATAATAAGGTCAAATCTCTTAAGTATTTAGCATATGTAGGAAGTAACTCAGAAATAATTGGATAACTTAAAAACTTCAGATTTAGAACTTAGCTGAAAAATTAGAAATAATCATCAAATTGTACACACTCAAAAAATAGCAATGACTGAGGTCAGATATTTCTGCATATATTTATCTTTTACTAAAATGAGAATATTAGAATTAATGAGAGGTGCAATAGACATGGCAATATTTTTGAATTGGGGTTACAAGGTAGAAATAGGGAAGTGTGTCTGAGCAGGACAGCTGTGCGTGTGAAAGTCTGATATGGAGGAATAAGCCAAATGATTGTAGCAATAACTTGAGGTGAGTCTTTTCGTCACTGGAAACTTCATTGTCTCCTGTATAAAATGCAGAACAAAATAGCCACTCGCAGTTTGCCATGAGAATTGCAGATAATGCATCCTGACCGTTCAGGACACCATAGGCCCTGGTCGCCTGTGTAGTAAGTGTTAGAGCTCACTAGAGACTTTGTCATCAGGAATGCCTAGCGACTGAGCTGCATGAGAAAGGAATCACTGGCACTTTTCATCCTGTCATTTGTCTACAGGAAGTTATTTCCACCCAATTTATAATATTTATATTCTAAATGTGCAAACAGTGGAAGTGGCATCTGGAATTTTTTTTTTTTGGCAGGGGAGGGCATTTGTCCAAAATTCTCTTGGAAAGGCAAATGGATTTAAGAGCTACAGAGGTCATCTCCACTCTAACAATTGATTATTTCAACATCCTTTTCAAAGTCAGATTTTCATAGTACAGTTTCAAAAATGGAATACCCCTTCTCAATGCTGTAAGAAAAATGATCACAGTCTACCCGGTCTGTGGAAAGAAACCACATGTCTTTCCTCATGCATCTGCTGAGAGAACATAGAAGAGAAACATCATCATAAATTTTGAAAGGAATTCTTAGCTTTACTTGATTACTCCAAGGTTTTCTTGGCAAAAAATTAAAAGCTCATTTAATTTTTGCATTTTACTATATGATATATTTATTAGATTTATACTCATTTGTTCTTCAACCCCAAAACTCATGTGACTACAGAATTACTGTGATGAAGAAGAGTCCCAGCAATAAAGCAGTGGTGAGCTGCTCCCCACGCAGACTTCTTCATGTGTTCCTGAGCTTGCACTGTGCTCTCCGTCCTGATGCAAGAGTAAAGTTTTAAAACAGTGATTATTTCAACATTCTTGTTCAAAATTTGATCTACCTTATTTTCACCAGTTGGTGACTGGTTTCCATGGAAATGGAAATGGAATAAGCATTCCTCGTTTTAGATTCTCAGCTGCCCCATGCCAACTGAGAGCTGTAAATGCCATTTGGTTAACAGCAAGGATCCAGAATTCTTCCATTTTAAAGTGGCAGAGGGAGAGGAAAAGAAAACGTTTGCCAAGTCATTTTCCTTTTCTCCCTTTGAAAAGGACACAGCTTTATGATCGTCTGAGCTATTGACTGACGGTTATCGGACACACGCAACTCCAGCAGTGCCTCTGCTGACTAATCAATTCACAGCTCTTTCCACCCTTCACGAAGTTTCTTACCTCATTACAATTTAACTGGCCTGTGGTTGCCTTCCTGCTTGTCCACCTGCTGTCCCAGTGATGGGCACTGGACAGGAAAGTGCTCAGGATGTTGAAAGAAGACAATTGGGTGATCTCAGTGACCTGCAACTGGAAGGGGGCAAGGAATGTTGATAGAAGGCATGGGAAGGGGTGAGTTGGAAAATTCTCTCTGATGAGAGAATGTTAGTTAATTTTTCCATAAGGGTTTTCCATTTCTGAGATTATCACCTATAACTAGGCACTTTCTGGAACTGTTCAGTAGAGAAGAAAACAGTAAGTAAATGCTTTAACATACAATGTTTGAGTATCAGTACAGTTGTTTTCTATTGTCTTTTGTCTTGGAGTCTGAAAAATTGAAACAAATGGAATTAAAGTAAAACTTGAGTAGCTGTAGTACATAACATTTTCTTTTGTATTTTAAGATGTTCAGATGCTAGATCAAGAAGGAATAGGACCCTAGTTCTTAAATATCACACAGTGCAGTTCAATGAACACACTTCTTCTCTTGGGGTAGAAAAGGGAGTTTTTATATGCCCCAGTGTCTAACTTTAATAAAGAAAACCAGACGCGATGGCCTCCAGCCATGGGCTGCCCTGCCCCTCTGTGTTTCTAAGTGTGGTCTCACAGCTAGCCAAAGCAAGTAATGTGTCAAGTAAGGAAATAAGATTCCTACCCTAGACTTAGGAAACTGTGTGAATACTGCAAGAGAAATCTTACTGAGGCTGAGCATGCAATGGAAGGCCTGACATTTTCTATTATCACACTGTATTCATGAAAAATATCACTTTGAAGACTTTTGGTGTAAACAGCTTTTGCATTCTAGTGACTTGAGCAAAAATATTTAGGTTATGGAAAGGGACTGGCATAGAGTATGCATTGAAGGTCAAGGTAGCAAGCCAATTGTGGGCATGGCTGTGGCTCAGCCTCTGTGGCTGCTCCTGCTCTCACCAGAGAGGGAAGCACGTGCCTTATTCTCTTACTTAATCTACAACCTTCCTGGTTTGGGGAAGCAGGGCAGGAGGGACTCATTATTGGAATAAATGAGTGCTGGTGGTAGAAAACATTAAAAAGGAATCCACGTAAATGTGGCCAGTCTTATAATGAATGATGCAAATGATGTTTTATTTTAATGACAAAACTAAAATGATGAATTACATATAGTTTATTATCTAGCAGAACATGCAGCTATAGCCATAATTACATCAAACAAAAATGAATCATGTTTAAAGTTGTAGTTTTTCTGTAATGTTATGAAATTTGAATTTTAGTAGTCATAAAGGGATTCAGTTTGTAAAAATCTCTATTGGTTTTTCCAGGGGCCATTTGGAATCATTTTATTGACAAATCATTCTCATTTAAAGCCACTATCATGTCCCAGCCTTGTTCCATCTTTACTAAATCTCACTCTCCTGTCTCCTCTTTCAACAATGGTTTTCAGTATAATGGAAGTTATTCGCAAATGTTATTTTCATTGATTGTATAAAATCTTGTGTCTTTTGAAAATTCATTAGGCAATTGATTTACTTGAAATGCTGTATTGTTTGTTTGCATTTTATATTTACACAGAGACATGAAATTCTGGCAACCGAAAAGGACAGGATGCTTGAGTTGGCAGTAATTTCATTAGTGGTAGGATCCTTTATTGATACCTTTCCTACTTGCTGAGTTAAGAAACCTAATAACTGTGGCACCCTGTTAAAAAAAGAACCTGTGGGCAGTGATCTAAATAGCTTCAAAGGTGCAACTTGGGAGTATTTCTCTCGGAAAAGGTCTCTAATCATCATTACTTTGTCCTGGTCCTGCCGACTGTGTGTGTGCCCGAGGATGCATGCATGTTCTTCCATCAGTGTATTTCTCATTTATTCTGTGGAACCACTAGGACTTGGTGTCAGGAGATGTGGGTTCAAGTTCTTTTGCGGTAAACTGGTCATGTTACTGCGTTACCTTGGTGGTCACCCATAAGAATTGCAGTTTCCTTACTTATAAAATAGGGATAAAGGTACATTTAGTACAAAATTATTGGAGAGATCAAATTAAATTAGATATGAGAAACTAGGTGAAACTACCTGGCAAATAATAAATAAGGATCCTTACCACCTTCATTGATTTGATGTCTAAACTGCAAATAGAATTAAGCATACTTTCACATGGAAATTCTTACACATTATATTTGTGGAGTTGATTAGTTTACATAAAACAGCATTTGGTACCAATATTAAATCACAGGAAGGTGGAGGAGAAAAGGCAGAAGCGTGTGTTTCTTGGTTCCCAAGAAGGCGTGAGTGACTGTGACTGTATTTACCCTTCATGCCCAGACGCTACGGATGGCAGACTATGGACAGTGGGTCAAATCTGCTGTTGACTCTCCAGCCAAGAATGGTTTTTTGTTTTCAAAGCATTTTTTAAAAAGTGAATATGTGACAGAGACTCTGTGTGGTTCTCTAAAGCCTAAAATATTTACTATTTAGCCCATAACACAAAATGTTGGCCAACCCCTATGTATAAACTTAGGCAACTATGATCATACTAAAAACCCATCTCACGTTATTTCTGAATGAAATATGATGTATATGCTAAAATATTGAATTAATAATTAAGGGTTATGATAAATTATATGTTTTGGAGGGAGGCATTCCTTAATTGTAGATTTCATATTTCCATAATGTTGAAGACCTTTCAATGTGTGAGGAAATGGCTCTGATAAACTGCGAGGAAAACGGGGAACAGCTGTCAATAAACAGAAAGGCTGAAATGATGATAGCCTAGTAAGTAGGTGTTTGAGTTACAAGGCCTGTGGGCCGAATCCGGCCCTCCACCTTGTTTTATCTGGCCCAGAACCTTGTTTCTACCCAGCGGCAGCACCGCGCTCTCACTTAACTGTTAAGGAGGAATTACATTTATATGGTCCTAAAATTACATTCAGCCCTTTGAAGGCAACCACCAGGCTGATGTGGCCCCCAATGAAAATGAGTTTGACACCCCTGCTTTAGGACTTCTTTCTCAAAGTGCAAAGGGACCCTGGACGCATGTGCCACCCAGCTTTTCGGACCTCAGAGTGTGTTACAGAATGGACACCACGGGAGCCCTTGGGTCAGAGTTTTGTGACCACAATTTACCTGTATTTTAGACCAAGAGGATTATGTAAGAGTCACCAATTTTAGGTCCTTACCCCCTGCAAAGGTAAGACTCACATCTTCAGAAGTGTTTTGACAGTTTGTTCAGACAGTTTGTCTCAAACAAAGTGAACGAAGTCACACATTTAAAATACCATCTTTCTCCATCAGTCCTTAACAGAAATTGAGAAAACAACAGGTATTTTGAGTCTGTTGTACAGTGTGTAGGTATCGAATGGTACCTTGACCTAAATATAGTATTTTCACAAAAGCAAATAGAAGCATAACCACTAAATAGATTACTGTTAAATGAACATGGACTTGTGAATTATTGCCTATAATTTAGGATTTTCAGGTCAGTGGAATTCATTGAAACTCCTACATCATTCATATTTAGTCTTCTTTCTATTGAATCCTTAGTGAGTGGTAGGTACTCCACAAACATTTATTGAATTCATGATTCAGAAAAGTTAATCATGGGCTAGGATGTGGAAGTAGTCACATTATTTATAGCTTACTAGGGTCATTATAATAATATTCATAAAAGGGAGCCTATAATACACAGGAGTACAGGTAAAGTTGAAATAATTGTCTATGTGGAGTACATTCTAGCATCCTGGTCTCCTGTTTTTTTCTCCTTTAGAATTATTTGTATGAGGCAGTTTTCAGTATCTATTTGGAGAAGAGAAATGTGTATAGGAAGAAATAGACCACAAAAATCAAAATTATAATTTGATACAGGTCACTATTTCTTTAATTATCTTTATAGATCTTTTTTTGGTCTCTCGGCATATACACCGAATACATACTTTGTATTTCATGCTTTAGTGAGTTCTAATTATGAAATTTTCTTTTAATTATGATGATGTGAAGTTACAGAAAAATCAGTTCAGGTGTGAGAAAGAGAAAGTTCTTTAGATTGCATACCAAGCAATATAGCAAACACCAACTTTAATCCAGAACTTTTGGAGCAGAAATTCCTATAACACTTTGAACATAAACCTTAATTATCATGTACCCTAATACTTACTCATTATTTGCATAAATATCAGAACACCCCTCTCAGTGGTCTTCAGTTCAATTGGCCAGTCAAACTCATAGAACTCAGTAGGCCACAAATGTAATTAGGAGCAGGGAAACATCAGCTGTATTTCTTCAACAAGAGTGCTCACCAGTCCCAGGACTATTTTCTACTTCTCCCCTGTGCCATCACCACCAAAAGTGACACATTAGTTTTGCAAGAATAAGCCACATGGTAGGGCATTTTGCCTTAGAAGCCCCATACTTTAGGAGCAAAATTTCTTGCAATACCCGATGAATATAGTTTCCAGGGCCACACAAGGAAGGTCATGTTCATCTTCCAGAGTCTACTTTTAGAAACTCAAAGCCAAGACTTCTTACCAAGTATTTATACTCCTGGCCACAGACCTCCCAGTTCACAGCAACACACCAACCAGGGTTCATTTTACCATAAGAAGAAACAGTGCTTGGTAGCTGACACCCCAGCTTTACTAGATACCAAGGGGAACAGAGCTAGAAAGTTACACCCAAGTAATTTTTCCACAGATAAGGGGAAAAGATTTTGTTAATCCTTTACTCAGAATCTTGTCCACCAAGCTTCTGAGCACCATAGACTCGGATTTTTCAACTTCGTATGCTCCTTGCTTAGAAGATCCCTAGGAGTAGGTTGTGAATTATGGACTTGAGAAAGGAGGAAGGAAAGGAGGGAAAGAGGAAGGGACCAATACTGTTAAATGTTTCTTGGGAGGTACTTTGTTAATTTCTAGAAAATAACAATAGCTTTTCTGACAGTTCATTACTTACTTAAAAAGTAAGTGTTATATTTCTACTTCCTGAAATTGTAGGTGACACTTATGCTGGTAAAGCAGACAGTTGTCCGATGGAGAAGATGGTCATTGTGTTGTACCCTCCAATTCCAGGGGAGACTTGGGTCCTGCAGATCCACATTCATAAACTTTTAAAAGAAGACACTTGACTCCCAGATCACCAAGAACAGACCTAAAATGAATCAGCAGGAATAACTAATTTCTGCCTATTCATAGTCAAGGGGTAAAGGAGGCAATTTCTCAGTCTTCTGTTTGTGTTGGAAAATGAGATCAGGTTGTTTCCAAAGAGCCAACTACATAGGGTAAAAACAGGTAGATCTCAGTTTCAAAGGCTAAACAGAGCCCTGTGATACAGGTTAAGGGGCTTGAAGAGCAGTGTTGTTGGCTCTTAATAGACCCAGGGTTGGGGCAGGGGAAAGGAATAGCATCATGGAATCACTAGGGGTATAGACTATTTTGGGCAATCTGAATTCATAGAAACAAGTGCAAGTAACACATGGAAAATTATTAAACTGAAAAAAGATGAACCAAAAAGCATGAGAGGGGTAAATCTACAATATTAACCAGGGAGCCAAGAAATAGGGCCTTTTTCTATCGCTCTGGGTGGTAGATTTCATCAACAGGGATCTTGAATACTATTTTTTTTCTTTTGACATGGAATAGCATAGTTAACAATGAATTCAGTTAACAATAAACTAGCTATTTTCTTAGGCTGGGGTGGATAGGAGGAGAAAGAAAAAATATGTAAATGGTCTAGGCCAGGAAGGATAAGGACGAGGGAAAATGGCAGAGATAAGAAACTACTTTTAAAGCAGAATATTTATCACTTGAGTTTTATTTGTTTTATTATCAGTTGTGCTCTGAGTGAAATATGCTTGAATTACAACCAGTACTACAAATAACTATAAATTCTTCAGTCTCACATGATGTTTTAAAACTTAAAAAAAAAGAATTATAAACTCTCAGAAAGTTTCAGAAGTAGTAGAGGTTCCCCATACTCCTCACCTACATTCTCCCAATGGTAACAATTTATGATATTATAGGAAAATATCAAAACCAGGAAATGGCATTAATACAACATACAGGATTTCACCAGTTTTCACTTGCACATGTGTATGTGTATATATGTGTGTGTCAAACTAACAATACTTTTCACCCTCCAAAATAAATATTCTGCTTTTTAAAATACTAGTCATTTACATATGATATTTCTGATGCCAATTCTCAGTAGTGACCAATTACTAGCTAACACTATAAAATATATTTTTCCTTTTCTTTACTTGTCTACAATATAATCTGTTAGACTTTGGAGCAGATGATAAATGCTAGCTTTTATTATTTTTTTCACCTATTCCTGAAGGCTAAGAAGAAGATTGACAATGTCTAGCCAAGTATAAATATTGTCATAGTTTAGCCCTGGCTGGTGTGGCTCAGTGGATTGAATGCTGGCCTCCAAACCAAAAGGTCGCTGGTTCGATTCCCAGTCAGGGCACATGCCTGGGTTGTGGGCCAGGTCCCCAGTTGGGGGCGTATGAGAGACAACCAACTGATGTATCGCTTGCACATCAATGACTCTTTCCCTCTCTCTCTCCCTTCCTCTCTATCTAAAAATAAATAAATAAAATCTTTAAAAATGTATTGTCATAGTTTAAAGTTCACATTTAATAGTTTTTGAATATCAGGCTATCAAAGGGTCTCTGAATATAATCTGATATCATTTTATATACCTATTTATTTAAGATCAGGCTGCTGTAACAGAAAACAATAGACTGCGTTGCTTAAAAAACAAACATTTATTTTTCACAGTTCTGGAAGATAGCAAGTCTTAATTTCAAGGTATTGGGAGCTTTGGTTTTGTTAAGGTCTCTCTTCTTGGCTTCTAAATAGCCTCCTTCTTACTGTATCCTCACGTGGCAGAGAGAAAGTAAGCAACTTCTCCCCTGTCTCTTTTTGTAAGGGCACTAGTTTTATCCCGAGGGCTCTACTCTCATGAACCCAAGGCTCCTTCTCTATGTACCACCACATTGGGGGGTAGGGTTTCAACATATGAACTGGGGGAAGGGGAGGAGCGCCAAAAACATTCAGTCCATAGCAGTTATTTTCAATGAGTTTTCCTGAATTTCTTCCTAGTATCATAAAAACATTTTAATATTATTGGTGCCTCGGGGACCTTGCATAATTGCAGTCATTTCAGAAGCTGTTGACTTAATTGTCTCACAATAACTAATCAAAAAATTGGACTGTGTAATTTCTTTTTTGCATTTAAAAATTTTTAATTTACCTTTTAATTTTTTCCTGATATTTTTTCAGCTTTTGTAAGCTTCTCACTAAAGAGAGGCTGAATATCCATTTTTAACTATTTTCCATTCTTTTTAAGTTCTCATTTCTAAGATTCCCAGCATTTCCTCCTTTTAGCTCAAGTTGAATAATTTATCATGGAGATTCTGTCAAATATCCTTCATTAATAGTAATGAAGGAATAAACTTGCCTCTACCTCACAAAATAAGTAGAGTAGCAGGCAAAGAAGTCATGAAATCTTGGCAGTCATTCAAAGACTTTGAACCTGGGCCCTTCTGAGTCTCGCTGGAACTGAAGAGTCATTATGTAAAGAGCCGGGAGACCCAGATCGAGTCTTTGCCCTGCCACATTTATGCCCTTCGATCACCATCGGACTGACTGAATTTTTCTCATTTGTGCAGAAGAAGTGTTTTGCTTGCTTCTCAGGGTTGAAGTGAGAATCAGATGAAGCTAAAATAGTTTGTGAGGTGGAGAGTGTGGTACAAACGTCAAGTGGTAATATTAGCAGAAGTAACACGAGCAGTCAGAAGCATCAGATCTAGGTGAGATATTGGAAAGCACATCAAACTCATCATTATTTCTTACTTTCCTCTCCCTATCTAATGGGGCTTTTGAGGTAGAATTAAGTGGAAGGTTTTCACTTGGATTTAAACAAAATCAAAATGTGCCAAGGAGAACAGGCACAGCAGATGTCAAAAGGGAATCAAAACAGTGAGGGAGTAGACAGAATCCTTGGATGGCTGCAAATGTTTGTTCTGAAAAAGAAAGGAAATAGAAAGCAATATTTCTCCAAGTTGCCATTGTTTAACTCCATATCAGTGCAATTTTGACTTTGAGGCAGTTCATTGGCGACTGTTGGGGCGACCTGCAAATGTCCTGATGTCTCAGATTCATTGCTGAGCTTATTAGCAGCATCTTGTCTTCAGATCTGAGGGAGAGCTCAGAGTAGTTAACCATACCATCCACCCTAACTCAGGTGGAAGTAAAAGGTGCCCAAAGCAGCGTGGCTGGAGGACTGGGAGAAAGTGAAAGGAAAGAAGGCAGCGTTTGACCACTGAGCAATAACAGACACCATGAACTTATATTCTAAGCTCCAGCTAATTTGTATGTTTCTCAACGTTATAGAAATGGGTTAATGGGCACTCTCTGATTTTCCAGCTTTTCAGTCAGGTAGCCAAGGTAAAACTTCTTGAGAACTTTAATTATAATGACGTATTGTCGGGAATAGATAATGAAGTGGATGGAAAAACTTTTTGTTTTCCAGTAAAAACAAGCAGGAGGACAACGACTGAAATGATTTTTACATCAAGATGCTCTTTAAGAGACAAAATGGTTTATCCAAGTAAAAATTATGTGATAAAACATTTTATGCTTACTGGGGGCCATGGCTGCAATAATACCATCCTTAAGAGAATCAGTGAAGTGATACATTTTTAATTCCTCGTTTGTCTACACCCACTTCATTTGACATGTCCAATCATTGGCCTATATATCCATATAACTTACTGAATTGGATTATCTTCTGGAGGTCTCAGAAAATAAGTATCCTAGTAAAAATTGTGGACATATGCACAAACTGCGCAGGTGACTAATTTTCCAAGGGTCATTACATGGGAATTGGCGAGTAAAGTTCATATTTAAGCGCATGTTGGTCAGAACCTAATATAATGAGTATATTGTTTTCTGTACTGAAATCTACTAAAATGTTCTCCTTATGCTGAAAATACACTAAATGCTTATATTCTGTTGTCAAGAAAAATATATTTGAAACAGACTTTTTCTGTTTTGTGACTTTTTTATGTAACTGACATTATAATTGCTGTTGCCGACCGCCCCTGTCTTTTGGTAGAAGGAAGAAATTGAATCTTGTTCACATACTTGAATGGGTCATGATTCTATCTATTTTTCTGTGATCTAATTTAAATCCATGTCAAAACACTGAGATATAAAAATTAAAAAATGATTGGTACTTTACTTGGGACAATGATCATTGTCATCTAAAGAGAGTTGGCTTTTGAAATGTAGTAGAGCTAGCAATTTGGACCCTCAATTACCATATGCTGCAGTACATTATTAACCTGATATTTAAAATATGTGCATCAGCAGTAGAGTGCTAACTTCCTGCTTCCCCAAAATGGTGTATACATTAAGATGTAGAGCAATGTACAGAAATCTTTAAAGAAATATTTTTTATTGTTGTTCAAGTAGAGTTGTCTCCATTTTCTCCCCACCTCTCTCCCCCGCCCCACCCATCCCCACCTCCCACCATCGATCCTACCCACCTTTGGCTTTGTCCATGTGTCCTTTATACGTGTTCCTGACAACCCAGTCTGGCTGGAGTGGTTGCTCACCCTGAAAAATGCCTAGTGTCCACCTATTGACCACCTAAGTTTTCTCTGGGAAAACTCAAATACTCCTGGTGTCTCATTAGCTCAGCCATGCATTAAAAAGTTAGTATTTCCTGAGGAGTTTTAGATGTAGTGTCATAGAAGAGATTTAGTTGGATATCTATTCTACCATATATTAAATACATGAAAGAACTAACTTGCTTCTGTATTCCTAAAATGCAGTAAAGCCCTGCACATATTATGTGCATCATTAATATACAGTGAATGCTCCTGAGTGAAGAACAGAGTGACTATTTCCTTATAAAATATATTTCTGACAAGGGGGAAAGGTTTGTATATATAGCATATATACACAGAGGACATATTTGACTTTTCAAGGTATGTAATATGGGACAGGAAAATAAATACCTACTTTTTAAAAAATACTAACTGTACTCATGGGAATTGTACTTGTAACTCATATCACTTGTATGGGCCAAGTTTTAAATTTGGTTGAATATGTCCTGGTTGATATACACTCAGATACGTGGTAGAAACAAATTTAAATTTTCTTTAGAATAATAAGCTGTCAACACCAGCCTCAAAGAATTAACACAGATAAAAGCCCAAAGAGAACGACCTCCTAAATGGACAGTTTACCAACCACACGTGGAAAACGTCACCATGAGAAGCCAGCAACAAACAAAACAGCAGAATTAGATTCACATAGTTTCAAATTATTAGATATAATTCATGTGTATCAAGGAATGAATTTTGAAAAGTATTTTAAGAACAAGAGAGATCAGAATTAACCAGACACATTTGAAAAAGAACTTTAAAAAAATGAAACATGTAATAACTGAAATGATTAATGCAGTGAATTGATTACAGGGCAAATTAATCATAGCTGAAGACAGAAAAAGTGAAATGTAGAATTGAGCAAATTACACAGGACACAGTCCAGAGAGAGAAGGCTAGGAAAGCCTGAAGGTGAGGTTAAAGGTTAAGATAGAGCGAAAAGGTCTAATATAATGTTTAATTGGGGTTCTAGTGGGAAGAACTATAGTGTAATGTAAAAAGCAGTTTTCAAAGGCACTAGCTAAGACTGCTAAAGATTTAAACATTGAATTATAGGTTTAAGAATTCCAAGAAAGAATTTTTAAAAATCCATATATACAAGGTCTGTTCAGAAAAAGTCTAACCATTATTGATATGAGAATGGTTTGTGCGCCATCCATGTAACCTGGCAGCCAAGGGAAGTGTACTGTAATGCGCATGCGTGAACAATGGCCACTTCACTGTACTAATCAGTGGGGGTGGCAGATGCCATTGAATGAGTATGTGTACTGGGTGGCCATCGCATTCAAAATGATTGAGTAGAACAATGAATCTGCATCAAATTTTGCATTAAGCTTGAACATTCCTTTGGCAAAACTATTCATGTGATTCAGAAGGCTACAGCTATGGGCAGCTGGTGATTAGCAGCTTCATCATGACAATGCCTGTTCATGCATCACATCCTGTGCAGCGTTTTTTGGCAAAACATCAATTCATCCAGGTGACTCAGCCCCCTACAGCCCAATTTGGCACCCTGGGACTTCTGGCTTTTCCCAAAACTAAAATCACCTGTGAAAGGGAAGAGATTTCAGACTGTTGATGAGATTCAGAAAAATGTGATGGGACAGTTGATGGTGATTAGGAGAACTATGTGAGGTCCCAAGGTGCCTACTTTAAAGAGGACTGAGGCCTCACTGACCTGCGTACAATGTTTCTTGGATCTTGTATCTTCTTGAATAAATGTCTCTTCTGCAGCGTGTGGCTGGATACTTTCTGGACAGACCTCATACAGTACAACTTCCTAATGAACCTGTATAATAGAAAAGACAATGAGAACATCTGAAAAGCACCCAGCGAGAACTAGTTTGCCAAAATGGGTGATTTCTCACCAGAAACAATGGGATCCGGGAGACAGTGGAGTGGCACCTTTCAAGTGCTATTATTCTAGAACTTGGTACCCAAACAAATTATTTTTCAAGACTGACAGTAAAATAAAGTCATTTTCTAAGACTACCAAAAGACTTTTGCCTACCAAAGAGCTCTCAGAAGGTTACATTTATAGAATGTTCTTCAAAGAGTAATCAATTATCTCATAAGAAAGTACAAGCTATTAAAAAACAAGGAATGTATTTATAAGTCTAAACAAACATTGATTTTTTTAAAGTAATAAGAGTAATGGGTAATTTCTTGAGTTAAAAATATTGAAAATTATAACTACAATCATGGGGAACTCATGCCAGGTGGTAGGGAACCCCAGAGTTAAAACATCCTAAAGTCTATGTGGTTTGAAAAAAGTTGAAAAAGCATTGCCGACTCTAGATTTTGTGATCTTAGCTACCCATGATCAAATGCCTAGGATAACCACTAAGCAATACAATATATAAAATCCAAACTAGTAACGGGGGAAAATATACTGAAATGAACATGAATATATTAGTAGATAAGAGTCGCTGTACATGGACTGTCAGGTTAAAGGCAAAGATAGTTAGGCTGGCTTGAAGAAGAACAATGACAATTTATGTATAAGAGATATAACTGAATTGAACACAGAATGTTTGAAAGTAAGGGGAGCAAACAGGTAAAAAACTTAAATATTAACCAGATAGCTTTTTCTTAGAGTCACAGAGTACTACTACATATTCATAAATGGTTTGTTTCACTAGGTAGATCAAATAATACCATTCTACATAAAATAAAAATCAATAGAACTGTGAAGAATATTAACAAATCCACAATATGATGAATAAGTTTGTCATATTGGACTAACAAAAAACAGGTGAAGAATACACACCCTTCAAATCATATGAAACATTTATAAAAATCGTTCACATACTTAGTTAGCCATTGTGTGAGTCTCACAAAATTTGAACAATCGCTTCATAAAATTACATTCTTTTATCATTATGTAATCAGGATATTGACTGATACAAAAGAAAATAACTAAACACCCATATACATTTGAAAACTTGAAATCATACTTCTGAATAAACCACAGGCCAGAGAGTAAACTAGAGCAGAATTAAAAACAAAAATCTGTATGTTCCAGTAGCACTCACATTAATTAAAATAGATACAATAATGTATAAGAACAATAAAGCAAATTTGGTATTTTAGTAAAAATAACTTAGATACCATGAAAAAATACAGCAATAAGAATGCAGTGAAGAGAATTGTCAAAAACGATTGTCAGGGTGGGGGGTGAGTAGTAGCTTAGCTTGGAGCTTACAAAGAAATGTTTTTTTCCTTTACAAACATAATTTTTCTGATGATTAAAGTGACACAACCAAATATATCAGAAGGGCAAGATAATTATGAGTATATAAAAAATAAGGACTATGGATGACAACCTCAAATTGCTATAAATAAGATGGCTATGTCCCAGGTAATAAATTAGGAAATGTATGTGTGACAGATGTGATGGAAAGGCAGTAAGAAATGTAGACAAAGGGCAAGAAAAGATTGTTCACAAAGCAAGAAATACAAATAGCTAATAAATATTTGAAAGTATGTACATCAGATGTAACCATGGGGGATAAAAAGAGAAGGAACAATGAGACACCATTATTCTTGTTGAATGAAAAAGATTGAAAAACTGCATGGGGATTTAGGTGCACAGGGGTTTGTCCAGATATTTTTCCATTCTTCATATTGTCACTCAATGTAGACCATGCTCTTTTTTTTTTTTTGCTATGCACAAAATTTAATGACTTGTAGTAATATTTATTAATCTTGCAGTTTTTATGAGGCTTGGTTATATTACTTTCATCTGCTGTTAACAGTTTGACAATATGTTCTGTACTCTTTGATCTAGTAATTCCACTTCTAGGAATTTGTCACAAGGTATAAAATTATAGATATACTTGAGACTGTTCTTTGCAGCCATGTTAATATTCATGAAAAACCGGGCAAATTTCCAGGAATAGAGAGTTTTATAAAGAGAATTTGGTGTGTATGCATACTTAACAGACATATATATAAAAGTTGAAAGATTATTGTAGTATAATACTAACCTTTTAAATTATATATAGATTAATACTTATGTAGAAATATATACATGACATGACTAAGTAGAAAAAGCAGGCTACGAGACCACTTTTGTGCAGACTGTGTACCTGTCAGATGTAAGCAGCAGCCTGTTCACAGCCGCACAGATGGCGGTCAGATCCCATGGTAAGTGCGGTGCGAGGCACCTGTGCTGTAACATAAAAAGCACTGAAATGGAATTTGGGGGGCCTGAGTTTTAGTCACTGTTTCAACAAATCTCTACAAATTAGGGCCTCCTTCTCTAAAAATGAGGGAACAGAGGTGGGCATTGGACTTGATTAGCAATGACAAATAGACCGTCATGGTGGTCGCCACCTTCTTCTGCGTCCATGGCAGACATTGGCCATCAGTCCCGGTGCCCTTTCTCGGGACTCAGCCATGCCTTAGAATTCATCCCAACACACTGTTTCAGGCCGCCATTTCTAAGCAGATTGTTCTTGACACTTGACACTTCTTTGCCATCTTTGGATAAGGTATTCTTAGAAGTCTTTTCAGCTAAATTCTTTTGACCAAGGAACTAAGTTACTGTGGTGAGAACCAACAGGGAATATCTTTCAGAAAAAAATGTTTACTTTTTTGGTAGCCATATTTTCTACAAGCAGTAAAAAGGTGAAATAATTTTTGATAATATATTTCGTAGGATATTTTAACAAGTCATTGGTAGAAAACAATTATTAATGGGCCATTTCACATTCTTATTTCATAAAATTTGTGAAATCCAATGTGTATTTTCAGCAACCCCATTTTAGGTGATAAATTTCCAGTGGAGATACTTGATCTACATTTAAATTTACAGTTCAAAAAGTAGAGTCATACTGACATTCTTGAATTTTCTAATAATTGAATTGAATACTCATTCTTTACATTTAATTAAAACTAAATTAAACTAAAAATTAAGGTGAAGTCCAACTAGCCACATTTCAAGTACCCAATAACCATATATGGCTGGTGGTTACCATATTGACAGCAGTACTTTAGGGACTACAAAGAAACATATAATTTAACTTTAGCCTTCAAGGACAGTTTCCAGTTGGGAAAGTGAGAGGTCAAAAATAAGCATATCAGGAATATAATCGAAAGCAGAATATAATTAAGTGCTAACAATTTTCTGTGGACAGATTAAGCACTAGTTGGGTAGGAAGTTCCAGCAAAACCCCGGCTTGATGTATTCTTCAGCACTTGGGAGGCTGAGGGGTGGCAGTGGTGTGTTGAGTTTGGGAGAATGGTGTGCCTTACTTAGAAAGTGTGTGTGTTCTCCCTGCAGGCATGGGACCCGCTGTGCTGGTGAAGTGGCGGCCGCAGCAAACAACTCTCACTGCACAGTCGGAATTGCTTTCAATGCCAAGATCGGAGGTATGGGAAACAAACTTACTTGGGTATAGAAATGAGCCAAGACCTCTTGTGCTCACTGGCTTTCAGAACCCTTTTGGAACTAAAGTCAGGCATGTGTTTGCATAATAGTGTTCAATTGTTGCTGACAGCAAAATGACCACGTTAACATGTGCTATTGAATCCAGTTAAAGACTTCAGAAGCAGTACCCCTAATGTGTTGTCCAGTATGTTAAAAAAGGTTGTCCAGCACTGAGAATGGGGTTGTTAACATCTGGACAGAACTATAAAGTTGGTGCTTGAGTCAGAAAGAACCAATAATATAAATACCAGGCCAGGCCATAATATCTGTATGGAAAGAAGGATTTGAAAATATGTTAAAGAAAAATATCTTCTTTCCCTTTTCTTTAGATTTTTATAAAAATTTCCTTTTAATTGCAATTAAAATGGTAAATGGTATAATCTTTTGAAGTCACATAATGTAGTCAGACTGCTATCACTGATAATTTCAGATTATATGCCCACACATGTGCTAATTCAAATATATATAAGCTCACTACAAGGACCCAATCAACACATGGAAATCCAGGCATTAATAAAAGCAAACTCTTAACTTTCCCATCTGTAGTCCCATTTTTGTTAGTATAGCCTGGTGCCACAGCCACATGTCAATGGGAAGGAAACACTGTTCGGAGATGGTATAGATCCTAGAGGCTCTGAAGGTGTCCCCTGGGGGTCTCTTAAAAGGGTGTCATGAGATGAATGAACCTCCTGGAATGAGAATAACATCCTTGTTTCTAATACACTGTTTGTTTTCAAATGGTAACTAAGGTTGGATCTAAAAAATAAAATCAACAGTTCTTTCCAGGATAAATGGAGAGGTCTTGTAATGTGAAGTATTTGGGGTACATTATAACAGTGCTAAGAAAAGGTTTTCAGAAACTACTTTGAATGTCAGCCATCAGTAAATTTGACCTGTCCCTTTCCTTTTTTCACCCTGAATTCTTAGAGTGTGGCAACTTGTTAAGCAGCAATTAGCTGCACTCTGAGAGCATGAGCTGTCTGTCAAGGGGAAGTTCATGGAGGGTCTAGGAAAGGAGACAAAGACTTCCCCTGAGAACCATGAGGGCGCTGGCGGCCCCTGCAGGCCCCTGCTCTTCCCAAGACACAGGACTCCAGTGGCTGCCTGGTCAATCCTCCTTGCTCTCCAGGGCACTCACAGTCTCTCACATACAGACACACATCCATGTCCCTGTCATTACTCTCCAGTGCTAACCCAGCTCTCACTGACCTCGAGGGAATGAGGAGATGAACTTGTGAACCTCAGAGATAAGCTGCTGGCTGACCTGGCTGAACAAGGGCCTCAGTATAAAAATGCGTGTATGGCATGACTCATAAATGTTCCATCATCCTGTAAACAACATTCTGAATTATGTAATTAACCCCACACACCCAAGGAATGAAGGCTTGCAATTAAATGAAGAAATAGCAACCATTCATCTTTAAACTTGAGGAAACAAAATTCTTATTTGTTAGGCTTTGTTCAAAAAATTAATACTACCCTCCAGGTATGATTTTTTTCAACATTTTGTTTATATGTGTATGGACTTCACATAAATTACATGGCATAGAAACTGAATTGAGGTATTTTGTAGGTACTCCTGCATGTTGGCATTTAGAGATATTGGTTAGTCCAATGTCATTTTCAGACTTTCCCATATTGGTAAAATAGTTTTGTTGCATGCATTTAAATAGAAAGTAAGAATATGACGTAGTTCATCTTTCTTTGATAAAAACCATGTGGATGAATTTTGAATATTCATGTCAAGTGAAAACCACTGGCTTCTTAGGACCCAGTACATGCAGAGCACCAGGCTGGATATTCTAGTCCCATAGAAACTGCTGACAAACTTTCTAAACGCAGTTCCCACTTCCTAACTTTAAAAGGATTGTTTATAACCTGTTCTCCTCATCACCCGTTCACACACATCTCCTCTGAAACTCCAAATGCCTAACGGAAAAGGCAGTCAAGATGCAACAACCAAATACAATGTCTTTAGGGATGCTTTGGGGAAGTTTAATATTGACTGGGTATTTAGTTCTATTATTTTTTTGATAAAAACTATTAGAGGAATATAGTATTGTATCTGTCATGTAACTTAAAATGGCTGAGCCCTATATTTATATTTTTAGATGAAGGAAATGTGGCAAAATGTTAACAGTTGTTGAGTACTGGCTAGATTAGTGTTTATTGTCATACTTTCTATTTTTCTGTGTTTGTAAGTTTTATAGTTAAAAGTTAAACACTTTTTTAAGGCACAAAGAAGATATAGTTTCTTAAAGAACTTTTTTTATTTTCTACCAGAAGTCTAACCTAATGCCATGTGGTATCTAATGCTGCCTGATTTGGGGTTTTATTACTTAATCCCCTTTTAGTGGTAATCAATAAAAACTTGAAATACTACTTGATAACAGTGTTTTCCTAAGGAGTAAATTTGGCCTGTAAAGAGATATATTTTTAAAATAATACAATGTCTCAGCGATGGTGTTTAGCTCAAGCTGAAGCTGTTCTGTTTACACAATTGTGTGTGTCTCCAAAATAAAAGGAAAAAAAGGAAAGCCTGGCATTTGACATATAATTTATTTTTTAATATCTGTGTCTGTTTTTGCAAATTAAGGTTAGTAATAAATTCCTGCATGTCTGGTGGGAATATACTTAAATGAAGATTAATAACTGAACATTGCTAAAACCCTTTGAGAATTAGTTGATGTGTTATATGCATAGAGAGCATTCTCCTTTATTATTTGATGTATAAATAACTTGACAAAGAAGTAATATATTAAATTCACATCAGTCTTACAGATTAGGAAATAATATTAATATGGAGGAAATTAGACCAACCTAACTTGGCAGCTTTCCAACTTTTGTAAACATGCTAAGATCAGAATGTTTTATAACCAAATACGAACACAAGTGATCTAATGAAGAGGAATTCAGGGAAGATGGATTGCTTGAGGTGTTCTTTGTCGACAACTCAATTAAGACAGGGACAAAGAGAAGGGAGAGATTGTGGAAACCTAGGAAAAGAGAACAATGGATAAAAAAAGACTTTTGAAGAGGTTTTGCTCTTTTACATGCACCATATCTTCTTTTCTTCCCAAGAAAACTCCAGAAAAGTCTGAATTATCTTTTTCTGGAGAAAATATGCTCACTTAAGTGTTGATTAAAAGTTTATTTCTTTTTCCCCAAATGCTGTAGCTGCTGTCGGTCTTGGGTTGTTTGGATGTCAAATAGCAAAGCCTCTGATTAAGCTTCTTCCGTCTGTCTTGAAGGAGTTCGAATGCTGGACGGAGACGTCACAGACATGGTGGAGGCGAAATCAGTTAGTTTCAACCCCCAGCACGTGCACATCTACAGTGCGAGCTGGGGCCCCGACGATGATGGCAAGACTGTGGACGGCCCAGCGCCACTCACCCGGCAAGCCTTTGAAAACGGGGTTAGAATGGTAGGTGTCCAATGCACCTTGGCTCGTACTGTGTCAATCAGTGGTGATTCTTACATGAAACCATCTGGGAAACTGAGGGCTCCTGTCTTCCAGCTGAGGAGTAGATGGAACTCAGAGGTAGAGCCAGGAGACAGGTTAATGGAAAGAGATGGGGAAGCTTTGAGATTTGATCTCGTATCGGTTCTGCAAATGAGTTAAATGGTAGAGAGTTTCCCTTGATAAGAACAGAGGTATATTTGGATGCTTAGTTTTTTTCAAAGGAAATATATTCATTGATATGTTAATCTTGCATTTGGAGAAATAAATTCCCAGGACTGTGAGATTCAGAAAAAGTGGAGCTATGGAAACTCTGCGGTTACTGTGGATAGATCATTCCGCAGTGCGCACGGGGGCTTCTCTCTTTTGTTGTCCCTTCCCTAGTTCCACCTCTGTCCCAGGACAGAAGATTTCTGTGCTCGACTCCCAGTTCCCTCACCAGCCAGCTCAACCATGGAAGTCACTCGATTTCCCTGATTTCATTAAGAAATTCATAACTCCTCCCGAAAAAGTGGAGGACATAATCTAATGTAAAAAAACATCTATTTCAAATTACAGATGTTAAAAAATCCTGCCTTCTTTTAGTTTAGTAAAAAATGATGAGGCTGCATATTTGTACCCTTGGGAGGAGGAGAGCTGTACCAGAAGCACCTCCTTTCTCCTTCTTACTCCTGAACACAACTTTGGGGCACTTGAAGCATCCATTTAAATCGTGATCTGGGCCTAATCTCCTTTCTCTTCATCATCTCTTTCCACTTTTGTTTAATGTAGACAGTGCTCTTACTATCCCTCAGCACGCGCTGCTTTCCCTGTGCATCCCGGCCCCACTCCCATGTCCTGCTATACAGCCAAATCCTGTTTTACCATCCAGTCTTAGCTAAAGTGTCACCTCTTCTCAGAAGTCTTCTCACTGCCCAAACTAGGATTGAGTATGAGCAGTCCCTACTCTCTACCTGCCCGTGTTTTATATTCCTACCGTCGTTAGATATTGTCTTTACCATATTGTGCTTTATATCAGAGTCAGTTTTGCATGCATCTCCCTCACTGAATTGTAAGTTCCTAGAGAGCAGAGTTTGCGCTCTACCCTTCTTTATGAGCTTTGCAAAACACATAATGTGCATTGAATTTCAGTGACTACTCAGTAAATTGCTTGTTGAATTTAATTTAAATGACCACAAATTGTGCTAACCATAGGGTTGTTATATATTCAGCCCAAATTTTGGCATGGAACGCATGCAGTTGATAAATGGAATGTTGCAGCTGGAACACAGATAGTAATGATATACCTTTGTGGGGTTGGTGTTAGGGTTTTAATCAGCAGACTGAGCTAAGTTGTCTCCTGCTTACTCTGGAATGGACTGGAGGGAAAAGCTTATGCACTTGCTATTAATGTACTTCTTAACTAAGAGATAGTTTGGATTTGGGGAAGACATACTTTCTAGTTCTGACAATTTTCAGCTACATTAGAGACCTTTTGAGCAATAGGATAATGTTTTAAATCATTGCCTAGTATTTTCCTTTCAAGGTGTCCGAACAAATGAATGTACTCCAAGTGATCTGGTGATTTCATTACCAAAGCTCTGGGCTGCAGATTACTATTCTTCCTCTCTATGCCATCAGTAGAATGGTCATTCAAGCTAAATAAATCAAGCTTAGTTTATATTTGACTTTCAAATTGTATGTATATGGCCCTTAATGTAATAAAGAGCGATCTGGAATTTCTCATGAATAATATATACTTATATTACTAATGCACACAATCTCATGATTGTACATCTAGAGAGAAAATGCCCATGTTCAATGGCTACCATTGAAACAGATGATATGGATCAATGATTTTTAAATTTTTTTTAGCTAAGGAATCTTTCATTCAATGGAAATCTTAACTGGAAGTTCAATGTATAAAACACATAAAAACATGGTACTTTGGTTGAAGGAAAAAAGGGTTAAGATTAGAAACAAGATCATCTGAGAAAGTTACTCAAAGTTATATAGGAAGATTATATTTAGGAATAACTAATTTTGAGAAAATTTACTCCAAACTCACTATTTTTAATTTTTTTTATTGATTGATTTTAGAGTGGAGGGGAGGGAGGAAGAGAGAGAGAAACATCAATTTGTTGTTCCACTTATTTATGCATTCTTTGGTTGTTTCTTGTATGTTCCCTGACTGGGGATCAAACCCACAACTTTGGCATATATCAGGACAATGCTCCAACCAACTGCGCTACCTGACCGGTGCCCAAACTCAGGATTAATTATGAAAACAACCCATGCTTATTATAATCAATCATATTCTAAAGATGAACTTAAAAATAGATTACCCACCCAACTAGATAACCAGTGTTAAGGGTTTGGACTACATCTTTTCACAGTCCTGGCCTATTCATATTCCAAATGGGGATCTTTTGCCTCTGTACATTGCTGTTTTCACCCAACAGTGAATCATGGACAGTCCTTTCAGGACAATTCACAAGGATATAACTCATTTATTTTAATGTTTTAAAATTTTCGTAGTATGGAAATTCCATAATTTATTTAACATTTCACTGAGAATCTTTCGAGGTTTTAATCTGGGGGGAGAAAAGGAGTTTTAGTTTTAGAACAAACCACTTACTTTTACAGTTAAGCTAGTAATGAACAGCGACAAAAACTCTTAAAGACAAATTGTTCTGTGGCTCCTAGCATTGCACATCCAACTGTGGAAGAGCAGCAGTGATCATTTAAATGTGACAAGATCAACAGGATAGGGTTTTTACATGTTTAGTACACGTAGGCTTCACTCAGACTTAAGCTCGGGTTGACTCCACCATCTTTTATTTACTGCTCTCTGATCTGATGTAGATCAGATTACCTCTCCTAATAAGCCAGGCAATGAAAGACAAATACCATAGGATCTCGCCTTTAACAGGAACCTAAACAACAAAACAAAGAAACAAGTAAAAAATAACAATGGACACTGAAATAGAGGACGGGGTGTCAGTGACCAGAGGGGAGAGGGGAGGGAATTTCAGGGAAGAAGGGAAGGGTTTACAGGAACAAACATAGAGGACACATGGACAAAACTACGGGGCTTGGAAATGGAAGGGAGGTGGGGAGGGATGGGTGGGTGGGCTGGAATGGGATTAAAAGATAGAAACTGTACTGAATAATCTAAAATAAAAAAAAATTCCTAAAAAAAATAATAAAATTGTAACTTGGCAAAAAAAAAAAAAAAAAGATTACCTCTCCACTTCCACTTCCTCTGCCTATGTTCCATGGCAATAGTAATATTTATTTACAGGGGTACTATGAGTGTTAAATGAGATGATAATGTACAACACCTGGAACATAAGAGGTGCTCAAGAAATAACTTTTATCTATAAATAATTTTTCCACTATAGAAAAGATCATCCTCTTCCAAAAAACTGCATTTCTCATCAGTCCCCCATTCTTCACTTCCTACCATTTCCACACTGTAGACTTCTAGAACATTCCATCGAGTTGCTTGTAGTGGTAGATTAAAAATAATATGGTAGAAGTCTGCATAAACTTCCTGAATTCTGTAATGTCATTTACTTTTTTCTCCCTGTATCTATACTTACCTTCAATTTCACTTGTCCTTAAAAGCATATCTGCAATTTTGATGAGATAACTTATTGATATACAAATTTATTTCAGTTATCCATGTTTGTAGTGTTCAAGTTTATTTATATTTCCCAAGGGATATTTCTCTAAATATCTATAAATATGTAATTTAGTATTTTTAAAGCTGTAAAAGAGTCTTTTCCAGGAAAAAGGAACCTTTTATTCCTCTGTTATGATGCAGTGTTTTTTCAGATTATTCAAATTTGTGTTCTTTATATAATATGCATTGTCAAATGCATAAAAAATAATTGGATAGTTTATAGAAAGTTAGATTATAGGGTGCAATAAAGAAATAAATTATTTATTGGTTGAGTGATGTAAGTGATGAAGGAATAAATGACTAATAAAATAATTCTTTTAGATAGCTAGGGGCAAATCTATGTGATGGTTCAAAGTTGCTCTGTGCTCTTGGGGTTTTAACTACATCATCTGCAAAAATATAACAATTGGAATTTATTTTTTATTAAATTTATTGCACTCACACTTTACATACACTATAGATAAAAGATTAAAGAAGGCATCTAAGTTTTATATGCAATACATAGAAGTCCCAATATTCCAGCAATATGACAGAAAATAGAGAAACAAGATTACTTGAGCTAAGGATGAGTGTTATGAGAGAAATAAAACCAATGACTTAGAGAGGACAGAACAGCTTTGGTTAGGAGGGTGGAGAGTCTTTGTTGAGGAGGTGATACATGAATGGAGACATCAATGATAAGAGGCCAATCATGGGAAGAAATGTGGTCAGGAATGTTCTGTGCAGAAGAAACGGCAAGAGCAAAGCACTGTGAGTGGAACATGGAGTGGGTGAACTCACAGAACAGAATGCTAATTTGGATTTTGGGAGCAACTTGGACAGAGAGCAGGTGATAGGACATGGGTTGGAGAGGAAGGAAGGGCCCAGCTCAGGAGGGCTCATTAAACCATGCAGGATGTTTGCATTTTATTCTGTTACAGAAAACCATTGCAGGTTGTTAGCATGGTTGTGGCCTGATGGGATATACTCAACTTTAAAAGATCACTGCTGTGTAGAGAATGCACTGCATGTGGGTGAGGGATGAGGAGGCAAGAGTGGGAGGTTGAAATGGTCCAGCAAAGAGTTGATAATGAGTTGACCAGGATGGCAGCAATATCAGGACAACTAGAGAGATGGGTGACAAAAGAGAGACGCTAAGTATCGAGAGATTTTCACAAGGGAAATAAATAAATTTTGCTCAGGGAGTCCAAGTATTGATTGCATCCATTCTTTCTGCTTGCTAATCAAAAAATGTAGTGAATACTGGATTTCAAAATGCTTTCTATTTGTTTACTATAAGATAAGCATTTGGCTCAGTAGAATGTAACGCTGTTTTCAAAGACTTTAACAAAATCAGAATTGATTCAATTTATAGCCACTTTAGAATTAATGTACCAAAATTGCATAAAACAAACGACATCAAACAAACCATGTCACAATTGACAACTTGCTCTTTCTTCCAAAGGTTGCATTTCATGTGATGCTGAGGAGCTATAAAGTTCCATGCAAGAATTAGAGGTATATAGTTTGAGCTGCATACACTAAATAATGATTATGATGAAAATACAGCAGCCACATTTGACATTTACCAGTCTGTTATACTGTAGTGATTCTGTGAATCCCTAAAATAGATAACTTTTAATCTTCACAATGATCTCATAAAATAGATACTGTTCTCCCCAATTTTACAGAAAATATTCAGCATAGCTAAAGAAGTCAGAACGTGGGCCTCTGAGAAATCTAATAATTTTTTTACATGTTGGCATTTCTACTTTATTTGTCACATCTGGCCTTCCTTCATCTGTGACCATATACCCCAGCTTTCCTCCTGTTCCTATGGTGAATTAATTGCTCATGTGCTACCTTTGTCCACCTGCTCCATTTCTTCACTGACGCCAGCCTTTCGCACTTCATCAAAGATCCTGCCTGATTCACTCTCTTTTCCTTCATCATTAGAATTTCCCTCTCATCTGTGCTGTTGCTGTTCACATACATTCATATTGTTAAACTCCTAAGAGAGATAGGAGAATCCCTCTTTTATCTCCTTCTATCCTTCCAATTATGGCCTCATTTCTCTTTTTCCCATTAGAACAAAATTCCTTGAAAACATTGTTCCTACTTGCCCTCTACAAGCTCTCCTTTTCCGTTCTCTCTTGATGCCACTACATCAGGGCTCTGACCTGTTACTCCCCGGAAGCCGTTCTTGTCCAGGTCACAGTGACCTCCTTCTGGAAAACTCAGTGCTCTTGTCTGAACTCTCAGATAGAATTAGTACTAACAAGGACGCCAGCCTGCTTCTTCCCATCTACACTATAACACATGTACTCCCAACCCTTCAGAACCCTTTCTTCGCAATTATGCTCCCTCCTTTTGTTTGTTAGATTTACTTACCTTGTTGACTAATTTTCTCTTCCAGAAAATTAACTGTGATGGTTTTGTTCTCTGTGTATTCCAGGCACCTAAAATAGTGTCTGTTCAGAGAGAGAGTGAACAGATGTGTGAGTGAAGGTGTCACTGACTTCCATGCCAGTTCGCTGCATATACTGAATGAATTTACTTAAGGGTTACACTTGCGTTGCTTTTGATTTATAATTTGGAAGTGAGTTGTTAACATATATGGTATATGGTCTGGTGATTAATGTACCCAGACTCTGGACTCAGAGTCTCTGGTGGGTTCTAATACTTTCTTACCTTGTTCAAGTTAATTAGCCTGTCCGAGGATCAGTGTGTTCCTCTATAAAATGGAGCTAAATGCTGGTAATTACTTTTTAGGGCTGTTGTGAGGATTATACATTTAATGCCTGTAAATTATGAGACAAAGTTCCTGAAACACAGTAAAGTCTCTATTCTGTTATAAACCTTAATCATTATCACCAATGCAAAGGCAAGGGTAGTAACAGCAAAAAATTGATTAATCATGCAAAATACTGTTAAAAGTCTTGATTGTTCAAAATTTCTGCATTAAATCAAGTCCATATTACTGAGTAGTCCTTTGGGAAGGTAAGTATATGATCTTGTGAGTATTATTAAGGAATGGACAAAATAAATGGAACAAAATATCCAAAAGCGTATTATCTAAAGTTTAATCCATAACACACTAATCAATAAATGCTTTAAAAAAAGGGGGGGGGTGCATTTTGCTATCAAATTGCTTGAAAAACACCACTCTTTATATGCTCCCTTAGGGAATTTAAAAATATATTAAAGACTCTGAGAACTCCTGCAGTACAGTTTCCCTTTATTTAATCAATGTTCTAAACTTTTGAGCACACAGCAGCTTTTATTTTCATGATTTTTTTTGGAATTGCTATTAATTTCATTTTAAATTCTTTGGAGCTACTTTATGAAAATTTAGCTAAACTCACTAGACTTTTAGAATCAGAATGTCAGAACCAGAAATAATTGTAGTGGTTGAGTTGTTTTTACCAACCTTTCATTATTTATTTTCTTGCCGATGTTACTACCATTCACCCATTCTCCCTTCCTAAAACTTGCAGTTTCTTCTTTCCTCATCCCAGTCATCCAGTAAGTCTTTCTTTGCCCTGCTACCTCCTAAAAGTCTACGGAATCCACCCTCTTGTCCTCACAGTTAGAACCTACATCTCTCATACAGACTTGGCCAATAGTGTACTTCCAAAATTCCCCTCTTCCCAGCTTGAGCTTCAACTTTCAAATTAGCATTAACACTGCAGCCAAGGAAGTATTTCTTATATGTAAATCTAGTGATTTGTCTTCTCTTTAAAGCCCATCAGCTATTTGGGGATCTGGATGACCAACAAAGAACATTCTAAGCTTCTTAGGAGGGAACATAGATTTCTTGCAGTTTTACCAGGGGTCTCAATCACAATCTTACATGTCATCTTAGGAGAGGACAGTTCAAAAGTTGCTCTCATTCAAACTGAAATGACTCCTCTTAACCACAACGATCCTTTGGCCTGACTCCTTCGGCCTGACTTCTTGGGCAAATACTTCCCTCAGGGGAACTCTTTACTTGATCTACCCAGGCAGTTCTAAATAGGAAAGCAATTTTATAAAATGAGTCAGCTGACAGTGTTTCAGATAGAGGTGACCCAAGGTTTGGTGTTAGAATAAGAAGCTATTTGCCTACAGTGTTCTTTGACAGATTCTTTATTCATTCACGTATTCTTGATTGCATTCAGGAGACATTCCCTGGGTGGTTATAATATTTCCAGGCACTTTGCTAGGTGGCAGTGAAAGATGAATAACACAGTATTTGTCTTTGGGGAGCTCACCATATAATAACAAATAAATGTCCTAAGTAAAGTGCAAGGAAACTCCCTAAGTCCCTTCTGTGAATAGAGTCTGATAAGCAATAAGGAGGACAGACTACCGAATTTTCTGGACTATAAGACGCACCCGACCGTAAGAATCACCTAGGTTTTAGAGGAAAATAGCCAAAAAATTTTTGAAGCAAAAAATGTGGTAAAATATTTAATAATATAAATAACATAGGCTGCCACTGCCCCCCTCCACCCCACAGTGAGCCAGGCAAGCTACATTCAGACTATAAGACGCACCCCCTTTTCCTCCCAAATTTGGGGGGTGCATCTTATAGTCTGAAAAATATGGTAAGCACCACACAATAACAAAACTTACTGTGTGCAATCTAGTTGCCTTGCAGTCATCTTTTTTGTCCCATTTGGGTTATTAAACTTTAATAATACTTAGTGCACTTGATATTCATCAGCATGCATTTAATGCATTGACAACATTTTACAGATTCCTGACAAGTGTGTTTAATTATGTCCTATAGAAAATGAGCAAAAACCTTAGAATCAAATCTTTTCCTTTTCCCCTAATCAAAAAAATCCTATGTTAAGGTTTTCAGTACTTCCCTTATTCTTGTACTCAACAGGTATTTCTTAAGTACCCACCACATAATGTGCACTGGTTTGACATTTATCTTAATCTTTTATCTGGAGAAATCATGTAACTTGTAGATATTGTAGGATCACAGCTTATAGAGTTTCCTTTGTCATTTTATCTACAAGTAGACTTTCAATTCCAGGTTATTTTTCTTTGCGCTTTTTAGACTTTGGGATTAAAGCATTCAATACGGAACCAATGTCAAAGGTAGGGAATAAAAGTAGGTAAAGTCAGAATCACTGGCCCCTAATCTCTTCGTTGGAACTGTGCCCTTTTACCTGCCCCCCACCACTTTCACTCTACTCTCCTATTCAGGGGCAGATGGAAGCAGGTCATTCGATGAACATCTGCCGGCACATACCTAGCTGTTGAGTCTCTTATCGGGCTGAGTCGTATATGCCCTTCCCATCGTCAGTTTCCTTTTGATTCACCAGATTTTACAACTGATTGGATATTTAGAAGATTTGCAGAAAGCACAAGGTTGCTTACAATCACAGATTGTCTCTGATACACACATGTGTGCGCATGAGCGTGCTAACGCACACAGACACATACACATTTCTCCAGCCTTAAATTAAAGGCATGTGTTCACCAGGAAGGGGATGGGATATAATCAGCTTATATAATAAAGCAATAATAATAATCATAATAAAATTAAGCAATTTCATTTGGGAGGGGTATGTTTTTATCTGATACATACTCAGCTGTAGCAGGATTGGTACCAGTTTACATTTTAATAAATGACAGATTGCTGTTAAATTAGTTGGCACATGTTGTAAAACTTTGGAATGATATGTGGGTAGGCAAAGATAAACAAGGGAGTTTATTTCGTATTGGTTCCACTTAATGAAAATTGACTTTAACTGAAGTTTGTTTTTAAAATCCTCCCTTAGGATCTAACTATATGCTGGTGGGACTCTGTTTCTTAAGAGTTCCAACAAAGCTATGAAGTACCTTGCTAAGTGGACCCAATATAAGATTATCTATTTTGGAAACAAAGAAATGTATGCCTTTCATAAATACATGTGCAGTTTCACATTCTGTAATCTTCACAGAGTTATCTGATACCCAAGGGTCAGATTTAGACTACTCTGTGATTGTGATGCATTTTCACAGGAAGGAGCACAGATCTCCTCTAGCTTTGTGTAGGCGCAAATGTTAAAGGTTTCTTGTCACCTTGTTTTCAGTTTTCGTTTAGAGACTCATTCTTAACTCATAACAGTTTATACTAACTTTTCAAATTCTATTCTACATCCCTGTGTTCTCCTCGTGGATTAACTAGGTACCAGTAGCAGTTCTCTTTCCTTTTAGTTTGTTTTCTTCTAGTGACGACTGGGCCACCTGGGGAGTAAGTGAGGTCCTTACCGTAGGAGGTGTTCTAGTGGGGGCTGGATGCCCCTGTTATAGCGCTGATACAGAATCCTACAGGAGCTGGATTAGGCCAAGTTAAGGTCCATTCCAGTCCTGAGTTTCTGTGATTCTAAACACAGATTTGAGAAAGCTCACGGGGAGGACAGGCTGATCAATTGTGTGCAACAAAACATGGCAGTAGCTGGAAAAGAAAGGCCTCTCTGTAATAAATAGGGATAAATTGAACGGAATTAATAATATCAAATGATTTTAAAGTATATATGGCTTCTACAGAAGATTTTTTTCCACTTAACTTGAACCTAGAGTCTTCATCTTTAACACGAAAACAATAAAAGTTAATACTCAGGATTGTAAACATTATTCTGATTTTTAATTCTGATTGCCACTTAAGTTGGGTATCAGAATAATTCTGATCAGACCTAACCTAGTTTATAGATTTATAAGCCTGCGCTCTTCGCCGCCATGTCACGAGCACTCAGATGGGCCTGTCTGTGCTCACTCAGCTGTCAGTCAATGGTTGTATGAAAGTGGACACTGTCACTGCAATAGGGACCCCTCTCTTCTCTGAACTTTTAGAGGACTTACCACCTAGGCAACTGATTTGGCATATTCGCAGCTTCACTACTATAGTGTCTCTCTCTCTTCTTCCCTGGATGCAGCCTGTGATGATGTAGAAAGTACTGGCCTTAAAGTCACGGAGACCTGGGTTGAAATCTCAGGTTTCTCTCTGCAGTTTTGACCTGGGACAAGTAACTAAGTTATCAGAGCTTCCGTTTCCCTGAGAAAAGGCTATGATAATACTTTATGAAGCTGTTTGAAGACTGAGATCTCATATGTCAAGTGCTCAGCCCAACTCCTGGTCTCCTCAGAAGATGGAGAAGGTGCATCATTAAGGACCACTGAATCTTGTAAATAATGTAAGATGCATATTAATTGTAATTTTTTTCAAAAATATAATTTGTTTTACATCAGGATTGTGTTTATGGAAAGAACATGTAGAGGGCTGGCTTGTTGAGTACTATGAGCGACTCCACAGAAGGTCAGGTCATTGGTTCACAGAGTGGGGGCCAGTGACAGTCAAGCCCCATGGTGGGCTTTGGAGACGGGCAGCTTGCTTCTCGCCCTTCTGGAGCTGAGCTGGCCTTTGGAACCAGTCTAGATGAGGCATGGTGTCACCTAGAACTACTTTTCCCTCTCTCCTCCTCTCTAAGTACCTTTCCAAACATTTATAAGAAATTCTTTTCATACCCTTTTTGATAATGTTTTTATTCTCTATGAAAGGACTTCTTCAAATTCTCTCCATTATAAATTTCCAAGTGATGGTATCTTAGTTAAGTAATTAATGTTGATATTGGACATGTCCTCCTCAGTTTCGTAAACCTGGCTCTCCGGAAAATCTGAGATCACTGCCATTCCTCTGGGATGGTCCGTGATGTAGAAACTTTTGGCAGTTATGCTTTTTTCCTCCCCAAAATGGGATGCCGAGGATGGTGGCGGTACCCAGAACAGCTGTGTGGGTACTGTTAATTATCAATGTGTTTATTTCAGAGAGTACATGAGACTCACGTGTACTTTTTTAGCTGCTTGGAATGAGAAATTGAGACACGTAATCTGCATGTCCCTCCCCTTGCCCATGTTAGCGGTCCCCACACCACAGAAAATAGCTGGAACAGGCCCCAAAGCTGGGAGGGCAGTTGGAGTGGCCGGAGGTAAATCACCGGAGTCTTACTGAGGTTTCAGTGAGTCAGATGAGGAAGACAAGTTTTGAGAAAAAATGGGGACTTGAACAATATGAACTGGCCATAGATAGGAAAATACAAAGCAGACAGTTATTTTGGGATTGTTGACTTAGCAAAAGAGGGCAGGCAGAGGTTCGGGGGGATTTTTCCTCTAATCCACTGTTGTTAATTAAGCAGTGTTTCCCTAACCCGTGTTGCAAAGCATTTTTAGGAACACCCAGTGTCAGTGCTGGTCAGTGGGGATGGCGCTGGTCGAGGAGAGACTGGATCCATCTGGTCTCAGCCCTGCGTCTCACTGGTTCTGGCAGCTTCCTTTCCTTAGTTTCCTTATGTAGAAATTTAAAATTCCACTGCACAAACCTCTTTTGTGTGTAGTTTTAAATAATGTCCATAGCACTTTATTCAGCTCCAAATGTTTATCATGTGAAGTTCCTAAATGTCCAGAATATCTAAAGGTTCATAGAAATAAAATTCTCTGCTTGAAAGTATATTTACTTCCATTAGTAAACACACCTGGTTTTTATTTCCCGCTAGATATTCGACTACACTTTCTCCATGAAAGAGTGATTTTCCTCTTTCAGCTATATTTTAAAAATAGACAGAAATCTCCACTGTTGAAACGTTGCTGTCAGGAGCCACGCGTCACACCTTTGTGCCCTGTGGTGACAGAGTGTAAGAAGCTGTGTTATGTGTGTGGGCTCAGCGCCGCCCCTTCTGAAGCGCTCATGACGGGTGATTCTCTCATGACGGGTGATTCTCCGGAGCCTCTGCCCAGTGGATATGCTCCTGAACTTATGTCCTGGCAGATGTGGTGGATAAGCGACTCTGTTTCTTTGTTTGTTTGTTTTTCTTGCTAGCCATACAATAAACATAAAAGTAGCCTTTTACCAGGAACCTGGGTCTGGGGAAGTTTTGCATTTGCAGCGTTGATTAATTATTCTTTTCACTAGTCTTTGGTCCCATTACTCGACAGGTCCTTTTAGAAAACCAAGCTAAAGTCACCTGTAGGTTCCTTGAATCCAGTGCATTATGCTGCTTGTTCATGAATGACACTAGAACATGAATGACACAGTGAAAAGACCCTAAATAAAGGTTATAAGTGACATGTAACATTTTGTCATTTTACCAGAAATGCTTGCAATGTTTGTCCCCAACAGCTGTAATTACTATCAGGCTCTCTGTTCCTTTAAACTGCAAAAAGTCACTGCATTTGGTATTCTCAGGAAGCACATAAAATGGATTTTCATTTGTGCATGGTAAAATTAATATGATCACTGATAACTGCAACTAATATTTTCAGTGTATTATTAAAAAGTCAACAGAACATAAAAAAAATGCTTAATATACATGGCTTAGAGGCCTACTGTGTATATAGCAAATCGGGTTACAAGAAACCTGGCAGGGTGCAGAAAAGGTGGGTGAGCCTGAGGTGGGGAGGGAGTGCACTAGCATGAGAAAAGGCAGAAGACAAAAGTGGGGAGAAATAATGGGTTGGCCAAAAAGTTCATTTAGTTTTTTTCCCTACAATCCCTCTAGTAGTGCTTAGTTGTCTTTAACTTCATTGAAAACAATTTTGTTAGATTGTATTGTAACAGCTGTCATATCAGCCTGCATTTAAAAAAAAACATCAAAATTGGTGAATTTTTGTACAGCCATTTTAATATTGAAGATGGAAGAAAATATGCAACGTGTTCACTGTATTATACTTTATTACTTCAAGAAAGGTAAAAATGCAACTGAAACGCACAAAAAAAAAAGGTTTGTGCAGTGTGCGGAGAAGGTGCTGTGACTGATCGAATGCGTCAAAGTGGTTTGCAGAGTTTCTTGGTACTACTGACATTTTGGCCAAATAATCCTTTGCTGTGGAGCTGTCTTATGCACTGGAAGATGTTCAACAGCACCCTTGGCCTCTACCCACTAGAAGCCAACAGCAGGAGATGACCAGCATACTCAAAATATTCAAATCAATAAAGCTATTGGTAAAGACGAAAAATGTGACTTTTATTTTATGGAAAAAACCATATGGACTTTTTAGCCAACCCAATAGTTTGTTTCACAAAACACCTCCTGGCTTCTTTCACTTTAAGTACTTTAGAAAAAAATGCATTTGTATTTTCCATCTTTTTCTCTCGTCAACCATCCTTTGGCAGCCTAAGTCACAGAGAATGAGCATGGTGAAGACACCCCTAGAGTGGGTTTTGTAAGTCAGTGTGTAGATGTTCAGACAGCCCCTCCAAGTCTGATTTTGCGCTACATGGGCAGCTTTGGCAGCAGACATGCTAAGGCAGGCATGGAAACATTGAGAATAGCAAGCTGGGAGGCTCCAGGCCCATAGAAGGCTGACCATCAGCAGGTGCTGGTGGAGGACACTCTCTTGTGTGTTGGCTACCTGATGAAATCTTCTTTGGGAAGCTGTTACTTTCCATTGTTAACCATTTTTGAGTCCCAGAATTTTTGCTTAGAAACAAGTGGAATTACCCAGCTGTGGGTTGCACTCAAGTCATCACATAAACCATAATTATGACAGTTTGCTTTTAAAGTACGTAAAGTGGTTCCTCTGTTTATCTTTATAATTCTAAGACTACAGTAATTTAATATTCTGAGAGCAGAAGTTAAGTCAGGTGAAACCTGTGGACTCTTCACAGTGGACATTCTGACTTGTGGAGTAGATCATAAAAATAAGAGGCAGGCAAGCTTATTTTCCAGGTAAGGGTACTGTGGCCTGATACTTTAGCACTTTGTAGAGGATTGTTCTGACAAAAACAATACTTAACCTCCAGATTCCTAACCCTCAGAGGCCATATCTCTTTCTTTTACTCCTTTAAAATCATCTCACATCTGTCTTATTCGATTCCCTTGGGTTTTGGTGGTGCGTGGTCCACTTTATTCTCTGGGTCCAATTCTGTCTCATATACTTAATTGTCCTGTCCCCAAGATGTCTCCAGTCACCTATTCATGGCCCTTTAAGAATAATTTTTATGCATATGGGAGAAGAAAGTAATATTAAATTCCAAAATAACATGTAACTGCATTGGCTGAAAAGTTACGACACCATTTTAAAGAAAGAAATTTAGTTCCATCAAACTATACAGCTCTTGAAACTTGGCTCTCGGGGTATATGGTTTAATTGGTAATCTAGCATAAAGTAGCCCTTTCTGACCTCATGAACCACACAAAAATCCAGTTCCTTTCACCTTTAATAAAAATTCTGTGGGGTATTATAAGTTGATTTTTGTAGGGCATACATAAGAAGAAACACATGCACAATTAAATACACAATGAAAGAGAGCATTTAGAGTTTGGTCGAGTGGGTCATGTGTGGATTTCACAATATATTCCGCCTTAAGCTAGTTTACTGACTTTTAACTTAGCACTCAATTAAATTGAAAGATTTTTTTTCTCATCCGAAGCCATATTTAAATAACCAATTGTAATCACAATACTTTGCCAAGCTAGAAAATGTTATTTTCCTACATTTTGGGAAAATATATATCTCAAGATTCTTTTCTCTTTACAATATCTGCCCCACTTCCCTTCTTCCTACATCCCACATTAAGGTTTAATTCTTAAATCACTCTGAATTTTGGAAAAATGTCCAGATTTTTTTTACCACATATGTTTTAGTTTTCTGAATATTGCACACTAATGAAAATTCCCTGTGCATCTGTAGTAAATAAATCTTTGAATTGCTAATTGTTTCAGATTAACCTCATAGATCTTTAGCAGCTGTCTTTATGTCATTTTCAGCCCACAGATTCAGTCTGTTTATTTCTGGGTCTTTAATCATAAACCATACACGCATGCACGAAGGTCAGGTTGCCTCGTGGGCAGAATGATGGCAGCATCAGTGTCTGCTGTGCCTCTCGGGGGGGCAGGTCATCCTTTATCTCCTCCTCTCACCTTGTATTAGTAATCTCGGGCTGCCATAACAGACTAATAAACACCGGGTGGTTTAAACAACAGAAGTGTATTTTCTCCTGGTTCTGGAGGCTAACAGTTTAGAAGTCCATGATCAACATGCCAGCAGGGTGGAGTTCTGCTGACACATCGCTCCTCACTTTGCAGATGCCCACCTTCTCGTTGTGTCTTCACATGGCCTTTCCTCTATGGGTGCTCTTCTGGCATCTCTTCCTTTTCTCATAAGGACATCAGTCCTATTAGATTAGGGCACCACTCCTATGACCTCCTTTAACCTTTGTTATCTCCTTAAAGGACCTATCTTCAAATACAGTCACATCGAGGGGTTAGAGCTTCAACATAGGAATTTGGAGGTGGGGGACACAATTCAGTCCATTACACATCTTAAGGCTACTGCCTGATGTCTCCCATTTGACTCTCCATATCCTTTTTCCCCTTCTCTCCATGTGCCCTGTACTGAGGGATACTGATCTCTTGTGTCCTCTATCTGTGGTCTCCAAGCTCCTCCAGCTTTTGCTAGGATTTGGCCAGTGAGGTGGATACACTGGCAAGAAATGGGAAAGAGAGAGGAACAAACTGGGTCTCAGTATGTATTCCCCTGGCCCCATCCCTGAAGGACTGATATGGGTTGGTGTGTCCCCTGAGCAATTCTCAACTATTATTCCCCCTGTCTCAGCTCCAGGGACTCTCCTCTCCCCAACGCAGGGGTGGGTTATTGACTTAACACTATCCTTTCCAGTTTCTTACACCATGCCCTTGTGTCAAAGTACCTGTTTGATGCAAGGATGTCACCTCTGTATGGAAGTGGCATTTCCAGGGCAGCAGCAACTCACTGTCCTATTAACCAACTGTTATATCAACCCAGTGGATCTCCAGAGGCCCCTGAGCAATGTCACTGTCCTCCAGAGTATCATTGTCTGTGGATGCTGCCAGAAGAGAATGGCTTGGGGCCGTGCTTCAGAGGGAAGCTTTGTCAGATTGAGATTTCTGGGGCGGGGTGGCTTTGGGGTCAGAACCTATGTCCCTTCCCTTGAAAACACTCAAGACAAGAACTGAGTTGTGATTCTACAAGTCTGAAGAGAACTTGGAGGCTGATCTGCTCTTAGACCTAATGCCAAGCTTCAGTGAACAAGACATTGGAGTTTGAGCTAAAAACAGCAGAGCAAGCATAAGCCCTCTTGTTGCCCAAAAGAAGGCTGCTGTAAGGGCTAAGGGCTCAGGCTTCGGTTCCAGTTGGATTTCAACCTCTGGCTCTGGCATTAGTGAGCATTTCTGAACCTGTTTGCTCACTTGTAAAATGATGATGGTGTTGACTCGGATTGTGCAGAATGATGTTTGGACAGTGCTCAGAGTGTAGAGAGTTTCTATAAATGTTAGCCTCTGTTGGTTTTAGTATACAATGGACCTTCTATGTGTAAAACCCCTCTTGATCCTAAAGGAACATTATTTCGTAAGAACTGGTCCGATGTTTTCTCTCTTGATAGAGGAATGAATGTGTTTGTTTTTGTTTATAGAAATAATACATGGTTACTAGCTGATGGTATGTAAAGAAAATAAAAAACTTTCCCAATCTTACCAAGTAGTGTAGTTTCATTACATTGTCACTTCATGGTAGCTGCATGCATAGGACTTTATGCACGTTACTTCTTTATATACACATACGTTTTTTCTAAACTGAGACTGTACTATATCATTTTGTGCCCTACATTTGTCACTGTGTCATGGACATAAAAGTACTGCCTGGATATTTTCTTACTAAATATTCTTTAAAAATTGAATTAGTTTTTAAAGATCTTTTCTGAATTTATAGACGGGCACAGTCACAATTTCACATAGATACACACAAATGTGGTTGTGCTAGGTGTGCCTTCTCACCGTTTTATGGTTCTCCACCTGTTATCTCTCATGGTGCTGTGTGAGCCAGATGGCTTTTTGCCTAGAGCACAGATGCACGTGTGTAGTAGGTTACATTTTGGTGATGTAATCTACTGGTGCCTTCTTCCTTCTCTGACTATGATATTTTGTTTCTGAAGTCTAGATATAAGTCAGTCACTAGAGTTTTTCAGTCCAGCCACCCACACCATAATGAGGGACAGTTGCATCTAGGGATTGCCAAAGTATTGAACATAATCCTTGGTTTATGATGGATGGGTGATTTTTACATCTTTTTCTATGTTTCATGAATATTTTGATGAGCAAGTGACAGAAAGTAAACCAGGCCCAGCTGTCTCTGGCAATAGCATCCACAAGTTTCTTTTCCTCTCTCTTCATGAATTTTTTCCATTCCGAGGTAATCATACTGCATTTTTTCCATGTCAAAGGACAAAAGGGAATCTGTGCTCATATCAGCCAAATCATGTCATAAATATTCTGTTCCGTAAGGATTCAAGGTTAGAGACAGTATATCACAGACACTCCAAATTCTTTGTCATCTCTCTTTTCTTGGCTCCACGACAACATCCCAAATACTTTTCCCTACACCTAAGGCTAGAAAGTTAGGCCCTGGAAGGAAGAAAGGGTCCCCGCCATCTGTGTGTGACTTTGGTTCTCACTTCCTAATTACACAGTGACGGATTTGGTCCAGGTGTCCCCCGAGGTACCATCTAGTTTTAAAATAGTAAGGTTTTTCACGGATTCAGCTATAACTGTCCCAGGAAATATGCTTCACTTAGGCTTATTTCTCTATTTTCTCCCCAAAGACCTCATCTTACAGAGCCAGGTGGTCGCTATGTTCTACTTTTCTTCTTCTTAATTAGTTTATGACCTTAGGAAAATCTTTTAGTTTGTGCCAAGGTTTGGCCCAAAGAATGTGATTCCAGAAGGTATCTATGTCAAATGTGTTTGGAAATTACTTCATATTGTGGCTCCCTCATAGAGTTTTCCAGTGACCGACCGCTTATGAAATACTCTTAGAAGTTCTGTAGTAAGGGAACCTATTTATTTTTGCTAAACTCAGAGTTTCCAAACATATTTTATCATGAATTCCTTTTATTTCTGGTAGCATCTGTTAATATCCCTTCGTAACTAGTGCCCACACAATGCACAGTGGAGGCAGAGCTCTAGAAGGAAGGATATAGTTCCTAATTCTGCCACTTGCTGACAATATGATCTCAGGATACATACACAACCTCTCTTCACCTCATGTTCCTCAGGTGTCAAATGAGGGTGCACAATAGCACTCCCTTCATGGTGGATGTAAATATTTAAAGCAGTATTGTATGACTATGGTGATTTATGATTAATAATATCATAACTCTGTATAAGTTCAAATTTTGTCCTTCCTCTTACTGGCTATATGACCTTAGGAGCATTACCAGACTTCTGTAACTCAATTATTCATCTGTATGATACAAATTGTACTATTCTCCCAGGGTTATTAGAGGAATTCATTCAGATTCATGGAAAACATTTAGAATTGTGCTTGGTCTATGACGGGTCCCTAATAAATGTTAGTCCTTATTATTGTCATCATTGGCACTCTTGTTACTTCTATGACTTTGTCATGTGGAAAACAATTATTTTTGTTTCTTTTTTACTGAGATAAAATTGACATATAATATCAGTTTCAAATGTACATTAACAACTCAGTATTTGTAGATGTTGTGAAATGATCCTGTTAGTCTAATGAACTTCTGTCACCTCACATAAGTACCAACTTTTTTTTTGAGATAAGAACTTTTAAGATCTACTCTTTTAGCAACTTTCAAATAAATAATACAGTATTATTAACCATAGTTACCATGCAGTATATTACTTGGATTATTTTAGTTTCTAGAAGCAACTCCTGTTACCTCAAAAACCAGCTAAAATCCAGGATGGTATTAAAATAGCATCACACCCCTCCTGTAAATACTTGATTCTGCCTTGTTGCTTTTGATCTGCTCTTCACCTACAGTCTGTGATCCTTATCTTCCATCATTCAACTTTGCCACCTTTTCTGTTTGTGAACAGGGGCGGAGAGGCCTGGGCTCTGTTTTCGTCTGGGCATCAGGGAATGGCGGAAGGAGCAAAGACCACTGCTCCTGTGATGGCTACACCAACAGCATCTACACCATCTCCATCAGCAGCACAGCCGAGAGCGGAAAGAAGCCTTGGTACCTGGAAGAGTGTTCTTCCACCCTGGCTACCACCTACAGCAGCGGAGAGTCCTACGATAAGAAAATAGTATGTGCCCTTTGCATGCCTGCCATGATTTATTTATCTATCTTTCACTTTGACATACAGAGGGGAAATCACAAATTTATGTGCACAAGTAATATGTGGAAATAGGAAGTCCTATGAGCTGATTACTCAACACAAGTGTTTGGAAATGTTACCATTTCATTGAAAAAACCTGTCCACGTCATGACATTCCAGCATTTAGTATGGCCTCAGACACAATTAATCTTCAGTTTTATTGAGAACAAATGAATGGTCCACCTTCACCTGGTGAGTTACTGGCAGAGAAGGGACTGGAACCTAGCTCTCTCAGCCCTGAGCCTTTGTCCTGTGTCCCCATACTGTCTTCGAGGCTTTGCTTCTATGCTTTGGTTTCCAAAGACAGCTGATTAGAGTGGAAAGCAAAAGTATATAAGGAAACCCAGAATTCCATGTAGACTCTTTATTGCACATAAACCAGCCCTATACAAAAGGTACTTTTCTAATATTGTCTCACAAACTTTGTTGCATGAGTGAAAGGCATAGAAGTCCTGTTGGATCTGCTCCCTAACGTGCCTGCTCTCCATGCAGAGAGCAAAACGGTTAGTAGGAGTTCAGGTTGCAGGACTGGCCTGCATCGGTTTCATTGGGTGTTGAACTATTTACTAGCTGGGTAACTTTAGACACATTACTTAATTTTTCTGTCTTAATGCCCCTATTTGTAAAATGGGGACATTTAATAGTACATAGCTTGTTGAGTTATTACAAAGATTATGAGGAAGCAAATAAAAAGTACTTTGCGTACTACCTGACTCGTGTGTTCAAGAAAGTTCTGACTTTGGGGCTACCCATCCCTGTGCTGCTGACTCTAAATGTCAAACACCTTTTTACTTGCTCTTTTCCTGATCACGGCTTTATAAGCTGTCTTGGGATTTGCCTTTCCAAAGCAGAGTTAAGCTGCTATATGTGTCACTTTTTAGCATTTAGCCCAGACCTTGCTGTCAGGTCTCTTTGATTCATGCAGGTGTGGGTCACTCTGCTGATGCTCCCCCTGACTTTTCCAGGCAGCGATAGGACACTACCTCATTTGCTGTAATTCTTTACTCACATCCATGTGGATTGATTCCTGGTTATCATGTGATTTTATGTTTTATTTCTGTTATTTTTTGAGACCTTCTCTAGTGACATTTTGCAGAATGATTTGAATAAAAGCTGCCTACCCCCATACAGATCCCGTGTGTCCCCATCTTTCTTTAATTTCTCTGCAATAATTGGATGAAAAGATATACACATGGGTCTAACTTTAACTACCTACATCAATCATCAGTAAACATAACTCCACAATACAAAGTGAAATATAGCCCTGGCTGGTGTGGCTCAGTGGTGAGTGCCGGCCTGCAAACCAAAGGATCGCAGGTTCGATTCCCAGTCAGGGCACGTGCCTGGGTTGCGGGCCAGGTCCCCACTTGGGGGCTTATGAGAGGCAACCACACATTGATGTTTCTCTCCCTCTCTTTCTCCCTTCCTTCCCTTCTCTCTAAGAATAAATAAGTAAATAAAATCTTTAAAAAAGGATGAAATATAAAAGGAAATATACAGAAACGAGCAATGTTTGGAGCTTCGTGGCTTTCTTAATGAGAAAGTGATCCTCTGTGATGTGACCATTACCTTCATTATGGGAATGTTATAATCTAGGGATGTTCCTTCAGCTTTCAAATATGAAGACCTTGTTTCCCAGAACTAATTGACCTAGGTCGATGTCCACTAGTAATGAGTAGTGTCAGTCAGTTCTGTATCATGAAAATCCTGATGAATACTTTCTGGAATAAGGGTTCTCTTCTAGTACCTCTCAAGTATGAAGGCATCTTAAGGCAAACTCACCATTGCTTCCAAGCAAATATGACCATCTAGTCCAGTTTATCCCTATATGGTGATTACTGGTGGGGTTGGGGGAAGGTGTTAAGTTTCATAATTGTCTTCCTTAAGGGAAACTTACAATCCAATGGGCAAAATACTGAAGAGGAAGGAAGGCTTGCCTAAGTCCCAAATGGACACATGTGGACAGAGGGACCTCAAAATTCCTGCAATGAGATTTACTCCTTAGACTTGACCTTTCTAATCCCTTCATCACTATTTGCTGTGATTGTGTGGTAGCTTTTATGACACCATGACAGGGAGGTCATTTAGGATTCTAGCATGAATGGACACACGGACCCATGTGGTGGTCCAGGATAGGACTGGAAAGGGAAGGTGAAGACCATGACATGGTACATCCTTGATTCAGGTTCTGTGCTTTACTTTTCCCTAGTAACTGCTTCTGATATCAAAACCTTTACTGACTCACTGTATGCATTTAACATTTACTTGTTTCTACATCTTTAGTCTCTCTCAATTTCATTGCAGCAAATTGTTAAGTAATGTTCTTTATCTCGCTCTTAGATTCTCTTATTTTGCCCAAATACCCAAATAATGCATGACTGGAGAGGAAATTCGATAGCTGTTTCAAGCTTTAGTCTCTAGCTTCAGACTGCTCAGTGGCTAAGCATCCTTCACAGAGTCTTGGTTTCTTCATCTGTACAGTGGAGGTAACCAACACCAACCTCACAGATTTCGCGAAGAGAATGAGCAATGAAGTGTAGGTACTTACACAGCGCATAGCACAGTGAGCCCCTCCCTAAGTCATTGTAACTTTCTACATCCTGGGAGGCTAGGGTGGTCATTATTTCAGCTATTGTAAACAGGGGGGCTTGTTGCACTTCCATTTGTCCAATCCCTAAAATACTGCATTCTGTTCCCCCATCCCATAAAGAAGGGCACTTTGCGAACATGTTAACAGTTTGAGCATGAATAGAGTTGGCAATAACATCAGCCTTTTGTGGTCCAGCTGACCCCTCTTCCTTCTAGATGTCAGAATGACAAATAGTCCTCTGGTGCGCCTGAGACCTTTTCTTCATCAGGCTTTGAACCAGACGCCTACGGTCCCTCGGTGATGTTTGCATCCTGTTAGTGGCATCTGTGATTGAGTGTTACAGGAATGGCAGTGTATCCCTTTGTACTCCGGACTCTCTTCCCTGGGTCATTCATTTTCTTTGTCATTTGTAGCTTCTCCAGAAGAGCACACTTGTCATTCCTCATTCATAGAGCACCTTTGTGGTTTGAACCAAGGCAGCTGCTGAGGATCCAGAAGAGAGGAAGCATCTCTTCTCTGCTTCTGGGAAAGCACTTTTGTTAAATAAATTTGACTTGTCCTCATACCTTTTCCTGGTATGCAAGCTGGAAAACCTTGCCCTGGGTTTCAAAACATAGCTAAGCCTCCACCTCTTGGTTTCCCACCACTACTATTTAGGATTTGTGGACCTTGGTATTCCATTCATGCTTTAACAGATCAGACCAGGGACAGCTGTATATCTTGTTACAGCAAGTGAATCACCCCAAATATCAATATTACTACAATAAGATGCTCCTCTATAAGCTAAATAGAAGCCAGCTGAAATGTATTATAAAGCCATATTTGAAATAATGTGTTTATTAACAATATTGTATATGTCTAATTCCATGTTGAACATGTAACATTTTTGCCCTTTTAATATGTCCCTGGCCCTGCCACTATGTATATCAAATGCATTGTCTCATCATGTCCACAGAACCCTGTGCAGGAAGATCAGGTATTTTCCCTCCTTTACCGATGAGAACACTAAAGCTTTAAAGATTAAGAGAAATGCAACTAGTAAGTGGTAGAGCCAAGATTCCAGCCAAAGTCACATAGACACCCTAAGCCCATTTTATATCCAATGTGCTGTCATGCCCTGGACACTTTTCAGGGATATCCAGTATGTGGCTACATGAAAAATGGTGTTGTTTTTTTTTTTTGGGGGGGGGGTGTGGGGCACGGTGGTTGGCCTCTTTTGGGTTCTTTTCACAGTGCTTTTAAAAAGTATTTGGGATATACGTGTCCCTTAATTTTTACAACTTGGCCCACTTATTTTGAATTTCATGCCAGTAAACCTTTTCATAAGCCCCTCAGACAACCTGCCCTCCTGCAAAAACCTAAAACTCTGTGCAAATCGGAGTTGCTCACTCCAGTGACACAGTGTCAGCACCAAACTGCCCAAGCATATGCCATTTGTGTGGCATTCCAATCAGGAATCTCTCCCGGGAGGAGTGAAGTCTGTTTGGCCAGAAACCACTTCATTTATTATGTCTGTTCTCAAATTTCACCTCAGACAGGGTATTCGTCCTTGCCTGCCCCAAAATAGCAGCTCTTCCTTCCCCATGCTCTGCTCTTAGCCCATTGAATTTTCTTTCTAGTATCTTCAGAGCTACTTAACATGAGATTATACATTTTTGTATTGACTGTTTTTTCACGCTAGAATGGGAACTACTTGAGGTTGAAGACTTTGTTTTGTTCCTTCCAGAGTCTGAGCTTAATAAATAATCGGGCATAAGTGACTAATCAGACGTGGGGGAGGATGGAAGCTTCAGGGATTTTATACAGCCACAGGAAGACAGAGAGGTGTTGTATTTCTTTAAGAGAAACTCCTACTGATGAATGGGTGGTGAGAGGCAAAGGGCATTTGACAATATGTTTAGCATAGAAAATTGCCTGGAGTCAGTTCTCTATCTTGCTACATGATAAAGCTGTACATACTACCTTTCTTAGTGTCAAAGACCATTTAAGATCCAGTCTATAACCCTTCACCACTTCCCAAAATTTCTGCCAAGTTCTGTTTTGGAGATAAAGCTCCCCTCTCTTCCCAATCACTCCCATCATTAAATTATCTCTTTCCTTTGGGACTAGTTAAGCCTTTGCCTTTTTGTCCCCCCTGTAGTAATTTGGCTCAGTGATTGGAATTCGGGGGCCATGGTATTCCTCCTGGGATGGGTTTTGTGAGCCAAGGTTGAGAGAATATAGGCTCTGCTCACCCCTCCCCTGATGTCATTTTATTCATTTGTGTTCAAAACAAACTTGCTGCCTGGGGTATCTCAAGGTTGGCCTGAACCTCAGCAGCTATGCATCTCCTTTTGCAGAACATCGTGCTCCCTCCCCCCACTACTCAATTCATTATTCAGATAGAGTCAATACTCTATCATCTCTCTGTTTCTCCTTTTGATTCAGGAAATGTCATTACTTTTCATGAGTAAAAGACTAGCAAATCCAGCTGTGTTTAGTATGTTTGGAAGTTTGATACATAGTCTCTTGAGATAGTTAAAGAGAGAAAGAGGGAGTGAGAGAAGGAGGAAGAAGTTCCTGAAAAGTTCTGATTTTGACTGTGGCAGGGAGGAGAATCCCTGTGCCTGCTTGTTGACTTGGGCTGGGTCCCAGCTTCCACTGTTGTTGCTGGTGGTGGTCTGGAACTGTCACCCTTGCTCTCACAGATGACCACACTCTTTACTCCACTTTTTTTTCCCTGTCATTTCAGGATTTAATACTTCACCACTTACCAGCTCCCCAGTAGCGGTGCCTTCTCGGGCAAGTTCGTCTCACCAAGCCTCCATTTCCTAAATTAATAAATAGTATGTCTTCTTTGGAGCATTCTTGTGGGATTAGATGTAATTTGATATACACACACAAGCACACACACATACACACCTATTGCACATGGCCTTCTTCATCGCACGGTGCTCGTGGTGGTAGCTTTAGAAGCAGTGCAGCGGGTGAGAGCAATAGCGGTTGTGAGAGGGGTTGCTCTATTTGATTTAGCCCCTGGGTTGTATACATACATATACTTGCATGATTTTTGTATGTTGCTTCTAAGTTTGTGTGAGTTCTGTTTGGAGAGTCAGTAAAGGACTGACCTTGAAATCTTTCCTGATAAGTGGGAGAGTTTAAAGTGTAGAGGAAATAAGTATAGAGCTTGACTTTAGCAATTCAACTTGGCAAATACCGTGCCTCTGCTTTGTGCCAAGCGCCGGGCAGACATTACAGAGATGCAAAAGTGATGTAAGGTAGCATCCTTCTTTAGTGATAGTCATCTCACATTTGTAAGCAAAAGCTTACTTCTGCACTTTATTTACAGATTCTCACAGCAACACAGGAGTGGCATGTTGTGCGGGCTTGTCAGTAATGATTGAATTTTACACCAGTCTTTGTGACTTCAGCGAGCACAGAAAGCATTAATTGGTCCTCAGTTCCTTTTTATTTTGCTGTGCTTTAATAAATCAGCTTCCTGTGTTTTATTCGTTGACACATTTAAGATTTCATTTCTCTCCTTATCACTCATAGCTGTGTCTGAAACAGCTTTTTGGTCACATTTCTAATCCAAATGAAAACCAACACCAAAAACAAATTCAACCTAACAGACAGTAAAATCATTTCATGTTTTAAAACTATCTGTTCAGTTGTTCTTTTAACAGGTATGAGACAATATGGTACCTTCAAAATAAAACAGATCACAAGATATCAGGGAGCTAGAAACTCTTAACTGGAAGGTTGCTATAAAGGCTTGTCACCTACAGCCAAAGTCAATCTGAACTAAGATTCCCCGGAGAATTACGTCAACAGGCTAGAATAAAAGGTTCAATCAGCTCAAGTAATGAAATATGAAATATTAGGAAGTAAGAGCTTAGGATGAGAAAAAGTGGTGGTTCTCAGAGGAAGCCGAACAATTGGACCTAAACAATACCCACCCCTTCTCACCATATAAAGATGACATCCCTGACTTGGTGGAGTCAAAAAACCATCTGCTGCTACTCCTGGGACAGACCGAAAATCTAATTTGCTGATCAGGACAGCTTTGATCTGGCTTGGGGGCCTGGTGTCACCTCCTGTTTTCTTCAGTCTGATGGGCAGAAATGATATTTTCTTGAGCAATCTGAGAAGTTCTGAGGAGGAAAATTCTGTTTCTGATTTGGATGGTGAATTGGAATTTGGAGCGTGCAAGATGCGCCACCGGGCTTGAAACCAGATTCTGAGACATTCTTTAAAATGGAATCTAAAGTGAAAATGCTTTATTGTTCCCGTTTCGTGTACAGAATCCCTGGACTCCCTGCCCCATGATGTGGACCAAGTACAACTTTTCTTTAAATTACAGTGTCAGATCTCATATGCATGAGTTATGATTAATGGGGTTACCCCATGTGGTTCCAGTTTTCGGAACATCATTTTTCTTGAAGATTGCATGCTCCTTGGTGGTCTTTGCCTTTTCTTTCTAAAGATAGACATAAAAATTCTCTGATACTGTGGCTTCTCTTAATGATGAAAACCCTGCCCTAGATCTTTCTGGTAATTTACACCTAAATATCTTTACCACTGACAGTAACTTCCTCTTGAAATGACCCAGCTGGAATTTCCACTTAAGGCAGGATGAGAAGGGAGTGAGGATGTTTTTATTTCTTTTCTCTCCTCTCCTTTCAACCTTCCCCCTCTCCATCACCTTCCTGTTTCACTCCCTTTCTAACCCCTGCTCACTACTCAAGTTTCCTGCAGTTAAAGTGCTTGGGGAAAAAAAATGAAAGCACAATGCCGATTTGAAATTCTGCAGGCTTGCCTATATCAATAGCATTCACCACTAAATTGGTGTTTATATATAAAGGCACTGAGTAGCTTTGTTTAAGTCTATTATTACATGTATAATATAATATATAGGTATCTGTACCTGCAGTCTACATATAAATGGTGTAAATTCCAATGGCAAACCTGACATCCTAAAATTTTTATTGTTCATATTTGAGGTTGGCAGGAGATGGTTATTTATTAGACTCAAAAATGCTATACACACTTGGAGTGTTTATTCTGGATTTGTTTCTGTGCATTGAAAGTGTCTGGTGTAGCTGAAGAATACGCAAAGTGAGCCAAGTGGGAAAACATCATGAAAAATCTTGAATCCAGGCACAAGTCATTGAAAAAATAAAACTTGGCAAAGGAATGTGACCATGAGGGTGAGGTAAAATGGGAAGAATGCAGCAAGGCCATCTCTCAACAACAGCGTATCTGAAAACATGGAAACAGGCTGCTTCTGGGCTGTTTATGCATTGTTCAGGGATCAGGCCTTTGGAAAGTAAGGCTGCAAATCTACCCATGATTTCAAATGAAATAGAAATGCCTTTTTAATGATCCAGCAGGATATATATTCCTTTAGATATATATCCAAAGGAATTGAAAACAGAATCTTGAAGAGATATTTGCACAGCCTCATTCACTGTAGCATTATTCACAATAGCCAAGAGGTAGAAATAACCTGAATGTCTGGTTAATGCTGGTTATATGTCTGGTTGACAGATGAATTAATAAAGAAAATGTGGTATATACAGGCAATGGAATACTATGCAGCCTAAAAAGAAGGAAATCCTACAACATGGATGAACCTTGAGGACATCATTTTAAGTGAAATAAGCCAGTCACAAAAAAAGGCAACTGCTATATAATTCCACCTATAAAGGTGTCTAGAGTAGTCAAACTCATAGAAGCAGAAAGTAGAATGGTTGTTGCCAGGCTTTGGGGGAGGGGAGAAGGGGGAGTTGCTCAGTGGGTCGAGTTACAGTCACGAAAGCTGAAAAGTTCTAGACGTCTGTTGTATGGCAATGTGCATACAGTTAATAACACTGTGTTCTGCACTTTAAAGTTGTTAAAAAGGTAAATTTGTGCGATACGATTTTTACCACAATTTTAGAAATAAGAAATGCCTTTACAAAGTCAACAATTAAAAATACAGAAAGTTGTTGAATGCAGGAGTGGGTAGGGCTCTGTTTACCCAGACAGGTGTAAGCATCCCAATGCTGAGGTTCAGAAGATGTCAGTCAAGTCTGTGAGGCAAGGAGCAACCTTCCCTGCCTTCCAGACATATCGCCAAGGCTCCTGCACACCGTTCAGTTATTTAGGACAGGAGTTCAAGTCTTGTCTCCCTTGTCCCGTCACCATATTTACGTGGTTCTGTACATTTGTGTTTATATTACCACTTGTGTATTAGTCTCTATCTGGTTTGCATAATCTGGTAACATTAGAGGTATCAAAGGAAGAAAGGAAAGACAATGAGAACTGATAGCCTCTTGTGAAGCTCAATCAGTCAGGATGTCAGTCTAGATCCGTAACAAATAATTAGAGTCCGCTCAGACATCCTCACGTGACACTGAGGAAATTTTTAAGGTAGGATTTGTTTCTAAGGAGGTAACACAGCTTTCTTCCTGGGAAGAAATTTCTTTCCAGATCACCTAAGCTTCTCAAAGGGTGCACCTTAGTAAAATAGGACTTTGTTTTCAGCTGCCACTATCCTCCTACACCTTTCTGATGACCTTTCACCTTTCACCTTACAGTTTTCTGACCTGTAAAACATGGGAAACAGATTCATCTTGATGCTGAAGATAGCTTTACTGATGTCTCCCAAAACTGCGGTGAGACCACCAGCTCACCTCACAAGCCACGTGCATTCCCAGCGGGAGTGATAGCAGCCCTAAGGGGGCAAACGTGGATGCTTGCAGGAAGAAGGGATTTAAAAATTTTTAGATATTACAGTGGTTTACAAAATCTTATCCCATAGTGTTTAATTTCTCTTGTTAAGGAGAATCTGAATACATTTTTTTTCTTAGTGAAATAGTCACGAAACAAAGGCTGAGAAGCACCACCCTTGTTGATGGGACTGTTACTGAGCCAGAGCCGAAGTGAACTGCATTCACACCAACAGGAAAAAAAAGGATCTAGTTCTCACATTTTGACTGAAGAAAATGGAGAAGTAGCTAATTTCCTCCTATAATATGCAAGGGTGCCGCACGTAGTGCCGTAATTTCATATCAAGCACACTGGGTTGAATGTGGTGTTTTAGTATCTATGTTAGGTCTTTGAGAGATCCTTGGTTCTTTCACGTAACATCTCTATGATTTCTAAGAAGTCCATAAGCAAATGTTCCTTCTGTGGCAGAGCACACCTTTTGCTTAAAACCTGCAGCTCCCCCAGTGGAACAGTTAGGGGAGAGCAGGGGCCAGACTGTGCTTTTACTCCTTATGCTGCCAATGTCTAACTCAGTGTCTGGGTGCTGGTTCAACTTGTCTGGATTCTTAAAAATGTTGGGGTAGTGAAAGAACTTGAGCTTTAACTAGATCTGGGACTAGGGTGAAGCAAGTGAGCTGTGTAGGGTGTAAAATTTAAGGAGAAACTTGCCTAACCCTTATGTTTCAGGCCAAAGGCTCCCCCAGTCCAATTTCCAAACCCTTCCCATTTCAAGGTGGATTTACAAAGGTGATTTACACAGGTGATTCTCTGGAAGTGATATGGCCATAGAAGCGCCAGAACAAGGAGTTTAAAACAACTATTTCAACACCCCTCCATTCCACTTTTATAAGTAAACTTCTTTCTACTTGCATGTGATTCACACTGACCCGAGAACCCTAAAATTCCCCCTTCTGTCTTCTAGATCACTACGGATCTGAGGCAGCGGTGTACCGACAACCACACTGGGACCTCAGCCTCGGCCCCCATGGCTGCAGGCATCATCGCGCTGGCCCTGGAAGCCAAGTAAGCCTTTCTCTCCATATGTCTCCATGGCGACAGCCCCTCATCTCATGGACAGTTTACCCCTCCCCTAGTCTATAACCCCTAGCACAGCAACCCAGAGTATGATCTTCCCAGTCCCAACTTGAAAACTTCAAAGATTAGGCTTAAAAAATTTTTTCCTATATTAAGAAAAAAGAAAAATTTTGGGGGGGTTTATACTCCCTAAAAAATCAAACTGTGTCATTACTTTATCATGGAGTCATGTGCAAGCATGCCAGTTGGCTCCAGCACTGCTGCCTTGTTGAGGTTTTCATTCTAGTCTGGGAATGTTCCTGCGAGTCTCCGAGTGGTGAGGGCTGCCCACTTCTGCGCCCTTTCCCTGCAGAGCAGTGAGGTGGCTCGGACTCCATGACAGTAGTACTGCCACAGACTCATTCTGGGGGACAGACTGTTTCAAGGTTACGTGACAGGAGCCCAGGAGCAAGGACAGCCCACTTACCTTAAATCCTCTTTAATGTAGTCAAATTCTGTGTCTAAAGATCCCTTTGAAAGGTCCCCTTAGGCTATTTGCAATGCATCCCATCTCTTCTTTCTCTAAGCACCAATAGATCAATTTGTCTGAACTCTTTGAAAACCCAATACAAATCTATATTCTCTCACTCTCAATTTCAAAATCCAAATGCCCCCAAAATGGAAAGTTCCTTTTCAAAATCAACACCAAAACTCAGTTAATGGCAGAGCTTGCCCTGATTTGATTTGAGGCTATTGACGGTCTTTATTTATTGTGAAAATGTCTATCTTTCACTGCAGAAATGTTAACGCATTTGAATATGAGGTGCTGGCTCAGACCCCATTGGAAGTTCGTGTAGTATATGCTGTAGACAAGATATCTGGAAAAAGTTTGAATTTTAAATACATCTGATGCAGGCACATTAGAAAAAGGATTGTGGGCCTGCACTCTGAGGTCCTCCTTATAAGACAATCATAACAAAAAGGAATTGAAGTAATGATGTTGAGGGTTTTGCCAAAAATAGCCTTGCACCCCTGCCCTAAGGAGGAATGGAAAGATGTAGAACAATAGCAGGTAACAGGAAAAGAATACAAGAAGCAAAACTATACTCAAGTATTGCAGCAAAAGGTACTTTTTCTCTCAGTACACAGGGAGCCTCGCAACATTACAGCTGCCTCTCTGTAAGGCAGAGGGCTTACCTTAAAGCACATGGACCTTAAGTCCTTGGATGAGACAGGTAGACCAACGCAGGCTTTGGATATGGGCTCTTTTGTTTTAGTCTATTTGGGCCGCTATCACAAAATATAAACTAAGTAAGTAGTTTATAAACAACAAACATTTATTTCTCATAGTTTTAGAGGCTGGGAAGTTCAAGAAGCCAGGAGGTGTCTGGTGAGAGCCCACTTTCTAGATGGCCTCACATAACAGAAGGAGGGGGCATTGGGTGTTAGTTTTCAGCACATGAGTTGGGGGTAGAGGACACAACTATTTAGACCATAGCAGGTGTCATATCATTGGACTTGCATGTGTGGGCTTCTTTCTTCTTGATAAGGTTAAATATTAAAACATTTCAACATCTCTTTTCAAGTGTTAAAAAAATTTGAGTTTAGAAAGGAACTGGCTCTTGTCCTATTAAATTCTCACTTTACAACTTTTAACTGGACTGTTCTGACAGAAGTCTTAAGTGTCTGTGGTTTTAATTTGGTTATTGTAAATTGAATTTTAAAAAAATCTCATCTTCATTCTGAAATTCTAGATTGATTTTCCAGAATATTTTCCTGTCCACAAAATATTGAAGGAAAAATATCAGGAATTCTTCCTGCACTTTCCCATTCCCCCATCTCAAAAGGATATAATCTCAAACTTGGCAACCTAGCATCATGACCGTGGCTCTGTGATACCTAGTTCCTTGAGATATTACTGTGGCACTAATATTTTTAGTGATTATTTTAACCGCTATTTAAACTGAAATGAAAAATCCTTACTCTGCTCCTCGAATGGCTCGCTCACTTGGATAAGATCATGCTGGGGCTGGGAACTCTGACAGGCTGCATCTGTTTTCTCTCCCCTTGCATTTTGAGCATTTTTTAAGATTGATTTTTGCCAAAACTGTGATGGGTGGAAAGAAGGTCCCAAGATACAGTTTACCTGGAAAATCCACTGTATTTCAAGATTTTAAATAGTCTAGTTTGACTGTGGGGCCAAAGTACATGGTAAACCATCAGATAAAATGAGAAACAATAAACCTTTTCTCCTAACTCCATTGGTTTGTGCTATGGGCGAATCTTTCCCTGTAGTGAACCTATAAATTAGGGGACAGAGGTCGGAAAACTAAAAATGGGTCAGGCATTGTTTTATACTAGGATCAGTAAGCAGTGGGCCCCCAGCATGAGTAAAAAGGATATGGAACTGAGAAATTGTAATGAGGCTGTCAGATAACAGTGTACCAAGGTTACAGTTGTTCTGTGGCTAAGTCTAACCCTGGCAAAGATCCCTTACCCAGTCACCCAGCCCCACCCCTGACAACCTCCTTTTACACTAGCACTTCTCAACAACACTTGAACCGTGGTATTTTGAGCTTCAACCTTTACTCTTACAAGACAAACAGCCTGATCTACAAGGTACTCCCTTGTACGGGGAGAGGAGAGAAAGTCACAGCTGGACTCAGGACACTGCCAGCACTTCAGATAGGCACCCCTGCTCAGGTCACATGACTCAATGAATGAGGGTGAGTGTTCAGGTGAAAATAGCACATAGGAGCTGTCAGTGCCTGGTTAACTGCGTCCCAGCTATCTTTGCACAAGGAAAAATGCATTGTTTCCCCTAACACCACTAGATTACAATATTTGATCAGGGGAGATGCCCACATCTTCAGCTTCCCCCAGCCTGTGCATCCCCAGGTGCTTGCCTGCAACAGCCGATTTGCCTGGGTCATAAGACTGTGGGTCCTACCCACGATGCATGGCAACCATTGACCTCTCTGCCATTTTAATTCTTCCTGCTCTCCTAAGGTAGGAGCTTTTCCAAAAAACCTTCTTAGGAAACTAAGAGAAAAGAAAACAAACATAGAAACAGATAAGCTTAAAGTATCCAGATCTCTTATCCAGGCTCAACAAAAGATTGATCATGAATTGCCTCTGTTGTGACAGCTACTGGGACTCCCAGGCCGTCCTTCTCCTGCGGGGCACCTAAGGACATGTGTTGCAACAAACTCCACTGTAACACACCCTCAGATACTTGGGTAAAAGTGTGCTACTCCCAAGACTGAAAGGATTGTTAGTTCCTCTAAAAATCTCCCTCCTTTCCTTTTTTTTTTTTCCTGGGTTGGAGCCCTTTTAAGCTCTACAACCATCTCCGACAGTCTAATCATGAACTTTGCCCCGTCAGTCAATTAGACAATTTTCTTCCTGTTCCCAAAGGTGTTTCTTGGATGCAGAAAGCTCTAAGTCCTTTACCCTTCTAAAAATCATGAGCTATTTTAGAATAAGAAAAATATTGTCATCTTGGGGGGGGGCAAACTGTTTTTGTGTTGGGGTACTCTCATATATGTATTGGTTCAAAGGTTTATAATATTTCAGATATTTGGATTTTGTGGACTTTGGGGTAATTTTCTGGTTTTTCAGCAGAATGACTAGGGAATATGTAATCATTGCTCATGAGGAAACTAACCATTTGGTAATGATGTCTTTTTTTATAGCTTTAACTCAAACAGTTCAAATAAAGTGTCTGGGTGCAGTTTTCTTAAATGAAGGAAATGGTGAAACATGACTGATAGTTTTAGATGAGCTACCTAAAAGTGTCAAGTCACATTTGTGAGGCGCCTTACGTTTCATTGCTAGTATATATCACCAGGACTCTAGACCTCTGGAAAGGGGAAAATATGTTGCTAGCAAAAGATGTTTCTCATAAAATGGTTTGTAAAATAAAGTTGAAATAACTGACATTCATAAGTGTTCAGAATCCTAAACTGTATTTTTACTGAAAGCTTTCCGTATCTGAGTCTGTTAACTGTTGGCAGAGAAAGGCTAGTTTAGTGGTATATGTTAAATTATCAGCTTTAGCTGAGGAAAGTAAAAATTTTAAGTTCACCAGAGAAACCTTTTGGCCTTGATTGCAAATAGTCTCTCACTGGAAAATGGAACAATGTTCAGCAATCACAGAAGCTGCATAGCGAACGGTAAATAAAAGGAAGTGAGTTGGGTAGAAACTTCTGAAATTATCTAGGACTTAGAAAGAAGATACTGATATGACAAATCTTCCACAAATCTTTGTTTTTAAGTGACCCCAAAGTCTTCTCCTCAAATTTCATGTCTCGGGGACACAGGGACCCCTTCCTCTGGGGACTCCTGATGGATCTTCATCTAAAATTGGAAAATAAACAAATTGGGGTGGCAGCTGTCATTCTATACTAGAAACATACGTGGTACCTACCAAACAGTACCTGCCTCTGTTGTGTTATGTAGTATGTGCACACACATTTCTAGGTAGGCTTACCTACTGTCTTATTACCTATCCGTTTTCTCCCATCTCAGTTGTTGTATAACCACGGGTGTGTAAGACATACCATATCAGTATATGTAGAACATAGATTATAGAATACATAGAGAGTGGACATAGTTTTGATCATTTAGGCAATTTCTATTATTGTACTACAGATGTTTTATATGGATTATCTTCCAAACAAGGCTTAAACTTGTAGAGACTAAGGATTTTGCCTTACAATCTTTATTTGTGTATATATAAAAATATCTATTGAACATTTAAAAAAATTTAAAGCATCATGCTAGGAACTAAGTGAATTTAGGCAGGGTATAATTCAACTATTTGCAAAATATGTCACTTGCCTTCAAAGAATCTCCTTAGGGAGGCAAATGTGCACTAACAAGTGTATGCTGGTGTGCATTTCACAAATGCACAAATTCTTTAAGAAAGTCAGCAAAATTATTCAGGGCAGGTATGGAGAGCGCAGGACTTGAGTGAAAATAGAAATGGTCAGCCTCAACAACCCACATGGGCACGTCGGCGCCGTGGCTCTCCTGCCTTCCGTGACCCCTAAGCCCAGTGTTCGGAACAAGGGCAATTCTAAACAGACATGAAATCAGTCCACCTGTCCAACCTTCCTGTTTTTTGGACAAGGTAAATGAAGTCAGCAGACTAGTTCAATGTTATATACTAACTATCTTTACCTTGCAGTGTCTCTAAATAATTAGAGACATCCCCACACTGCCTCAGCTTCTCTATCACTCTGCTTACTTCTCATTCTCTAGAACGGGGCTCACCCTGGGTAAAATAGAGACTTGATGTTATGCCCTCCCTCAGCTTCCCAGCAGAGTTCCTCTACCTTTGATCTATAGAGAAAGGGGCACTTCCAGACGTGGAAATGTCAAAGCAGGAAGAATTAAAGACATGTTGAGCCACAAGACGATCTACACCATATGCTGTTGATTTCAAAAAAAAAACCAAACTATCCCCAAATATTCTCTTCTTGGGAAATTAAACTTGCTACCTGCATTTCTTGTAAACCTAAAAAAGAGTCCATCTGCATAAACTTTTTCTGTGGTTCCTGTTGATCAAGCACTTTGCGTCTTTGCTTCACGTTTCATTGTGTCTCTCTCATACTGTCTGTGTCCAGCGTGGGAGAGTATGAGGAAATGGCGAAAATACTGGGGTTGCAGTTCTGGTGAGAAGTTAATTTCTAGGACAGTTGAGAGGAAGTCTGGAATTTTCCACAAGGTGAGTTGAAGTCACTTGTTGAAGGGCTTCAGAGCCTTACAACTAACCATCTTGAAGGGAGTCTACATAAGAACTTGATAGACCTAAACATTTCTCAGTATTGGGGTTAGCATCTTAGCCCTGCTAGCTGGTAAACTATTCTTATCATATTTGTTTTGTTTGCATTAAAAACACATTTTGGTATAAAATGTTCCATTAAAATTTCTCCCGAGGGCCATGTTCAGCTGTATGAGATGTTGCAGTGGGCGGGAACACACACACATTTGCTTTTGAGGCAAAATAGCAGAGTGTCAACATCCCAACTCTTTTCTTTTAGGAGAGTTTTCTTTATTCCATCAACAATTTCTTGCTTTAAGTACGTATATGAATAGTGAGAATAGAGGCATGTATGCCCAGATTCTGTATAGGTAATTACTAGGGTAAAGAAGTTACCACACACGTGTTTCCTTTCACATACTCTTAGAGTTTAATAATGTTGCAGGTTGGGCTTAGAATTTAGTCGAGATTTCTGGCATGAATGGTCAGGATATATAGCTGGAGGAGAATTAAAATTTAATCGGGGAGGAGAGCTGAAAAGGTTTGTGAGGTAAAAACAGCATACATTTCCACTCGAGGCCAAGCGGACAGAGAAGGGATGTACTGTCCTGGAATATTCCCTATAGTGAAATAATTGTAACCAGACTCACAGAGCAGTTAACCACGGGCCTTCTGCCAGGACTGTGCATGAAAATAGCTTTGTTATGTCTACATACACACAGACAATACACTGTGTCCTCTAACACTTTTCAAGTTCAAATCATTTAGAAGCCAATTTTCACTGGACTCAACTTTGTACCTTAACTAATGGTTTAAAACAATACAGTTCCAAAGGTGCCCTGTATTACTGGAAAAGCCCTGGTCGACAAACTCATTCACCTTGTATTATCTTGAGATTTAGCCAGTGTTTTTCATCTTCTCTCTGAGATGATAAGACCAATGTGTAGTCGAGTTGCCCGGGGACTGAATGGAGGACAGAGTTATTAGGTCATTGTTATCTGCCTCTTTTTGCTTAGCTGTAGTTTTAAAAATAGATTTTTTTCACTAAGAGTATTTTGCTGTTATTACTGTGATAATAATTAAGATGATTTCTTAAGAAGAGTAATTCTCAGTTTTTTTGCAATCCCCAGAGTTTTCCTTTGTATAGCTGGTCAAATATCATTTTCAAGTGTTCTATGTTATATGTTAGAAATATCTTATGTAATAAATTTCTAATTTGTGACTTAACATAAGCAGAAATTCTTAAAATGGGAGTAGGGATGGAAAAGACCTTTACAGTGTCCTCTGGGATGTAATTAATTTCATGGCAATTATATCATTATCCATGATATGCCACCCTCTCTACTATCTTGAAAGAATGATACCTCAAAGGACAGCATACCTGAGCATTCAATAAACAATGATTCTATTCTGAGAAAATACAAAGGTAGAAAGTTCTCCCAGTTTAAGTCCAGTAAAAAAAAAAAAAAGAAAGCAGGTGTGTAAGAAGGGATTTTGGAGGGAAACTCCTAATCCCATCTCATTTTTCTCATCTCTGAAAGGCATATGAAGAGAATATGGTTTTGCGAGCATAGACCTTATATGGAATCATTCATTCATTCAGTAGACTTATATCAACGTTAGTTCCCATGCTACACATTGGAAATTGATTGGTGGATTGGTAGATATAGAACTTTCATCTGATTTGGTGAGGCAGTCTGTAAAAAAGCAAATGATAAGCACTAAGAAAAACATAAACAGAGTAACAGAGCTGTTTTACATAGAGTGGTCGAGGAAAGACCTCTTGGAGAAAGTGACATTTTAGCTGAGGTGTGAAGTGTGAGGAACATTGTGAGGACCTGGACTGAGCATTCCAGGGAGAGGGAGGAGCGAGGTGGGAAGACCACACAGTTGGAGCAAGATTACTGGGCTTGAGAAATAGGAAGATGTGTACAACTAGTGTGAGTTGAGGGGTTGGAAAAGTCCAGATCGCATAGGGCATCATAGTTAGTAAGCGTGATAGAGATCTATGAAGTCTTTGAAGGAGGGAGATATGACTTGATTAATTTTTTTTAATTTTTTAATCCTCATCTGAGGATATTTTTATTGATTTTAGAAAGAAACATCTATGTAAGATAGAGACATCCATCCTCCATCATGGAGACATCCATGCCCCCTGCATGGGCCCTGACTGGGGATCGAACCTGCGACCTAGGTTATGTGCCCTGATCAGGAATTGAACCTGCAACGTTTTGGTGCAGGGGACCACACTCCAACTCACTGAGCCATCCGTCCAGGGCAACTTGATTAAATTTTTTAAAGATCATGCCAACTTCTCCTTAGAGAAGTACTGGTGTGGAAGCAAGGCAGATAAACAACTTGGGAAGCTAGTTCCAGAGAGGTTAGGGTAGCCCCGTCAAGGTTATGGTAATGGGGATTGAGAGAAGTGGAGAGATCTGATGCGTATTTTTCAGGTACCACAAACAGGGTGTGCTTTATGGGAAATAGGTGTGCCTTAAGGGAAAGGAAAAACTCAAGGCTGAGTTCTAGTTTCTTAGCTGAATTCTTGGGTAGATTGTGCACTGTTTTTTGAAATAGATGCCTTTTGTTCTTCCCATGGGATTCTGAGAATTAAAAGAAGTGTAACTAAATGGGACTGGATCCCTGGGCCTACAATTACTGACAGTGCTTTGGTTGTGCTCCCCCAGTGGTTTGTTTAACGAAGCCTTAGAAAAATCACTGAGATCGTGATTGCTATAAATGGCTGTAACCATTGATTTTTTTAATTGTTGTTCGAGTACAGTCATCTCCATTTTCCCCTCACCACTCCCCGCTGCCCCATCCCTCCCCACCTCCCACCCTTAATCCTACGCCCTTTGGCTTTGTCCAGTTTACATTTTTTGAAAAAATAGAAATAAAGTTGTGGATTCATTTACATTATAAATTGCTCATCTACTGCCATGTCCTTTAAATAGGGTATTAATAGCTAATTAACCTTTATATAGTTTTACCCCATAAAATTACTTAGAAAAATCTAGTTAGTGGGTTTACAAGAAGTATGTAAAATTTAGTCTCTTGAGGGTTTGTGTATTTTGTTTATTGCCAGGAAATTTTGTTCTTGATAGTGTCTATGGTAACACCCCAAATACTATCAAATATCATTTTCCTTGCTCAGAATAAGAGAAGCTGACTTTTTTTCAGGGTCCATTATAGTTTCACACCATAGCCTGCTTCTTAATGACTTCAATCAAAAGATATGTCAGTATGTCTCTGCAAAATGACTTATGTGGCTTCAACAAATACCCCTGTCTTTGCATTTGAAGGTTCTCAGGTATATTCCCAAGCTCTGTGTTGAAACTCAGTTAAAATTCAAACCTATTGTTATACCAAGTGATGTCTGGCTGAATTTTGAGTCAGTCTTGCCTATGCCTACATTACCTTGTTCTGTAATTTTTTTACTTCTAGGATATTTTTGTGTCATTTGTTCAGAAGAACATAATTGTTCCTAGTTACATTAGAATCTAGTTTTTGTTTTTAGCTGATTCCAGCATTCTTGTATTTCTCTCTAACAGTTTTTAATCACAATACATTTTCCCATCAGCATGAGGGAAGTAAATAAGAGAAATATAAATGACAGTTTGGAAAGCATGTCATTTTTCTAGCATATAAGATTTATTCAGCCTGACATCAAGAAGTCGATTATGGCATTTGATGAATCAAATGCACCAAGCAACAAATTTATAGTGAAATAAACTGATACCTGGAATAGAGCATGCAACACAAAAGAAAGACATTCTGTGTTTAGACGATTGGGTTATTTCTTACCATGTTGGATGAAGTTTTCATTTCTCTATTTGTGATGATTCTGAATCTTATTAAGTAACCATATGTGCTACTAAGGTGAAATAAACTTTTATACTGTTTGCACGTCCCAGAAAAACAATATGCCTGTGAAGCCTGGTAGTGTCGTTCTAACCAATAAAGATCATAGCACATGGCTGTGACTTCCAGTGGATGAGATAAAAAGATTCTTCTTGCTATTGCCCGGAACCGAGTGTGGGAATAGTCTTCAGAGTGCAAAACAGTGAAGTAGAAAGTAGAAATGATGACATAAACCCAACAGTAGCCCGCTTTCACTGAATGGTTACTCTATGCCAAACACTGGGCTGAGTGCTTTCATCAGTGACCTCCTTTGATCCTCACATCAACACTACAATGTAGACATTTCCACCATATTTCAGATGTGGAAGGTGAGGCATACAGATTTGCAAAGGGAGTAAGTAAATTGTCGATCTGGAAGGTGAACTAAGGCAGTGTGACGTCAGAGGCCACCATCCCACTACATCACCTTTCTCTTTTGAGAGCTATAGAAAGTCATAGTTAATTACAAGTAGGTGCTATAAAGTGCCAGGGCCATGAGGGTGGAGAAGGGTGACAAAACGTTGAACAGGGATGATTTAGGAAGATTTGGCAGAAGAAGGATCTATATTTTAAAGATTCTTTTTTCAATTTTCATTACATATGAGTCATACAGAGAAGAATCTTGTTGAAAAGCGCGTATTTCAAAGCCCTCAAAATAATTTGGGGGTTTAATTGCAAGTAGTCCACAGGCCACAACTAGAAACTGCCTTAGATTGTAAGCCTTCTTGAAAGTGGGTATGTAGCACCAAGAACAATGGAACAAAGTAGGCAATCAAATAGTTATATAGTGAACGAGTGCATAAATGCAGGGACGGAACTGTCCCTTCGGTATTCAAAAGTATGGCTAGCTATGCAGGTAGCTGTAGTTTGTAGTTAGTGGGGAATAATATTAACAAGGTTAGTCTTAACTCTAAATGTTGATTGATTCATTCATTCAAGAAGTACTTACTGAGCCCTGGCTGGTGTAGCTTAGTGGATTAAGCGCGGGCCTGTGAACCAAGAGATCACGGTTCGATTCCCAGTCAGGGCACATGCCTGGGTTGCAGGCCAGTTCCCAGCAGGGAATGCACAGGAAGCAACCATACATTGATATTTCTCTCCCTCTCTCCTTCCCTTCCCCTCTGAAGATAAATAAATAAAATCTTAAA
>CM052540.1:38258513-38449641 GCA_028533065.1 Trachops cirrhosus | reverse complement strand
AAAAATGCACAGGGAACCAATAGTGATGGAATGAAAGATGGGTCTCACATCATTGGAGTGGACCAGAAGGAAGAAAAAATATACAATCAGAAAAGAATGAAGAAATAAGAATTCAAAACAATGAGGAGAGACTTAGGAACCTCCGGGACATCTTGAAACATTCCAACATCCAAATTATAGGGGTACCAGAAGGAGAAGAGGAAAAACAACAAGTGGAAAAGATATTTGAACAAATAATAAAGGAAAACTTCCCCAATCTGGCAAAGGAAATAGAATTCCAGGAAGTCCAGGAAGCTCAGAGAGTCCCAAAGAAGTTGGACCCAAGGAGGAACACACCAAGGCACATCATAATTAAATTAGCCAAGGTAAAAATGAAGGAGAGAATCCTAGAAGCAGCAAGAGATAAGGGGACAGTAACCTACAAAGGAGTTCCCATCAGACTGTCAGCTGATTTCTCAAAAGAGACCCTACAGGCAAGAAGGGGTTGGAAAGAAGTATTCCAAGTCATGAAATGCAAGAACCCATATCCCAGATTGCTCTATCCAGCAAAGCTTTCATTTAGAATGAAAGGGCAGATTAAGTGCTTCTCAGATAAGGTCAAGTTAAAGGAGTTCATCATCACCAAGCCCTTATTGTATGAAATGTTAAAGAGACTTATCTAAGAAAAAGGAGATAAAAAAACATGTGTAGTAAAATGACAGCAAACTCACAATTATTAACAGCCACACAAAAACAAGAAGAAACTAAGCAAACAACTAGAACAGGAACAGAACCACAGAAATGGAGAACACATGGAGGGTTAGCAACATGGGAGTGGGAGGAGGAGAGAGGGGGGAAAAGGTACGGAGAATAAGTAGCATGGATGGTAGGTAGAAAATAGACAGGGGGAGGGCAAGAATAGTATGGGAAATGTAGAAGCTAAAGAACTTATGACACATGGACATGAACTAAAGGGGGGAATGTGGGTGGGAGAGGGCGTTCAGGGTGGAGAGGAATGAAGGGGGGTAATAGGACAACTGTAATAGCATAATCAATAAAATATATTCTAAAAAAAAATTCTTGCCTGTTCATTTTTCCAAATAAAATTTAGAAACATTTTGCCATGGTCCAAAAACAACCCCAGGGGCAACTTATGGCAATTGTGTGAATCTTGGCTTCTTTATAATAGTTGGTTTTCCTTCTGGAAAGTCTGTCTCTGGCCTAATAAAGTTTTAGGCATGTCTTTAGTCCTGTACTTTTAGGTTTAGATTTATTTTTTTTTGAAATAGTAAATATCTGTTTGTTTTGCTATCTCCATTATACCTTTAACTGGTTATTGTATATTTACACCAGAGATATTGTTTTTGTATGTTTTTCTTATCTCTAGTCTCTTTAATTCACACTGTGCTATAACACATTGCCTTGTTTCTTTTTTGAAATATGTACATGGCACCTGGCAATAGTAATATTTGTCCATGTTCATCTGAGTATTTTTCACATTTGTCCTTATTGGAAGGTGGTATAAATGGTCATTATAAGTTCATGTTTTGGAATCAGGCAGACTTCAGTGTTAGTCCTGCCTCTATACCATTACTACCTGGAGAGCCTTGAACAAATGAGTTTGTTGGTTAATCTTGTTGAGCTTCAGTTCCTCTATCTGAAATATGGGGTAGCTATCTAGAATCACCAGATTGTTGCTAAGATTAAATGACTTTAGACATATGAAATGTATCAAAAATAAAATATCACTTATATTACATTAGCCAACCATTCAAAACTGTTAAGTATCAAGAATGAGAGTAAGCTTTCATGTCTAGGTCCTGATTTTCTCAGGATTTTCTTTTGACCTCTTCTTTCATTTCTTATTGATACTCACCTTTCCATGTTGAACCTATGAAGCATTTTTGGTTTTATAAAGGTTTGTTAGGAATGTATTTGGGGTATTTCCTAAGTATCTGTTGAGATTAATAGTTTCTCATAATAAAATTATTGATATCATCTATTAGAATAATATATTTCATATTCTGTTTATATTCATGAATTAAATTTCTTTAAAATGCTGTTTAGTTTTAGAAAACTTTATTTTATGCCTTTGTATTTATTTTCCTGAGTGAGATTTTTAGGTTTCTTTACTGAATAATGTGTGTGTTCGTTCTACATTATGGATACAGTGCTGGCTAACATTAATTGTGTGCTTATGGCAGCTGGACAGCATCTTTTAAATTTTCTTTATGATTTACTTCATTTATTTCTCATGTATAAGACAGCTCATATAGTAAATAAAGAGTCAGGCTTCTGAACCCAGATTGGTTTGACCTTGAAATTGACCTCTATCTCTGCCAGTTTTGGGTATCAAGTGATGTTAAATTCACAAAATAAATTGTAAAATTCTGCAACTTTTCTCTAGAGACTCTTGGGATCACTTTCTGTATAAGTTTGAGGAAATCATGTGACCCTCGTGCCTTTTGAGAGGTAATCCTTTGAAAAATTTTTTTAATTTTACTTTTTTCATTTATATTCTCCAGAACCATGTTCATTTCATAAGATTTTCAAGTCCTATTAGCCAATTATTATATATAGTTTTATATATAACTATAATTATATTTAATACAATTGTTTTTTCATTAATTTCATTGATTATGCCATTACAGTTGTCCCAATTTTCCCACCTTCGCCCCTCTCCACCAAGCACCCCCCACTCCCACAGGCAATCCCCACACCTTTGTTTACGTCCATGGGTCATGTGTGTAAGACTTTGGCTACTCCACTTCCTATACAGTACGTTACATCACACTGGCTAGTCTGTGATTACCAATTTGTACTTCTTACTCCCCTCTTCACCCAGTCCCCTAAAACACCCTCCCATCTGGCAGCCATCAAATAGTTACTCAGATACAGATTAGGTATAGATTTCCTAATAGTATAAAAATTACTTTTATTGGTTTTTATGACTGCTTTAATATTTAGAACTTATTTCATTGGTGTTCGTTTTGTTTACTTTATTAGGTGTTTTTATTTTTATTTTTCAAAAGGTCGGTTCTTGTATTTGTTGATGAGTAATGCTGTTTTTTTCATTTGTCCTTAATGAGATTTTTGTCCCCCCAAAATCTCATTAATATCTTTCCTGTTTCCTTCAGGATAACTCTTTGTTCTTTTATGAATCTTGTTCATTGAATTGTGGTTTGCTTATTTCTCCTTTTACATTAATACAATATTTAAGAGATGTGCCTTTACCTCTGAACACACTTGTGTCTGTGATTATTTTCTGATGACATTTTGTCTTCTTTTTGATACAATAACAATTGAGAATAGTACTTTTAAGTGTTTAACAAACTTCACTGAGATTTATTATTGACTTTTATTTTTCTACTTCATTGTGGTCGGGTAATAAGGTGAGATCATCAACCGCACTGGTGGTTTGTGAGGTACTGTTCTTCCTCAGGGCAGTTGATGAGATTTCCTTTTGGCCCACTGTGTCTTCAACTTTTCTGTCAAAACTCTTGTGTTGACACACGGATTCTGTTTTAAAAAACTACTCTTTGTAGAGCATGCAATATCATTACATTATATCTGTTATGTAAACAAATCTGTGTTCTTCCTCCTGAAGTAAGTGGATTAAACTATCTAAACCCTAGTGGGGGTCTATCAGTCCTTGATCTACACATTTGGATGCACAAATTTCATGCAGTTAGATATTTCTTATAGATAGCATCTTATCTTTCAGCCAAATTGTACTTCTTTGTCCTGTACAATGCTTTGTGTCTCAAACGTTATGTTTGCAACCGATTTGCCATTCATGCACTTCTGTTGTGTTGCGGGAAAGTCTGTGTACACTTTAACTTTTAGTTTGAATATTTCATGTTTTTAGGTAAAATGTTTATTTTTAAGTAATTTTGATAACTTTAAAATGTTCATTTTTAAAGATAAAGCTGATATTTAAAAGTAAATATATCTTCTAAAAAGGGAGTTACCCACTTTGACAACTTGCTATATAAACTTGGCTTACATTTACCTACTGTTCCTATTTATACTTATTTCTCCATCTTTAACACTATAATCAGGACTTATACAACTGACTATTTTAATTAACTTATTCTTAGCATTCTTTTTCTTTTCTGAAGAATTGTGTTAAAGCATTTATTAAATCTTAACTCTATGATTAATCTATTTTACAGCCATCAGTAGGTTTTTTGGAACAACCACACTCTAGGGTTTTTAAATTTGACTTATTTATTCACCTACTGAAATACATCTTTAAATTATTTGTTTCATTTTGGTTTTCAGAGTGTGTGGTTGTAGAGAGATGGATTAGTATACTTTCTCAGTCCTGCGGGTCTGTGTCTTCTGCATTTACTTATGAAGGACAAGGAGCTTAGTAAAAAATTCTTGGGTTCGTTTCTGTTCTTTCATTGTCTGCTAAAATTAGCTTTGCAGAGAAAGTCTTAAGACAGAAATCTTGTTTTGTTTTGTTTTTTTAATCCTAAAAAGCAGCTTTTAGGCTATTTTTTCTTTGTAATGAAAATATATGTATTTAAGGATGAGTCTTGGGGCTGCAACTCTTAATATTTCCTGAAACATACTGAGTCCTTTCAGCCTGCTTTGACATTTTGAATCAAATGTGATTTTGATTACTAACAAAGTCTACCATGACACCTCGGAGCTTGGACCCTGGGTCAGACAGACTTAGCTTCAAAGCCCTATTCTGGTTCTCACTGTTATGACTTTGGGAAAGATATTTAACCTTTCTAAGCTTTAGTTTCTACATCTGTAAAAAGGGAATAATAATGTCATGTACTTCACAGGATTTTCTTTCCATTAAGTGAATGCACTACATAAGGCGCCCAGTAGAGCAGCTAGTGAGTAAATAAGAAAGACTCAGTAAATGGTAGTCCTGGGAGGAAGACAAACCGAGCATCCTAAAGTGGGTTGCTGTTTTCTGTCCTCCAAATCTATCATCTTGTCTTTCCTTGTCATCTCTTAATTATTTCCCTAAAAAAATATGCAGGAAGTTCTCACATCTTCCAAACCACTTGCTCAATATTCCCCACTATCAGTCGCACAACATCCGTGCCAGCTTACTCCCTCCAGTGCAAACATCGTTTTTGCTAATACCATCCCGCAGTTCTCGTAGTCTTTCTTTCTCTCACTTTCTATTTTGACATCTCAGCTTGCTTTATTTACTGATGTATTATTTTTTATGCATTTTCTTTTCTATAGGCTCCACATTATTGTTTTTCTTCTCTGCCCTCTTCTCTTTTTCTTCCTCCTCTTTTTTCCTTCCTGTCCCTTGTACTCTCCTTTTATGTGTTCTCCTTCTGTCCTTTCTCCCTTTGTTTCCATTCTTTGCTTTTTTATTTTTTAATATATTTTATTGTTTATGCTATTATAGTTGTCCCACTTTTGCCCCCTTTATTCCCCTCTGCCCTGCACCCTCCCTCCTACCCACTCCCCCCCACACTTAGTTCATGTCCACATGTCATAAAATAAGTTGGCTTCTCCATTTCCTATACCATTCTTAACTACCCCTGTCTATTTTGTACCTACCATTTATGCTTCTTATTCTCTGTACCTTTCCCCCCATTCTACCCCCTCCCACTTCCCACTGATAACCCTCCATGTGATCTCTATTACCGTGATTCTCTTCCTGTTCTAGTTGCTTCCTTGGTTTGTTTTTGTTTTTCTTTTTTTTTTTTAGGTTCACTTGTTGACAGTTTTAAGTTTGTTGTCATTTTACTGTTCATATTTTTTATCATCTCCCTTTTCTTAGATAAGTCCCTTTAACATTTCATATAATAAGGGCTTGATGATGATGAACTCCTTTAACTTGACCTTATCTGGGAAACACTTTATCTGCCCTTCCATTCTAAATGAAAGCTTTGCTGGATAGAGCAATCTTGGATGTAGGTCCTTACCTTTCATGACTTTGAGTACTTCTTTCCAGCCCCTTCTTGCCTGTAAGGTCTCTTTTGAGAAATCAGCTTATAGTCTGATGGGAACTCTTTGTAGGTAACTGTTTCCTTTTCTTTTGCTTCTTTTAAGATTTTCTCCCTATTTTTAATCTTGGCTAGTGTAATTATGATGTGCCTTGGTGTGTTCCTCCTTGGGTCCAACTTCTTTGTGCCTCCCTGAGCTTCCTAGACTTCCTGGAAGTCTATTTCCTTCCAGACTTCCAGACTGGAGAAGTTCTCCTTCACTACTTTTTCAAATAAGTTTTCAATGGCTTGCTCTTCCTCTTCTCCTTCTGGCACCCCTATGATTCAGCTGTTGGAATGTTTAAAGTTGTCCCGGAGGTTCCTAAGCCTCTCCTTGTTTTTTTGAATTCTTGTTTCTTTATTCTGTTCTGGTTGAATGTTTATTTCTTCTTTCTGCTCCACATCATTGATTTGAGTCCCAATTTTCCTTCCTGTCACTGTTGGTTCCCTGTATATTTATCTTCATTTCACTTTGAATAGCCTTCACTTTTTCCTCCATTTTGCAACCATACTCAACCATTTCCACGAGCATCCTGATTACCAGTGTTTTGAACTCTGTACTGGATAGGTTGTCTATCTCTTCATTGCATAGTTCTGTTTTTGAAGCTTTGATCTGTTCTTTCATTTGGGCCATATTTTTTTGTTTTAGTGAACCTGTTAGATAGTAAGGGGCAGAGTGTTAGGTATTCACCAGAGTGGGGAAACCCACATCACTGCATTATGGCGCTCTACATGAGGGAGGGGTCAGAGAGGGAACAATACAGCTTGCTCAGCTCTCCCTTGCTCCCCGGCTACCCACAAGCAAGTTGGGCCCTTCTGGAACTGATTCCCAGGTGGGTGGACCTCTGTATGTTCTAGGACCCTGTGGGTCTCTCTAGTGAACTCTCCTGTGAGAGGAGTTTCTGCCGCTGCTGCAACCCCCACAGATTTTTACCACCAGAGGTTTTGAGGCTTTATTTCCCCACACTGAAACCCTGGGATGCATTGTCTGTCTCACTCCCAAGTTGTTTTTCCAAGCTATCTGGACACAACTGTGGGACCACATGGTCTGCGAGCTGCCACCTTACCACATGTCCTCTCTGCCTGGCTGCCTGTCTCTGCCCCTCCTACTGGTCTGGATGAATGTTTCTTCTTTAACTCCTTGGTTGTCGTACTTCCATACAGTTCAATTTTCTGGCAGTTCTGGTTATTTTTTGTTTTTAAATTTGTTGTCCATCTTTTCATTGTGTGAGAAGGCAACATGTATCTACCTACAACTCCATCTTGCTTTTCTATTTTTTTTAGTTATTCATTCTCTACGAGAAACTCTGGCTTCATAAACAGTGTGGTGCTGACCCTGCTCTGCTTAGCATCCAAGCATGGATCTATTCACACCTGCCATTGAAGGGGTTGGGGTGGTGGGAAGAACCCCTAGTCCCTCCAAAGTGAGTGTGCTGGGTGAGGATGGTAGCATTTCCTGCCCCACTATCAAAACTGGAGGATTGGCAGCCAGTTCCTACCAGCACTGCTGACCTGACTTCCCCAGTGGCCCCTCCAGCACAGGACAGTGGTGGAGTTGGTCAGAGCTAGAGCTCTGCAGCCAGACTGTCTGTGGCCGGTTTCAGCTCTTGCTAGTGGTATGACCCTGAGTGGGATCATCAAACTTTCTGTGCTCTGATGGTCTTTATTTTGGTAATAAAAGTAATAACAGTACCCATCTCACAAGATTTTCATGAAAAATAAATGAAATCATGTACATAGAGTACTTTTACAGTATGCCTGATACACAGTGAGCCCTCACTAAGTGTTATCTAATAGCTAACTTTTGGAGATACATCTTTTAGGAATTATATTCAGTAGGGAGAAAGTGTGGGTGGTACAACAGGAAATCCACAAGTCAAGGTATTGGTTCAGAAGCTTAAGGCTATCAATGCCAGCATCTGTGGCATTCTCCTAATCTTTTTTTGATGGCTGCTACAGCTCCAGCCATCATATCCATGTTCAGGTAACAGGAGGAAGGAAAGAATGAAGGAGGATGAGGCATTGCCTAAAGTAGTAAACCAGAGGCTTTCTCCAAGATGCCCACAAGAGTCCACTTATGATATATTCATCAGAACTCTGTCTCGTATGCAAGACTCACTATCAGGGTGTCTGGGAAAACATGATTTTGGCATCCCAACAAATAGAGTAGGAGAGACAATGAAAAAGAAAGCTGGAATTTACTCCCTATTTCCTGGCTGGTGTCTGGGAGTTGAGAACCTGCAAACAGGGACAGGGGAGATGTCGGAGTTAATATGTGGGCTGCCCTGAGAATATCAAAGGAGTGCTTGTCCAGTAGAGAATTATGTGTCTGCTTTTTTAGCCCATGAATATCTCAGGTCTTTAATTCAGGAGACAAACAGAGAAACAGAGCTGAGGGGTTTTTTTGTGTGTGGGGGGAGCATTGTTAATTCTCCCCCCGCGCCTTGCTTCCTTTAAGTGATAAGCTGGCCTTGTTTTCTTAATGTAAAGTCTGGCACAGTTAAAAATTATTTTCTTATTCCAGTCACATCAGCCATAGGGTTATTTGAAATACCTCCAAAATTTTTGTAGTCAATTTCTGTTCATCTTGGTCTTTCCGTGTGTGTGTGTGTGTACATAGCATGTAATTGTTTAAAAATATTTGTGTTACTATTGATGTCTAATTAGGAAGACTATTAGGAGTTGACATAATAACCCAGGAGTTTCTAAAATAGAATAACATTTACTTAAAATTCTAGAATGCAAGATGTTCAGTGATTTTCATTAAAAAGTTTAAAATTAAGGCAGAATGTTGAAAATTCTTATTAAAAATATACTTTGATAAGTGTGTAGAAAAGCATTATTTTACTTCTTTGTATTATTTTTTTTAAAAGAAAAATGCTGTAAAGTAATTTAGGATGACAGTAATAACAGAGATGCAACCAACTATTTTTATTGCCTGTCCAGGGGTTCAGCTGCTGGTTTTTGAGGTGAGAACTCTGTAAATCCCTGAACTGTGTAGAAAAGTTTAAAAAACAGTTCCACCTGGCAGTTCAGTGAAGTGGTTAAGTATGTTCAAAATCCTTGTTCTAATGTGTATTTGGTGCTATACAGCACTCCTCTGTCAAACCAAAGAACATTTCACCACCCTCTGCATCCCGCCAACGACCAGCCATCAGGAGGGAAGATCTGCCCACAAACAGAGAGGATTTGTTACAATGGGCACAAATGGTTTCTTCCTCAGTCAGCTTTCTGCCCACGCCATTGGCTTGTTAAAGCCAATCTTTTTGACAGACCTTCCTGGCATTAATATTTCACTAAGCAGAAATATACCAAGGAGTTGAAAATGCTATTTTGTTCACCTATTACAGAAGCTAAGAAGCATACAATGGAAATTTAGGAGCACAGAAGAAAGCTAATTAAAATGGGCATTCATCAAATGGTCCTTTTGGATTCTGGGATGATGGGTTGGTCATCTCAATAAATCATAATGACTGTGGCCTTTGAGAGCCTGTCTCGTACCCGACGTTTTATATTCATTACCTGAAATTCGTGCAGCCACCCTGCTGAATGTGTCTCCACATTTCAGTTTAAAAAAAACTGAGTCCCCGAGAGTTGCGGTAATTGTCCAGAGTTATATAATTACTAGGTAGTAGGTCATGATTTACCCCATCTTCCCATCTCTAACGCCCAATTTACACCATCCTCATGTGCTTAGAGATTACATTTATTATTATTTTGAGAACAAATGTAAATCAGATATAGAAATAATGGGGGTGACAATGTCTTCTTGTAGGCCCAGGTCAGTTAGCTTGAAATTGCTTGTTTATTCATGCCAAGTGCTGGACAGCCTGCACAAAATAGCAGCAAAGGGAAAGTGAGCAACGTCCTCCAGCTTTTCCTGGACTTGGGTTTCCCGCTGCTTGATTGGGATAAGCTGAGAGAGGAAGCTCTCATACAATTATATTTTGTCTACTTTAAAAGATGGCAAATCTTGGGGGAGAAAATAAGGTTCAGGTTTACATTCCAAATTGTGGGTTGCATAAAGAGAGAGGGGCCTTCAGAGTGGCCAGAATTTAGTGTCTCAGAGGGATGCTGTTGGAGGAGATTGAGTGTTCAGGAGAGCTAGTGGAAACTTTCATTGTTGTGAATTGATTTCAATGCATGTGATCTCAAGTTAGTATGCCTCTGTCTGCCACTCACCAAATTGTATTCCACAAGAGTTTACGTAGCAAAGTACTCAAGGAAATCATTATTGAGCTTGCAAACAAAATATCATTTGTTTGTAAGGCTGATGTCTTTTTAGGTATAATAGCAAATCCTGCAGTTAAGTCAGGATTCATAAAGAAAAGAAGGCACTTGAGTTTCAATGACAGAAATGTTCTTTGTAAATTAGAGGCTGTCTTCTCTTAAGTGAGTTTAGAGACCAAAATTCTGTTCCCTTGGTTTATACTAAATTCAGGGAATTGGTGAGTGGTTTCATAAGTGAATGTAATAAAAATTTGACATGGGTGGTCACAAACCAATTTTCTCTTTTCTTTTTTTGTTTACGCCTTGGTCCAGGTGTGGATGGGTTCTAACTGGGTGTCCAGGTGGTACCAGTATGTGTCCTGGAACTTTTGAATTAATGTAGAACACAAAACAAAACATGTGCTCCCATTATGACATGTACTCGGGCTCTCGGCAGCACTGACAGTCCGTTCAGGGTCTTCGTTAACTGACAGAAGAAGACGGGTTTCCACTGTTGGATGGTCAATACTTACTTTATTCTTGAATCATCATTGGCATGCACTGGCCACAGCCAGAATAATGTTTTTTACCAATCTCAGCAGGCTTTAAACACTTTCTGTCTCATCTTTGTTCCAGCTCACAACCAATTTGTTTTCTCCACAAATACTGGCTACTTGTTCCCATTTCTATTTTACACAATCTTAAGAAACATAAAAAGAGACTGGTTTTGTCTGGGATATTTTCATGAATATTTAGTTGGGTGATTGCTGATTGGTTGTGAAGTTTTCCCAAAGGTCCGGTCCACGGAACTGCTCATCCTCGCATCAGCCGGAGCCATCCTTGTAGTCAGAGAAGATTGCCAGTGTAGGAGACGGTTTTCATGATCAGGACTTGCTGTCACTGAGTTTGTTGATGGATTCTCTTTCTGTACTGAAATGTGTTTGTGTTGCCCTTTTTCTCAGTTGCCCCCTAAATGCTTGTGTTGATAAATCCATCTACTTGTTGGGGGGCGTGGTGAAGGCAAGGTGAGTTCTTTTTTCTTCTTAAAAAATGCAGGTGAATCAGTCACTCAAGATTCAGAATTGGTCCTTGTTTTTAAGGACCACCAAGCACAGATGTATTTCCAATACTCAAACACGTGCAGAATTATCTGGGGGAAACTCTTGGGGAGTAAATTTTTTTTTAAAGATTTTATTTATTTATTTTTAGAGAGGGGAAGGGAGGAAGAAGGAGAGAGAGAGGAACATCAATGTGTGGTTGCCTCTCATGCAGTCCCCACTGGGGACCTGGCGCACAACCCAGGAATGTGCCCTGACTGGGAATCGAACCTGCGATGCTTTGGTTCGCAGCCCGCGCTCAATCCACTGAGCTATGCCAGCCAGGGCCAGTAAATTTTTTTTTTAATTTAAGTGCTAGCGGTGATACTGAGAAGCCCAATAAGAAGTGCCAGGCAAAACGTCTCTCTTGGGATCTGTCCTACTTCTTCTGAACCTGCTGTCGGGCCCATGAGATGCTGTGGGCTGCTCAGAACGCAAATGTAATGCAAACACTAGGTAGTGACAGTGTCGGCAATTACTCGTGTTTTCACAGCTGGAAACTGGAAGTGTTTGGGGTGAGGTCCAGTTGAGGTTCCCAACTGGGGAAGGGCTACCTGACCGGGCTGTAAACCACACCAAAGTGTGAGCATGTCAGGCAGAGTGATAAGTGCATAACAGTAATGGTAGGAAATAATGGAGTGATGTTATAATGTAGTATATAGATAAACTATACTATATTATAAAAACAACATGATTTCTCTCTAGTTTGATGTCTTTCTATTTACCTTTGATGGAGTGTGCTCATGTTAGGCTTTTGGAACCTTAAAGCGAAATTAAGACTCAAGTATCTCCTGAATTCTGCAGTTAACATAAATTAGCCCACTGAGTTGAGAGAGACAGTGCAGATACAAAAATTGTGTGACCTGAGAACATGATATGCCACACTTGGCTTCCTGATCCAATTGTCAAAGACCCACGTGACAGCTCCCTGTGTATATGTCTCTCTCACCTTTGTGGGTCCATCTGGAGATGGTGTTAAATAGTGAGGGACAGCGTGCACTCTGCAGCCAAGTATAGCCGAATTGAGTTGTAATACTACCACTGCCTACCTGTGTGTACATACTGTATGTGACTCAAAGCCTCGGTTTTGTCATCTATGAAAAGGGAATAAACGTTTCACCTACATCATATGATTTTTCAGATCACAGCTAGTAATGCTTGTATAACATGCAGTACTGGCCAAGTGCTTACTAAATGTTGGTTATTATTCCAAGATCGTTAAAGGATATAAAGCTTCCTAACAGGAAAAGATTACATATACAGGACTCCCCAGCAAATCACGTATATTTTATTGCCTTGGAAGGTCACATCTTGCAGGCATTTATGAATGTCACCCTTTTAGTGTATATTGTTATTTAAGGGCAATTGTCAGTAATTCCCAGAAGAAACCTGAAAGATGTGTGGCATAACTGCTTGTGATGTGATGGGACAGTGGTCGCCAGGCTCAAGGTTGAGAGAAACAGCTCTTTTCCTCCATGCTGATTAGACTTTCAGCCTCTCGAACCAGGGGTGTCCAACCTTTTGGCATCTTCTGGGCCACACTAGAAGAAGAAGAGTTGTCTTGGGCCACACGTTAAATACACAAACTCTACCGAAAAAAAAATCTCAGTGTTTTAACTAAATTTATGATTTTGTGTTGGGCCACATTCATAGCCATCCTGGGCCATGTGCAGCCCGCGGGCCACGGGTTGGACACCCCTGAATGTATTGCTTTCCCCAAAGCTCTTGGGGCTCAGTGTTCCTTTTCTTGGAGGTGAAAGGGGTCTTGTTTTTCGGAGGGCAGTGAAATGTGGGTCCAGGGCATCAGGCAGAAGGGGTAAGTTTTAGGGGCATCCTCACTACCGCTGTGGACTACAGAGTTCCTGGCACTTCTCTGCTTCCACTCTGTACGTGGGTTACCAGGTGTCTGACAGTTTGACAGCTTCATTTGTACATCACCCCTGTGAGTGTAAATACAAATAGGTTTTAAAACACCTAACGTATAAATAAAAGTTCTCTCAGGATACCAGCAGATTCTCTTATTGCCTTTTCCTGAGCTCGTCTGTTACCCTCCACAGGTAGGGAAAAAACCACTTCATTCTATTATCTTCTTAATTTTATTTTGGTGAAATTCAGGAAATTTTTGAAATTAAATCATTTCGGAAGTTGTACATTCTCAAATGTCAGAGTAGAATTATCTGAATGCCTGCTTCGTTCCCTGTGTAGTTCCAATTTCCTGGAGCTAATTTCTTCCTTCTAATTACAAGCACTCCAAGAAGAACTAGCTTTTGCAGCTCAGCATGAGAGCAAGTAACTCTTATTTCTTCAGGCTGAGTGCAGAAGTCTTCCTGAATCTGCCAGAATACAACTGCTTAAGGTACAGAATAAATGTTCCCTGTTCTGTTACTATTGTTACATTTTTAGTGCCAAAGTTCCCAAGAGTCAAAACCTTGTACTTCATGTTTCTACAGAGTCCTGCCTCAATACATAGCGTAACATTGGAAACTTGTTTCTCTTTCTGTCCCCCCACCCCCCCCCCCCCCCGACAAAGGGCAAGATTTAAAATATGGAAGTTTCAACTGAATGTTAAATGTTATTTTTAAATCACTAGGTTGATTTAGACATGCTTATCAAATCCTAGCATACTTTTAGGTACCTTGCCATTTGTTTATGATGAAATAAAAACATTTTCACGGTTCCTGCTTTAGCATAAGCAGCTGGGATGTTTTTCCAGACTGAGCTTTTGTTGTTGTTGCTTTTTCCCCCATCCAATAACCGCACTGGGGAAGGAGAGATTGGCGTGTGTCTCGGGCAGAGCTAGAACAGCTTACGTGGAGGCTAACATTCGGAATTGCCCCGGACTCATTTCCTAACTTTCCTCTGAGAAGTGAGAGTCTGCTGAATTATTATGTGATTCCGAATTAGTCAGCAAAGGGCCAGGTCATGCTATTTGTTTTAGAGGCAGAACTTCCCTGCTTGCTGGGATCCATCACACACCCTCCCTCCCTTTCTTCAGAGTTCTGTGCCTTATTAGGCTCTAAATTGGTTCCTAACGAGTATTGTATTAAAATAAAACAAAAATGATTATGTTTGCATCATTCTCATATTTTAAAAATTCATGTGGTTGGGTTTTAATTTCCTTATTATTAAATTCTTTTGTTAATGCAACCTTACAAAATAGTGTAGATCCAGTCTTGTCCCCTCTGAAAACTTTGAAAATGACAGTAATAACTCTGCTTTCATTTTTCATCTGAGGTCATAAAACAATAGGTATCAGAACTCTATAGTACTTTTCTCTTCCTGTCTCTTTCATTTTCAAATCACTAAGCAGGAGCTCTGGTTCATAATTTACCAAAATATTGTACCATCCACCACTTCCTGAGAGCTTATTATGCACCAGGAACTAAGGTGAGTACAGGGCATTCCTTTGATTTGGTCGGTAGGATGAAATACAATAAATATTAGCATCCACATCCTAAGTAGAGAAACTTTGAGAAGTCAGTTTCACATAGGTAGAAAATGAAGGAGCCCAAATCTGCTCACTGGGCTCCTTCTCGTCAGGAGACCACCCACAAACACATGTATGTGGTGACTGTGATGGGGAAAATGGGGTATAAAGTGGAGCATTGAAAATTAGCTACAATTGAATTATTGTGGGGAATCACTTGGTGAATTATATAATTGTCTAACCACTATGCTGTACACCTGAAACTAATATGAAATACTGAATGTCCAGGGTTAATGGAAAAATTAAATAAGTAAATGAATAAATGAGTGAGTGAAAAGAAAATAAGCTACAATTACGATACCAGGGTCTTCTGCTGCCTGAGAGATGCCCACGTCCACCTGTGTGTGCACAACGGGGTGCAGAGTCCCCCACGTGCCCATCAGACCTCAAAGAAGGTAGTGAATCATTGTCTCCCCTCCCCCAAGTGTTCTGACCCATCCTTTGCAAATATCCTTCTAAAATGAAGGCAGTGGACAAGAAACAAAGTAACACTCGAGTTGCATGATAATCATCATAGTTCCTAGTTAAGTAAAAGATTGTCGTCACACCTCACATTCCAGACTAAATTGTATAGGTGTCCTGATTAGAATTTCATGCTTGCACTGAGTCAGATGCCTTCCGGCATCTCCATATTCTTTGAAAAAACAAGTCTGTGTCCATGTACTTGGATTTGTGTTCTGCGTGTATAGATCTTAGCGTTGCAGCTCTCCAATGAAATTATCTTCTGTTTATGCTTTTAAGTGCTAACAGCCATGAGAACTAGGTAGCCAATAATTTATTACAGCTACTTACTGCAAACTCGGAATACTGCCATTGCTGTCTGTGCCTTGGAGGCCAGCTTTGGGCCTTGTACCATCTTCTCTTCTGTTAGGAAACTGAAAATGGGGATTTGGTTGTAGCTGACAATTTTTCTGTATCCCACACATACATACATGCAGAGTTTTAAACATCGCTAAGTTCTTTGTTAAATTACAAATCAATTGCCTGGCTATGCATCTGAACGAGGAGTGTTCCAGAGGCCTTCAGTTTTGGCTTTAGCTTATTGTAATTTTCCAATGATAATGCAAGCCTTTACACAATTGGCAGAAAAGGGCCAGAACTGGGAGCCATTTTGCTGAGGAAACTGGAAATCCTCACCCTTTTAAAAACCGAATCACACCGACGAGTATCAGATTATTTGTTAAACTGAAGGTTCGATTTTCTGCCTCCCTCAGACGAATGTCACTTCTCCACATTGAGAACAAGAGCGGCATTTGGCATTTGTTTACCCCAAACCCAAATTGCTGACCCTTCGTTTTTAGTACTTTGCCATTTTGCTTTCGCTTTTTAAATTTGCTTGTGACTCTGCTGCCCCCATCTTTTTTTTTTGGTACAATGATTCTTACCTTGTCTTTCCCCAGTCCGTTTCTGACCTGGAGAGACGTGCAGCATGTTATTGTCAGGACTTCCCGTGCAGGACATTTGAACGCTAATGACTGGAAAACCAATGCTGCTGGTTTTAAGGGTGAGAACTTCTTTCATATTCTGTCACAGGCAAAATATTTTTATTTTTCCCCCCACTTAAAAATGCAGAGCAGGAACTAGAACCCCTCAAAAGAAACTTTAAATTTTGTGCTGACACACAAAGAGCTTGATCTTTTAGTGAATAAAAGGCAGATTCTTTTTTAAAAACTTAAATAATACATATAAGGCAGATTTCCTTGGCTTCCCACGTCATATGTCAATTTCTTAAAAGATAACCAACTTCCAAGAATAGCCGACCTATGGGGCCCCTGATTAGCTTATTTGCTGTCATTGATTATCTGAGTGCTGTTTGTAAGAGTGTGTTTAAAAGTTCCTCACCTCCCATAGTTACTGGCCTTCACTTGGATTGTACCTGGTATGTTTTGTTCACTGCAGTGTAGCACTGGTAGTTGCTAGGCCATCCTTCCTGTATATTGTCCTTTGTTTTGTTTCAGCTTTCACAAACAGAAAACCAGGCATACTTCTAAGACATTATATAAACAAAAAATTCTTATGAAGCTTTATAATGTGCAGTCTGTATGAAATTGTGCGTAATATATAATAAGTGCCTTTTCCCGTGGCTGATAGAGATCACAGTTTCCTTAACCTGTGCAACGGTAGCCATCCTGTGTGTTGTCTTTCATGATGCATGCTATAATGAAAAGAAAATCAATAGGTAAAGCAGATGTCCTAAAGGTTAGTATGTTTACTCAGGTTGCGGAGGACCTACATTTTTATCCATGAATTAAGTTACAGTAAAGATTACTTTTTGTCATATCTGCAGACTTAAATTTACTCCCAAATAATCTTGGTATCATTACATATCCCTATGGATGGAAACATCTCATAGCATAGAAAATATCTACCTAAAAATTAGGCTTCTGATCTTCAGATCATTAGTTACAAGCTGAATAACCCTAGGCAAGTCATTTAATTTGGGGGGGTCCTAACTTCCCCAACTTAACCATCTTAGAAGCTGGATAGTATTATCTACATATGATATCTTACATATGATTTTAATATGTCCTTAGTGAATTATACTTGATGTATGCAAATATTTATGCTGGAAATATAAAAGGTAACTTAAAACACTATTTGCAAATAGCTTATTATATCTCATGCTTAGATGAAACCTATAAATATACCAGGTCACTGGCACCATATAAAATAGTTCTTTGAGTAATATCCTCACTGAAGACTTGCCTTCATTTTTGGAACAAGAATATCCTTTTGCTTTCGAGTGTCACCGAATACCTCTCCATGCCTGCAAACTATGTAACGCAGCAGCGTTCAATGAGCTTTTAATCTAAGCAGTTGTGCTCGTTGGGATTGCGTTTTCTGAAGCCCCACTGGGGACACTTGATCCCAAAATGGCAATTGTTATGTGCAGCATCAGAAGTATTTGAAATTTCTATTATTCTAGGAATTCAGGATGTAATGTGCCAAATGTACATTTCATTTTGATTAGCTTCCCTGTGTTCCCAGCTCCTACTATGTTAATCAATGAGGGCAGAGGTTGGAGGTTCCAGGGGGAAGAAGGGACTAAAACCTATCCAAAACGTAACCATGCAGTTCAACACGCAATGAACTTCGTAGCAGAAGGTTCGCAGACTAAGTACATTGACCTCCATGAAGCTGAGGAATCAACTTTAGCCCAAATAGAAGTCTTAGTTTTTACATATTCCTCTTTGGCAACTTAGAAAGAGCAAATGGTTCTAATAAAAAACGCACTCTTTTGAAAACCTCTGTTGGTTTTGGAAAGGGGGAAACAGGATTTAGACTAAATCGCCAGATCCAAACCTGATTCTGAAGGGGGCTGTACACTCCTTCTGGCAAGAAGGAAAGAGCATTTTACTATTGCACGTGGCAATATTTAGTATAATATTTCACTCTTCTCTTAGATTGCTGCCAAGAGTAACAATTAAAGTTCACTTTTTCATAGATGAATTACCCTGAACGGTCTGAACTCCCAGTGGAATTGTTTTGTAATTTTGTTGATGGCAAGCCCCATATTTCATCCAAACATGATCATAATAATAAGAATTTTTTTAAAAAGGAGTTATTTTCTTTCCTACTCTGAGCATTACCATTCCCTCCCTAGCGTCCCACAAATAAAAGTGATTAAGGCAGAGGCTAGCAGGAGAAGTGATGTGCTTTGAGGGAGGAGAGAATGCAGGTCACTAGGACTGGAGAAAGATGGGCTGACTTTTTATGAAACAGAACTAAAAAAAAAACAAAATCGCTAATTCTTGGAAGGGGTTCATGCAATGAGAGCTCAGCAAGAGCTCGTATTTTAAATTAGGTCAGCCGGCTTTTGCAGGCCTGCCTTAGCAGGAACACATGAACAAACATTTCTCCTTAGATGGCAGAAAACGGAAGTTGCCTCCAAGCAGAAGCGTGCAGCCACGGGTGCTCTCTCTCTCTTCCCCTGCAGCTCCGTCCCAGTGCTCTGTGGGGCGTGCTCACGAAATGAATTTGCAAACACCTGTGCTTCCTGGCGCTTGCTTTTTGTGCCCTAATGTTGAGCAATTTAACTTGCTGGAAGAGCGTTTTATTTTTTTAAAAGAATGAGAATCATCTCACAGATTGCTTGGTAGGTGCTCTTCTGCAGTGCATCTGTCAGGATCAACATCAGTTTGCTTTTCTCAGGTAAAGCAGAAGCAGCTCAGAGTAGCAAGCAGTTTGGTTTGGGGCCTCGTCATCAATAGGCTTAAGAGTCATGCTTAACACTGACCCTTCAGTGTTAAAGAATACCTTCTCACAAAACACTGCCAAGGCCATTTCACACAATGTTCTTACATTTCTTCAGACATACTCATACATATTACACGCTAGGCAGAGAACACAGCAGGTGATCTAGACCACGGTGAGCCTCTCCCCCAGGCATGCTTGCTCCACAGTTACCTGGAAAAGGAAGAGATTCCCTCCAGAAGCAGCTGCTGGCTTCCTGTTGACTGGCATGAATAGGTTCTCATTCAGGCTAGGAGACTGGCCTTGAAAAAGTGAAACATTGTGGCTCTCTACTAATGGGTCTGTTGGTTTCCCTGAGTGGGATTACCCTGGAGTTGCTACTGATGAGCTGGCTGCGCAGAACTTCCTTCTCCCCTTTCTGTGCTCCCCTTGTGCTCAGTAACCAGTGCTGTAGTGAGATTACTTCGCAGTGAAGGGAGCCCGAAAGATAGAAGCCACTCATCAACATTTTTATGGATTTTAATTTTTAACTATTTTAATTGAACTGAGATTATTCTATCCTGCTGCTTCTTGAGTAGCAATAATAACCACCTGTTAGAGTGTAGATGTCTTTGAAAGATTTGGTTTTCAAAATAAACATAAACCAATGAATACCTACCCATGAAAGCTGACAAAACATTATTTTGATCATGTTGTGGATAACCTCAGCTAAATTTCACACACTTTTTTACTTTAAACCTCCCCCAGATATAGCTTCTTTAAAAAATAAGTGGAATAAATGTCACACACCTGTCAAAGAGTCTACTTGAGGTTGTGCACGAGAACAGGAAAGCGTTTGTTGGGCCAGATGAACAGATGCCATGGTCACCCCTGGAGAATGAAACTCCAAGTCCCAGTATTTTGCGGCTGACCAACCCTTGCAATGCCAGGAGATGACTTTGCCATTAAATTGTTTGGGTTTTTTTTCCCCAGTATTATTTCTTTTTCCTTTGATCCCTTCCCTTTCCTCTTAAAAAGAGTCTTTTCTGTTTATTTCTTTTCTTTTCCATACTCCCTTATGCTCCTTAAAATGTACAGATCAGCTGTAGAAGCAAAGGCTTTTACCATCTGGGTGGTTTTCTTCATGGAATTGAATTTATGTGGTCTCTTCATTTATTTATTCACGGATATTTCCTGAGCACCTTCAGCTCGCCAGGCCAGCGCATGCTGAAGTGCGCCCAAACAGTGGCAGTGGAAGGAAGTGTCAGAGGCCCAGTGGCATCACCTCATCCTATCGGGCCATGGTGCAATTTACATAAACAAATTTACACTGCACCTTTATTTCCCCTTCAGTCAAGCCCCAGGGATGTGCCAGGTCTAGTTAATTAAGTGTCATGATTGTTTTCCCATCAGGTAGAAGCATCCCAACCTCAGCAACAGCAGGCGTCTAATGTAGAGACTCTTTTGTGACCTGCAATGTGCATTTTAACCATCTCTGTTTGTGATACAGAATTTGTGGAGCCAGGCTGAGGGCTTTAATTCTGCACTCTTCTGGAATCCACAGCTAGTACTACTTCAGGAAGAATTTAGCTGTTTGTTGTAACCTACTCCCTTCTTTCTACTGCTTTAATCTGAGGACTCTGCCCATCCACCAGCCCTCCCTCCCCCAGTCTCCTGGGATGTGCGGGCTGGCTCTTTCCCCCAGGTCCTTATCTCTGGTTTTTGGGTACAGTTATATTTACAATTGAATGCATGCATTCAGTGCTTTAGTTTTTTTCAAAGTGTTTGTATTTGGATTATATGACTGTATACAGTTAAACGCTCTTAAATCTAGTAACAGGAATAGACGTCAGATAATAAATTAGGACCTTCTGTCATCTTTACTAGGCGAAAGAATGAAAAAAATGTCATTGAAAATCAAAAATGACAACTAAGTGAGCGAGGTTACCACGCCTTCCATTTCACTGCCCTCCCAGACTATGTAAGTCTCTTTTTTTCTACCAGCATGTTGCTGAAACTCCCCATCCCCACTGACTCTTTCTTTGACCATAACTAAACTACTAGATTTTTTTTAATTTCTAACTGACTTCCCACCATGGGGAAAGCAATTGACAGTCTAACATGACTTCTTAGCCTCCAAGGCCTTAACTTTTAATAACCTTTATTACTTTTAATTGCCATCATTTTACTTCCACCGGTAGGGCTCGTAATTTTAAGATGTTCCAATATATTTTTTCCTACCTACCTGTCTTGCTTTCAGTTTGTAACACTTATTTAAAAGAATTAGAAGTGCTGAAACTATCAGGCATGCCATGTGTTGAATTGAAACGAAAGATTTTGAAATGTGGTTTGAGTGTATAAAGTGATGTGCTACCATTTGGAAGTGTAAAGCTACGCTGTATTTTTTATTTCATTGTACAAATATTTCATCTTTGCTACCTAGCATGTTGATACAATGTTGGTAGCTATAATTAAGTCTACATAATGCACCTTAGTTGGTAATCTGCACATTATTATCTTTTTGAAGAAAGGTCAGAGAGATGTTGCTCATCTGGTCAGCATCAGAGATGACAGAGAATCAGATGCTTCACTCCAGTCCTGCTCTTATTTGCAGAAATAAGCACTTGGTTCTTCTCCTCTGTAATGCAAAGGAGAAGGGGAATAGGGTAAATGCATTTGATTCTACCAAATAAAACTTGCTCTCTGGAAATGGCACCTGATTTTCCTTCAAGATTTTGTTTTATACCATTGTGCTCTATGACCTCATATTCCTTTACTATGTATTAACTTAAAATCTTTCATTTTGTATTTATTGATCATTGGATATATGAGCTTATCTTCCTGCTCCCTTATTAAAAAAAGATATGAATCACATCATTTAGAGATTTTACCTTTATTCTCTTGTCTGGTGGGTGATTCACTTAAACATCTGTGTGGGAACAAGAAACCCAGACAGCAGGCACCTTGATCACTGCTTAATCTGGAGTCTCATATCCGAATATGCCCTTGTCCCATCCGTGCTCAGCTCTGCCTTCAAATATGCGAGGTTTAAAAATATTTTCTGCAGATGAGAAATGTTGCTTTCTTCATGCTGCTGTTTGCATGGTAGTGTCAGTTTTGTTACACTTTGGGGTGTTTTGTTATTGTATTTTTTCATCCCTAATAAGTACCTAAATTTATACATAAGTTTGCATGTGGTTTCACACTTAAAATCTATCTTCAAACTAGAATTAAAATGACAGTTGCACTATCTGACTATTGCCTCTACACCAGATATTATTAGTTAACGAAGAGGATTCCATTTGGAGTAGTTCCGTGGATTTGCCACAGTCTTAAGTCCCTTCAAATTCTATTAGTCTGTCATTGAGATTTTCTTTGGCCTTTGAGGAAGCCAATGAAAGTTTTTGTACTTGGTTTTTTAAAATGTGGGTGACTAATACCAAACATAATGAGAGGCTCAGTTGAATGAGAAGTATTTGGAAAATGGAAAACACCAAACCTAAAGAGTCTTAAAAGTATATTTTCATAGACCACAGCTTTCTACTCACTGAAATGAGGATGAAGATGTGGAACCATGTTGGGAATTAGAATGCTATTTTGGGGCTGGGGATAATTAAATTACCTTGAGTGGGCTAGAGAAAATGTACGAAGGACTTTGTAACAAATGTATCACTAATCTGCTTGAATTTGACCTACCAAATCTTAAAATTTGTAATCACTTGCTTCAACATGGGAACTAATGATAGAAATCTGAACTGATTGCAGTTATTGAGGTCCTGTCAGCTCTCCAGTCATTAATATGCAATATAAAAGCCGGGCATATAAAATATGATTTTTAACAATATGCAAAAGCCTGTATACTTGACAGAAAATTGGTATCTCTTTTTATGTGATCACCTGATGAAACTCGATTTCATGAATTCTAATGAGGCTGAACTCCCTGGGTATTTTTAAAATTCTTTCAGCACCTGAGTCTGGCTCTTCTTGCTGGTAGCAAGTCTTGATATTTTGTGGTTGCAGTTGATATTTTAAGCAGAGATGAAAATCATCAGGCCCTAGACCCAGTGACCACAGAGGGCGATCGATGAGGGCCAGTGCCTCCTTCAGGGCAACAGTGCGTTGTGACTGTAAAGTAAGGAACGGGTTTCTTGGAATCACTAACTGGATGCTGAGTCCAGTTCCAAAGTAGGATACCCACAAGTGATTTAAACCGAGACAGTCTTACCAGGATATTCTCCCTCTCTCTCTCTCTCTCTCCCTCTCTCCCCCTCTCTCTCTCTCTCTCTCTCTCTCTCTCTCTCTCTCTCTCTCACACACACACACACACACACACACACACACACGTTCTCTTAGAGAGACTTTTAAATTCAGCAGTCATTTTTTTATTTGAGGTTTTGTATTTATTTAAAACAAAAAAAACTGAGCATATTGTTTCAGAGCCTGGGCTCCAAAGTCAAACACTCGGGACTGAATCCCAGCTTTATGAACAAATTTATCTGGTAATCTACATACATTCTTAACTTTATTGGAGTAAATTTACAGGTAATAAAAAGCACCACTTTAAGTGTACCAATGTACATACATCCATCTAACTATCACCACAGTCGAGGTGTAGAACATTGTCAGCCCCCAAAGTTCCTTTGTGTCCCTTTCTCACCTGTAGCCCCTCGTCCCACCCTGTGCAACCAGACACACTTTCTGTCACTGTAGATTAGGTTGTCTTTTGCAGACTTTAGGTAGAATCATCTTAAACTGGCTTCTTTGTCTCATATATTATTTTCAAGTTTATCCATGTCCTTAAGTATGTGAGTTGGTTCCTTTCTATTGCTAAATAGTATTTCACTATAGGACTGTACCACAATTTGTGTCCTTACTTTTTCATGGGCGAGTTTGTTGTTTCCAGTTTGGGGTTGTTGTAAAACTAGTACGAATGTTCATGCACAGGTATTTGTGTGGACAAATTACAACTTTTTAAACATCAGACAGTCGGAAAAGGGTCCTCTAATTTAACAGAGACGCTGAGGACCGAGGGAGCCATCCTCTGGCTGTCAGACGTTGAGCACGGCAGGCCAAGGAAGAGCTTGGAGGCCGTCGTAGCTGGGGTGGCATGGACACGGGAAAGAAGGAGGAAAACAGTATCACATACAGAATGTAGCAGTTCTTCATTCACAGCATGCCCTCAGGTCAATTATCATCTACGTGTCATGCATCATTCTCATCCAACGTTTAGTATTGGGTTAACGAACAGTTAATGTCCTGTAAGACTTTTGTATGATAAAAAATGAACATGTGTATGTATAGTTATGCAGAGATCTGTGGCCATTCACACACTGTGTGCCGCTTAGAGAAATGAAACTAGTTCCCTGTTACTTTGAAATGTTAGACTTACTACTGTATATTCCCACATTTCTTGGAACTCTTCTATTCTGACCGTTGTTATCTCTTTTATCTAATTGGGTTATAGTTTTCATTTGTCAGTGGTCTTAGTCAATGATTTTGGTTAAAGGGTTAACTTCTTTAGTTTCAGTCTGTTTTTCTATAACACTGCTTAGATTTCAATAAACAATAAATGGGCCCAAAAGTATCCAAAAAAGCATAACCTGGTGATCACTAATGAATTACATTAATGTCACCTACAGAACCTAGGTCAGAAACATAAACAAATGTAAGCGGTGGAAGATGTTCGAGAGCTCAGATCTACTCCCAGGAACCGAAGCTGGTCTGAAATAGTTTCTAGAGTGGTTACTCGGTTCCAGCAGACACATTGTGTCATTGATTGGCATTTCTTGGAGGACTGGGGACCAACACTGGAGGAGACAGCTCTGGTGAGAGCCACGGGCAGGGTAGGGGAAGAGGGCCCAGTGCACAAAGGGCAGGTACGGTGTGGTGAGGAAAGTGACTTCATAGAACTGACAGCAGAGCGACTTGAATCCCGGAGGGAAGAGTTCTCTGCTGGTTTGAAACATTTTTGAGCCGTTGCTGTGACTTTGAGAAAGTGAGTTGGATTATAGTAATGACTTTCAAGCAAGCAGATTCTAGTTGCTTGACTGATGTCAGAAAGAGTTTCATTCCTTAAACTGACGGTGTAAATCCAGTGGTCCTATGATATGCGCTCCCAAATGACAGGTCTGTAAGGAATTGACTTGCTAAAATGGATAAAAATCCTCTTGCCGTGGTCATTGTATGTGATCTCACTTTGCAATTACATATTTCTGACTTAAGGACTGTGGCAGTCAGAGAAATTTGCTATCATCTCGTGGCTGCCTCCCAAATGAGAAGAGTTATACAGTTGGGATATATAATCATCTTTGCTAAATTCTTTTTTTTCCAAAGCAGAGAAAGAAATGCTTTTCGAAATAGCTTTCTAATAAACCCAGGGCAAAGGGTGTGGTGACATTATTGCTTCTTGAAAAATGTCAAGACAGAGATTATTCTTTGAGAAGGCTTCACAAATTTCCTTCGACCAAAGTTTCTTCGCTGGTTGTTATCATTCACTGTGACCTTCAGGAAGCCACTTAACGTCCAATATTTGAATTATTTTTCACATACAGTTGCAGTCTTTGTGTTTGCCAGCTGACTTTGCAGAGATGTAAAAAAGGCAGGTAACATAATTCTGGCAAACCTCTTGTGTTACCATAAGACTGTTGCAGGTGGTGTGACAAAGGCATGCCCAGTTTAAGGATTCCTTTTTCCCTTCTTTGAGGTTTGCCTGCATGTTCTTTTGCTTGGCCATGAAGCAAACTTATAATCATCTGTAGTCCTAGGAAGCTGCACTGCTTTTCTGAACCCGCCAGGGGCTACAATGTGTATGTTTTCTTAATATACTGTTTGAGATGGTTTTGTCTGGAAATCGTTTGCTTCTTTTCATCTTTTACCCTCAGAAGTATCTTCAGAGCCAAGGCAAAAGCTATATGTCCAGCTTTGTTCTAGAATTCAATATCGTGCATCTCAGAAACCTAAAACCCCCACTGAATTCCAGCCACATAGGATGAAAGAATCAGAGGAGATGGTTCAAAATGCCAAGAAATGTCTAGGAGTCTATGAGAGGGTTGCTGTGGTTGGTTGCACTGAAATCAAGCTCGTGATCCACTCAGCAAGCCTGGAGTGGGATGAAGTCCTCCTTAAGGAGAAAGGAGCCTTTCTCTAATTCACGCTGTTCCCACCTGAGTAGCCCTGTGTGCATGGAACTCGGTTGTAATTTCTCCCACAATTACCAAAAGCCCAGGCATATTTTTAAAGGTATCTGTTGAGAGACGGTTTTGTTCGCTTTAACCTTTACTTATTGCTTCAACCTTGACACACACACAAACTGTTAGCCAAGTAGCTCAGTGTTATCCGAGTTAAATAGAGTTTTCCAATATCTGTGATGATTTCATCACTTTCTTTATCGCCAGCTCTCTAGACAAAATTTGAAGTTAAACCTTAGAATTTGAAGTGTGTGTGAGTGCTGAGCACAAATCTATGATTCTTTTCAGATTCTTTTTACATTCTCCCTTTTTTATGACCAAAGATGATTGAAGCTTCATGAATTCAAATGTATAATTTTTTCATTGGGGCCAGTAGACCATTTATGTTTGGGGTGCAGAGGCCTTATAAACATTGACTTCTGCATGCTGCACAAGCACAAACACCAGGCTGTGGTGAACAGGCTTCCCTTGAAGCGGCTGGGGTTCTCATCAGGCTGTCTTGGGAAGGTACTCCCCACAGACCATCTTTTCCTCCAAAGAATAGAGCTTCCCAGGTGAAAGGGGAAAATGTGACTGAGGTGCGTGGGAGGAGCTCTGTTACTCAAGTTAGTGCGTGCATGTCAGTTCCGACTGTGGCGTCAGCATTCCCAGCATGGGCTGCAGCGTCCGTTCGGTGTGGCCCAGCAGGGACATGGGGCTGTGACTTGCTGTGACCACACGGCACCGTGGGGAATGGTCACTGCTCTGGCTTTGAAAGCTGGGCAGGAGCAATAAGGTAGCCCAATGAACAAGAGATGAAAGCGCCTAAAAAGCGTCACAATTACATCTTTTTAAAGCACAGTGTTACTAAACATGCCTTAGCCATCCCTTTTTTCTCTCCAGAGAGATCTATATATTGGTGCCAGTGTCTATAATATAAACCAGAACCAAAGAGTCAAAAGAAATCCTGAAAATTAATCCTGCCCCAGTCCTACGCATGACTTCCTAAGGCCACTGCATCTAGCGAGGTACAGTTACATGCCAGGCGGTTGCTTTGCAGAATCCATCTGGATCCATCTTCTGTGAAATAAATAGGTCCAGACTTCTCTTTTTCCTAGACTCTCAATTCATACTCCTTACACATGTTCACATCTTGCTAGCCGTAGGCATTTTAAAGCAATTTAACTTCTATCGCACATCCCAATAATGGCTTCAGCAGACTTCATTTGATGGTGTTTTACCAGAAGACAAGGTACACCCATAAGTTTCCAGAGTCATCTTTGAAAGGGCCAAAAAGAAGGACGTTGTGATTGCTGCTGGATGTCAACAAATGGGAAGCTTTCCTGGCCACTCAGTGCCACCCTTGCATCCACGCATGCCTGGTTAGCTCTCATAAAATGAAATGCCTAAGCATGAACAGAACAAAGTATCTTTTCCATATTAATAAGATCTCCACACTCAGGAAAAATCCCTGATAGAAATGACTGAAGAAGGTCATTTCTCAGCAAGAATAGTGAGAAGGGTTATGGGCCAGATGTTAACTTTCCTTCCAAACCCCTTGTATTTCTTTTTCTGCACAGGATACGTTAATGAGTTTTGAAGGACAGAGCAGATTTTAGGCAGCTGATCTGAAGGAAAAAGAAAAGAGGATAAAAATGGTCCAGTGTTCATTTGTGATATATGGATAAACACCTGAAATGATCTGCCCTCTTTACCACCTTGTTCTTCTGAGGCTAATATTTGATTTGAGAAATGAGTTGAAATAAATATAGTGTGTCTTCTAGACAGCAGTAACCAATGGGTACATATATGATACAAGGAGATTCTGAGTACTTGGGATCTAGTCCCTGTGATTTTGGGTGAGTTTTTTTTTTAAGATTTTTTGAATTTATTTTTAGACAAAGGTGAAGGGAGGGAGAAAGAGAAGGAGAGAAACATCAGTGTGTGGTTGCCTCTTGCATGCCCCCTACTGGGGACCTGGCCCGCAACCCAGGCATGTGCCCTGACTGGGTTTCAAACCAGTGACTGGTTCGCAGGCCAGTACTCGATCCACTTAGCCACACCAGCCAGGGTTGAGTGAGTTCTTTTAAGGTTCCAAGACTTAAGTTTTTTTCAGCTCTAAAGTGAACAATATTATCTTGTCAATAGGACCATTATAAAGATTTCATTAGGTAATATGTAATAAAATGCAAATGTAAGATACTATTTTTACCTCCCCCCCAAAAAAAGTTTCTACTAGGCATCTTATTTTGGGAAGCATGCTTGATACATTAAATTCATTTCACCTGTAAAAAATTAGACAAAATAGATTTAAATAGATTAAATGGAAACTTCAGTGCCTTTACTATTGCCAACATTTTAACTAAACATGACTTTGTATCTCAGCTCAGTCAGACCCTTATTCAGTATTAACAGTGCATAGAACTTAATTCCTTGACTAAAGTGCATCCAAAAAAAGGAAATATCTAGGCCAAATTGTGCTTGAAGAGTACAGGATGACATATCCATGGGTTAATTATGAGAACTGTATCTATTAAAATATGCTTATAAGGGAAGCAGAAATGTGTGTGCCATGAAAAGATGTTGGCGTAAGGGAAGGGTGTGCGGGAATCGTGCCTGCAGCGATGCTGCCCCTGCGGTGGAGATGATAGCCTCATTAACCAGCTTTGTCTGCGGGTCAGCTGGGCAGGTGCTAGGTCGCCCTAATGCCCTCAGGAAGTGGTTCTCAAAGTAGGGTCCCTGGAACAACAATATCTGCATCACCCAGGAACTTGTTAAAATTGCAAATTCTGGAACCTACCTGAAAACTGCTAGTCAGTGGGACTTAGCAGTTTGTGTGCTTTCACAAATCCTCTGGGTGATTCCGATGCACCTCAAGTCTGGGAACCACGGACCCAAGTCATCATCCACTGTATGTAATGAATTAACGTCTTTCTTGTGCCTTTGAATGAATGGTGCTAATGAAGTACCATCTTTAGAGGAAATGAAAAAAACAGTTTTGCAAATCAGTGGGGTTTGGAGGGGCTTGTTTGTTTTTTAGTCAGGTAATGAATCCCATTTGTGAAAGGTGCTCTCAAAAATTCCCATTCCTTGTCAGTCACTCAGTCATTTGTTCCCAGCAACTGTACTCTCCTTTCTGTCCAACCGTTAATCCTCTGTTTTCAAACTTTGTATCCCATTCTTGGAGGGGGAGGCAAACCTTTCCATTATCTTCCTGCCTTAAATCTTCCTTACACAACTAAAAATTGCCAAGTAGTCTAAATGAGCTGCTTCCATTTCCTTACTGTTCAGTCCCTCTGTAATTCTCTGCAATTTTTCCCCCGCTTCCACCTTTGAAGTGAAATTACTCTTTGAGACTACAACCATTACTTGCCAAATCAGAAGGCTGCTGCTTGTTTGTCTCTGGGATTTTATGCTTTTGATCTGGCCAGTGCAGATCTCCTTCCTTGTCTTTTGTGATGCAAACCTAGAGCCCATTCCTCCCTGACACTGACTGATTCTTTTCTCCCCGCTCCTTTTCCCTCAGCCAGGCCCAGAGGTCAGTTGCTGAGGTGGTGGGACGCAGAGCAGGGCACCTCCTGCTTGCTCTCTCCAGCAAGTGAGCTCTCCCTCCCGCACACATCCTCTCAGTTTCACTGCTTTCCCTTCACATCCCTGCCTTCCTTTCCATTACAAGTATCACCTCCTTATTCATGATTTTCAGCTCTACATCTTCAACACCAACTTCATCTCTTACCAATCTTGAATCTCTGTGCAAGGTTCTTCCTAAGATGTTTAAGACTTGGAGCTTCCAAAACAATCTCTGAACCATCTTTTACAAAACATCTTTCTCAAACTTCGTAGAATACCAATTAAATGATGCCCTGTCCTTGATCCTTGGCCACTCATTACTCCCAGTGAAATCCATCCCAGTGATCCCAGGCCCCCGCCGCTTCCTTGAGGAAGCCCCCATGTCCTGTTCCCAGTAGTGACCTCCAGTTACCTACACAAATCCAACTCTTACTTAAGAATTTAAAAACCAGCTCAAGTCTTATTTCTGCTAAGAGCATATACCATCCTCATTAATGGCCTGCTTTTCCAAGATTTTACAGAAATTTCCTTCTTATTGTCCCTTAAGCCAAAAAACTACTTGAGTTTTAGGTAAATGAAAAGGAATGCTATGGTAAGGTGATAAGTCTCCTGTACTTGAAACTTCCCAGGATAAGTGTTAGCTTTCCTCCCACTGAAATGGTGACACACTCAGTTACAAGGAATAACTTCATTTTTGCTGTCACTCTTCTTTGTGATCGTCATACCAACAGCGAGTACTTGTTCCATTTCAGGTGAGCCGTAGGTGTGTGGACGGATGAAAAATAACCATATCTTTGCAACCACTATTAACCACTGAATATTAAAAGGCACTCACCTGAAATAAATATCAGCTAGATTTTCTATTTCTTTCTATTATGAGAATTTAAGGAAAAAACAAAAATAAGGGTACATTAAATGAGTTATTTAAAAAGTGAATAATTCAACCCTGGCTGGTATGGCTCAGTTGGTTGGAGCATCATCCCATAAACCAAAAAATCATGTGTTTGAGTCCCAGTCAGGGCACATGCCTAGCTTGTGGGTTCAGTCCCTGGTTATGGGTGCATATAAAAGGCAACCGATCGATGTTTCTCTCCCTACCTCTTTCCCTCCCATCCCCTCTCTCTAAAATCAATAAGCTTGTCTTAGGTGAGGATAAAAAAAAGCGACTGGTTCACAAATAAGAATTTGGCTGTTCCCAGCCTGGTAATTGTTTGCTCAGATTATACATGAAGGTCTAGACTGGGGAGTTGACATGTGGTCAATCCCATCTTCAATCAGCTTTTCCCCAAAGGCCCTTACAGTGTAGTTTTTATCTTGTTCTCATCTCTGTCCAAACAAGCTTCGTTTCCTAAACTCAAGCACAGTTATGATCTGCATATGTCCTGTGATCCATGAATAGGTCTCCCCAAGTTGGTAAAATAGTTTTCCTACCTCCATTCAAGAAATACTAGTCAATTACCTTAAGCATAGTTCTCCCTTGTTATAACCATATGGGAAGCAAATAAAAGAGGAATGTCCAGAGAAAATAATTTGATACTGCTTTTCTTACAATGGAAGGAGGCCCTTTAGAGAAGACAGGTGTATTTCCTTAATTCTGAAAATGAAAAAAAAGTAAATATATATTTTATATATGTATATACATAATAGAGTATATATGCATCCATGTATAAGGAAGTCCATTGTATATGGAAAAGAAGGACTGAGCAGTGTTTTCCCACAATCTCCTTAATTGTCTCTGCAAAGACGAGCCTGTCTGACTACCTACAGCTGCGGACCAAACCCTTCCCGAGAGGAGCTTTGAAGTACAGACCCCGCAGACAGCCAAGTATCAGTGTCTGGAAACCTTCCACGTGCAAATCCTCAGTAGCGCTGTTGACGGCTGGCATTTTTGGATCTGGCTGGAGTTGTTACTAGGGCTGAGGTTTTAGAAAGAGCAAGGGAAAAATAAAAACAAACAGGCAAAAGAAGGCAGGTGCCTGCTGCTCTGTTTTCCTGCCCCAAGGGAGTCTGCTTTCTGCACTGCGCTGCAGCAAGAGCATGGCGGCTGTCACTCCGATGCTCTAAGAAGCTTATTCTGTGCCTTTCACACCGAATCTAAAGGGATACCTAATGAAGAGATGGAGGCTGGAGAAAGGGAGTGAGGAAAGGGATGGACAATTCTGGAAGCAGCTTGGCTTTCATCTGCCTGAGAGGTTTAGGTGAAGAAATACTGACACAGGAGAACGAAGAGCATTACTTGCCACTCTTCATCTTTATGAATCTTCCATTTTATGTTGTGGCATTCAGTGATTTAATTTTACTTTTAAAAGGCAGCACTTGTGTGTTTACGTTACGCATGTGGGACAGGGTGGCCCCAGGAAAGTGTCGCAGGCCTGCTCACGTTTCATCCCCTCCTGCTAGTCTGCACATTCAGCTGGTGTGATTAATAGGTGCAGGAGGCCCAGGGTCCCTGGTGGGAGCTGTTATTTCAGAGCAGGTGGTTCGGTGTGCTGAGGATCAAAGAACCCAGAGCTGCGAGGAGGACGGCACAGGTGCAGGAGCCCTTTGATCTCAGGCTGGAGTTTCTACCCACCCGCAGATCGCAGATTGCAGACCCAGCAGCCCCCTCAAGACAGGAATTTGCATGACTGCCTTTTAGTCTGGTGGCTTACTTGTAGGTGGATGAGAATAACCATGGCCTGACGGATGGCAAAGGACACAAGAATCCTGGTGCACTTTCAGTTCTCCCCAGGTTCGCTGTCACCCCCCGATTCCCATTGATGCCCATCCCCTGCTGACCCCTCACCCACATGCCACCCACTCCAGGGCTGCTGGTTTCCTCGCTGCCCAGTGAACCATAGGTAGGCTTTTTGATTATTTAACCAGAAGGCTATGTCCTGGCCCCTGGAATGTTCTGAAGCCCACACATGCTCCAAAGCGCAAATGAAATAGTAATCACGTCCCCCTGTTAGGTCATCTCACCTGACCGAGTGTTGGCTAATGTTTATTGAGTACTTTGTGTGCACCAGGCTCTTCTAGGTTTCTTCACGTCCATTGTCTTTTTTACTGGTTTCTCACCCTTTCAAAGTCTTCTTTTATCCTGACAGCGATCACACAGTTAGTGCTTTTAATTATTTCTTAGTGGAATCATGAAGTTATTCTTGTCTCACCCCCTGCCTGAGAACACAAATCATTTTTCTCTTTCTTGTGGCTCCTCACTGTGTTGAACACATAGTAGTAGGTGCTCCACAACCCCCACGAGCGGTATGATACAGGATGTTAGTTGCTTATAGTGGTAAAGTGTGTTGACATCGACACTTTCCATAATCAAATAATTAAACCAGATATATTGACCCTTTTCCATAGTTTGGTGATTACGTGCATCTTAGCGAACATGCATCTAAGTGAAGGATGCCTGTAATCCCTCTGGTTACTGGCTCATCGATACTGAGATACGGGAGCTCTGCGCCATCCCCAGCAGCGTCGTGGCAGTACCCACTTGGTTCCATGTGGGGCGGCCACTCTCCTGGCTTGCCCGTGAGTGAGGGGCCTCCTGGGACACAGGACTGTCAGGACTAACGCCAGCACAGCTCTAGACAAACCCAGGCACTCCAGTCTTAAGAAATGACCTCCTCAGTGGAAGGGATTGGTGAGACTTTAATACTAAATACTCAGTCATGGATAGCTGTCATTTAATTGCATTTTTCAGTTGTAGGCAACATTTTATATTTCTCTTAGGCTCCTTGAGCAGAGTTTTTGTTGCTTCCTCGCCCTGTTTGACACTGGGTACCGCATAAAATTGTTTGTGCATCTGACAGCTGGTAGCAGAAAGGCTTCGGGAAACTCAAAAACTCTTTTAAAAATCCTTTTTAAACCAATTCCTTTATTATATATACAGTGCTTTACTGCAGTCATTTTAGAGTCATTATGAAATGTCCATTCAGTCTAATATTTAAAAAGAAAAAGAGACTTGAAGTAGCTGGCCCGAGTGAACCCACTAAAAGAGATGAAAATATACCAGATTTCTCTGGTTATCGCTTCCTGTGCTCAGAAAGTTAATTTTTTTTCTGCTGAGCTTTCTAGATTTTCTTTAGAATTGAGTTTTTTGTCCTCCTAGCTAGAACTGTTATTTAAATTAACTGTCTGCTTTCCAACTATGCCATCATTTGCTTGTGTGCTTAATGATTAGCTTCTCTCAGCACTTCCGATCTCATCAGAAAATGAAAATACACCTGGTGGAGAACATTCTCTACTTTCCTGCCCTTTCTTGTCCCTCTGACTGGTCCAAGCAGAGACAAAAACTAGTTATACTTCTTTGAACAAAAACTAGCTATACTTCTTACATAAGACAATTCTGTGTTTTTTTACAGTTTATCTGCATCAACAGTCTTGCAGCCTCATAGAACAAATATAATGTTATACAAGTTTTTCAGATTCCATTTATTAAGTTTTCCCAACATCATTCTACCAAGAAATAAGTTTTGCTTCCTGAAATATGCTTCAATAATGTAGTTTTAAGATTGTTAATTACTCTATATGCAAGCCTTTTCCCTCAATATCTCTCTGAATGTATTGATTTTTGAATCTTACCTAATGTTAAAACTACGACTTCCATGCTTGCTGCCAACACACCAAGGAATGAAAAATTCTGTTTGAACTGGTTAGATGCCTGACATGCCCGCGTTACAGTATTCTAACGTCATGGAGTTTTGTGCTTTACTCGGTCAGTGTTTGCGTGGGGAGGGCCCCATGTGATCAGCATAAAGTGATGTTCAGGCTCAGGTTTTGCTCTGAGCTTGGTCTGAGAAATGTGCCTAAATAAAGCTCGTTTAGTTGTGGGATGGTTATATCACGATCAGTTGTTTGCATGGTATATTTGCTATTATCATCAATTTCTAAAATGTGAATATAGGCTCCATAGTGGAGTAGATTTTTTTCAGTGTTAAAGATGACTTTATAGGAGTGAGTAATAAAAAGAATATACCTCCATTGCCCCTTATAATTCTCTTGTAAACACTTTATGCCATTTGGTGAGATAAATAAAATTTCTCCTATCAGTTGTGTTCTGTTCATTCCCTTGGTGCTCTGTGGCCACTGGAGGGCAATCATACTCCTCGTGGCCCATCATGGTACCGGCGTGAGGGGCCAGGCAGACAACTCAAATGACCACCAAGAGAAAGGTCCATGTTTCTGAATTTGTAGGTCATTTAGAGCGAAAACTTTATGCTATATAAAAAAATTATTGTATGTCAATTGTAATTATATTTCAAAAAAATTATTAGTGCCTCCAAACTAATATCTGTTTCCCCTGTTGAAACCATGGGGTTTTTTTTAAGATTTTGTTTATTTATTTTTAGAGAGAGGGGAAGAGGGAGGAGTGGGAGAGAAACACTGATATGAGAAACATGGATCGGTTGTTTCTTGTACGTGCCCCAACCAGGGACTGAACCCGCAACCCAGGTATATGCCCTGACCGGGAATTGAACCAGCGACCTTTCTGTTTACAGGACAACGCCCAGCCAACTAAGGCACACTGGTCAGGGTGACACCATGTTTTTGAAAGAGTTTATCTGCCCAACACATTCATTGTGTAGTTATTTTCTCATTAGTGTTTACCAAAAACCAGATAAGTGTCAATCAGAACACATGGGGTTGATATATTGCCAGCAACTACCACCATCCCCTAAAAAAGGGAAAAACTTACTTCATTTTCTTAGGCTCTGCATTGTGGACAAATATGTAATTTCCAGTATTTTAAAATGCTAAAAATCTCCATCACTTACTCAATAGCATTCGTTGATCTAATCTAATTCTCTCATTTATGAATATTTTAGTAATATACATTTTTTCTGTTGATTTTCTGGTCTGTAGTCAAGTGGAATTAGTGAGCCCCTTTTCTGAACATCTACTTTCAGTGTTGTGTGGATGGACGGTCTCTGTTGGGTAGGAACTGAATTGGAAAAGGAAACAAATTTATGGCCTTCATAAAGACTCAAGGTGCTTTTCTGCTTAAGTCAAGTGGTTAAGGGGCATGAAGTGTTTGTTGTATTTGCTGACTGTGTGTTAATTTATGTCCTCATGGTTGTTAGGCTGCCAGTTGGTGCAGTGGTGGGAGCAGAGTGCAGGCACCCGTAGCCCAGGCAGCCTGCTCAGCAGACCGTTCCAAGCCCTTGTCCTTCCCAGGCCTCCACGGACCCTCTTCCCCACCCGCTCATACACCTGTCAAGTCTGTCATCTTCCCCTCCCCCCGCAAACTGAGATAAAATGATAAGTTTTGCTGGTTGGAAACCACTTACCACTAGTCTGGGGGTGTTTGCGTACTGTGTAGTGAGAGAGCCTGCCATATAGCCTCTTTGGCAACAATTTCAATGCCCCCAGGGAAAAAATACCTTAGACTATTCGTGATGAGATGACGTAGACTGTGGTCAAGTCATGAGTGAGAACACAGCATTTACATGAACTTTAACAAAAGACTTCAACCATTGGTTTCCTTAAGCCCAAACTGAATATTATGGGCCACTCTGTCTCTTATTAACTAAGGAGGCAAAATTGCTTTCACAGAATTGATAATGGCAATTACTAATTTGTGATGAGAGGTTATCAGTGAGTTTTATTTTCTTCTTTTCTGGATGTATTTAAAAGTCATTATGGTGAACATGAAATGCTTTTTAATCAAGAGAAAAATCATTCATAATGTAAGTTGCAAAAGTACATGTATTAAAATCCTACTTAAATTTTTGCCATGGCAAAGTAATTTTATTCAGTATGTTCTGACTAGCTGAACCTGATATTATAATAATGAGCTCTTCCATTTGTATAGTTCTTTACACAGATTTTCTCATGTGGGACATATACTTAATTTAGTAATGGTAATGGGATAGATAATAATACCACGAAATGAGGAAATTGTGGTTTAGATATTTTATCTTGTTGGCCAAGGTTATATAATTAGCAAATAGCAGAAATAGAGCAGTATTTCTGAATCCTGGGACAATTTTCTTTTTTTATATACTGTAATATCTTTTTCCTTTTGTATGTATAATGGTTTGCTCAATCCCATGAAACATATAAGGAAATATAAGACCCAGTTCCTGCCATTAGCAATTTATAATGCAGTTGGGGTAAAAATACATATGCTGAGAGAGCTAATTATCAATTCAGTTGGTGGCACAGGTAAAAAGTTCAGTGCATAATGCAGTGCTGGCACATAGAAGGCACTCAAGAAATGATAGGTGGATGGTTGGGTGGGTGGGTGGATGGATCAATGAATGGATCAACGAGAGAGTGGGTGGATGGATGGATGGATAGATGGATGGATGGATGCATGCATGAGTGGATGGATGAATGAGTGGATGGATGAATGGATGGATGGATGGGTGGATGGATGGATGAATGAGTGGACTGTTGTGTGGATGGATAGGCAGGAGGGCAGATGGATTGACAAGTTAATTAGCAATATTAGCACTATAAAGGAGAACAGATGATTGAATTCAGTTAACTATCTGTTGATTTTCATAGGCCAGAGAATATTTCGAGAAAGAGAAGATAGACTAGCCTGGCTTTCAGGAACTTGTAAGAGTAGAGTCTGACTCTTCACCTAGGAGTAGTGACGAAATTCCGGGCCAAGGGCCCCAAATGATGAGCAAAGGCAGGGAAAGAGAAAGAGCATGATATGTATGACCAGGAGCGTCATGTCTTTAGAAAAGAAATGCCTTTTCCAAAGCAAAAGGATTGGTGAGGAGTTTGTTTTGAAAGTGGAATGGTGATATATCATAGAACATCAAGCTGGAGTACTTAAATAATCCATAAGCCTGGGCAGCTATAGAAATGTTTGCATAAAGTAATGTCATAAGGAAAATGTTTTAAGCAACAGATCTGGTAGAAGTATGACTTTGCCTCATGTCTTTATATTTGACACAGTTTAATACAAGGGGAATATTTGAAGTATTCAAATGAGAGTATAATGTATTTCCAGAAAGAACTGTACACATTGATCTTGCTGTATCATCATTAAAATATTCCTATATATAATTGAAGTTTCTCAGACAATGATATCAAATTCATCTTTAGATCAATAGGTATTCTCATTGACAACTAAAATATTACATGTGAGGATAAGAAGCTGGCATAAAAGTCTGGAAGTCTCCAAATATTTCATGTATAAAGTTTAATAAATTTTTCATATGCTAGAGGAAACATAATAATTTGTGTTTTCTGGGATATTCAACCTAAACACTAGGCATGTCAGAAAATTGGTATTTCTTGCATATAAGTTTTTATTGCACTAGGAGAAGTCATATACATTGTCACTTCTTTAAACCTATTATTTTATCTTACAAAATTGATGATATCATCACTTGAATGCAAGTGGTTGACAGTGAGGCCTTTGAGCAAACTGTGGGTGAGACTCCAGCCCAACCACTGAACTGTTGGTCAATCCCAGCCAAGTTTCTCTCTGGCCCTCAGTTTTCTCATCTGTGGGTGATGACAATAATAACACTAACATCTTAAGGTTGTTGGGAAGATTAAATGTAAAAATATGCACTAGTGCCCGCCATGTAGTAATAATTCATAAATGATAGTTGTGTTACTAGTAATGATAATCAATGAGTGACATATTCATCTTTCTTGTTGTGATTGTTTACTTGTTTTATTTGTTTTAAAATCATTACTCTAAAGAAAGCTAGGATCCCTTAGGGATGTGCCTGTGTTCTCTGCTAAATGAAATTATAACTCAGTACATATAGCTTAGGTTGCTCATAACCACATCAAAGCTGACCAGCCTCTTGCCTTTTGTAGTGAGCCATCTCTATGGATTTGGACTGATGGATGCAGAAGCCATGGTGATGGAGGCAGAGAAGTGGACCACTGTTCCCCAGCAGCACGTGTGTGTGGAGAGCACAGACCGACAAATCAAGTAATGTTTGCTGCACACAGATAGCATGTCAGTGCCTTGAAAGAGAACAGGCTGCTCAAGTGCTCAGGGGAGCTCTGTGTTACATGTGGAAGCCAAAACCCTACATAGTTTTTCTAATGTAATTATAAAATTCTAATAGAATGTCTGGGATGCTAAGCTGTTAAATCCATACTAATAAGACCCAAAGGTCCTTAAAAGAAAAGCATCTCTCAAAAGGGGATTTTGGGGGACCCTTGATGGGCATGCTTAAGGTTTCTACTCTGTCAATATGTCTATTGATGGTACAAGTATTCTCCATAAGTGAGTGTACTCCAAAAAACTAAACCATATGTCTGGAAACTGTTCTTCAGAGTGGTGGAAAATGCACAGTAATGAGATTGCAGTTTATTTGGGGATTTCAGGACCCATTCCCATGTTTCAGGTACACAAACTTGGAGGCTGAGCTGACAGGTTGACTGAGAGATAGTGAGAAATGTCTCCTAGTTGCTAAAACCAAAGATTAGGACTCATCTTTGTGATTTTATTAGCATTTTAGTTTTGGCTTTCTTTTTAGAGAGTTGGCTCTCAGAAAAAATATTTATGAACTTTGGTTGTGATGAAACTAGAGCCATTATAATTCTTGAAAATTTGTGAAGCAGAAATAATGAATTAAAAAAATTTTTTTTGTATTCTGTACTTTTGTGGCAAAGGATAACAGAAAAAGTTAAAGGAGGGAAAAATTAACCAGTATTTATGGAACACTGATTAAGGGCCAAGCCAAGTTCTAGAAACTTCATGTGTGTTTTCTTATTAAAATTTTGTAAAAATTTGGGTATATTCCCATTTGACAAATGAGGAAATGAGATCAATGGGAATATTTATCTATTCATTCACAATTTATTTATCAGTTCTGCAACTATTTTTCTTGCACTTAATGAATATCAAGCACTGAAGTAGAGACTAAGGATAGAAAGGGGGATAAGAAATGCTTCCTGCCCTTGTGAAGCTCAGTCTAGGGGCAGTGAAGCCAAAAAAATATGAGTAAATAATTACAAATTACAGTAAGTTAGTGTTGAAAATACAAAGGGTAGAAAATAAGAGGTGGAAGTATATTTTTTCCTGTGGTTCAGTGACAGCCTCAGAGAGTGAAATTTAACTTTCTACCATGAAGAGTCAGCAGCAAAAAAAAAAATAAAAATAAATTAAAGCACTGGAGGCAGAGTGCGTTAAAGCTCTGAGGTGGGAAAATTGATTTATCCCAAAACTTGAACTGACGCCAGCGTGGCTACAACCCAGCGTTCAGGAGTGAGGGTGGGGAACAGCCACATTAGAAGAAGCAAGTGAAGAAAACAGGCATCTGTGGGCAAGGGTGTGTGTCCCGGGTTACAGAGTACAGAAATGGTAGACTAGGGTCCAACCCCAAGGCCGTACTAAGCCCCAAGTTCACCGTATCACAGTACCCTATATCAGTGGCCCTCAAGGTGTATTCCATAGGTTAGCAACATCACTGTCACCTGGGAACTTGTTAGAAATGCTAATTCCTAGGATCTGCCCCAGCCTTACTGAATCAGACACGGTGGGGCCAGGGCCCAGCAATCCGTGTTTTAACAATGTGAAATTCTCAAGTTAGATACTCACTTCCTGGGTGAAGATAAAAGACCATTACTTCCCCCTTTCCTCTCACTTACATCTCTCCCACTACCTAACCAGTGTGAATCCTTTAAATGAACCAGTCATTTGCTGATAGCACTGTCTTTTAGTATCCAGCAACCAGCTGCTTGCATTAGCTCCTGTGATGTCATTCTAGGCCTGCAGGGTCTCAGCTGAGCTATGCCACACACTTTGCTCAAACTCCCTTTCTCTCTGTTGCAGGACAATTCGCCCCAACAGTGCAGTGCGCTCCATCTACAAAGCTTCCGGCTGCTCCGATAACCCCAACCACCATGTCAACTACCTGGAACATGTAGTTGTGCGCATAACCATCACCCATCCCAGGAGGGGTGACCTAGCCATCTACCTGACCTCGCCCTCAGGAACCAGGTCCCAGCTCTTGGCCAACAGGTACGGTAATGGCCTCTGCCCACCAGTGCGTAGGGGTCACCCTGACACTCAGCTCTTCTTTAGGGAAGAAAGGGCCAGTGACTCCTTACATAGCATCCTAAGAACTAAGGGGCACATAGGTGTCATGTTAGGATGGTCATAGCACTCACTGCCCACACATAAATAGAGAGTGTGAAGCTGCAAAGAATAGTGTAACATAATAGTTAGGTAATATTAAAAGGATGCTGCAGAAAAATCAAAAGCCATCTGTTGTTCCTTATCCTAAAAATGAAATGTAGAGCACTACTTCCTTAGGTCTCTGAGATTCTGTCTCCTCTACTTTAAATGTCTGCTGGCACTTGGTACAGATTAACTGAATTCTCTTGCCTGAGCACTTTCTGAAGTTCAAGGAAATTCTATTTGTTTTAAAAATGGGTATTGGCAATTTTTTTTCTGCAAACAGTCAATTAGTAAATGTTTTGAGCTTTGCTGGCCATGTTTCTGTTACAACTACTCAACTTTGCCATTACAGTGCAGACAATATAAATGAGTGGGCATGGCTATGTTCCAGTAAACCTTTATTTATAGAGCAAGCAGAGGGTCAGATTTGGCTTGAGGACAGACTGTGTAGCTTGCTGACCCCTATTTTAAACATTGGCCTTTTAGTCTTTATTGCCCAAGAGGACACACTCAGTGTAGTTTCTCTTCTTAGACTCTTCCCTTCTCGCCACACCCTCCACACATTTCTCCAGTAGGTATTGCCAGGATCCTGATGAAAGACCGGAATGTTCTAGCACTGGCTTTTTGCCCCCCTGGCTTTTTGAGTGGTTGGGAGCATGGGCAGGGTGTACTTGTCAAGAAGTGGGACCAGATGGGAAAATGTCAGCTTGTCCTGTTCACCTCATTCCCATTATGACCCTAAAATACAAACCACAACCAGAAGGAAGCCTAAGATTCTTTTAATTTGATGTTTTTCTCCAAGGGGAACATTTAATGGGAGCAAAAACCTCATCATCGGTGACACTTAAGAGTCCCAATGAAAACCAACCTCTTATGTAGACATAGCCACCTGTCCACATGCCAGGTGACCATGGCAGCGGTGACCTTTGTTAGGACACGAACAACAGGCCAGAAGTTTCAAGGCCAATGCAAGCCTGCAGAACCAAAAGTGAGGCTGAGCAAGTAGCCAGTTGCTCTTCAGAATCCCCAAACTCCATCTGCTGTAGGCCGGTGAGAAAAAGGGGGAACAATAAAGAGCACTTCTAGGTGACTAGGAGTTTCTAAAATCTTCAAGTGCATTTCATTTCTGTGCTTAGAAGACTTGCTGTGTTCTTTAAAACCTAACTAACTGCTTCCGTTCCGGGGAAACTTGGGTTTAGTGCTTTTATGAGGTGCAACTTAGCCAGCATAAGTGTGTGCAGGTGCAAAGAACAGAAGGATGCTTTGGCCTCAGGTAGCTGAGCATGCCCTCCTCCCTCTGCAAGCAGGGGTCTCAGCTGTTGCCTGCCAGGTAATTGCAAGTACCTGCCTGATCCTTCCTTTCAGCAAGTGTGGCCTTCAGATGCACAATTACATGATTAATGGAGGTCAACTAGCTGTTGCTACTGAAGCCAGAGAAGACCTTTTTCTCTGATGTTTTTTTTTCTTTATTTACCATTATACATCTGTGTCAAACTTGAAAGAGTAACCAGGCGAAATATGGATGGTGAAGTGCAAAGGTTTGCTTCACACATGTGCGGCTCATGCCTCAACCCCCTCCATTGTAGATAAATAATCCTTTGCAGTTGCTGTTTGCTTGGAAAACAGCCTCCTCAGCCTTTCTGGGCTCTTCCTGCATATTTTGGCATTTTTTGTTGGCTTCCCCCAAAATGACTTCAGTGAGGAAACTTGTCCGTCCGTCACAGGCGTTTGGTGGATGACGAGGTCACTGGCGTGGTTGCACATGCATTCCTGAGCCGTGGACATCTGCTATGCTCTTTGCAAAGTGCTGAACCCCAGAGTGCTGCGTGACTTGTGTCAGAGAAGAAGAAGCAGGCATTTCAGACGCTCAGCGACTAGTGGTCATGAGGTTTACCCCATCAAGGGCACCTGGGAATCAGGTTTGCACCCAGAGTGCCTCTTCTGGGTCTGGAGCATTTCTTAAACTGCTGCTCTTTTGTGTATCTTCCATCTCAGGAAGAGAAGTAGCCACCAAAAAGAGGCAGACTGAGGTGGAGGAAGGAGGCTGAAGGCACAGAGAGATGTAAAGGATGTTATGAGTTCATTTGTCTACAGCTCCCCCAAACATTGTTCTGAGCAGCTGACTCCTTAAATGTGAAACAGCTGCACCGGGTCCCAAATCCACACATGGCCACGTTCCAGGGCTGGCTCCCCTGTCCTTGCTGTGCTTGACACTAGTAGCATCCCTCCTGCGGAGGCAGCTAGGGAGAGGCGGTTTCTTTTGGCATTTCCTCCTTCTGGCATATTCTGAAGCTTTAATTTTATGAGAGGAAATCTCTACTCAAAACCTCTGTCTCAGACCTAGTGGCAAGGAATCCTCGTGTCCTGTCACTTTGGCCCTGTTTCAAAACACATTTTCAGGACTGGGAGCTGAGGACAAGAAGCACAGCAGAAAGGTAGGGAGGGAGGGAGGGAAGGCCCGCGTTGTTCCCAGCGTCCCTCATGTTGGTCTGCAGGGCAAAAATCTCAAGGAAAAGGTGTTTAGGTCAGGTTTTGGAAGGAATTTTTGTATCAAGGATTATTAAAGAGAGTGATAAATAGTTTCCCCGTTGGACACTTATCTTTCCTTCAAAGAAGTCAAGATTTCTGAAGACTACATAAAGCAACGACACTGTGCAGTTAAAAGATAGGAATTCTGCCCTGGCCCAGTTGGAGCGTCGTCCTGTAAACCAAAGGTTGCAGATTCGATCCTGTTCAGGGCACATACCTAGGTTGCGGGTTTCAGCCCTGATTAGGGCATGTATGGGAGGCAGCCAATTGATGTTTCTCCCTTACACTGATGCCTCCCTCTCTCTCCCTTCCTCTTTCTCTCTAAAGTCAATAAAAACATCCTCTGGTGAGGATTTTTTTTTTAAGATAAGAATTCTGAAAGGATTAAAACAAAATTTTGCTAGTGGAGGTCATTTGAGATGCAGGGGTAGAGCTGTGGTGGCAGAGTTGTCCCCATCTGGTCCATCCTATGAACCTCTGTGAGGTGTGACTCCCCACCATGGAGGCTCTCAGCTGCTGTGACAAGGAAAGATGCTGGGAGCCAGCTCCCACCCCCTTGATGATGCAAAAACAGACTCTGTGGGCAAGGAGGGCAAACCAAAGAGGGGAGACCTGCCCTCCCTTATCACCTGTGACTATTCTCAGTATTGACAAAATAGGTGTCATCGTCTTAGGTCCTGAAAGTATTATCCATAAGGAGAAACTCCCAAAAGAAAATACAAAAGGGCCATCACGGTCAGCTTTCAAAAGTCGTCATTTTCCCAGACATTTCTGTGGGGAATTTCTTCAGTACTGTGTTTCCTCTCAACACAGCAGTTCCTTGGGAATTGATTTTGCACGGTCACTGAACACTAAGCCTGTGTGGGCTGTCTGGAGCCCCTCAGTGCCTCCCCTGTCCAGGCAGCCCAGCACTTGCTGGACCTCCTGTGGAGAACAGCTGTTTGGGGAAGAACAGTTTACCCAAGGATCTGCAGGTGCTCAGCCCTGGAAGGCACTCAGCAGCACTCAGAGCTAGTCCAGCTTGAGCTTAGTGCCCCATTTGCCCAGCAGGCAAGCACCCCTGGCAAGACAGGTTGATCATTTACTGGGTGGGTGGGAGCCCTGTGTAAACAGAGTGGTCGCTGAATAGACATGCTTACTTGCGCTCCTCCCTTTGTTTTCCCCTTCCCTCCCACCCTTTTTGGCCCTCCTCTTGGCCTGTGCACCCTGCCTAACAAAAAGCCAAGCTGAATAGTCGGCACAAACTGTTTACTTCGGGGGAGAATATGGAGGTCCAGCATCGTGGGGGGAAGCTAGGTGGGCTTGGGTCCCTTCAGGATGTTCTTAGACAAGAGCAACTTTAGATAAGCTTTCATTCTATGACATTCAAAATCTGCCTGTGTAAACATTTTCAAACAAAAGTTGATCTCACCAGATTCTTCCTCTAATGGCACGTGTTGTAGAATTATGAGAAGCCGTTGTCATCTTTTCCCCCCTAAATCTCCCCTTCCCCCAACTCATTGAGTTGTAGGTTGAGTTTCGCTGTACTGGCCCTCTCTTCCAAATTTTGGCCTCTGACTGTAAGCTGAAACTTTGCCTCCCTTTCTAAATTTGATTACAGCTGAATATCTCTGCTTCTAATTATGATCTTAAGTACAGAGGAGGTTCACTTTCTAAACTGCAAAACCTATAGAATTCTATATCTATGGTTAAGTGTGGTATTTATCTTTGAATCATTTTTGTCACTGCCCTTCCCAAATGTTCAACAACAGACTTGACATTTGTAAATTGTCATGCTACATAAATGCATTTGTGACCTGCAGTACAGACTATACTTTTGCAGTGAAAGCTTTTCATTCCAATAAGGCCTCCCCATGAGGACCCTCTTCCTTCACTCAAAAGAAGGTCTGGCCTTGGAGTTAGACAGAGCTGGGCTTGTCTTGGTTTCACCGATTTTATGTTTAACTTTAGAAGAGCGATTCTCATATCTGGAAAGCAGACCTAATGGTATCTGCCTCATAGGGTTGTTACAAGTACTGAATAAGATAACATAAAGCAAGTCCTCAGCACAGCCCCTGGCATAGTAAGTACTTAATAAGTGCTAACCTTTATTTACGCTGTGCTTCTCAAGCACCTGGTGAATGACTCAATCACACACAGATGGCTGGGCCCCTCTCCCAGAGATTCCAATTCTGTAGGTCTGGGTGAAGTCCATGAATTTGCATTCCTAATAAGCTCCCAGGTGATGCTGAAGCTGCTTGTCCACACACCATACTTTAAATAGCATTGATTTAAAAGATCGTCCAGCTTTTTCATACATATTCTTGTTATTTTTGTGTCATCAAAAGACTTGTGAGCACTATGTGCTGGATGCTGTGCAAGTAATTTAAAAAGGAGTTTAAAATACAAAGCAGATACTTAGATAAAAGCCATCAGCTATAAAATAGAATAAATCTTCAAGAAGGTTAAGTACTTACATCATATAACCACAAGAAGAAATGCATTTTGGGGTTGGTGAGGAAGTTAGTAATAGTATGCATGTTGAAAGTTTTTTAAAAACTTATCTTTTTAGGTATTCAAAACCTCTAGAACCAGTACCTTTTTGTCAACCTTTCTTAAAGAAGTGATTCAGACTGGGAGAGAGAAAAACCTAATGCTGTGTTTTCAATACCCTATTTCAGGAAGCAAGTTATTTAAAACTTATAAAAGCCAATATCTAAATGAAATCAAAAACTAAAATACAAAAACTAAAGGAAAACTAAAACTAAAAACCAAAATACTGAGCCAAGAGAGTGCTTTAAGCATTATATAAGTTCCACCTTAAATTGTGATGAAGCACTTAAAAATTGAAAAACAGAAAACTTCTGAAAACATTGGTCTCATGTCTAATTCTATAGTGAACATCAGTACTGTTTGCTTAGTAGTGGATAATTCTGAAATTAAGATCCATTTGCAAATTTAGAAATAACTCTATAACACATAACTGTCAGTATTTGTGTCTTGTTAAATAATTGCCATAACATCACAGAAAAATGTTGTAGCCTTGACAGATTGGCCAGACTTTTTAAGTTCCTTAAGGCCCTTATGAAAGGGGACAAAAAAGCTTATAGTAATTAACCTGTATATGATCTATTTCCTGAGTTACTTCCTCAAAAGGATGTACTACCAGGCTTCATCCAAAGTCATTTATTTGAAAACTGCTCACAGGGATAAGGTTGTGGGGCACCATTTTAATAACTGGGTGCGTAATTTCTGCCACCGCATGTGTGTGTCATTTCACTGAGCACGTGGTTGTGAAGTCAGCTTTGACAGAACAGGGTTTCCCTGCAAAAGGAGATGCAGATAAGGGCATGGAGTTAATCTGTCCCAGCTTCCAGCACACTGGCCCTGCTTTACTGGCATTTTATCCACACCGATAACACTGGCATGTGTCTGGTTTCTCCACTGTTGACAGAAATGTTCAGACTGGGCGTTGGACTGGTTAGTGGCTATACGGAGACCACACAATTACAGTCTCCTTAGCAGGAGTCCAGTGTGACACTGGATTGTCTTGAGCAAGCATGTTCTTTGCAACACAAATCTAGTCTTCTGGCTATGTTACTTTTTGTTATGTGCAGACGACGCAGTGTTTTTAAACAGCACAGTGCTAAAAATAAGGAATAGCTTGTGGTGAACCAGAATTAAAATAAAAGACGGGGTAAAATTAGAAATCTGAATGCCCAGCTAGTTGAAACAACAATCAGCGTCTGTTTCTCTCCGCCTCAACTCTTTTAGCAAAATGTAATGATTGAGTTTGGCTGCATTTTAATTCCTCTCCTCCACTTGTATGTTCCCATGGAAGTAATGATCCTTCAGCTCTGCATACAGTGAAGAGACCAGGGGTAACTGGTTATCCAGATAGACAAAGCCCATTTATATTCGAGCTTTGAAACACTTGTCTGAATGCTGATTTATTAGTATTTCTTCTTGGCACCCAGTTTCTATTTAATTTTTGTTTCCAGCGTGATTTAAAAGTGATTGGTAGCAGCAGAATGATTTTGAAAGGTGGACAGGAAAGGGTGGAAGGGAAGAAACATAGGGTCTGCTAATCCAGCAGTCAAATAATTGACCCATGGGTAATTAAAAGTTGGCCAAGGTCGTGGAAACAAGACTGGCCCTCAAGTGATGGCAGACTCAAGTCTCCTTTGTAGTTTTTGGACATGAGGCAAGGAGCCAAATGTTCTGTCTAAACTGTTTGGGAATTGCTTTTAAGTTCAGCACTCTTAGAAAGGTATTATGTGACAAGTTACTGCTTCAGTGCCCTCAAATGGCACAGTGGCCTCCACGAATTAGAGCCTAAATTAGACTTGGGGGCTCAGAAGTGGTTCTAGAATGGTTTTCTGCCTCCATCCATTTCTGTGTCAACATGTTCCCTTCAGTCACATGTCTCGGGCAGGAAGGGCAATGTGAAAAATTTCCTCTTCCCCCACCTCCGTGTCTCCCTTTCACCCAACATACATCCTTTTTGGGTTTAACATGAAGAACTCTGTGTATATAAGTCAATTACATAATGACACAGCAATTTCTTCCTGGCCAAGTCCAGTTTCGAGCCATAAACTTGTGAAATGAGCCCTGTTATACAAGTGCAGGAATTATAGGGTCTCCATAAAATGTACCCCCGTACTCTATTGAAGATTAATTATGGGTGTGGAAACAGTCATATAAGCGCCGCTAATTCTGTCCCTGTTATCAAGAGGGAAAGCTGCCAGATCCAATGAAGTCCTCATTGAAATCCCACACCCCTCTGTTCAGAGCTAAACTTTACAGCTAACACACAGTTATTCTTTAAATAGAAAAAGGGCTTTGTGGCCACCTGAGGTTTGAACCTCACTGCCGATCATTAACCCCATTATGGAGATTACCACAACATACTTGAATTTCCCAAAGATCTAAGATGTTCTCCAGTAAGGAGATCTGTTCAGCTTTAATGCAGCCTTTCCAAAATTTTCTGACACAGGACACTTTGAGAATGTTGCTAAATTATTTTTACGTTTCTTCTTTCAAGGTCTCAGGAACGTGTAGCCAGTGATACTCCTGTTCATTGCTTTCCTCCTGGGAACACTGCTGAGTGTCAGCAACTTCCCTACCCCTGCCACAGCTATGTCGCCCAGCCTTTCTGCTTTAGGATCCAGCTGGCATTTTACTGGCAGCCTCAAGCACGTTGATAGTATATTTTTTAAAAAATCAGAATTCTAATACATCAAGTTACAAGGACATTAAATTAGTTATTTTGTGTGTGTAAAAGGGCATGTTTTACCCCAAAGGGGAGATCTACACAGAAGGTTAAATTATAAGCACCAGTTTCTCGGTGAACATGAAAATACCGTCAACATCCACTGGCCACGACCTCTGCATCTGTTCCCACTGAAGGACCGATTCGTCCCAGTGGCTGGACATGGTCACTCCTAAAGCAATGCTAGACATATTTGTCCCTCTCTGTTCGCCTCTCTGGCTCTCAAATTATTTTTCTTATTTCATTATTTTTTGATAAAAATAATCAATGCACATAATTTTAAAAAAGAAAAGTTCTTTTAAAGAATCTGCCACTTGCCTTTTTAGTTTCCAGCTTGTCCCAGCTCTCCAGGAGTTTTTTGGCTATTTCTTCAGGCAGTCAAATGCACATTATATGCCTACATAAATAATAGGCCGATTTCTTCAAGTGCTGGTTTTTACCCATTATTGATATGTCTAATCTTGATGGGATTCTGTTTCCTTATTTTCCTCATATTTTGTATCCACAGGATTTACATCACAGGAAACAGAAATAATTCTAGCTATTTTAGGTAGGTGGAGATTTCATATAGGGAATAAAAAATGTAGAAAAATCACTGGAAGGGCTAGAAGAGTTTGAGGCATGACTCCCTGAACTGGATGAGCTTAGCAGTCAGTCTTTATACTGAGGTGTAATTTGCATATAATACAATTCACTTTTTAAAAATATTTTGTTGTTCTATTATAGTTGTACCAATTTTTCCCCCTTTGCCTTCCTCTGCCCAACCCACTCTCCACTCCCACAGTCAATCCCCATCCTGTTGTCCATGTCTGTGGGTCATTCATACATGTTCCCTGACTAGTCCCTTTCCCTTCTTTTTAATGTGACTAAAACTTCCACCATAGTCTGCCCACCTCCCTCCCAGTTCCTGACAACCACTGATCTGTTTCTGTTTCTCTTACCTTTTCTAGATTGTAGTTTTTTTGTGTCTGACTTCTTTCACTCCCCTAGTGCATTTGAAATTCATTCATGGTATTACAAATTCATTACAGGGTAGTATTTCAGTATGAATGTACCATAATTTATCCATTCAGCCACTGAAGGACATTTGAGTTGTAAACAGTTTGACCTTCATGAACAGAGCTGCTGTGAACGTTCATGTGGTGTCCTTCACATGGACATATGTCTTCACGTCTCTTGGGTAGATATCTAGAAGGGGGATTGTTGAGTTGTGTGGCGAGAACCCGCAGGCTGTTTTCTAGAGCAGCGGTACCATTCCGCATTCCCATCAGCAGTGTATGGAGTTCCAGGTGCACCGCATCTTCAACATGTGGGACAATATGTCTCATGGGTGAAGTCTTAACCTAGTTTCCCTGATTCCCCAATGCTTGTGCCTTCTAGATTTGCTAGTGCATGGCCTGCCCCAAGCCTGGTTCCCTGCAGAACAGTGAGTGATACAAGTTTGGATCTACTAATCAGTGATGTCCAGGATGAGTACATCCTCCAGTGTTGAACTGCACATGCGGATGGATTTGAAAAGATCGTTGATTATGGTCTTGACTTGACAGTCACTGGGTTTTAAATAGCAGATAAGACGATGTTTTGTGGTTCTCTTGCAGGCTTTTTGATCACTCCATGGAAGGATTTAAAAACTGGGAGTTCATGACCATCCACTGCTGGGGAGAGCTAGCTGCCGGTGACTGGATCCTTGAAGTCTATGACACGCCCTCTCAGCTGAGGAACTTCAAGACTCCAGGTGAGCGCTTCCTTTCTATAATTGGTTAGCTGTGTGGGAAAAATTGAGTATCTTTTAGCCAAGGAGTGTTTCACACTCATATGTTAACATCATTCTTTCTCATGTGAACCTGTGGTTTGAGTTGCTTGCATATATTCCAGTTCTCAAGATGATTTCAGAGGTAATCATTCAAAGATAAGAAATAAAGAATAAATATTTCGATACAGGATAACACATGACTGCTATTGATTGATGTTCCAGAATGTAGGATCCACATCTCTAACCAGCTTCCCTTACTTTCTCTGTCCATGAACAAGCCAGCCTTGTCCACTGGCAGCGGGTTAAATTGCCTGGTCATAAGAGGAGACACGTTTCCTTAGTCATCTTTTTTTCTGAGTTTATTCTGCATTCAAATTTCAGTGCAGGCCTGTGCCAGCTACACTGTTTACCACTAAAGAAAATGAATGATGGTTTTCTGACCAACATGAACCCAGAACTAAGAAAAAAGAAAACTTTCTTGATATGTTAAAAAAAAAACATGGAAATTACGATGTTAACAAAGGTCCTTTCAGGTGGTCTCAGAACCTTGTTGCTAAGTGTATCCTGTTTCCCTCTTCATGGAAGCTTATTTCTAACCTTAAAGGAGGGTGGGGAGTACAAATGTAGCATCAGGTACGGGACCGGACGATTTTTCGAGGCAGCCTCTATTGCCTGTGATGGAACCCTGTGGAGTGGAGTACTGTGCTCAGTACAAATAATCTGTTTAAAAACTAACCCAGCTTCCCACCCAGCTGTGGGCACATGTTTAATTGTCTGAAAACTTCATGCTTCTCAATGCTCTGTCCAACCCATCTGCAGAAGAATCAGGCCTCAGAGCGACGTTAGGACTGACATCCAATTCTAGCCCTTTCCTGATGGCAGAATAAATGAACCAAGACATTCTGTGATTAACTGTAAGGGTGTGTACCATTCAGGTGCAGTGGGCTGGGCAGGGAGAAGGAGGCACACCAACACAGGCAAACACACGCATCCATCCAGCAGACTTTCGTCTACCAGTCAGTTACTCGTTCTGAGAGATCCGTTTTTTTAAATCCTCACCCAAGGATATGTTTATTGATTTTTTGATTTGAGAGAGAAAGACAAACATTGATGTGAGAGAGAAACATTGGTCAGTTACCTCCAGTACGTGCCCCGACAAGGGATCAAACCCACAAACTAGGTATGTGCCCTGACCAGGGATCGAACCTCCAACCTTTTGGTGTATGGGACGGTGCTCCAACCAACTGAGCCACCCAACTGGGGCAAGATCCATTTTTGATCACAATGTTTGGCCACCTCTTTTCCCTAATTCTGTGCTGTAGGTCATCTGTGCTACCACAGTGGTCCCACAATCGAAGAGGTCGAAACCAGCATGGTGGCAAGGTCACAGTTAACAGCATAAGAGTTTTGTGGAAGAGCATCTGGGTGGAGCCCACTTCCAGCATGCAGCCTGAATATAATGGTTGCCAAGGTTTTCTCCAGAGATCAAACATTTGTCAACAAGGCAGGGCTGACAGAACACATTCAGATAAGCTACACACTGGTTGCTAGACAATTTCACTTGTTCATCACATACTTAGTTCCCAGGACCTGGCCCTCTCCTCTCCTGTTTCGAGACCGTGCTCTTTGCCCTTGCTGTGGAGACAGATGCACGGGGTCATCTTAGGGCAATGGTAGTGTGGTAACTGGGCTGTGCTGCCCTAACCAAAGGACTGCTCCTAGTTGATTTGTCAGCAGGGGTCACTACTGGGCTTTTACGTGACCACAGATCCCAGAGAAATAAACACTGTCACAATGTGGCAGTTGTGTACCAAGGGGGACTGGGTGGTGCAGCCTAGGGTATGGACATAGGGGTGTGCTCTCTGTTGAGAATTTAGGACAGTTATAAAACTAACTAAAAGTGACTGCTCTTTATTATCATGAAGAACCAGCAATTCTACAGAATGTCAGTGATAAAAAGCTCCTCCCTTCAAGAGCAGGCTGCTCTGGGGAAACACTCCTGATTGACCTGACATCTCTGTGCAAGGGTCAGAGGCTATGAATATAAATCTCTCTGCCTCAAAGAGTTCAGACTCTATCCAATGTACTCTGACTCCCTGTGTCGAAAGCCCTCTGTAGTAGCACAGAACACCTAGATTGTCTGTCCCACAGCATGGGCCTCTCCTTATACTATTTAAATGTTCCCGTTTAACCCTAGTCACCAGCAATCATTTTAGAGATGTTCTGTTATGCCAGAGAGAGATGCTCTAGTGCTATGACTGGCCTGGGGTGAGGAGGCTTTAATAGAAACACGTGATCTCTGAGTATTCTTCCTTCAACTAGCCTTTTGGTTCAGGATCAGTCACAACTTTGAAAAGGGACTTTAGCTTTTCTATGCGTGTGTATAGGTGCATGAACATACATTTCTCTCACTTCTATGGTGTACAGTCCTATGGAAGGTTTCTCTCTCTCTAATTAATGAGCAAATTCTTATTAAGCTACTAGATACTCAGAGATACAGAATTTTCTATCCCAAGTAAAATCATTCCCATGTATAGTGAGTGGTTCCTGGCTCCAAACTGAATTTACACTTGTTTATTATTTCTTCCCATTTGTATATTATTAAAATGCAAATTAAAAATTTTTGGAGCAGAATTTTGTTTTGTTGCATAAGAGTTTTGTTTAAGAGCACCTGGGTGGAGCCCATCTCCAGCATGCACATTAAACCTATCTCAGGTTTTCCATCTTGGGCAGATTGCATTTGGGTTAGCAAATAGAATGGATTTTTTCTCATTCTGTATTTACATTGCTATTTATTAACACAAATTTGCAGTACCAATTTCAAGATTTCCTATAGAATTTAGCAAATGGGAAAAGTGGTAAGGCTGGTCAAGATGGCGGCATAAGCAGACATGGCTCGCCTCTTTGCACAACCACATCAAAATTACATATAAAATATAGAACAACCATCACTCAGAACTGTCAGATATTGAGTTGAATGAGAGTCTGACAACTACAAAATCGAGTTGAATGGAAGTCTGACAACTACAGAATTAAAGAAACCATCCAGACTGGTAGGAGAAGCACAGAGGCAGAACTAGCTGGTCCCACACCCACATGTGGTGAATAAAATTCGGGAGGGATATCTCAGGATGGAGGAGTCCCAGCCCCACACCAGGCTCCCCAGCCCAGGATTCCAGTGCCAGGAAGATAAGTCCCCACAACTTCTGGCTCCAAAAACCAGTGGGAATTGAGTCAGTAGGAAAAACTGGAGCCCCAAGCAGTTCCTCTTAAAGAACACAAACACAGACTCACCTACTCAGACTCACTCCCTCTGAACTCGAGCACTGGGGTAGCAGCTTGAAAGGCGCCAGTGACTTACAGGGAGGGAGTGAAGTGGCTGGCATCTAGGCAAACAGCGGCCACTGTAGCATTTCTAAGCCTTCGCCCCACAGAGCATGTAAACTAGTGCCACATCTGAAACTCCACCAACCTGTCTAACACTCTTTGATCTGCCTTGGAGATCCCCAGAAACTCTGCCCCACCCAACTTAGGGGCCCGCCCAAGCTGCTTTTCCATATGAATGGCTGGTCTTGGCTTATGCTTCATAATTTCCTAAATCCTATCAGACAAGCAATAGCTGGCCTCAGTTAGCCCCCACGCCCAACAGTAGCAGCAGCCAGCCTAGATTCACAGCTTGGCTTCAAATCTCCAAGCCCAGCACAAGTAGCAGCCATCTCAGATTGCTTTATAGCTCAGGCATGGTGGCCCTGGGCAAAACACAGGTAGGGGCTGACCTTGGCCTCTACCACCTGGAAACCCCAGGGCTCACTTACCCAGTGGACAGCTGCAGACCTCCTCAGAGCACCACCACCTTGCCCCTGCACAGATGATCCTCCACTGAGGTCAGAAGTTTGTGGTCAGTGGTCACAGCCAGTCCTTGCAGCTGACTGGCCTGGGTAATTCCCTCCCATTGATCTGCCAACAGCAACCAAGGCTCAACTAGAAGAGGAGGGTGTACTCAGCCCACATGAAGGGTGCACCTCCAGTACCCAGCTTGGGTGATAGGGGAGGCTGTGCCAATGGGCCCTACAGGACACCTACTATATTAGGCCATGCTACCTAGACACAGAGTCAAAGCAGCTCCACCTAATACATACAAACAAACATAGGGAGGCTGCCAAAATTAGGAGACAAAGAAACATGGCCCAAATGAAAGAACAGATCACAACTCCAGAAAAAGAGCTAAACAAAATGAAGATAAGCAGTCTATCAGATGCAGAGCTCAAAACACTGGTTATAAGGATGCTTAAGGAATTTAGTGAGGACCTCAGCAGCATAAAAAAGATCCAGTCAGAAATGAAGGATACACTAATTGAAATAAAGAAAAATTTACAGGGAAACAACAGTAGAGTGGATGAAACTGAGAGTCAAATCAATGATTTGGAACATAAGAAACCAAAAAACAACCAATCACAACAAGAAGGAGAAAAAAGAATCCAAAAATGAGAATAGTATAAGCAGCCTCTGGGACAACTTCAGGTGTTCCAACATTTGTATCATAGGGGTGCCAGAAGGAGAAGATCAAGAAATTGAAAATCTATTTGAAAAAATCATGAAAGAAAACTTCCCTAATTTAGTGAAGGAAATAGACATGCAAGTCCAGGAAGCACAGAGTCCCAAACAAGATGGATGTAAAGAAGCCCACTCCAAGACACATCATAATTAAAATGCCAAAAGCTAAAGATAAACAGAGAATCTTAAAAGCAGCAAGAGAAAAGAAGTTAGTTACCTACAAGGGTGTTCCCATAAGATTGTCAGCTGATTTCTCAAAGGAAACCTTGTAGGCTAGAAGAGACTAGGAAGAAATATTCAAAGTCATGAAAAGCAGGAACCTACAGCCAAGATTGTTCTACCCAGCAAAGATAATATTTAGAATCAAGGGGGAGATAAAGAACCTCCAAAGCAAGAAAAAATTAAAGGAGTTCATCATCACCAAACCATTATTATATGAATTGTTAAAGGGACTTGTTTAACAAAAAGATCAAAATATGAACAATAAAATGGCAAAAAATACATTCCATCAACAATTGAATCAAAAAAACAAACTAAGCAAACACGAACAGAGACAGAATCATGGATATGGAGAACAATTTGATGGTTGCCAGATGAGGGAGGTATGTGGAAATGGGTGAAGGTGAGGGAATTAAGAAGTACAAATAGGTGGTTACAGAATAGCCCTGAGGGTGTAAAGTACAGTATAGGAACTGGAGTAGGCAAAGAACTTATACACAGGACCCATGGACTTGAACAATAGTGGGGGAATTGCCTGAGGGAGTGAGGGGTGTTGGGTGGATCGGGGAACAGGGAAGAAAATCAGGACAACTATAATACCATAATCAATAAAATATAAAGGAAAAAAAGTGGTAGGGAAGACAAGAATGATGGCCCAAACATGGAAGTATTTGATGTAACTTGTGGCCGAGGTTCGAGGGAAATAAAATCACATAGTAAGTGAAAAAGAAAGAGATGGATTGCCCAGCAAAGGTATCATCAGTGCACTTATAGAGCACTTCAGAAATGGCAGAAAGGGAAGTAATCAATTCTGAGGCATCACTCTTCAAAGCACTTATGAGGGTAAATTTTTAGATCTAAAATAATTTTAAATTAAATGAACCAGGTTTTAGGGTGACTGATGGACTGAATTTCCTATGCTGTCCTTGTGTATACTGGAGAGACGCTGTAGGGAAAAGGGGTTCTCTTTTGCCTGGCTTCCTACAGGCAGTGAGATAAGTCATCAGTTTTAGGGAGTCATTTCATTTCTACTTAATGCCTACCACTTGGAATTCTGTGACTGAACCGCATGCAGATTATGAAAAGAATGGTCACTAACAAATGAGTCCAAAGAAAAGCTGGCAGAGGGCAAACCACATGCACACCCATGTGCTGGCCCAGTGCAAATGTCAGAAAACTCTGTGGCACAAAATAATGTCTGTTTAAATTTATTAAACGTCAGGGTCCTAAACTCCTGGAAATGAACAGGAAGCAGCATTATCAAATGGCTTAAAGACACAGGATTTGGATTCAGAATGTAATTTTAATTGAGACATATTTGACATATAACCTATTAGTTTCGAAAGAACAACATAACGATTCAAGATTTGTATAAATTGCAAAACAATCAACACAGTCAGTCTAGTTAACATCCATCACCTCACAGTTAAAACATTTTTTTATGTGATAAGAACTTTTAAAATGTATTCTTTTAGCAACTTCAGAATATGAAATACAGGATTATTAACTTAGTCACCATGCTATACATTACACCTCCGTGACTTACTGTAACTGGATGTTTGTGCCTTTCGACCCCCTTCACCAAGTTTGCCCACCCCCTATTCCTTGCTTCTGGCAACCGGCAACCAGTTCTCTGTGTCTGTGAGCGTTTTATGTGAGTGTTGGTTTTGGTTTTTTTAAAAAATTCCACATATAAGTGAGATAATTGGGTCTTTGTCTTTCTCTTAGTTATTTCTCTTAGCAGAATGCCCTCGAAGTCCATTCATGTTGTCACAAAGGGCAAAGTTTCCTTTTTGTGGCAAGTAGTATTCCGCCACGGCGTGTATATGTGTGTGTGTGTATATGCACATACATATTTTATGTGTATAAAATGCACAACTTATTTATTCATACATCAGTGGAAACAGGTTGCTTTCATGTCTTGGCTATTATAAATAATGCTGCAATGAACATGAGGGTGTAGGTGTATGTATCTTTTTGGTTTAGTATTTAATTTTCTTCAGATAAATACCCAAAAATGGAATTGCTGGACCTTATAGTAGTAGTTCTATTTTTAATTTTTTGAGGGACCTCCATACTGGTTTCCATAGTGGTTGCACCAATTTACATTCCAACCAACAATGAACAAGGGTTCCCTTTTTCTCCATATCTTCGCCAACACTTGTTATTTCTTGTCTTTTTGCTAACAGTCATTCTAACAGGTGAGGTGATATCACACTGTGATTTTGATATGCATTTGACTGTTGATTAGTGACAACATATGGTAGCAACAGAATTGTTGCTCATCTCCCTGCTGCCCTCTTTTTTTGGGTTAAGTGATTTGTCAGATTAAAAGGGCCTTCAGATAAAGACTCAATCACATTAAGAATCATGTGGACCACTTCTGTAAAAATCACATCACTAGCTCTGCACAGGGCTGACTGAGTTCTTAACAGGCCCTCCCAGGGATGTTACATCAGTAAGTCAGTCTACTACAAACACCAGGACAAATGTGTCTCTCCAAACTAGGGTGGGAGGAAGCCTGCCCCTTTGCATAATTGGATGGAAAATTATTTGTATATCATCTATATATCTACATCTACATGTATCTTCTATCTACCCACCTATCTGCCAATCTAGTTCCCTCTGCAGCAAGACTCAGCAGCTTATAAACCATGAGTACCATCATGGAAACCAAGCAGTACCTCCTGGTGCTACTCTCTGAGAGCCATTGTGAGTGAAGGAAACAGAGGCTGGGAGATGGGCACACAAAATTGGCACTCCAAGGAGCCTGGGCAAGTTAGCTAACTCCGCAACGGATTTTTTTTGTATGTTTATTTTGTATCCTGCAACTTTACTGAATTTGTTGATTAGTTCTCTAAGTCTTTTGGTGGAATCTGTAGGGTTTTGTATTCATGGGTGGGGAAAAGTAGGTTTACAGTTTGTGTGGAAAACAATTAATTAATAAGTAATAATACCAGAATAAACTCTAGCCCTGTGTGGTATGGCTCAGTTGGTTGGAGTGTCGTCCTGTAAACCAGAAGGTCGAGGGTTCGATTCCCCATCAAGACGCATGCCTAGATTGTGAGTTTAGTCTCTGGTCGGGGCTAGAACAAGAGTCAACCAATGGATGTTTCTCTCTCACATCGATGTTTCTCGGTCTCTCTCCTTCCCATCTCCTCTCTCTAAAATCAATAAGCATATCCTCCAGTGAGGATTTAAAAAAAAGGATAAACTCTGTTTCATGTACTCACAACTGTAAACTTATTTTTGCCCACCCCTCTATATATCATGTCATGTGCAAATAGTGACAGTTTAACTTCTTCCTTTTTGAGTTGGATGTCTTTTATTTCATTTGTTTGTTTGTTTGTTTTAACTAACTGCTCTGGCTAGGACTTCCAATTCTATGTTGACTAAAAGTTGCAAGTCCACATTTGTTTCTAATCTTAGAGGAAAAGATTATATATTTTTCCATTTAGTTTTTTGCCATTGAGTATGATGTTAGCTTTCATGTGGCCTTTATTATGCTGAGGTACATTCCCTCTATATTTACTTTATTGCGAGTTTTCATCAAAAGTGGATGTTAAATTTTGTCAACTGCTTTTTCTGCATCAGTTGAAGTAATCATGATTTTTATTCTTCATTTTGTTAAGGTGGCAGATAACACTGATTTGCAGACATTGTAACATCCTGGCATCCCTGGAATTAACCCCACTTGATCATGATCGTGCTAATATGTTGTTGACTTGGGATTACTAATAATTTTATAGTAATAAAATTACTATAAAGAGTAATTACTATAGAGACTTTGCATCTCTATCAGGAATATTGGCCTGTAATCTTCTTTCCTTGTGCTGTCCTTGTCTGATTTGGGGATCAGGGTAATGCTGGCCTCATAAAATGAGCTTTGAGATGTTCCCTCCTTTCCTATTTCTGGGGAATTGTTTAAGAAGGAGTGGTATTAATTTTTCTTTAAATGTTTGATGGAATTCACCAGTGAAGCCATTTGGTCCTGGACTTTTGTTTGTTGGGAGATTTTTGATTGTTGATTCAATCTCTGCACCAGTAACTGGTCAGTCAGAAATTCTATTTCTTAATGATTCAGTCTTGGCATGGTATATGTTTCTAGGAAGTTATCCTTTTCTTTTGTTATTTAATTTGTTGGCATATAGTTGTTCGTAGGTAGTCTTTTATGATCTTTTGCAAATTTTTTGGTATAACATTTCCTCTTTCGTTTCTTATTTTACTTACTTGATTTCTCTCTCATTTCTCCTTGGTGAGTCTAACAAACGACTTGTCAGTTTTGTTTACAGTCCTAGAGGACCTGTAAGGATAAGCCCTGCTGGCCACTGGAGCCAGGAGATCTGGAGGTGTCCCCTGGGTGGAAGCCACAAATATTGCAGTGCCAGACACGAGTATAAGGTCCTTTCTTAAAAACACCAGTGAGCTTGAGAGAGGCAGAGGGAGAGGGCAAACATGGGCCTGCTGGCCTCCAACTTTGGAGATGAGTCTGGGAGCCCTCTGGCTGCATGCTAAATTAGATGCCTGCCCTCAGGCAGATGATTTAAGATGAGAAAGCTTTCACAGAAAGTCTAGGTGCTTTTCAGTTGCTGCCTCTGTGGTAGCCCCTGGCATGGGGGAGTCGGCTGGAACCCTTTAGGAACTGCTTCCCAGTTTACTATAACCCTATGGGGTTCGTGTGCAGGAGCCCATTCGCTTTTAAAGCCAGATGTTTTATGGGGCTCATCTCTCAGGTGCTGATCTTAAAAGGTGGGATGGCCAATGTGGGATTTAAACCTTTTGTTCCTCAGGGAGAAGCTTGGGGTTTTGAATTCCCTACAGATTTTCTCGCCGCACCATGGGTGAGGTTTATGTGTCTCAGCCTCTCCTACCTATGTGGATATGGGTTTTTTCTTGTTTGCCCAGTGTTTAGGAGCCACGTGGCTAGTTTTGAGGTTTTTTTCAGAGGAAATTGTTTCACGTGTAGCAGGCAATTTGGTGTGTCTGGGGGGAGATGGGTCAGGATCTCTACATCGCCATCTTAAACTGGAGCCCCCAGTGGGCTTTAGTGTCAGTCTGTCCTCTTACTGCCCTTGGCAAAGTGATCAACCTCTGTGCCTCAGCTTCCTCGTCATTATTTATATCAACTATATTGGGACTGCAGGCACCTACCTCCCAGTTGTTGTGAACAGTGGGCTAAAACTTAGCAGATAGGAAGTACTTAGAAACAGTAAGCACCAATGAGATGATGATGCAGATGATGAGAGCCGAATCAGGTGAGCCCTGAGGCTCGCGCAGTCTTGCTGTGGCGGAGCCCGAGCACTGAACCACGCCTGTGTTCTCTGTGTTAGGCCACTGCGAGGGGACGGTCCTAAGGGAAGTCCTTTCTGCCAGCATGTTTCTGTGTTTTTAATGTTTTTTTTATCAACTTTTGCTTATGGTTGATTCTTCATTATGTGAATCTTATAAAGCTTAGTGTCCTGGAGTAGTTTGTTTTGGGGTTTTTTTGTTTGTTTTTTGGGGGTTTTTTTGCATTAAAGACTTTAATTTGATAAATCTGAGAAATAAATGAATAAGTAGGGACTAAACTAAAGCACAATGTCGCTTGTGATCATACCATCCAAACAAGGTTAAACACTTGTATCATGGGTCGAGGCACCCTCGACCAGAAACTGTTGTGTCGCAACTGTTCGGCAGGACATTCTGCAGTGTTGGAGGTGTCCTGCCTCTGTGCTGTGCGTTACAGTGGCCACTCGCCAAATCTGGGTGTTGAGCACTTGCAATGTAATGAGTGTGACTGAGAAGCTGAATTTTTCAGTTTCAGTTAATTGAAATTTAAACAGCCATGGTATCTAGTGCCAGTCATTGAACAGCATGGGTCTGTAGGATAATATAAATAGTGATATATCCTTGAGATTGAATGGCTGCTTCAGAAATCATGAACAAAGTACCAATAGGTTGGGGTGTTATTTTTTGTATTTTTATTGATAAATCAGACAATACCAAAAAATTTACTTCAAATAAGACTTTGATAACAAGAAAAGCAAAGCTCCCCATGAAATTCTGGGATTCTTTTAAATATGCGTAATTCGAAATTCAGCCCAGGAATCTGAGGTGTGTTTTTTTTCTTACTCTACTTATAAAGGCTCATTAACTCAAGGCCTAGCCTGTAGTTGGTGCTCAGTAAATGTATAGTGCATAAATTAAACAGTAAATTCATCAAACAGAGGGAAGTGTGTGTTTCTAGCCCTGTACCTGATATAATGACCCATGTGACTTTGTTTCCCACAGTTCTTCTACCAAGGCTTCTTCTTAGGTGAAAAGAAATTAAGCAAATTATAAGGCTAACAAGTGAACGTTTGGTCATGCCGTGGTTTCACTATTGCTTCCCCAGGGAAACTGAAAGAATGGTCCTTGGTACTGTACGGCACCTCCGTGCAGCCCTACTCACCCACCAACGAGTTTCCTAAAGTGGAGCGTGTCCGCTACAGCCGAGTGGAAGACCCCACCGACGACTATGGTACAGAGGATTACGCAGGTGAGCTGGCTGCCAGCAGGGACACAGACTAGGGAAGGAACATCCATGCATCATCCCACCATGCAGAGATAAACTTCTACCCATATTCTGACGTATGTTCTTCCTCTTTTCTAGCCCTCCAAATATTTGTATATGTATATTCATTTATTCAAATATCCATATTTTTCTTCAAAGCTAAACCACACTGTATGTAGAGTCTTCATATCCTTTTTTTCCTTAAAATATTAAGAGCATATTTCCCTGTTGTCAAATATCCTCAAGACATATATTCAAAAGACAGCAAAATTGTCTATCCTATGATTGTGCTGTAATTAATATTTAATCCATAACCTGGGATGTTTAGTTTCCTTAGCGTTTTACATGAGTTTAAACTAGGTTTGTCTGATTATCATTATTTATCAGTCTTTCTCGATATCTTTAATTTTTTAGACTAGAGTTCTGTTCTGAGAACTACTGCATCAAAGGAATTAATCAGTTTTAGGGGCTGAATAAGTTTTGTCACATTGCTTTCCAGTCAAAGATGTACCACCTACACTGTCACCAGCTGTGAGTCTTTAATGCACTCGTTCCTATCAGCATTGAGTAGAAAGAAAAAAGAATATTTTCATATTTTTATAGCTTTTACTGCTAGTAAATACAAACATTTTTTTCTCTGTACAGCAGGTCCTCCAATATAGTTCACTCATTATAGAGAACTGACGAGATGCTATAGGAACTTAACTCTTGTTTGAATCAACTAGACTGTGGGAAAACTGGTTTCCTGATACGCCATTTTGCTGCAGTTCCAGAAACGAGTTCTTCTGTGAATTAAGTACAACTGTCTTTTGTCCGTTCTATTCAAAGTGGCAGCGATTTTCTTAGCTACTTATTAGAATTACATACATGTTTATTGCCTCTAATACTGTCTCATAAATGCTGAAAACATTTTCTTAGTTATCACTTATTTCTGAAATTTGGCTTTTGTTTTGTGTTATGTTTTAACAGAAAAAGAAAATTGGAGGGTAGGATTTATATTTTCAGATAATAACATCTGTGATTTTAACAGAAGTTTTATCCTTTAAAATCAACTAAATATTCACATGCATTTCTTTTGTAATCTCGATTTTTATATTCAGCCATTAATTCATCTAGAACTTTGGTTTATGATATATAGTATAAAATGAAGTTCTGTATTTTATAAACAGACTAACATCATTGGCTGAGTTACTTTCCTTTTTTAATAGTTTAGGACCTTTCCTTTATATCAGTATAGTTAAATTCTCACACCAGGGTCTCTTCTGGTACCACGTTTTCTGATTTCTCAATCTAATAATTCTTAGACCAGTAGCACCCACACTGTCTTATTTTTTCATTTCAAGATACATATTTAATGTCTGTTGAACATGTGCTGCTTGTTTTCATAGAAATTCTTAAGTTCCCCTTTATAAATCCCATTGGAATTTAATTTGAATTTACATGCAATGTAATGGAAGAATTACAATATACAATCTTTTCATCCAAAACATAGACCATGTCCCATTTTAATGAAATCTTTTAATTATTTATAGTGTTATTGTTAGTGTTATTCTTATTTTAGATCTCATTGCTGTTGTAGTGGAAAATATTCCATATTTTCTACCCAGTATATGCTGGTATCTAGGAAATTATTGGCTGGTGTATACTTTATACCTATATGACCATTTTGCTTAACTCTCTTACTAATTTATGGGTTTGAGTTTATTTTCTGTGACAGCTTAGGTACCGTAGCCATACTATCTGCAGTTTTTATTCTCCTTCCCAGTACAGTTCTCATTCCTCTCTTGTCGTGCTGGTCACCATTCTGGGAGTGTTCAGTCCTCCTGGGATGTGATCTATGACACTTAATGAACAAAACGTCTTCTAATGCAGAACTGATGTAAACAGAAGTTTAACGTACCTTTAGAGGATAAATACATGTTTTCCTGCAGCTGTCTGAAATTCTTTTTCTAGATACTAAAGATAAATGTACTTTGTAAGCACCTTAACAGAATATCTTACATATGTATGTAGTTCCTTCTATTTTAAACAGGTAGTATCCCAGAGTTAATAATAAGCTCGGATAATTCAGTACAGTTGAACTAACCAGAGCTAGGTTGGACCAGATTTTGTCTTATTTTGCTTACAGGTTGTAACACTACTATTCATATTCATTTTATCTCCTCTGATAGGAGAAAGTATATCCAAAAACATAAATGGAACATATAGTAACCTATTACTATGTGCCTTATGGTATGTTTCCATTTCAAATTTTGGTAATGTTAAAATTCTGAACAGTTATACATCTTAGTGGTTTTTCTCATTACATCTTCAAAATGTCCACTTTGGCACTTGTGAGATGAGAGAACAAAAGCAATTATTCCAATATTACCCTGCAAGTAAAATGCTAATTGACATCTGGGACAGTTTAAAATTCTAAAAGAAACAGCACAGCATGTGAAGTTACCATACAGAGCCCTTTGGCACATATGAACAAATGGGGTTTTTTTGGGGGGGCGGGGGCAGGGGAATTAATTGTAGCAATCCCTGGTGAAAATGTAGGGCCACTCATGACCCTGTCCTCTGGAGCTGTGCTGGTACCTTGGTAAAGAGGTCGGACTGTCTGGAGGCACAGATGGCATCGCCATAACCGACCCCTGTGCTGTTCCATCGAGTGCCAGGGACTGGGGCACCCGGAGCTGGCTGGACTTCCGCCTTCCACAGCAGAGACACTCTCTTCTTGTTACCACAGCAGACAGCTAAACTGTCCCTAGTTGTACTAGCTATGGAATTCAGTTTAGAGATCCTCCATTTTAAGGCTTTTGGAAAAATAGAGATAAACAATGCCATCAAATGACTCTTACAATTAATCAGAAATATATCTCAAGTTTGCAGCATTTCAGAATAACTCATCTCTAGTAGATGATTTTCTCTAAGTAAGAGACCAGGACCAAACATCAGGCTATATGTTGATCCCAACTCTTCTAGCTGGGCAAGCCATTGTAACTCTTGGGAGATCTGTTTTCTCACCTATAAAATGAGGGTGTTGACTACTAGATTTTTCTCTGAGTCATTCTTCTCCCTGTTCTACCATTTCATGTTCTCATAACTCAGTAATTGTAGAACATAGTCCCATAATGACTAAAGGAGACCAAGTTTCAACAGTCAGTCCCTTTGATTAAAATGAGTGTGGTTGAAAACATTTCTGACACCACTGACATACTAGTTGTACATTTCATGCAATATGTTTATTGCTAGTTAAAGTCATATGAATTTTCCATGGGAAAGAGCGTGAAGATTATGAGGCCAAATGTCCCAGAGTATAAAGAACAAGGAAAAAGGGAGCTAGTTCAACAGAGCAAAATGTCTGTACTGCCCTGTCATTAGAAAGCTTTTCATCAATCACCAAATAGTTCCATCTTTCTGGGACTGTTTTCTCACAATGCATTCTCTCTAGTTCCATACCAAAGAATATGTAACAAGAGAGATTAGGAACCTTCATCCCAGGTCTGGAATTCTTTAAGCTTGATCGCATTTTTGAAATTTATGTGTAGTGTTCTTTTGTTGAGTTGCCCGTTGGCCTGTGGGTAGGATACAATTTTAAATCTATTATCTGTGCCTGAAGAACCTGCTTTGTAATCCAAGACTGGATGCTGACCAGCTCATGCCAGATGCCATAATGCTGTTTCTTGCTGGCTACAATATCTCAGAGGTATTCAGTGGCTTTAATGACCTTGGAAGAGACAGGCAATCTGGTCCAAGCATTAAATAATAACTTTCTTTTTCTTTTCTGTCAACAGCTCAACTTCTCATTTTTCCATAAATCCAATTGTTATCATTATTCATGTTTAACTGCTGTTGTTTTCTTCGCCACTTGACTACAGTGGCGTTGTTCATCTGAATTCTGAAATATGTTATCCCCCACGAGGCAGCCATATGTACTCTGAGGACCAGGCTGTGACTAGGATTTATATTCTTGATACTTCGGTAATTGAGGTTTCCCCCAAAAAAGTCAGGAGTTTGACTAGGAGCTTATAGCCACAGTGAACATTATTCCTCCATCTCAAAGAAACTCTCGCTGCATAAGAAAAAGATTTTATTCCAAATTCAAGGTAAAGCCAACCTATTTAAAATCATTCTTCTAAGTGTTGTTCTCATTTCTTTTGGAAAAGGTCCCTGTGACCCTGAGTGCAGTGAGGTCGGCTGTGACGGGCCAGGACCCGACCACTGCAATGACTGTTTGCACTACTACTACAAGCTGAAAAACAACACGAGGTAAGAGAGAGGCCAAGTCACATCCCCCACAGCAGACCCCAGGTCTTCCCAGGAGTGCCCACAGGGTCACTGCCGGCCAGGCATTCCAGTGTTCCCCCACCAGGCCCTAAGGGCTCAGAAAGTGTGTGTAAAAATTACACAGCTGGGGAAAAGAATCAATTCATTTGATATATGGTACTAGAGGAGAGTTCTACAGACTCCCTTAACCACCAGAAAGATGAACAGTGGGTCTTAGAGCAAATTAAGCCTGAAACATCGCTGGAGGCAAAGGTGTCCCACTTTGGGTACATCGTAAAGAGGCACAGTTCTTAGGAAAATACAAATACTGGGAAAAAGACAAATGCTGGGAAGAAAAATAGAAAGCAGCAGGAAAAGAGGAAGACCACATAGGAGATGGACTGACTCCAAAAAGGAAGTCATAGGCAAGAGTCCACAGGAGCTGCACAGGGCTCCTGAGGACAGGACGCTGTAGACATCACTCATTCATAGGGTGGCCAGGAGTCAGAGCTGCCCTCACAGAACATAATACACACATGCTGTGAAACCTGCCAATGTCTTTTCTCATGTTTGGAAGGATGGTGGGGAGAGACTAGCTATGCAAGTGCCTGGTCTTCCCCTCCATCCTTTTCCACCCTGCTGATGTTTGACGGTGCAGCTGCATTCTCCCTTGTGGCAAAGTGGCGTGTGGGCCAAACGGATGCTTCCCCACATTCTCCCAAGTGCAGGCCTCAACGTGCAAAGGTGCTGGTCCTCCCTGCTCCTCCTCACGTTCCTGCTCTGGGCACCGAGACAGGCCTACTGTGACGCTATGCCCCTGGCCTCTGCCTCCAGCCGTGCAGATCCCTTTCTCAGGGCAGGGCCGTGGCACAGTGACTGTCCCGACAAAGGCCATGCTGTCCAGCTGTGACTCACACCCCTGCCACCTCCTCCCTCCTCCTGCAGGTGAAAACTCGCTATAGAGAGCTGGCTTGTGGTGACTTCATACTCCAGTCACCTGGGCAGACAGACACAGGCATGTTCCAAGGCCTGTTTACATCCCTGCTGGAATTTAAATTCCTTAAAGGAGAGGCCCTTGGCTACTCAGCACCTCTATTATCTCCTAGACTTAGTAAATATTTGTTAAATGAATAAAACTTTGTCCTCCAATTAAAGTTTTTTGAAAAAATAACTTCATTTATCATAAGCAATGGAAATTCAAATATATTTATATTAATTTAGACAACAGCATATAACCACTACACACACACACAATATGACAAACACAAAAACAGAAGTAACCCCTTATTAGTGACCTTTTTGCATAAAATAATAGTTCTCACTACTTTCCCTTGAGATTCAATCTCTAACCATTGTCCCTTTTAAAGAGCTAGAACCGAACTGGAAAGTAGTTTGGATCGAGACATGCCTTAGTTGGTGCACGTGGTATTCGTAACTGCGTTGCTGCATCAGCACCCTGCTCAGGAAAAAGCTTTAACCAACAGAATTTGGCCATTTGCCTGCGGTGTTACCATCCTGGTTTAGGAAGGGTTTTGAGACCGAGGTGCTCAACACTCCAACAGAATGTTGAGACTGGGTCCTGGGTGACACGCCGTTCTTTCCTCTGTGCCACCACACAGGATCTGTGTCTCCAGCTGCCCCTCTGGCCACTACCACGCTGACAAGAAGCGATGCAGGAAGTGTGCTCCCAACTGCGAGGCCTGCTTTGGCAGCCACAGTGACCAGTGCCTGTCCTGTAAACACGGATACTTCCTGAATGAAGAAACCCACAGCTGTGTTACTCACTGCCCTGACGGATCATATCAGGACACGAGTGAGTTGATTTCAAATATCTGGGTTTTAGGGAACAAATGTAAGTTTTTAATTTGAGTGACCTGGGGAGGAATATTCCTCCTCCATGAAATCTAGGCCTTGCTTGATATCAAGCCGGATCTAGTCCATTTTTTTAAAGAACAATTTAGAATTATTTTGTAAAAAAGAATGCATGTAAAAAGGCCTGTCGCTAACTGCATCCAGGAGTCTTGAAGCCCATTCCCAGATTTAGCGACTTGCTAGGACTCACCATGTAGTTGTGCTTGTGCATTCAGTTATGATTAACTACAGCAAAAGGCTACAAAGCAAAATCAGCAGAGGGAAGGGCTCACAGGACAAAGTCTATTGGAAACTAGGCCTAAGCTTCCAAGACTTCTCCCAGTAGAGTCACAAAGAATACATTTAGTTTCCCCAGCGACAATTTGTGACCACGTACAAAATGTAGTCCACGGGGTGGGGGGGCCTCCTTAGGGACTCACTGCCTGAGGCTGTTACTGCCATGTGGTCATGAAGGCACCCTGTGCCCGGCCCTTGCCAAAACCCCAGACTCCTAGAAGGAAAGCAGGTGCTCGGTGTAAACTGCACTGTTTACACAAACAGTCTGGGCATCGTGAGCCACTCTTATCTGTTAGGATGGCGGAGACCCTCCTGAAATCCAAGTTCCCGCCCTTACAAGCAGGCTTTCAGAAGGCAGTAATCAGGCCTGTTCTGTTCTGCACACTAACCAAAGGAACCAGGCCGGTGTGCCATCAAAGTCTGCTTTTCAAACAGTTTGAAAATATGACCTTCATATAAATGTAGAATGAACACATGCCAAACTCTGACTTAACCCACCGGTGAGGGAACCTGCAAGGTAACAGATGGGTTCAGAGACTATCAGGTATTTAGTCCACTAGGGAAGGCAAAATTAAATCCATTTGCTGAGTTGTAAGCAAATAATTTCCAATGTGGCAATCAATACTAGAATTTCGGGGTTCTTTTTTTAAATGGACATATAGCATTTACAAGGTTACCAAAGAAAAAATCTTTAACGTGTACTTCACAGAGTCTGGGGACTAATTAACCATCATTAGTAAAACAGAGAAAAGGACATTCTCTAGAAAATTAAATAGTCCTCGGGCATGCCTATCTGTTAACACTCTGGTACGCCCCTGAAAAGGGCTGCAGAATTTTGCTGTATTTCAGAATTCTCAGTCATTTGTGAACAAGAGGATCACACCGTGGTGTATGATGACAGTAAAACATCACATTTCTCACAGCCTAAGAGAGAAGAAAACCCAAGTGTAAAGGCACAAGAATTGTGTTTTTAAAAATCAGGCAGGAATACTGAAGTGAGTACTCTGGCTTTGTAGCAAGTCAGATTCTCCCTTGATTCAAAGGCAGCGTTTCTCTGTGTGGTAGATGGGGTTAAGCTGAGAAAGTTTAGCAGCTGGAGCAATGGTGGGGATTCCCCTGCAGTGCTTCTTGTTTCCAGACTTTGGAACATGAGGTGTGACTTAATGGAGAAAGGAGAAAGTGGGAGTGTGGAGGGGGAATAAGAGATCCACAGAAGTAAGTGGTATTCTTTTGCAGGGGGGGTCAGAATGCTACTAAGGAGGCTAAACTTTGAAAAAGAAATTTCGTTCTAGATGGCGTATGACAGAATCGAAATGAGTCAGTTCTTCCAGAACCTGGCAGGGTGATAACTAAAGACAGCTGTTCAGTTACTCTGCTGATAAGAGTGGGCTGCGCATCTCTCTCCAGTATAACTGCCTTTTGTGAGAGCTTCCTCTTTCAGTTGCCCACTCACATACAGCTTAGTGATCACATGTGATCATGGCTCCTAACAATTACTGCTAGCACATTTACAGTGCTTTAAATTTCATACAGTTCCCTTGAATAATTTCATTAAGACTACAAGACAGCTGAGATGCAGCCATCATTCTAACATGCATTTAATATTTCGTAAGTGGAAGAAGGCAGACCCTGAACTTGCCCACAGGAAATGCTAAAAGCAGAGCACAAGTCCAGGTCCCATGCCCTGTTCAGCATTCTTGGTGGCACAGTGCAGGGTGGGGTGAGGCATGTGGTAATTACCAGAAGGTTGTAAATGACTTAATATTTCATGTCGAGGGGCTCAGGCTTGAGAAAGAAGATAGTCGTCCACAAGGTCCTTAGAGGGATTGTTAAAGCAATGTTTCTCTGTGAAACCTGAAGAACCCAGTATTTTGAGTACAGATAGGAGGAGAAGCCTCTGAACAGGCAATTCTATACATACATGTGGTTATAATGTACTTATATCTTAGAGAAGGTATCAACTCTCCAGAAAAATTTCACCTAAGGTAAAAGGCCTTACTTAACAAAACAATTTACCACTTTTCACCATAGAGCAATTATGCATTTGCCATTTTTTCCCTAAAGGGGGACCTGTGTTTGGTATTACACAGGAAAGCCAGTATTCACAATATATTTGTTCAGTCAAATACATTGCTATCTCCAGAATACAGATATTACTGAAATATAATATTTACATCAATTTCACAGCCACTGTAAAGTAAAGACAAGACACTATTCTAGACAATGCAAGAAATAACCCTTACCTTGCATTCTTAAATATGGGTTTCCTTTTACAGCAGAGCTCCTTGGAGGAGTCCTCAGAGCCATGAGCATGGGGGTCTGTCATTCCTTTCCCAGCCACAGGCATTGCTTCTCAACCCTGACACAGCAGCATTGCCCAGCTTCATTGGTGGGATTTCATTGCTGGAGTTTAGGAAACCCTGCTTGGGAGAGAGAATGGGAAGAGGAGGGAATGGCCAATAAACTATTCAACTAAGAATTAAGTGGGCTGCAGTTCCCTTGCCTCAAAAATGGTAGGTAGTTCTCAGGTCTTTGCCCCTGCTGCAGTTCCTACCTGTATTTGCTTTGCGGAGAAGCGATCCCCAATGTTGACTGTGGGGCTTTTCCTGCCATTTCTGCCCAGGCCACGTGTATGACAGTAGATGTTATTAGCAAATGTTGGAACAGCTTCACAAACTTTTATGGAATCCAATGGACCAAGTGATTTTATAACTTGGTTACTTTTTTTTTTTTTTTTTCAGAAAAAAATCTTTGTCGAAAATGTAGTGAAAATTGCAAGACGTGTACTGAATCCCACAACTGTACTGAATGCAGGGATGGGCTGAGGTAAGACAGTGAAGGAAGGATCGTGTAAGTGACTCGGCCCAGGAGCCTCTCGTAGATATAACCCTCCCACTGTCACCCTGGGTTTGACTCCCATTCAAACACTTGATTGCTATTTGCATCATCTCTACCATTATATGTGAAAAAATGGATATCATCTTGGCTAAGGAAGGTTTATAAACCAAATAAAATTCTCTTTGGAAAAGATGGCTCAGACACAAGCAAATAAAAATGGCCATTTGAGAGGCTTTCTCGTGCTTTTTAACTTGCAGCAGCCAGTCAAGGACTGCTGTGAAGGTAATACCAATGAGTTATATTTAATCCCCAATTCATTCCTTTGATGGTCAGAAACTCTCCCCTTATCTGTATTATTTCTCCCTATAGCCAATCATTCTCTTATCTTAAGAGCCTCGGGCTTGGTGCCGTTATGCTATATTCTGCATGTAGATTTAACACCTAAAGGTCTTTTCCTTAAATGGATGACTTGGTCATGGCTAAAGCCAGATGCAGCAGGTGCTCCAATAACTCTTACTTATATCAATTAGCCTGTGGTAAAATTGGTTTTGTTACACATCACGTTGCTTCAAGTATAGATCCTATTGGCAATAATAAGTGAGGTCTTACTGTAGTTGGCAGATTCTGTAAGAGAAAGACAGTGCAGCTCAAAAGAATTATGTAGTCTCTCCTGATTAGAGAAGGTCAATCCATCCTACGTTGAGTGAGGAGTTGGACTCTGGGTTTACTTAGCACTGGAGTTCTACTGCACCCCATCCCTTTTAAGTGTTGATGGTACCTCTATTTCTACCTTTGATTAGGGGTTAAATAAGCAAGGTCCAGGCAAGTAATTCTTCACGTTAACAATACTGCAACATCATTTCTATTTAGATTGATTATTTACCTGTGGCTTTATTTTTCATAAGTGCATTCAGTGTTAGTTTGCTTAGTGCCTTTCATCTCAAGAGAGTCTTGACAAATATCAGTCTAGTCAGCCTAATTTTTTTTAGAGAGACAGCAGATTGATATAATAAGAGAAAAGATAGATGTGGGTTAAAATCCTCCTCCGCTGTTTATTATCAGCTGTGTGACAGTGGCCAAGTCACTTAGCCACTCTGAGCTTCAATTTTCTCATCTATAAAATGGTGATAACCCCTAGATCTGGGTTATGATAAGAATTAACCATGATAACATTTACAAAGCACTTATCTGACATATAATTGGTCCATAAGAAATAAAAGATTATTTAAGATTATTTTCTATATTTTCTAGGGAACATTTTATAAAATATGTTAACCAGTACTCTCCGATAGAAATGAGAGCCACTTATGTTAATTTTAAGTATGCCAGTAGCCACATCAAAAGAAGTTAAAAAGGTACAGATGACATTTATTCTAGTAAAATATTATCATTTCAACATGTAATTCATATAAAAGACTCTTAGTGAGATATTTTACATTCTTTTGTTGTTGCTGTTGTACCAAGTCTTGGAAATCTGGTATGTATTTTACCCCAAAACCACATCTCAATTCAGACAGTAATTTTTTGATCTGTATTTAGATTTTATAAAATTTAGTTGAATAGCGCTGGCTCAACGAATTAAGCGCCAGCTTTGAGCCAAGGGGTCACCAGTTTAATTCTCAGTCAGGGCACATGCCTGGATTGCAGGCCAGGACCCCAGTAGGGGGCGCACGAGAGGCAACCACACATGGATGTTTCTCTCCTTCTCTTTCTCCTTCCCTTTCCCTCTATCTATAAATATAATAAATAAAATATTTTAAAACAGTTAAGTAGCCAAGTCATTCTAAACTTACTCAGAATTTTGCCAATAACTGAAGTACCAGTTCATAAAATGTAGACTGAAATTAATTAAAATTTAGAATTTAGAATTCCATTCCTTAGCCAAACTAGGAGCCACAAGTGCTTGAGCAGGTAGGACAGTGCGGTCTAACCTAGCTGATTTATCACAGAGGAGCACACTGCAGCCTCTGTCTCTTGCTGGATAAATACCAATTTCAGAAGTTATGTCCTTTATTAGAAAAACTAGGCAGCTTTTTAAAAACTTTGATACGTTTTTCGGGAGGTCCAATGTCCTCTCACAAAAAGATCCATTTGATTCAGTGTCCATTTTTCCAGCTCTGCAGAAAAGGAAGAGGTGCTTTTTTTTTTTTTTTTTTTTAAAGACAGCTCTCTCCAGCAAGTGAGGATATCTAGGAATGGAGAACATTCTCAGTTATGTTGCCATTAGTCTCAGGAAGGCTCTCTGTATTCTCCTTAGGGACTTCTAGGTTGACCATTTTGCCTCGAGACCTATAAATTTTTAAATAATGGCTAAGAACAAACATGGAAAAATATCTTTGCATTAAATACTGGGAGGAAATGGATTAAAGTGTTTACCGGTCTCTTTAGGATTCTTCCATCTACTTTGGTTTTGTTTACTGAAATAAATTTTTATTTTGTAAAATCAGTATGACCCACATCTAAGGCAAAGCCCAATAAGATGTGAAATGGAGCAATATAAAGAGCTTAAAAAAAGAGAACCCATCTTCTAGTATCGTCTGTGTGGTGATCTAGGATCACAAGGCCTTCTCCCTGGTTCCAGCCACACTGTTTAGTTAAGTGTGTAATATTTGTATATTAAGTAGTGAAAATTCTATTAATTTATTTTGAATTGTAAGAATTTATCTCTAGACTATGAAAAATATCATAGCTGATAGAATTTAGGAGAGTGAAAAAATAGAGATTTCTTATTTGACATTCTAGAAACTCATCAGATACTAAGTATGCTAGACAGAGAAAGTGGTACAGATTATGTCTAGAAACACTAAATAGTAATATAATTAAGAAAAGTTGAGATGTTTGAAGAAGCAGCAGAGTAGGTAGGTAATTGTGCTAAATTATTCATTAGGATTTAAAATAAATCAAGAAATACAGGCAAAAGTACTGTATTTTCAGACTATGAGATGCACCCCCCCCCCAGTTCGGGGGGAATGATGGTTGTTAATGCTGCTGTTGAGTTCTGTCTACATTTACATTGGTGAAATATTGTGTTATTTATATTACTAAATATTTTACCACATTTTTTGCTTCAAAAATTTTCCCCCTATTTTCCTCCTCTAAAGCCTAGGTGTGTCTTATGGTCTGAAAAATGTTGTATATTAAAATTCTGTTGTAGGGGCCAACAAGAACTAAAATCAAAAACAAAAAAAAAGCTGCTTGTGAGAGTTTAAGCAGGGATGGTTGTGCCCTCTTATTCAGTTGTAATTCATGTTCTGTGTGTTCTTACTGCATTTTTAATTATGAAACAACTTTTTAATGTATTATTGGTAGGTCTAGAAGGTCTGAATATCAGGGAACTGTTAAGCATATTATTAGGTAATGGGATTGTTTTGTCAATACAATACTTTTTAAAACCTCTGGGTTGTAAGGTGTGTCAGCCAGTCAAACAATTCAGAGGAATGTCCCCAAACCTGCATGCAGGTGATGCAGACATCATTATAGTGAAGCACTGTAGCATCAAGAGGCAAAAACTAGAAGGTACAAGGGCTATTTCCCCTGCACTGAAGCTTTGCCAAACCCACAGGTGCCTGGGGGGAACTATATTTGTTACAGGTGGAACTGGGGAGTCACTACTCTTTGCCCGATCACAGCCGCCTGTGTCTGTCTTCAGCCTGCAGGGGTCCCGGTGTTCCATCGCCTGTGAGGACGGCCAGTACTTCAATGGCCAGGACTGTCAGCCCTGTCACCGCTTCTGCGCCACTTGTGCTGGTACCTTTTCCCCCAGTCCTTCCGTTTAGTCCACCAGTTTTTAACCATCACTCATGCAGACTCACTTGGTATTTTTTACAGTAGCTGCTGGAGAAGTCTATTTCTCTTCCAGTAAGCATGCATGTATTCTCACTGAAAGTCAGTCCTCAGCATCCTATCCTCGTTAAGAAACCTAAATACCCCAGTGATACCTCCTTCTCTTTCCAAAAGATTTGATGGTCTTGGAAAATGGGTTCAATTTAAAATGGAGGGGGGTGTTTTTTCCAAAGAACATAAGAAAAAGCACAAATATTATAACTCTTGAAATTACAACATAATAATGGCATTTTCACAAACTGTGTGAAGCAGCCCATCATACCACTTCTGAGGTTTTGTTTCTGTCTCCTGCGTTTGGCTTGCTTTGAAGGGGCAGGCGCTGATGGGTGCATTAACTGCACAGAGGGCTACTTCATGGAAGATGGGAGATGTGTGCACAGCTGTAGCATCAGCTATTATTTCGACCACTCCTCAGAGAATGGATACAAATCCTGCAAAAAGTGAGTGCATGTGCCCCTCCAGCCCTAGCATTTGGTTACTGGGTTCCTTATTTGACTGCCTTCATAAATACTCTGAAACTTCAGGGGAGAAGGGAAGGGTTTACAGGAACAAATATAGAGGACACATGGATAAAACTAGGGGGGTTGGAAATGGGAGGGATGGGTGGGTGGGCTGGAATGGGAATAAAGGATAGAAACTGTACTGAATAATCTAAAATAAAAAAATTAAAAATAAGTAAATAAAAGTAAATACTCTGAAACTTAAAATTATTAATGATAAAATAAGGTTCAAACATTTACCTATGGAAACTTCCCTGCAGCTTAAACCCAGTTTATCTCTGATATATGTATATATGTGTATGTAATTATCAATTTTTCTTTGGCCTCAGGAGGACTTTCAAACCTTTCAAATCACACTGTCTACCTGCTAGGTTTTCTTTAATGTTGCCAAACCTAGGAATTATTTTAATAAAAGATTTTTGTGCCATCTTCAAAGAGAGATTTAAGCTTAAGAGAATAAGAGATTGACAGTAAACACAGCTTTTCCTGTGCCTGATGTGTGAAAGGATGATAAATTCTGCGTTTTCCTCGTAGATGTGATACCAGCTGTTTGACCTGCAGTGGTCCAGGGTTCAAGAACTGTACGAGCTGCCCCAGTGGGTATCTCCTAGACTTAGGGATGTGTCAGATGGGAGCCATCTGCAAAGATGGTGAGTACAACTGCTCATTTTCATCTTCTAAGCAAAGTGCCATCTTTCTACTTTAAGGCTTAATAATATATTTCCACTTAAAAAAGAAACTTGCAGGTGTGAGTCAGGCCATGCTTAGTATGTCATTGGTATTCATTCTTGAACTTACATCTTCAGTGGGTTTGTTCTTTGGTTTTAGGATATGTTTCATTGAGAGAAGGAATAACTCCCCTGTAGTCCCACTGGAAGATGCACAGCAAAATTGAGCAGCAAGTGCAGGGAGTTCCCATGTATCCCCTGAGCTCAGGCACACGCTCAGCCGCCCCTGTTAGAGTACCCTCCCCAGAGTGGCGCGTTTGCTGCAGTCGGTGAACCGGCACTGGCACAGCATTGTCACCCCAAGTGTGTAGTTGACACCAGGGTTCACTCTTGCTGTTGCATGTTCTGTAGGCTTGGGCACATGTATCATGAGGTGTAGCTACCACTTTAGTGTCCTACAGGACAGTCTCACTGCCCTAGAAATCCTCTGTACTCCATCTGTCACCCTTTCCTCCCCCCAGTCTCTGAAGACCACTCATTTTTTACTCTTCTATAGATTTTTCATTTTCAGAATGTCATATATTTGGAATCATATAATATATAGCCCATTCCAATTACTTTTTTGTGTATTTCTTTCCCATCTTTTGCCATATACACATGGAATTTTGTGTCCTGCTTTTTGCACTAAGTATTAGATATAAACATAATCCAATGTTTTCCAAACTATTTAGAAACTCCACTTTTAATAACAGCATAAATATAAATTCACGTGGGGATGCCACAGCTCATTGCCACTCTATCATTTGGTTTAAGAACAATCAAATGGTAGCTGAATCTTCATTAAGCCCATGAAGATAAGAATTAATGACAGAAGCAGGTAATTTGGGTCCACTTTTCTTTCTTTACACCAGTGGTTCTCAACCAAAATGCCAGGACCTCACACCTTCCCCCAAAGACTAAGCTTATTTTGGTATTGGGGTTGAGTCTGAGAATGAATATTCTTAGGAGTTTCTCAAATGCTTCTCTGTACAGCAGGGTTGGGACCCTCTGATGACTCCATGCCCCTGACAATTTGGCAAATGCCAAGTTCCCTTACTTCTCTACCTCCAGTTTCCCCATCTATACAATGAATGACTTTAAACCATTCCAATTCCAACATTTTGTGAACTATGGCTCTCATTATAATTCACACTAAGGGGGCCATAAACGTTGTGCCTATATTTTATGCAGACAATATATATCATGTAGAAAAAATTATTTTGAACCATTGTTGTTGTACACATCTTTTGATTGTTAGGAAAATAAAGAAAATAAGTATGCATTTAGAACAGTCTCACGTGGCAAGGCCGTTCCCCTGGGTTTGTTCTTTGTCTTCCTTTGAATGGCTCCTCTTCTAGAAGTTGACAAGAGGCTGAACAGAGCTGTGGTTGGGAGAAAGTGGATTCAGGCGTCAGAATGCTGCTGTTCATAGCTGGGCTCCAGGCCTTGGGCAGGTGTGAAATTCTATGGGTCTGTCTTCTCTCATCTGTAAAAGGATGACATTACTGACCTCGTATGGTCATTCCACAACTGTTAGCAATTCCAGAGAGACTTCAGAAAGAACTGGACACACAATGGCACTGACAAAACACCATTTATCATCTCCTTTCCATGGAGCATCTTAGGTGACTTTGCATCTCGTAGCTTTTCTGATGTGTGGTGGGTCTGGCAGGGCAGGCCAGGCCCACTCAGGCTCTGTGTGCAAGGTTTTCCTGACCAGAGCTGATTCTCACCACACAACACTGGGGTGAGAGCGTTGCTTGCCGGCATCCCCAGGACCATGCAGGTATCACTTTTTAATTATCACCAGCAGGTGCCCTTTACCCTTGAAACCGTGGTTGCCCTATATGTGAGCTATGGCCAGAATTTTTATAAGTTCATAACCTGAAAATAGAGGAAGGTTTTTTTAGTGAACTGACACAGGAGATCCACTGTGACTTGAAATTTTTAGCCATAGCACTTGGTACCAGTTATTTCAAGGTTGTGATGCTTTAACCCCTTTCTGAAACCATGATAAGCATGGAATAAGTTATGCCAAATGGCACTTGGGTAAAGTGGAGTTTCAGGATTGTGGGCAGTATTGTAAAATGAATAATAATTTGTGATGAGTCCATTTTCAGGTCAGTTAAAGAAAAAAGTATTGTATTGAACTTCTGCTCAAGATGGCAGAGTGTGTAAACACTGTGCTTATCTCCCATAACCACATCAAAATTACAACTAAATCATAGAACAGCCATCATTGAGAACCACCTGGAGACTAGCTAAACTGAATTGTTATAACTAAGAGTATGAAGCAGCAGCCACGTCAAGACTGGTAGGAAGGGCAAAGACACAGGTCCCACACTCGTTGTGGTGAGTAAGAATCAGGATGACAGCTGCGGAGGTCTGCCCTGAGGGGAGAGAAGTCCTCATAACATCTGGCTATGAAAAACCATGGGGGCTGCATCCAAGAAAGACAACAGGCTGCTGGGGACTTACGTGCTAGAGATCTCAAAAGACCTACCATGTTTTTCAGACCATAAGATGCACCTAGTTTTTAGAGGAAAATAGGAAAAAAATTTTGAAGCAAAAAATGTAAAATATTTAATAACATTATATTTCACCAATGTAAATGTAAATAGAACTCAACAGCAACATTAACAACCATTATTCCTCCCAAATTTTGGGGAGGGAGTGCATCTTATGGTCCAAAAAACACGGTAATCACAGATTCCCTAGCTCACAAATTCACTTGCTCTGAGCTCCAGCACAGGGGTAGTAGCTCGAAAAGCATCGGGAGCATACAAGGAAACAAGCTGACTAGCTTTAGAGCAAGGGCTGGAGGGTTAGGGCAGCTCTTTCGGGGAGTAGAAGTGCTGGCAGATGCTGTTGAGCCCTCCCCCCAACCCAGGCACAGGTGGACACCAAATCTGAACTCTAGGTGAACCTAGATAACACTGTTTTCCCTACTGTGGTGATTCCATGGAACTCCACCCCACCCAAATCGCACACCCGGATTGAACCTCTTTCGGCAGCTTTTCTACAAAAGCAGCCTGCCTGGATTGCACTGCAGATTTTCCTAAAGTTTTTCAAAGGTCCACAAACCACAAAAAAGCACCAGCTATCCACAACTTGCCATCTTCCTCTTGCTAAGCAGCCCCAAGCCCAGCACTAGTGGCAGCCAGCCTTGGTTCCCAGCATAGCCTTTCCCAGGCACCTGTGAGCCCAGCAGAGGTGGTAAACAACTGCAAATCATGCTGTAGCTCCTACCACCTGGCCTCAGGCCAGGCACAGGCAGTGAAGTTGGCCTATAACAAAGCCTCACCGAGCAGGCCCCAGAACCACCAACATACCCAGTGGCCAGCTTCAAGCCATACCACAGCAACACCCAACCAGCATCTCAAAAGACATCTCCAAAGGGCAGACATGGAAGGCACCAGAGCTCCACTAAAGCAACGCCCTCTCTGTGGAATCAGCCCCCGCACAATTCATCCAGTGTAGTCACGGTCAGTCCTCGCAGCCATTAAGCTACAGGGTCAGTCCCACTGACCCAATTGCTGATGTGCCAACAGCAATTAAGACTCAACTATAGCAGCAGGGTACACAACCCAAACAAAGGGAACCAGACTCAGGTAACCAGGAGACTATGCCACCAGACCCCATAGGACACCTACTTCATAAGGCCATCCTGCCAAGACCGGGAGAAGTAGCTGATCTGCATAAGTGTAGAAACAAACACATGAAGGCTGCCAGAGTGAGGAGACAGAGAAGCACGTCCAAAATGAAAGAACAGGACACAACTCCAGAAAAACAACTACACGAAGTGGAGGCAGTCTACCAGATACACTGTTCAAAACACTGGTTATAAGGATACTCAGTGAACTTAGGGGATGAAAGATGAACTCAGTGAGAGCTTACACAAAGGGATAGAAACCACAAAAAAAAACCTGTCAGAAATGAAAAATACAATAACTGCAATAAAGAATACATTTGAGGGAATAAACAGAGTAGATGAATCAATGACCTAGAAGACAAGGTAGCATAAATACCCAATCAGGAAACCAAAAATAAAAAAGGATTTTACAAAATGAGGATAGTTTAAGGGGCCTCTGGGACATTATCAAGCATAACAACATTTTCATCATATGGGGTACCAGAAGTAGGAGAGAGAGAGCAAGAGATTGAAAACCTATTTGAAGAAATAATAACTGAAAACATCCCAAATATGGTGAGGAAAATGGACATACAAGTCCAGGAAGCACACAGAATCCCACACAAGATCATCAAGAAATACTACATAAAATTATATGCCAAAAAATTGGATAACTTGGAAAAAATGGATAAATTTCCAGAAACATACACTCTTCCAATACCAAATCAAAAAGAAACAAAATCAAAACAGACTAATCACTACTAACTAAATTATCAGTAATCAAAAAACTCCCAACAAAAAACAAAAATCCCGGACCAGATGACTTCACAGGTGAATTTTACCAAACATTCAAAGAAGAATTAATACATACTGTTCGCAAACTCTTTCAAACAACCGAAGAAGAGGAAAGGCTCCCATGCTCATTTGACAAGGCTTTCACTGTCCCGATTCCAAAACCAAAGACATTAGAAAAAAAGAAAATGATAGGCCAACTTCCCTGATGAACACAGATGCAAAAATCCTCAGTCAAATATAAGCAAACAAAATTAAGCAATACATTAAAAAGATCTTACACCATAATCAAATGGTATTTATTCCTGGTATGCAAGGAATAATATCCTTTATATCCACAAATCAATTAACATGATACACCATATATACAAAATGAAGGATAAAAATCATATGATCATATCAATAGATGAGGAAGAAGCATTTGCCAAAATCCTCATCAGCATCTAATTATGATAAAAATTCTCAGCAAAGTGGAGCTAGAGGGACTATATACCTCAACATAATAAAAGCCATATATGACAGACCCAGCACTAACATCATACTCAGTGGTGAAAACCTGAAAGCTTTTTCTTTAAGATCAAGAGTAAGACAAGGATGTCCACTGTCACCATTCTTAGTCATCATATTATTGGAAATTTTAGCAACAGCAATCAGAAATAAAGAAAGTAAAGGCATCTGAATTGGATAAGAGAAGTAAAACTGTCAGTATTTGCAGAGGACATGATACTACATAGGACCCTAAAAAACTATTATAACTAATAAATGAATTTAGTAAAGTAGCATAATACAAAAATTAATGTTCAGAAATCAGTTACATTTTTTAATTCCAACAACAAAGTATCAGAAAGAAAAATTAAGAAAATTTACCCTTGCACCAAAAAAAAATAAAATACTTAGAAATAATTTAACCAAGGAAGTAAAACACCTGTCCTCAGAAAAATATAAAATATTGAAAAAAATTAAAGTAGAGGTAATGGAAACATTAACAATGTAAAAATGTGCATACTACCCAAAGCAATCTATAGATTCAGTGCAATCCCTATCAAATACCAGTGTCATTTTTGAAGAACTAGAACAAATAGCCCTAAAATATATGTAACTACAAAAGACCCCACATAGTCACCACAATTTTGAGAAAGAACAAAGTTGGAGTTATCATAATACCGGATATCAAACTATAATACAGGGCTATAGTAATTAAAATAGCATGGTACTGGCATAAAAACAGACACTTAAATCTGTGGAACAGAATAGAGAGCCCAGAAATAAACCCACAACTCTATGGTTAATTAATCTATTGCAGCAAGAATATACAACAGGGTAAAGACAGTCTCTTCAATAAATAGTGTTGGGAAAATTAAACACATGCGAAAGAATGAAACTGGATAACTTTCTTGCACCATATATATAAGAATAAACTCAAAATGAATTAAATACTTAAATATAAGACCCCAAACCATAAAAATCCTAAAAGAAAACATAAGCAAGAAAGTCTTTGTTACTGGTCTAGTAACTTTTTTTCATATTTCCTCAGACAAGGGAGACCAAAGAAAAAATAAACAAATGGGACTACTTCAAACTAAAGACTTTTGCATAGTGAAGGAAACCATCAAAAAAACAAAAGGACAGCCTACTAATTGGTAGAATATTTCCAATGATACATTCAATAAGGGGTTAATATCCAAAAATATAAGGAACTCATACAACTTCAAAAATGGGTAGACCTGAATAGACACTTCTCCAAAGAGGACATACAGATGACCATTAGACTTATGAAAAGTTGCTCAAAGTCACTAATCACCAGGAAACTGCAAATAAAAACCACAATGAGATATCACCTCACACATGTCAGAATGGCCGTCATCAATAAAACAACAAAAAATGTGTTGGTGAAGATGTGGGGAAAAGGTAACTTTCATGCACTGTTGGTGGGATTGTATATTGATGCAGCCACTTATGGAAAACAATATGGAGATCCCTCAAAAAGTTAAAAATAGATCTAGCATATGATGCAGCAATTCCACTTCTGGGTATTTATCTGGAGAAACACAGAACACTAATTTGAAAGGATATATGCACCCTATGTTAATTGCAGCACTGTTTACAGTAGCCAAGATATGAAAGCAATCTAGGTGTCTATTGGTAGACAGTTGATAAAGAAGATATGGTGCGTGTGTATATATATGCAATGGAATACTACTCAACCATAAAAAAGAATGAAATCTTGCTATTGGTGACAACATAGACAGATCTAGAGGGTATTAAGTGAAGTGAAAGAAGGAAGATAGAAAACAATGCCATATGATCTCATTTATATGTTGAATCTAAAAAACTAAAGAAACAAACTCTTAGGTACAGGAAGCAAATTGATGATTGCCAGTTTGGAGGGGTGTGGGGAGATGGGTGAAAGAGGTGAAGGGTTTAATAAGCATAAATTGGCAGTTATAAAAATGGTCGCAGGGATGTAAGTTACAGCATAGGGAATATAGTAATACTGTAATAACTCTGTATGGTGTCAGGTGGGTACTAGACTTATTGGTGTAATCACTTTCTAAGGTATGTAAATGTCTAGTCACTATGTTATACACCTGAAACTAATAGTGTATGTCAACTGTACCTGAAAAATAAAAAAGAAAGGAATGATGACCACAGGTTTGAGAGAGTTTACTTATAGAAGTGAAGGAAAATAACCACATGGCAGATCCACGAGAATCAGAAATACTCTCATTCTGAAGGGTGACGGGTTCATGGATGGTCAGGGTATTATTACATTTTTCTTATGTTACATATTTTGTGTAGGTCTCAAGATACTACATATTATAATTCTAAAGACCACTAAATTTGTAGGAGAAAGAAAGAGTATTAATGGCTCACCAGGCTTTTCAAGTCACATGTCAATGCATTTAGGGATGTGCTATTTATTCTTTTTCAACTGTCATATTTCAGTGACTCTAAGACATTTTATCGTCTCTGAAATCAGATGCATCTCATAATTCATGGTAGCTTCCAACTGCTTTTGACCCAGCAAGCTGATGTCGCGCAGTTGTCGTTGACTATATAGTCACAGAGATGTCTAGTCGAGTGAGGCACATGGTTGCTACTTCTTACGTTGAATTCGATTACAGTTCAAAATTGCTTCAAAAAATTAAACTGTTGTTCAATATTCAAAGGAAGAGTTATTGCCCAGAAACAAAACATGTTATATAAGTTTAACAAATACTTTCAATAAGCATAAAGTCGGTAAGTGAATACTGTGTCATCATTAGCATTTTTGTCTTGGTGGTACTTAAAATAGTGGTGAATCTTAAATCCAGTGTCTTAGAGTCAGTGAAATATAGTGTAAATGACTATTGCTCTCTGTTCCAGATAATTCTAAAAATGAAAATTCCTTGCTTATATTATTATTGATTTCTAATTTATTCTTTTTCTAATCTTTTTTTCCTTTCACAAATGGATACCAATCACATTTACCGCTGGACTGCAATATCTCTCCTTGAAAAACAATGCTGTTGACTGAAATCACTTTGGGTGGACCAAATTTCCTCCTTGTTGACTGCTCCTGAATGATCTCTTCCAACCCCCAATCTGCCTCTCTGGCCGATCAAAACCTTCTTCCGTGTGTGTACATCATGCTGCTCTCGTCCTCAACTCCCCTTTTCTCTTGCTGACTTCCTGGAAAAGCAACGGAAGAGTCCTGGGCGGAAGGAGGCTTCTGTATGCTAGTGAAAAAGAACAATCTGTGCCAACGGAAGGTTCTTCAACAACTCTGCTGCAAAACATGTACATTCCAAGGCTGAGCTTCCATCCTAGATTTCTTTGTTCCTGTAGACTTATAGATTACTCCATATTATTATTAAAAAGGAAAAAAAAGCAAAAAAAAAGCAAGCCACCTCTCTCTTTCTTGCTCTTTTTTTTTTCCTCTCTCAAATCTGTGCAGGGAGATGGTGAACTGTTTTGTCAGAACTTAAATGGAAAAAAAATAATAAACCTACAACAAGCCTACCTTTTATAACTGGGTGTTTAGTGCTAAACAGCCAGAACCACAGAGACAGTATTGTATGACCAAAGCATTTGATGCCAAAATTTGACGTTAAAGTAATGATTTGATTTCCTGCCCTGGTTTTGAAGGTCCATTTTTTTTCCTTTTGCATTTACTTGCTTGTTTCCCCTTTGAGACGCCTAAAAATACCTTTCAAAAAGTCACAAGAGTAGACATAGAACAAAATGAAACAGAAAGCTCTTGCGTTAGTCATTTTTCATGCTTGAGTCCATCACTGGAGGAAGTGGCAGAAAACTGGACCTAAGGGCATTAAGGACATCCCGCAGAGTTGTGCTCAGTGTCGTTTGTCTTAGTTTTTCGCAGCTGAACGTAGATACTTTCCACACATAATTTACTTCATGCATTATGTGATGTTGGCATTATACTCACTTGATAAGTCTGCTCCACTGGTTTCATCAGATAGACTTGCTGCTACTGGCTTTACCATTGTAGACTGGGTTATTTTACACACAGTTGGTCCCGTGGGATTGCTCTGCGTAGTCAGATTGGTGATGGACAGAATGCAAAATTACATAAAATAGCTGAGACTGCTCCAGCTCCCCCAAAACCCACAGTGTTCACTTTGTAGACCCTGCACAATCTCTTGGTGCTATCTAGCCATTATTCCCCTAGCACTTTTTAAAGGCCATCAGAAATTCCACTTGTTGTGGCGGGAAGCATTTCGGGTGTGATACAGGAAATTTCTTCCTGGAGTCAAAAAGTTTCTAAATGTCCTGTATTTTTTAAGAAATTGAAATGATTTAAATAATATTTAAGCTCGTGCCCAAGTTGGCCGGGCAGTGATTTTTCAATGGTGCTTATTAGAATTTTTTTCATCTTCTCATTTTCAGAAAATAAAACTGGAAATTGAATATGGGCGGCATGATTGTACCCTCCTGGTTCTGTTATTCTCCCACTCCTCTGTCCCTCTCTAACTGTGCTATGATACACCTGTATACTGAATGTCGTTGAGATCATCTGTTTTCTTGGAAATGTCTTCACTGGTATTCTCTTGACTCCCTAAACACATCCTGGAATCTAGCAGACTGAATTATGCGAAAACTGTTTTGGATCAGTGGTCAGAAATGAGGAAGCCTGAGAGGTCTTTTTACCACTTCTGAGTTTCTCTGTTTAGGAGAGGACAGAGTGATAACAAGTTTCCTCACTTTCCATATGAAAGCTCCATTGGTGACCTCGTTTGCTTTGGGAGTGACCAGCCATCTTACAGACTTTATTTTTACTTCCAAGATGTCACTGGCCTCACAGATGAGAAGAGGAGTGCTATCAGTATAGATTACCCTAGGAAGGAGTTGGGAAGTGAGTGCAAAGTTCCCATCTAAGAAACAAGTTAGTAAAAAGCCTACATTGAAAACATTCATTCCTAGACATCAAAGTTAACATTCAATCCAAGGTGACTAATAAGTAAATAGTCTAATGACCCTCTTAATTAGCACCGTAGTAATACTGAGTCACATAATGATTCATAAGTAACTAGGGAATCAACTGATTTGCTGAGCAATTTTCCTCTTCGTAGCAATGCAGGCCCTTCTGATCTGAAGAAAACAAGTCACTCGTGGGTATGGCATCTAGAGTCTTACATTAAAGGCACAGTCTTTAAACAGACAAAGGTGAGCGCACCCTAAGCCAGGTCGAGCAGGTGGGGAAACCAGATTTGCCTGCTAAGGAATCCATCTAACTGAAGCATCCAATATTTGAGGCACAAAAGTAAACTATGATGGGAAGGATAAAAATGATGTCTGTGTTCTTAGACAAATAACCATCAAGAGGACAGCCAAGTTCACCGGGGTCCACCCAAGTGTGTTCTGTTCCCCACTGACCACGCAGGCGCACATCGTGGAAGTACTGGTTTAACTACTAGTGTGTTACTGCCTCGTTTATCTACAGAATATTATTAACTAGAACATAATGCTTTCAAAGTTTAAGTTAATGTTATATATTATGTATAAATATATATATTCATAATGAGATATATGTAATGGATAGTGCAAAGTTTGGAGACTTAACAAATGCTCTAACCTCCTAGAGACAAAAGTCCTATCTTCTGTTCTCTTTTGTCTTTCTATTTTTAATTAGTGATCCATTGTTAAATCCAAATCCACTTTTACTGAAAAATACTGTACATGTGTAAAATGTTCAGTTGTTTTTTTGTAAAATATAGTAGAATGGTTGTAATTGATACTGGCCAAAATCAATGTTATTCCATATTTTATTTTTTCTATTAAATTAACCTAAGTTCCTGTTTATTTGATCTGTCCATACCCATGTGTAAACATCTCTGAAAGGGCGAGGTAATGTGAGACTTCTCTGTTCCCACATAGAAGCTGAATATGAAGGAAAGGGCAGAGGGAAATGAAGTATCTATATAAAGTTGGAAGGAAAGGGTGAGTAGAGGTGGGGAAAGGAGGGGGAAAGTAACAGCAATATTAGAAAGGAACGGTTTAGGTTTGGTCATAAATGTATGTCAGATTTCATTTCTTAAAATGTTGCAAAAACGTCGATAAATACTTGGTGCAGTGCGTGGGCCGTCCGGGCCTACTCTTTCCCTGCACTTCCCTCAGGTGTGGACTGCTGCGTACTCGCCAGTGATGTACAGAGGGCTGGGGACCAAGGGGCTGGGCTCGAGTTGGTGGAGAACGTGAAAGCTGTTAAAAGCTGGCCTTGCACAATTTAAGGAGATCCTGTATAAAACTGACAGTAGCTGTATCCCTGGGTACCTAAGAGATGCTTTTATCTAAAATCTCCAGTCCATACCACAAGGTAGGACTGAATAGTTAGCAAAAATAAAAAAAGAAGAGAAAGATAGGAAGAAGAACCAGCAAAGGATTATAGATGTTTTTGAACCCTGCTTGAGTTGCAGTCTTATCCTTGAAGATTCAACGCCCTGTCTTCTGGGACAAGAAATGAGATCAGCAAAAGCAACAAACGCATTGAGTTCCAGTTAGGTTTAAAGATCTGGAGATACAGCAAGGTGTGCGAGAGAGCCCCTGCTGCTGAGAAGTCCCGTGGCAGGGATGAGAAACTACTCTTACCGACCATTCACTCTGCTGCGCTGTATGGGAATATAGCGCATTTATGTACTGGTGTAAATACATCCTCTCAATTCTCACAGGAGCTCTAAAGCAGAGGCACCCACATTTTCCTGTTTACAAATAAAGCCGAGCCATGTGGACTTGGTAAATTGAGATTACATACCAGACTCAAAATAATAAAAATGAAACCTACCAGTAACACAATTAACATAAGTAATGAATTCTAACCCTCAAATGAGTAGAACACTAAGTACTGTAAGTTAAGAGAGGGAGAAATTCCTTTGAACTGACTGGTCACGTGAGTTTTCTAGAGCATGTGGAAGTGGAAGTGGGTCTTGGAGGATGGCTGAGGCCTAACTAAACAGAAGGGAGGTGTGCAAGAACGTTACCAGCAAACTTGCTGCATAAGAGACGTTCGGGGCAACAAGGGCATTGTTTTGATGTTTCTAATCTAATTAGCCCATGGCTGCACAGGGCAGTGAGGCAACGTGTGATGGGTCAGTCTAGAAGAATCTACATTTTACACTTTGCAAAAGACAAATCGTGTGCCTGTTCTCAACTCCCACCACCACACAAGACCTTGCTGTACTCGTCACTGTCCTCTGTCGCTGCATCAGCATCCTCCCTCTCCACAGCAGCACCAGGTGCTTGTCATCAGGCTGCCGATTTCTATCAGACACAGTGTTTTCCACCCAACAGTTTGCCCTTCATTTTTGAGGAACTCAAAAACTGAGTGTTCACTAGAGAAGGTGAAGCGACTGTCGTACTAACTACCAAATTGAAGTTGTTCAGTCCGGTGATCGACACTTTAAGCACATCCAAACATGGAAATATTTAACACCTCATCTCCCTCAGGTAAAAATAACATCATGCGGCTAAGACAAAAGTAGGCATGCATTTTAACTGTTGTCATGTTATCATTCAGCTGCACACAGAGGACAAGGACAGACAGCAGCTTGATGACTATGAAGAAAACGGGCAGCGATTTTACACTGTGGCCCGGCCAGTTCACTCCCTCCCTTCACCCCTCACCACAGAATTGAGGGCACGCAAAGGCCAGCTGCAGCCTGACCTCACCGGGCCCACGCTCGGCCCTGGCCGCAAGCTCAGTATGTGTCAGTGACAGAAAGTATAAACCTGCTTCTCTCCCCTGGTTGACATCCATTTCCAAATATTATTTTTGTTGCAAATCCATAAAATCTGAAGTTTGTGGCAGAATACTTTGGAGCCATTGACAAATTTAGCAGAGCATAGCCAAGGTGGACTTAATTTCACTGTGGCTCATTAAAGCTGCTTGGCACCTAGAAATGGGACTGTAACCCATATATCACGCCTCTTCTTCATCATAGGAGTTGAAAACCTGGCCCAGAGTCAATTCTTGGGCAAGAAGGATGCAGTTGGGTAGCATCGCTAAGTCTCAGGGGGCCAGTCTGGGACCTGGGAACACCAGCAGTTCCTGCTCACTCTTCACCTGCAAGGGGCCTAGAAAGATATGACTATCTTGTTACTGAAGGATTTTCCTACAAGGTCTTCTCTCTGGGGGCACCTACTGCTTTTTATGGGGCCAGGTGTCAGGCAGCAAAAGATATTTTGCATCCCCACTTCCTAGAAATATCCAGAAACACTCCCTGAGGCCTGAATTATAACAACTTTTTGCATTTTAGAAAGGATTACTTTAAAACTACCATGTTTTAAGGCTGACAGAGTTTTACTAAACAGCTTTATTCGGCCCCCACAAAAATCAGAGGTCTATAGAGATTAACTTTCTGATGCGAGTTTCACAGCTAGTAAGGGGGCATTGCTGGGATTCAAGCCCGCAACTCAGCCTTCTGCACGACACTGCCTCCCTTTTGAAGAGTGCCAGAAAAAACAAGTCTGGTATACATGTTGCAAGAGGCTTCCCCCCACTGCAGAGAGAAAGCACACTGTAGTCCTGGACTTGGCTTTTCCCCACTATGAGCTCACAGTAGTGCTTTCATAAATAAACAACGAGTCCCTGTCATATACCAAGCTCTGGGTGGTTCTTGTCCTCTGCAAGCTTCTAGTCTAATGGGGACACACACAAAAACACATGGCTCTAATATAAAGCTACTTAAGTGCTTTAAAAGGGGCAGAAAAATACTGTTGTGAGACCGGAGGAGGAGCTCACTTTACCGATTTAGTACTAAAGGTCCCATGCCGTTGCACTACACACTTTCCAAGGCATCCAAAAATAGCTTGAAACAAAAAAATGCTGGCCACTAAAATGAACAGAAGTCAAATGATACTTTAAATATTTGCAAAATGCATCATGTCAAACTAGTTGATTGCAACTTAAGTCTTAAGGAGTCACATATAATTTAATTTTAGGTAGGATGAAGGAGAATTTTAATGTTTGATATGATGTAGGCCCTGCAGAGGAAGGAGAACCTAGGTTCTGTTGGGATCATAATGTGACCCTGCAGAGGAGGGAGAAATTCACTAATCGTGCTGGGGTTTGGAGGATTATAGTTTTACATATTCCTATTCTCTTTCCTCAAGAGTCCGACCTGTAGATTCAAATAGCTCCTTGACATTTTCCTTCAGATGTCTAACAGGCATCTCAAAATTAACATGTCCAAAATAGACTTCAGACTCCGCAGTCTCCTAGCATTATCATCACCAAATGTCTGACATAACGTAAACAGCATTACAATTCATCCACCCAGTTGCTCATATCCCAAACCTAAGATTATTCTTTTTTAACCCCCAAATACAGTCCATTAGCAACGTCCCATGTATTTCTAGCTTCCTCCCTACTTCATAGTTATAATTCCAGGTCAAACCACCATTATCTCCATCCTGCACTGCTGCAGGGGCCTTCTAACTACACTACCTGCTTATCTCCCTTCCCATCTTCTTTTCTCTTCATCTCCCCTCCCTCATCCATTCTCCACATGGACAGCAGAGTGATACTACAAATACAAAATCAGATTTTGTCTCTATTCACTCAGAATAAAATCGGAATGCCTTAACTGAGATCTCTTCTTATGCCCCTTCCCCCCTTGCTCATTAGGGTCTGGTCCTACCAACTTTCTTTTTGTTCTTCAAACATGAATAACTTGTTGGTGCATCAAGACCCCTGCTCTTCACAGGGCTGGTTTCCTTGTACCCTACAAGTCTTGATTCAAAAAATCATTTCCTTGCAAAACAGTTCCCTCCACCACTCACTCCCTATGTGCCACCTTTATTTGGTCTTTTCACGGTACTTGTCACACATGACATTCTATGGTTCATTCATTTGTTTATTGTCAGCTTCTCACTATAACATCAGCACCATGAGAGATGGGGCTTTGTCCATCTTGTTCACAGCTTAGCTTATGTCTAGCGTAGTGCCTTGCTTAATAAATATTTGTAGAATGAATGAGTGAATAAAAAGACAAGACAGAAATAACATTTGACCTGAGTCTTCAAAGATAAGCAAGGATTTGTAAGCCAAAGAAGGCAAGAATATTGAAGAAGGAATCTCCAAAAATAAAATCCAGACAAAGACACAGAACAATCAAAGGGCTTATGAACTGAGATGGCAGGGAGTGTGCAGGGAAGAAATGGAAAGACCACTTAGGTCAACTTGTAAAGGGCTTTGGATGGGCCATTGCCCTCCCTCTCCCTCCTTGTTACCAGCATCATTGACTATCTTTTCAGAGAGGATAACTCAGTTTACCCAAGGACCCCATCAAGTCAACTCATGGCCTCCTGCCAACATATTCAAGCATTCATTTGGACAGAATGCTGAAGAGGCCATATTTGCTTCAGTCCCCAGGGGAGCAAGGGCTACATCGAGCCAGCTAGATTAAAGGACAGCGTACTAAGCAGAGCTCAGCTGTCAGATGAGTGCACCTAAGGGGAGGTAGCCCAGAACGTCTCTTCACCGTGATGTACATGGCCAGAACAACCCATGTGGCAAGGCCTAGACTTGGGGAATAAGGGCTTGCTCAGAATCTTTTCACTTCTAAGAGAAAACCCTCTAAACTGTCAGTACCAGAGAAAAGCCAAAAGGAAAGAAAGTGATGCGTTAGCACCTCCTGCCCCTAACAATGAAAATAATAACTAACTTCCATTCTGCAGTACTTTCCATGCTCTAAACACCGTGCTAATTGCTCTGTATGGGTTATTTTCATTCTATACTCCCAATAGCCTAATTTTGTCTTCTTTCTACAAATAAGGAAGCAGATGAAGTAAATGCCTAAGGCACCCTAGTAGTAAATGGAAGATCTGGGATTAATTTAAACCCAAACAATCTGATATCAGAGTCTCCAGAAGGAGAAATGCAAGAGCGGGGAAGATGTCTGTCAAAACAAATTTCGGGCCATGACCTTGGAGCTCGCATCAGGATTACAGTTGGCCTCCGTATGCACACATTCTGCATCCAAGCGTTAACCCACAAAGAACTGAAGATATTTTTTAAAATAAAAAGTTATGTTGCTGCTGACATGTACTGTGTAGTTAGGCCTATGACGGTTGCATCTGTACTGAACATGTAGAATTTTTTCTTGTCATTATTTCCTAAACTACACTATAACAACTATTAATATTTACATAGCACTTGCGCTGTATCAGGTATTATAAGTAACCCAGAGAGATGATTTACTAAAGTATATGGGAGAATGTGAGTAGGTTACATGCAAATACCATGCCATTCTGTAAAACAGACTTGAGCATCCACGAATTTTGGTATCTGCAAGAGGGTTCTGGAACCAGTCCTCCTCAGACACCAACAGATGACTGTATGTACTCCAGCTGATGCTGTCTGGTCCAGGATGCATGTTGTCGCCTGTGAATAGAGCAACATCCACCCAGGGTTACACACCATGGCCACATACTGCTTTCTGTGACCAAGCTAGGAGAGGAAGTCAATATTATCATGAGAATTAGTAGCAACCAATGGGGCATGTTGGCAAGGGGAATCGGAATGGACCTAAAAGAAATGAGGCAGTGACTATTAAGAAGTGAGGATGTGATGCCTCCTTTCATGCTAATTTTTCTTTGTTCGGGAAGCCCTCACTTGCGTTCTCTAGCCCCAGATGAAATGAGGAAGAAATAGAATGGAGAAACAGAACACAGAGAAACATTACAATGCTGAAGACATCACATAACACAAATTCTGTGAGCTTTGACAAATCTGGTAAAACATAAGTTCTTCTCAGGCGATATTAAACAGGATTTTCTGGCCACCTGAATCATAACTGTTACACTACAACACAAGCTAAAGTATCAATAAAATGAAAGGCTTTTTCTTATGTATAGGAATGTGATTTTTAATTGACGTCATAGAAAGAACCACAAATGTGACAGAAAGTGGGAGGCATCTTGACCGTCTCCTCTCTCACTCCCACATCTGATCCATCAGCAAGTCGAGACAATTCCACCTGCAAAGTATGTCTTGGATCCATTTTGTCCTTCACTTGACTGCCTTTACCCTCGTTCTCACAATCCTGGGTCCAACTGCTTCTTACCTGTGCTGTCGCAACACCTCCTAATTAGCCTCATTGAATATATACCCCTTGTATCCACATTCCACCTATCCTTACTTTCTTCCTCCAATCTATTCTACACAGCAGCCAAAGTGCTGTTTTTACAAATTCAAAGCTCACACAAGACTCCACTGTTTACAACCGGCCCATGGCTTCCCATTTCACTTAGGATACTAAGTTGAAATTCCTTTCAACAGCCATCAAGGCCATGGTTAATCTGACCCATCCCCCCTTGCAAACCCATCTCATGCCATCCTCTCCCTCCCTGCATATTTCAGCCACATTGACTTTCTCTGATTTATCTATTCTGCCTTGTACCTTAGACCTTTCCCGTATGTCATTTGCCCTACTTTAATGTTATCCCATTCCTAATCATCGTCACCTGGGTAACATTTATTTATTATCTGGGCCTCCGTTTAAATGTCACTTCTTCATTTCCCAGATCCTTCTAGACAAGGTTAGATCTCTTCATCATGAGCTCCCATGAAGCCTCTACTTTACTGTCATCTTAATTACATTATAAATATCTATTTAATTGTAGGAATATATGTTTCATGTATATATTCTCACTACACAGTTTGTTTCGGGAGGCAAGTGTGTAAATGTCTTATAGCTCATGAAGCTAGCTTAATGTCTCTATTTATAAAGTAGGTACCTGATAACTGATCAATAGATGAGTAGGTCAATGAATGAATAAACTGAGTGAATAATTAAGTAGATGACAGGGAAAAAATAGTCCTGGCCAGACATTGGGACAACTAAGTTCTAATTCTGATTCTGTATAACTTCGATATTGCCCTCTCGATAGCTGGCTGCACCGCAGTTTCCTATCCTCAGCTTCGTCCCTGTGACCCTTCCAGCCCTTCTGTTCAATGTAAAGATTATCCCAGGAGATTTTATGGAGATTCTATCACTGGCCCTAAAACACACAGAAAAACCTTAAGCTCAAACTCAATCAAGCTAATGCTTTAAGACATTGCCACTGAAAGTATGCAGTGGCAACAGAGCTGAGAGTTGGCTGCTGTGGTGGCAGAGTTCTAAAGTGAAACCCTAGGATTCCCACCCATAGGTTATTCACTGCTGTGAAGGGACTTTGCAGAGGGAATTAAAGGTTATTACTAATTGACTTTAAAATAAGACTATCCCGGAGTACCCATGTGAGCCCAAGGTAGAGTCAGTCAGAAATGCAACAGAAGGAGGCAGAGGACAGGATCAGAGAGATTCAAGTGAGAAAGATTTAACCCACAGCTACTGGCTTTGAAGATACAGGAAGGGGGCCATGAGCCAAGAAATGCATGCAGTTTCTAGAAACTGAGGACATTTCCCCAGCCAACAGGTAGCAAGAAAACAGGGAATTTAGTCCTGAATTCTGCCATCAACCTGACTGAACTTGGAGGAGATTTATCCACAGAGCCTCCAGGAAGGATGCAGCCTGAGACGCCTTGATTCCAACCTTGTAAAACCCGGAGCAGAGAAGCAGCTGAGGCACACAGTGCTCTGACTTCTGACCTATAGAACCATGAGACAATAAATAGATGTTTTGTTAAGCCACAAAATTCACGGTAACTTGGTATAGCAGCAGTAGAAAACTAAGACCTATCCATGTATCTTCTTAACTCCTGCCTAAGGGGCAGGCTTCTAATCACACATGTAAGGACCCACTGCAATCTTCAGAAACTTTGAAGGGTAGGTGCTACCTTCATGCTCTCCCTCTGCCATGCTCCAGAATGCCATTATCTCCCAGAGGAAAACTTTTACACTTGTCTAGGGTCCCCCATTTTGTGGCTACAGCCCTTGATCACCTAGCTCTGATGGCCAGTAGGGCTTATGTCCCTCAACCCAAGAGACTTAACAGAGACAGTTCTTGGTTGGCTACGATCCCTGGGGCACCTGTGCAGAGAGCAGACTGAAATGCACCCCCATTCCATCTGTGAAAAAAAGTCTACATGCTTGCTTGGAGCCTTAGCCTGAGGGGCAGGCTTCTGGTTTGGCACACATCCAGGGGCCTATTTAGATGCCCAACTTGGACAGAGGCAGGTGGGTGCCATTTTTGTACTCCCCCTCTGCCTCACTCCAGATTGCTGATATCTCTGAGAAAAGAACTTGCACACATGTTGAAGCCCTGGTTTTTTGAGTACCACTCCGGGGATATCTCAGGATCAGTCGACTCAGACAGCTAGTGGGACTTATGCTTGCAGTTCTCTAAGACTGTATATACAGGGGTGGGCAAAAGTAGGTTTATAGTTTTTCGTACAGAAAAATATACAATACAAGAATAAATAATATTTTAAAACTAATATCTAAAGTTAATAGAATAAATAATAATATTGTAGAAAATATTTTAAACACAGAATAAAACTCTGTGTCTTGTGTACTCACCACTGAAAACCCACTTGTACCCACTCATTTATTTGTATGCTTTAAAAGCTGCTGCCTGCGCTTTTACATCCCAGGCCAGGTTTTTGAGTCTGGCTTCAATTCAGCCTCAATCTAGGTGCTGACTGAGACTCTCCCCTTTGAGTTCATGGCACATCCTAAAAACTACTGGATCCACTAGAAATAAAATAGGCTACTTGAATAATCACAAAGGATTCAGAGACACCCAAGAACTAGGGCAAGGTTGAATAATAAGGTTTGTTCCCTACACAAGGCCACTCCTTTAAGACTGGGAGAGGTGGCTATTTTACCATATGCTTAGAAACCAACACAGAGTTCAGGAAAACAAACATAGAAATATGTTCCAAATGAAAGAACAAGATAAAAACTCCTTAAAAAGTTCTAATGAAAAGATAAAACTGATTTACCCGAAAAATAATCCAAAATAATGGTCATAAATATGGTCACTGATCTCAGGAAAAGAATGGATGAATAATGAGAACTTCAACAAAGATATAAAATATAAGAGAGTGCCAAATAGGAGTCACAGATGAAGAATACAATAACTGCACTGAAAAATATGACAGTAGGGTTCAACAGCAGACTAGATGAAGCAGAAGAAAGGATCAGTGAACTCATATATAGGGCAGTGTCACTCATCCAATCACAGCGGCAAAGAAAGAAAGAAAGAATGCAAAATAATAAAGATAGCGTAAGGGACTTGTGGGATATCATCAAGCAAACCAACATTCACAATATAAAGGTCTCAGAGAAGAGAGACAGAAAGTGGCAGAAACATATTTAAAGAAATAACGGCTGAAAACTCCCCTAACCTGGATGAGGAAACAGACACACAAATCTGGAAAGTCCAGAGTTCCAACTAAAATGACGCAGATCTGCCCACTTCTGGTCAAGATGACAGAGTAGGTAAATTCAATGCTTACCTCCTCCCAGAATCACCCCAAAATTACAATTAAATTATAGAACTGTACTGAGAACCACCTGAAGACTAGCTGAACAGAATTTCTATAACTAAGGATATAAAGAACAAGCCACTTTGAGACTAGTAAGAGGGGCAGAGACAATGGAAAAGGCAGGACCCACACCCACAGTCTGACAATTAAGAATAAGGAGAGAAATCTCAGCTGTAGAGGTCCTCCCTGAGGAGCAAGGGTTCCCTGTCCCATACTAGTCTCCCCAGCCAAGGTACCAGTGCCAGGAAAAGGAGTCCCTATCATATCTGGCTGTGAGAACCGGTGGAGAATGCATCTGAGAAAGACAAAGGGCTGTGGGAGATTGAGACATGCTGCTCTTAAAGTACAGCATACAGACTCATTTGGTAAAAACTCACTCACTTTAAGCTCCATAGTAGGGTCAGCAGCTAAAACATACCAAGGACATACACAAGGACGAACTATATTGACTAACTTCAGGATGAGGGATGTAGGGGCTGGGGCAAATCACTCTAGGGACAGAAGCACTGGCAAGTGCCATTATTCCTTTGGTGAACTCTCCTTTCACCCAGCCAGCCTGGCACAGCCAGGCACTGAGCCTGTGCTCCCCATTAATCTGTCTTACACCATTCGCCCCACTCTGGTGATTCCCTAAGACGCCCACCTCACTCACCCAGCTGAAGTCTCTCCCAGCAGTTCCTACACATAAGCTACCTGTCTTGACTTGGCTAGGGACTTCCCCAGAATCTTTTAAAGGTCCACAAACCCCAAACAAGCAGCAGCCAACATCAGTATGCCTTGTAGTTCTTGCTAAGTAGCCCCGAGCCCAGCACAAGTAGCAACCAGTCTCAACATTATTTGTAACTCCCATCAGGTGGCCCCAAGCCTGGTATGAGTGGCAGCCAGTCTTGGCCTGGAATGTAGCTTCAACTAAGCAATCACATCTTACAAGTGGCAGCTAGCCTCAGCTCACATCATGTTTTCTACCAAAGGGTCTCAAGCTTGGCACAAGGTTGGTCAGCCTCATTTCACAGTACAGACTCTCCTAAGTGCCTTCAAGCCCAGCACAGGCAGCAATCAAGCACAGATCATTTTGTAGCTCCTACCAACAGGGCTGCTACAGGCGGCTCTGGACCAAACACACCTGATAGCAAGCTAAAGATGACACCAGAGTACCACCCAAACAGCTCCATAATTGACACACAAAAACAACCCCCACTTGATGGGGAGAGCCCCTATGTAACAGCTCATACATTATATCCATGACTAGCCCTCACAGTCAGTCAGCGTAAGGGTAACCCCAACAACAACAACAACAACTGAAGGCCAACTACAACATGAAGGCACACACAGCTCACACAGGGGAAACACCCCTGGAGCACCCAGCTCCAGTGACCAGGGAGATTGCACTACGGAGCTCTGCAGGACACCTTCTACATAAAGTCCATTCTCTTAAGACAGGGAGAGGTAGAAGATCTACCCAAGAAATAAAAACAAACACAGGGAGTCAGCCAAAATGAGGATACACACACACAAAATTCCCAAATTAAAGAACAGGACAAAAACCAGAAAAAGAATTAAATAAAATGTAGACAAGCAATCCACCAGATACAGGGTTCAAAACATTGGCTATAAGGACGGACTTAGGGGAAACATAGATGAGCTCAGTGATATCTTGCACAAATATATATAAAATATAATAAAGAAGATACAAAACAAAAAGAACCAATCAGAAATGAAAAATATAATAACTGCAATGAAGAATACAGTAGAGAGAAACAACAGCATGTGAGATAACCCAGATGATTGAATCAGAGTTCTGGAAGACAAAGTAGTGGAAAACACCCAATTGAACAGGATAAAAAAAAAGAATACAACAAATGAAGTTTGTTTAAGGGATCTCTGGAGCAACATCAAGTGTACCATACTGTGCATCCTACGGGTACCAGAAGGAGAAGTGAGAGCACAAGAACTTTAAAACCCATTTGTAAAAACTATGACTGAAAACATCTCTAACCTGGTGAGTTAAATAGATATACAAGCCCAGGAAGTGCAGAGAGTCCCAAACAAGATGAACCCAAAGAGGCCCACAACAAAACACATCATAGTTAAAATGCCAAAGGTTAAAGAATCTTAAAGGTAGCAAGAAAAAAAAAAAACAGTTCACTGTGTACAAGGAAGCTCACATAAGGCTATCAGCTGATTTCTCAAAAGAAATTTTGCAGGCCATCAGGAAATGGCACAAAATATTCAAAGTGATGAAAGGCAAAAACCTGCAGCCGAGATTATTCTACCCAGCAAAGTTATCTTTTAGAATTAAAGAGGATATAAAAGCTTTGCAGACAAGAAAAAGATAAATGAGTTTATCACCACTGAACCAGTATTATGAGAAATGTTAAAGGAACTTTTTTAAAAGAAAAGAAAGATCAAAAATATGAATAAAACAATACAACAAAAAAATTCTCAGTGACAAAAGTAAACATTTAGTAAAAGCAGTGGATCAACCAACTATAAAACTAGTACAAAGGTTAAAAGACAAATAAGGAAGATCACATGTAATTACAATAAATTAAAAGCTACATACAAACATACAGAAAAGAAGTAAAAATAATAACAAATACAAATACAGAGGGGATGAAGAAAATGGTAGTGATTTTAAAATGTATTCAAATGTAAGCAACCATCAATTTAAAATAGACTTCTATAAATATAGCTTGGTATACATGTGGAACACATGGTAATCATGTGTATACTCAAAAATCCATAAGACATACACAAGAAAAAAAGAGAAAGGAATCCAAACATAACACTATAGAAAGTCATCAACACACAAAAGAAGAGAACAAGATTATAAGGAGACTATAAAAACAACAGAAAACAATGAATAAAATGGCAATAAGTACAAAACTACCAATAATTAAGAGTAAATGGACTAAATGTTCCAATCAAAAGATACTAGATGGCTGAAGAGATAAAAAACAAGACCCATACATATGCTGCCTACAAGAGACCCCACTTCAGACTGAATGACACAGAGGGATGGAAAATGTATTTCATGCAAGTGCAAATGAAAAATATGGGGTAGCAATAATTATGTCACATACATAGTTTATTTTTTATATAATCTTCATTATGTTTTTTTCATTACCATTTAGTCTCCTTATACCCTGCCCCCACCAGCAATCACACAATAGATTTTCAAACACTGGCTTCAAGAGACAAAGGGCATTTCATAATGATAAAGGGATCAATCTGACAAGAAGATAAAACCCTTGTAGATATCACACTTGAAATGTAGGAACACCTAAATATATTAAGAAAATATAGATGGTCATAAAGGGAGAGATAGTAATACAGTCAAAGTAGGGGACTTTAACACCCCACTGACATCAATGGATAGATCATCCAAACAAAAAAATCAACAAGGATACAGTAGCCTTAAATGACACATTAAACCAGATGAACTTCATTGATATTTTTAGGACATTTCACCACAAAGCAGCAGAATATATATTCTTTTCAAGTACACATGGAACATTTTCCAGACAGACCACATATGAGTCCAGAAAACAATGAATTTAAGACTGAAATCATACCAAACATCTTCCCTAACCACAATAATATAAAACTAAAAATCAACTGCAAGAAGAAAACTGAAAACACACACAGACACATGAAGGGAAATAACATGCTACTAATGAATGAATGGGTTAGCCACAACATCAAGGAAGAAATCATTGGATACCTTGAGACAAATGAAAATGAAAACACAATGACGCAAAATCCATGTGACACCATTAAAGCCATTCTTAAAGGGATATTTACAGCAATACATAGGCCTACCTCAAGAAACAAGAAAAATTCTCAAATAAACACTAACTTTACTCTAGTAACCAGAAAAAGAACAAAAAAAATACCAAAGAGAGTAGAAAGAAAAAAATATTAAAGATTAGAGCAGAAATAAATGAAATAAAGTCTTGAAAAATAGAAAAGATCAATTAAACTCAGAGCTGGTTCTTTGAAAAGATTGATAAACCTTTAGCAACACATCAAGAAGAAGGCAGGCCCAAATAAATAAAATCAAAATGAAACACAAGTGACAACCAATACCACAGAAATACAAGGGATTATTGGGAAATACTAAACAATGCCATCCAAGTGGAGAATCTGGAAGAAGGGGATAAATTCCTAGGAACAAACCAATCTTCCAAGACTGAATCAGGATGAAACAGAGAATCTGAGCAGACCAATAACTACTAACAAAATCAAATCAGTAGACAAACAAATGCCCCCAAAAACAAAAGTCCTGGACTAGATGGCTTCACAGATGAATTTTGCCAAACATTCAAAAAATAATTAATACCTATCCTTCTCAAACTATTCCAAAAATTGAAAAGGAAGGAAGGTTCCCAAGCTCATTTTATGAGGCAAGCACTACCCGGAAACCAGAGCCAAAGACATTACAAAAGAAGAGAATTATAAGCCAGTATCCCTGATTAACATAGATGTAAAAATCCTCAACAAAAATGTTAGCAAACTAAATTCAACAACACATTAAAAAGACCATACGCCATGATCATGTGTAATTCATTCCCAGGATGCAAGGTTGGTTCAATATCCACAAATCAATTGGTGTGACACATCACATAAAATGAAGGATAAAAATCATACGATCAATAGATACAGCAAAAACATTTGACAAAATCTAGCATCCCTTTATGATAAAAACTCTCAGTAAAGTGGGAATAGGGGAGACATAACTCAACATGATAGAGGCCGTATATAACAAACCCACAGCTATCATCATACTCAATGGTAATATGCTGAAAAGCTGAAAGCTTTTTCTTCAAGACTAAGAACAAGACAAGAACATCCAATGTCACCACCTTTAATCAACATAGTACAGGAAGTCCTAGCCACAGCATCAGACAAGAAAAAGAAATAAAAGACATCCAAATTGGAAAGGAAGAAGTAAAACTCATTATGTGCAGACATGATACTATATGGAGAGAACACTAACGAACCCACCAAAAAAAATTAGAATAAATGAAGTCAGTAAAGTAGCAAGATAAAGAATATTAAGATATTGTTTGCTTTTTTATATACCAATAACTATCAGAAAGAGAAATTAAGAAAACAATGCTATTTATAGCTGCATCAAAAAGAATAAAATGCCTAGGAATAAATTAACTGAGTAGGTGAAAGACCCAAACCTGGAAAACTGTAGACACTGAAGAAAGAAATTGAGGAAGACACAAGGAAATGAGAAGATATACTGTGTTCATGGATAGGAATTAACATTGTAAAAATGTGCATAGTACCCAAAATAACCTACAGATTCAAAGAAGTCCCTATCGAAATTCCAAGGGCATTTTACATAGAACTAGAACAAACAATCCTAATATTTATATGAAACCACGAAAGACCATGAATAGCCAAAGCAACAGAGAAAGAAGAACAAAGCTGCAAGCATCACGCTACCTGATATCAAATTATATTATAAGTCTACAGTAACCAAAACATAATGGGACTGGCATAAAAACAGACACATAAGTCAATGGAACAGAATAAAGAGTCCAGAAATAAACCCACACCTGTATGGCCAATTAATCTATGACAAAGGAGGCAAGAATATACAATGAGATAAAGTCTCTTCAATAAACACTGTTGGAAAACTGAACAAGTACATGCAAAAGAATGCACTTTCTTACACCACATTCAAGAGCAAACTCAGAATAAAGACTTAAATATAAGACCTGAAACCATAAACTCCTAAAAGAAAACAAAGGCAGTAAAAACTCTTTGACATCACTCTTAGTGGTATTTGAATATATCTCCTCAGGCAAGAAAAATTGAAATAAATATAAACAAATGGGACATCAAACTAAAAAGTTTTGCACATGAAGGAAACCATCAAAAAGTGAAAAGACACCTACTGATTGGAAGAAGATATTCTCCCATGACATATCCCATTGTAGGTTAATATCAAAAAATATATAAGGAACTCAAACAACAGCAGCAACAAAACCCAATCCAATTAAACAATAGGAGGAGGACCTGAACTAACTTTTCTCCAGAAAGGACATACAGATGGCCAACAGACACAAGGAAAGATGCTCAGTATCACTAACCATCATGGAAATGCAAATTAAAACCAGAATGAGTTATCACCTCATATTTATCAAAAAGCCTATTATCAATAAACCGACAAACAAATGTGCACTGTTGGTGGGACTGAAAATTGATTCAGCCGTGGAGCAACCATGGGCAGTTTTGGCAAGGGTGTTGTTTCAAAACACACAAGTCTCAAGGACTATATAAAACCAGAAGCTGAAAAATAGTGTTTCCACATTCTCACCACTCAATATCTATTATTTCTTTAGAGCTACTGAATAGAAAGATTTTTATCTTGAGATTTTTTCCCCAAAAAATACATGCACCTTAGTTTGACCCTATCCCACTACTTGATTAGACCTCACTGTGCTTTGTCCCTAAGTCTGCCCGCCACCTCCCCGCTCCAGCTCTGTGGGAGTAAAACACGATGATCCAGGACTGGAGAATGAAGACCATCGATGCTGTTCCCACACAACACAGTGTGAGGAGGGAGCCAGACATTCGCAGACCGTGGAGGGCTTCTTTGGGGTGGACTGTGGCCACTCGACCTCTGATACCAGTGCCAGAAAGGAAGCTAATAAATGCATCATTCAGGAATGTCCAAACTCACTAACTCCTTCAGGAAGCTGGAAGGACATGGAGGCCTAACGCCCTCCTCCAGAACCTCATCCAAGGCCCTGCCCCATTCTGTGCTACACATTCTCTGGGTTTCTGATGGTGGCGGTTCATTCTGTCTGCCTCATAAGCTCCAAGAACACAGGGACCATATATAAGCACTGAAAATTCCAAATCAAGGCAGGTGCTTTCAAAATGTAGCTAATGATGTCAACAAAAACAACCTCAGTCTCCTTTCCCTGTCTCAGACTAATTATCAGACAACTTTAAAATAGAACAGAGATGATGTTTTTCTGTGTCTAAGTGTTCCATATTAAACCCACTCTCGGCAGTCAGCAGAATTTCTGACCCTGGGCTGGATGCCTCCTCCTCTCTCCTACACCCGTGATCAAAAGGCCTTATGCCACAACCACAATTCAGGATGTCAACTCTGGGGTGTCTGTGCACGTTGGCCACCTGCTACTGCTCATGCTAAGTGGTGACTCAAAATAGCAAGTGTCCTGAGCCTGGGGCAAGAGGACGCTTCTCCTTCCAAAGGACTCTAAGAAGAACAGCATAAAGCAGAGGGTCTCAAACTTGTGAGAGCCTCACAATCACTTAGAGAACGTGTCCAAACAGATTCCTGCCCTCCACCCCAACCCCAGAGTTTCTGATTGAGTAGGTTCAAGGTGGAAGCTGAGAATTTACATTTCTAATGAATTCCTAGGTGAGGCTGATGCTGCTGGTCCCACCTGGAGAACCACTGACACTGATGTTAGGCAAAGACCTTGTAATTAGACTAGAAACACCTGGGTTCCAGCTTAGTCAATTACCATGTAACCTTGAAAAAATAACTTAATCTCTCTAACACTCACTTTCCTCATCTATAAAAAAAAGAAGTAATAATAGTACCATCACAAGGATTAAACAAGACGATGCGTGGAGCTGCACGTGGGCACATACAAAGTCCTGAGGGAACCCCTTTCCCTGCCCCATACCTTGTCCCCACTCTCCCAGCGCTGCAGGATGCTCTGAGTCACTCTCCCTGGCAGCACCGCTCTGGGATATTTGCACGGTAGGCAAGGAACAGCAAATTCAGCCTTCAGCTGCCTCTCTGCAGAGCTGCCTGCCTACAAGGGCAGCGCTAAGGGCAGCATCAGTGCTCCTCGGCCCACCTCACAGACGGGGAACAGGGCTATTGACTGACACCTGTTCAGCAAAGAAGGCGCCCCATGTGGCCTTCTGCCCTGAGACTGAGAGGTTGAAAGACATCCAAAACCACACGGCTCTTCATGCTGGAGCTCCTGACTCAGGACAATACCTCAGCTGACTCGTCTTTTTCTGATTTGCATTTGGAATCTTGTGTATCAATTTCCTTTGGCTGCTGTAACAGATAACTATGTGTGGCAGCCTAAAACAATATATATATCTATTGTCTTACAGTTTGGGTGGTTAAAAGTAGGTAATGGGTCTCTCTGGGTAGAAATTAAGGTGTTGCGAGGACCCCCTCCCAGAGTGTCTAGGGAAGAATCTGTCTCCTTTCCTTCAGTGTCTAGCACTGTACTCACTGCCACTGCTCGTGCTAAGTGGTAACTCCTTGGCTGAGGCCTCTTCTTCCACATTCAAAGCCAGCAGTGGCATTTTGAAATCTCTTTTTGCTGAGGTGTTTAGATCACCTCCTATAGTGACCTTCTTCTCTACCTCTCTTCTTCTACCTCACAAGGAGGTGTAGCCCACCTGATAATCCAGGATTATCTCCCCATCTCAAGATCTTTTATTCAGTCATGTTGACAAAACTCCCTTTGATCCTGCAATGTTAACACTCATCGATCCCAGGGATGAGGACCCGGATGTCTCTGGGAGCCCTGTTCAGCCTACCACATTTGCACAGAGCATCTACCCCTCTGAACTACCATTTTTTTCCTCAGTAAAATAGAAATAATATACCCTCACAAGGATGTTGCTGTGTGGTACACTGTAAATCACTAAAGAACTGTTCATTGGATTGCTAAATGCTTCCTGCTACTCTTGTGTTTATCTTACATTAACTCATTAACTCTTCATTTAGTCACCTTTTATTAAACACTATGTGTCAAGTATTGCGCTAGACACAGGTGATATACTATAGTGAGAAATCACACCTGTATGGGTTTCATGCTGCAATAGAGACAGATAAATGCTTGAGAGAAAATTCCCTGATGTGTCAACAGGAGCTCCAAAAGAAATTGGAGAGGAAATGCTCTGCAAACGGTCTAGCAGGGCATCCAGCCTTTTGACGTCTTAGGCCACACATTAAACACATTGTGACACGTAATCACAAAAAAACTCATAATGTTTTAAGTAAATTTACGATTTTGTGTTGGGCTGCATTCATAGCCATCCTGGGCCGCATGCAGCCTGCAGGCCGCAGGCTGGACACCCCTGGTACAGGGATGCATCAGCCCTGCAGCAGGAGGCAGGAGTGGAAGGTCTGAGCTGGAAAGGGGCTGGAAAGGGACAGAAAGGTGGGAAACAGCCTAGAGCATCTAGAAAGTGCCAACTTCATTCTGTTGCAGCCTTGGGTGCAAGGAGTTGGGGGGAGGGATGGGGGCAGTGAGAGAGAGGGGTTAACAGTGCAGACTGGGGTCTGATTGGGAACTGCCCCTTGTGCCAGGTAAAAGATCTGGACTGTATCATGTGCTCCAGGGAGCCACAGAGGAGCTTAAGATGCTTCCTTCAATATCCCATCACCGTACCCCCACAGTAGTGGGGATCCTAGCAGGAAATCCTGAAAGCTCAGGCCTCCTGACAGATAGAGTCCGGCACAAGTAATGCCCCTGTTTTATTACAAAATCATAAGCATGTAACTGTGTAACATAACAATATCACACTCAAGCACACCATATGACATTTTAGGTGAAATGTTCACATTAAAACCATAAATTATTACACCCATATTGCTACCTACCAACCATACTCAAACGGCGTTACTTCTGCCAGACCCTGTATTTAAACAACAAGCTCTCAGCAGAGAGTTCTCTGTGAAGTGGTGCTGGCTTCTCTAAGTACCTCTTGTCTTTCTTCCTTAGCCAGAGCCCCTCTGTGATTTACATTTTCGGAATTTTATTTTTAGAGTCTCCCATTATAGTGAGCCACCATCTCCCTTAGAATCTCTGTCAATCTTATTTAAATCATTCACTCCTAAAAATATTATTGTATTTTATTATCTCATTTAATCCTATTTGTGGCTTTTTTATGAGGATGCTGAAATGGTAAGTTTGCTGTATTAACTATTAGTGCTTTGGTAGAGCTCAATCATTCTGATTGCTCATGCAAAATGTTTTTTCCAACTGGGTGGTTTTGTTGGAAAGTGGATTGACGGGAACTGCTGTGACTTTAGTTGAGAAAGTCTGCATCATCCCTGGTCTGCCTCATCCCTCCACTTCACCTCCTGAAACATAGCACCCCTCTCTAATATGCCTGTCAACTGATACCATCCTCTCCATGAACTTCAACAAACTGGCAGTGTGCTTCTGTGCTGCAAAGACATTTTGCCATTAAAAAGTGGATTCACAGCAGGCAGTCTGCCTGGGGAACACAAGTCTAGGAAAGCGGTCATTTTTAACTAAGGGCAGTACAAGCCTAGATAGAATAGGACTTGTATACTCTGAAGCACACATATCTGGTTTCCTGGAAGCAAAATTACTGTATTGCACGTTGGTAATTAACCTTGTCAACTATCTTTCAGAACAACTGCAGCCTAATGCACACACCCTCTCCTTAAGTGCTATTGCCATCTGCATTCTCATCACTGCCCCTCAACACTCCCTGACTGGCTTGCCCTCTTTGCCTGTCTCTTTCACGAAATGTACTAGCTTCTAACCATATTATTATATATAATTTACTATTCTATTGTATTTGTGGCTTGCCCTCTACCTCCTGTACTATATAATGTAAGACTCACCAGGGAAGAGTTACTGTATCCCAAATTCCTGAAATGTTGCCTGCCCTGTAGTATATGCTCAATAATTACATGTGAGATAGATTCATACTGTTCCCTGGAGCTTGCAGCATCAAGTGACTTTTGGTTTTTTTGCATCTGTAACTCCAAACATGTCAATCTAATTTATTTACCAAAATGTTTTGGCCACTTTATCACATGACAAGTAGTGGTCCTGGTCAGAAGAAATTATTCCTGACCTCAGAGACGTACTACACCTGTGAAAGAGGCACAAGTGGGCAGAAATACAAGCTGATATGTAGGATAAATTTAAAATATGTACAAAGCACTGTAGGGCACAGAAAAAAATCTGTTCAGCTGCAAAATGATGTGGTAGGAAAGACATAAAAAAATGAAAAGCTTCGTAGAGGTGGCAAAGTTGAGTTGTAAATAACGAGTACAAGTTTTCTGGGAGAAGAGAGAAGGGACTAAGTACAAAGCAAATGGATATTTTTTTTTTTTGCGCATCAGTTATTTTTACTTTTTTAAAAAAATATTTTATTGATTATGCTATTACAGCTGTCCCATTGCCCCTCTTCATTCCCCTCCACCCTGCACACCCTCTCCCACCCACATTCCCCCCTCTAGTTCATGTCCCTGTGTCATAAGTTCTTTAGCTTCTACATTTCCCCTACTATTCTTGCCCCCCCCCATCTATTTTCTACCTATCATCTATACTACTTATTCTCCGTACCTTTTCCCCCTCTCTCCTCCTCCCACTCCCCTGTTGCTAACTCTCCATGTGATCTCCATTTCTGTGGTTCTGTTCCTGTTCTAGTTGTTTGCTTAGTTTCTTTTTGTTTTAGGTGTGGTTAATAATTGATAAGGCCAAGTTAAAGGAGTTCATCATCACCAAGCCCTTATTATATGAAATGTTAAAGGGACTTATCTAAGAAAAAGAAGATAAAGAACATGTACAGTAAAATGACAGCAAACGCAAATGGATATTCTAAGTGAAAGAATCCACGATGCTTGGAGCACTGACGTCTCTAGGGAATGGCAGGGCACAGGGAGGGGCCTTAGCTGGTCCCCCCAGGAGCCAGCCTGGAGACAAAGAAGTGCAAGCAGTTTATTTGGGAGCTGAAAGAAAGTGCTAACCATGGGGCGGGAAAGCAAGAGAAGAAAGAAGTTGGCCAGTAAAGGTTCTGTTATGGAGCCAGCTACCAAGGGGGTGACTGGGGCTCTGTCTTGTGGGGCAGCTCTGGGAAACGGTCTAGAACACAGGCCTCAGGGTTCTCACAGTAGGGGCGATGCAGCTTCATACACCAAATCCTCGTCACTGGTTGAGGAAAACCCCTGGGAGTCAGCTCCCCGGTCCCCTGGTCCCTCTGATGTGGCCACAGGCTGTGTGCAGACACCCCCAAGAGTTTGCTGCTGTTCACAAGGAGGGAAGCAGGAGAGGAGGCTAGAAATTGAGGCAAGGGCCAAATCTTAACGTCTTAACGGCTCTTGCAAGTTGTTCCTTGGAGCTTTATTTTGTATTAAGGGAGCAATATTGCAATATTAGAGGTAAGAGAATAGTGTAAAATTTGATTTTGAAAAAGACCACTCTGTTATGGGTGGGGGCAGATAATGAGCCCAGGAGACTAGTTGGAAAGATTACCACACGGGATGGACAAGACTGGGCTAGAAGTCATGTGGCGGGGCTAAGATGGGGATGAGGAGACAGGACTGAGATGTTCAGGAGATAGAATTGATGGAAACGAGAAGGATTAGCTGTGAGGAGGGAGGGAATATAGGATGAACTTCCATGCTGCGTCTCCTGACTGGAGAGTGATGACACTAACCCGGACAGAGAGTGCAGGAGGGGTATTAGTACTGCAGAAGAATCAGTCTTGTTGGGCATGTCGAATTGGAGATACCTGAAAAGTATCCAGGTGGAGAGTCTAGTGGGCAGTGGATATAGGATTATTGAACTCATGAGACAGAGCTGGACTGGGAAGACCTATTTAGAAATCACCACTTCATAGAAGGCAGAGAAACAAGTGACTACAGAATAAATAACCAGAAGTTTATCACATGTGATGACTTAGTTGAATGCCACTGCCAACATCCTTCTAGTACAGAGTCCTTTGCCAACTTAGAGATGGCATGGTTTCTATCATTTCTGGTTATTGCTTTGTCTTTATTTCTTTCTATGCCTTCCCCCAAATAATTATATGGGGGGAATAATTCCCCCTTGGCATAGTTGGACATAAAGAGGGAACAAGATAATTTGTGTCACTTGGGGAAAACTGTGTAAACTCTCATCGCCAACTTCCTCTTCTATAAAGAGGGACCTCCTGGGTGGCTGTTTAATAGTCAGCTGAAGAAACTGAACATGAAAGACATCAATTGGGCACTCGGGCCTTACCAGGCGGTCAGTCTAGTCGGTACGAGGACACTCCTCGCTGAGACTGCCGCAGCTCTGCTCCACTGCGTGTGTCTTTCACCTGCTTATGCTGGTCCGCCTTTCACCTAAGACTTGGTAACTAATAGGAAAGCATCTTTGAGGATGGTTGCAAACTCCACGTAAGCAGCTGAAACCACTGTGATAAGAGCGCTTTGTAACAATTTACCTTCATTCTGCATGGGTTTTACATCTGAGTGTATACAGATGTATGACTTTTCTGCCAAATAGTCATGCAGGCCAAGAACAGGATGGCCCCCCCACAGGAATGCGTAGGTGATGACATTCCTTTCACCATCTTGGCATCCAAACATGACACTCTCTGGTAACAACAATACATAGAGCTCCCGACTGTTGACGGCATGGCTCTAGGCGGAATGGGCTGTGAATGCCTGCACTCTCCTTCACTCCATCAACTCTTGTTACACGTGTGTCAGAGAGAGAACACAGCCACTTGATGTTGAGCAGGAACCCCCAAAACAGCCACTGTCAAAATACTGCCTGTGGCATGTATATAAACATATAGAACTATGCAAGGAGTCATACAGTTTCAAAACATCTGCCAGATCATCCCAACCCACTTCCCTCACATTTTCAAGCCCTCATTTCTTTACTCCAGTTCAAGTCCATGGATTTGATTTCTCTTTCTTCCCTCACCCCCTGTATGCAGGAAGTCATTATTCATCGATATTAGTAATAGGACTCATTCATATTTATTATATGTCAGGCAGCCCCTGTGCTAAGTGCTTGTAAATATGAGTACGTCATCAAATTTAGTTGCAGCTTTCTGAGGCAGGACAGTTCTTATCCCGTCTTGCAGCTATAGAAATGAGGACTAGAGAGGTAGCCCCAAATCACACAGCTAAAAGATGGCAGAGCTGGAATTTGGATCCAGGTTTCTCTATCACTACACTGTACCGCGTTCCCTGCTGTGGAGCATTAATAATCATAGCTTTCATTTATGAGGCATTTTAAAGTTCATAAAGCATGCTCACAAGGCACATCATGTGATCCTCCAAACAGAAAAGAGAACTAGGTGGGACATGTCCTATCCCAATTTTCACAGAAGTGACTAAGCCGCAGAGTGATCCTGACTCGTCACAGCCACCCATGTCTGAGCCTTGGAACCAGGCCTTCTCTTTCCACGACTCCCATAAATATCACGCTCTTTCCTCCAAGTAGCTGGTTCTTCTTTTGAAATAACCAACGTATGAAATTCACTAGGAGTCCAATTTTGGCTTTCTACAAAGACATTTCTCATAATCAGAGTTTTCTAAAAACATAACAGGAGGAAATGAGTCCTCTGTCCCTTTCTGTTTTCATTCAAACATGGGCAGTCACTGGACTAGAAAACCGTGACTATGCCCAATCCCTGGGAGAGGGGAGATGGGGCAGTTAGAGGAGATGAGCTCTAAGACCCGTCTGCTCCTGAGATCCTGTGGCTCTTTTCTGGGGGCCACTCTGTCTTCATCATTTTGGTCACAGCAGCTCCATTCCCTCACCCTGGCGTACTGGAGCCATCTCCCAGCTGCCTTCTTAGACTGCCCCTTCCAATTCATCCAGTCTCCCTTGATCAGGGTGACCTTCCCCCAAAGTTGCTCCCATTGGTGACTGCCTTCTTGAATCTCCAACGGCCCCCTTTGGCCAACCACACCCATTTGAAACGCTGTCTGATGTTTCGTGGTCTATCTACATCTCTGTACAAACGCTCTTTCGTTTCCCCCAAACTGTTTCTCCTTAAGCCAACCTAGTCGTATGAGTCAGAGATGTCAGCCTCAAAACCTTTGCTTTCTCTCTTCCCCCTCCTGAAATATTCTCCACTTCTCCCCTCATCCCCTTAGCCATAATGCCTATGTTTTTCAAGCCTAAGTCAATCTTATTACAATGCAACAACAACAAAACCAATTTTAATGAACTTCCCCAAAACACAAAACAAGTCTAGGAACAATCTTCTAGTCATGCAGTAAGGCCACAGGGACCCCCCAAATAGCCCTGCCTTCTTGGAGGGGTACAATCAGCTGTGCTGTGCAATCATTACATTTTGAACACTTGATTCTACATTGGCTTGTGGTCCTTGTGTTTTATGTGAGCTGATTCTCTCCCATGAAGGGTGGACACCGAGCTTTTTCTCACACCATGCCCAGAAAATGGTAGGAAAGCAATAGTCCCCGGTTGCATGACCGAGGTGTCTAAGATCACATAATTTCACCCTACTCCCTTATTCTTGCACAGGGCACATGGCACTTAAAGTTACCTGAGCCTGGGATAAGCCCATCTTTTTGGGAAAAGGAGTGCAGCAAAACCTGGGTTAAAGAACAAAAGTTTAGAGTCTGTCCTCTTTAAGTTCCAGCTCTGCCGCAAGCTAGGTGACTTTAATAGGCCACTTAATAGATCACTGCCTCAACTTTCTCAACAGAAAATGAGGGTGATAGAGAACAGCTGTACCCAGAACCATCCTTCCCCCATGGGGTTATTATTGTAAGGAGTGAGTTAATACAAATAAAGCATTCGGGAAAATTCCTAGCCTATGGTCATCACTGAATAAGTTATAGCTGTTCTTATTAGTGTCACCACACTAATGAGGTGACCTTAGGTGACTTTAATTTCCTGAGCCTCAGCTTCTTCATCCTTAAAATGAGAGCAGTGCACATCTCCATAAGCTGGCTCTGAGAATTAAATGTGAAAGCACGAGAAAGCTCCACCTTTTCCAGGAAAGGCTCCCTTATCTTTGACCCAAGGCCTGGACTTGTAATGCTATCAACACAACATCTTTCTCCTTAAAGCAGAGTCACACGCCAGCCAATCATTTGTGCTACTGTAGTAAGTGCTTGTTTTTATCCCATAGAACATGTTGGCCTCTTACAAACTCAGCTTTAGAAAATTATGACCTAAACTACACTCGATGACTGCATAAGCAAAACGACTGTTCACGTTCCCCAAGCCCACAGGCAGCTTCTCCACAGCCAGTCCCTGCCTGTTTTAGACAAGTAGGAACAGCAGAAAGGGGAACTGGCCCTCTCTGGGAGGACTGGGGACCCTGGCACATCACACCACGTAAAATGTGGTTAAGATGAATATCAAGAGTAGCCTTGAAAATGAAGAGGAGTCAAAGCAGGTCAGACAGCCGCTGGAGGGAGTTTGGGAAGGGGAGAAGAGCCTGACCCACCAGCTCTGCCTGTGGGGATCATGGAACCAAGGTTCCAGGAAGCAGCAGGCTTCCCAGTCCTGGACACTGAGCCCCACATTGCAGCCTGGCAGCTGCAGACCTAAGCCATGGGCTGGGCTCTGAGAGCCCAGGGCTCCGGAAATGGGATCAAGACTGGTTGCCTTGGTTGCCTATTCCCTAGAAATGATGCTGAAGAGCCATCCAGGACAGCAATGTAACTGGAGCAGGAAGGCACAGTGGCCCCCTGGGGAGATGCCAAGGGTGTGCTTGGGGTGGGCTTGGCTACAGAAGATGAAAGTCAGGTCCAAGGGAGGAGACTTTGAAATCAAATACTAACTTGCCTACCTTCCAGCCAAAGGAACTGAATTGCTCTTGAGACTCCTGTAGACTTTCTAAAGCTATTTTTGCTCTCTGCTGAATGCAGAGGTGTTGTGCAGGGTCCTCCTCTGTTCTTGGCATGACCTCTCTCAGACTAGGTTGCGAAGTTCTCAGCTCCATTAGGTGGAAGGATGCAAAGGCTGCAATTTCACCACAGAACTGCTGGCACATGAGGGATGGAGGGATGCAGGAAGGGCATTTAAAGGAGACAGCAAGGCATCAAGATGCAAAGTCAGACAAGAGCACATTGAGTCATACCATTCTGGAATGTTTTGATGGAGGAAGAATTGTCTCATGAAATTATTAATGTCTAAGAGACATAACTTGGGTTTATATTGAGGTCACACAAATTAATTCATAACTACTTCCTGACCAGTGTGTTAAGAGCTGAGTAAAGACCAGTTCACGTCACAAACAATTTTATATTATTCCTAACAGATGTCTCCATAAGGCCACAAGCAGAATAATACTGGGCAATAAAGGAATAGCTGACCTGCTTTTCTGTCAGATACTGCTTTGGGGCGCCCATAAGTGTTTAGCAAGTTAAGAAATCTAGAATTGTGTCTTTACGGAGGAGAGTGCAAGGGCAGAGGGTTGCCACTTTCCTGACTAGAACTGACTGCGCTTTGGTGCCAATCAGAGAGGGCCTTGCCTGTTGAGTTTTGAAAAGTTAATGAAATGGTTGATAAAATTGGAGTCCACCCTTCTCAGTGGTCACTGAACAATTATGGGGAAAGGCAATCTTTTCCAGACATTTTATTTGTATTTACCATCATTTCTAAATCAACCTCAATAAAAAAGGACACTATCTGATAATAGGCAGGAAAATAACAGGGAACCTAGAACTTTTGGTCAAAATAAATTTGCAAAGTCACCCATAAGAACAATAAGAAGTGAGCTGAGGTTTGGATGCCTGTCTAGGTGTTTTTCACTCTCACGCAGCTTATCCGAGGGACCTGCTTGTGCTCGCTGACGCAGCAACAGCTACCTTCTATCAAGCACTTAGTGTGTGCTAGTATCTTACAAAGCACATTTCACATGTTAACTAATTTAATACCTCTGGCAATTTTATGACATAGCTGTGATAACTTCCATTTTACAGATGAGTTGACTGAGGCTCAGAGAAGCTATTTATAACTTGTGAAAGTTCTCAGAAATCGCACAAGGCAGCCCTGGGATCCACACCTCGGACATCTGGTTGCAGAGACATGCACTTCACCTGTGTCCTGCTTCTCCTCTCTGAGTGGGGAGAGGGCAGCTCACGGTCATCCAAACATGGTGCAAACAAGAGGAATCTGTAAGGGGGGTGGGGAGCGGCATTCTCTCTCGGGTGGTGCCAGATGAGGTTCTGGTCCCACATTCCATGCTGCAGGCAGAGTCTAAAGCTCTGACACGATGCAAACCACGTGGAAGGAGGTTGGCAGGCAGGAAGACACCCCAGACTCTTCCTCTCTCTGACATACAGAGTTCCCAGGCCTCTTACCTCACAACATGACCACCCCTCCCCAATACAGAATACACACACGTTCACAACCTATGACACTGCCCCCATTTTCATTCCACCTGTTTGTGTGATCCACCCTCACTGAGAGAGAAAAAGAACTGTGCAAGTTGTCCCAATGCCGGCCAAGTAAGGAAGCAAAGTCCCTCCCAGACAGACACTTACCTGAAGGAGGAGCAGGTAGGCCAAGCATGGTGCCCACTTCACAGGGGGCCAAGGATCCCATGTGCTTAAACCTTCTCAGAGAAACTGCAGGGGAAAAGAGTTGTATGTCCCTTCTTACAGGGATTCACCTATTTCTGACAAATTACCTCAGCAGCCTGAGAAGGGCACCACCACGGCTCTGAAATTTTCCACAGTGAAGTGCAAAATAGCAGCTTCTGCTGTGGTGCAGGGAGGCTGGCTCCTGGGAGCTGCCAATTATAAAGATTAACTTGCATGGGCTGCGTCTTGTGGCTGAATTGTGTTCTCAGCCTCCAGGGTCATTAATTTCAGGTACCTCATTGTTACTAACACATGCAGCCAATATTTACTCTTCGAGTCTCCTTGGGGTGGTACAAAAGGCACAGTTTGGAATCCAGTCAAATCCGGGTTCAAATGATGTTCAGAGAGTTATCATTTCGATGTGTAAATTCCTTATTTGGCCAAATGGAGCTGAAGCCCCTATTCCACATCATTATCGGAGGATTAGTAAGGTGACATATTCGAAGTTCCTGATCATTACAACTAACGTTTCTGCCATCCACTAAGCTTCAGGCCTGTTTTCTCATGTGATCCCAGCCACATTCTACGAGAATGAGAGTATTATCCACAATACACAAAAGAGGAACATCAGGGAAATATGTGATTTAATTAATGTCAAACAGCTGGAGAAGGAAGCCCAAATCAAACCCAGGTGGGGATGGCTCCAAAATTTGTGCATTTATCCAACACGGCGCTTCCTACCATGCAGGTGCTCCATAGGCACACCGAAAACTTCGGTCCCTTCTTTACTTCCAATCCTAGGCTTTGTATAAAGCACCATTTGGTCACCCCCAGTGAAACATATGGCAGCCTGACTAATCAGCTGCTTCCCCAGTCACTAAGGGACTCAGGCACTCGGGGTGCCCTGCTCCATGCAGACCTGTTGTAGAAGCATTCTCCACTGCTCATGGACGGCAGGTGTTACTGACAACCCCATAAAAAAAAGAAATAAAAAAAGACTAACTTGTCAATTACCAACTACAGTGCAGATGGAGCCCCGGGGCCTTGGAATGCAACTTCTTTCTCTTTCCAGGAGCATCCCTTTCCTTTCTTTTTCAAATATATTTTATAGATTATGCTATTACAGCTGTCCCAATTTCTCCCCCTTTGCCTTCCTCCACCCGGTACTCCCCATTCACTCTGGCAATCCCCCCTTAGTTCATGTCCATGGGTCATGCATATAAGCTCTTTTGCTACTCCATTTCCTATACTGTTCTTAACATCCTCCTGTCTGTTCTGTACCTACCAATTTGTACTTCTTAATCCCTGCACCTTTTCCTGCACTTCCCCCCTCCCCCCCCCAATTTGAAGGGAGATAACCCTTCAAATGATTTCCATATCTATGATTCTGTTTCAGTTCTGCTTGTTTGCTTAAGTGATTAGGCTGCAATGTTTTAGTGCCAGCAGACAGGGCTTGAGGCAAGAGGAGGGGAATGTGGAAGAGGAAAGATAAAGTCAGCATGTTTGGTGTGTTGATCCAGAGGAAAAGAAGGGGGGTAGTTTGAGGATGTTCCTTCTCGTGGGTCAGGAGGCAAGCGAACTGAGAGCCCTGGTACTTTGAAGGGTTTAAGAGCAAGTTATAAAAGCAGCTGGAGAGTCCCTTTTCGGACACCACAGAAATGAAAGTAGGTGGTAAGACTGATCCTTGTGCCTGTGTTTCAGGACTTACACCATCACAGGGAATATTTTGATCATTTTAAGCTACTTGGGAAGAACTTTGGGCTGTAACCCATTCATGTTGAAGGACTCTTGTTTAGCTCAAAAGTGCCAGGATTGTGGCTCAGTGGGCTACAATCCTGACAGCTTCACCAGCCATCTTCATCACCTCCAAAGTGAAAAGAAATGGTACTGCCTTCAGTACTTGATAGTGCTGTGCTTGTTCATGAGTTTACATGGAAACTCAAGCAACACCCTGTCCTTTCAAATCATTCACTTTCTCAGTAAGAGCCTCCTAAGTGTCAACTGTCTCAGGTTATCAGTGATGTTTTCCAAGAGGTAAGCAAGTCATTCTCGCAGATCCTGCTCACTTCCTTCTGTCAGCAGGTCCCACATTTCCCCTCACTGTGGATGCATCAGCCACTGGACAGTTTCCCCCATGAGAGTGGTCCCTCTGCAGCCACAAATAGTGGGAACACTGGGGGATAAAATCCTGCTCCTAAGGAGTGGAGGGACTGAGTGCACTAGAGATCCTGAAGAAATGCCAGGCCCAGTCACAGGGCTAGCACAGACAGCCTGCTAAGTAACGATACAGGCAAGGTATCTTGCACACCTCAGAGTGGCAATAAATGTGTCTCTCCCTACCATACCCTGCTACGGGAAAGTGTTTATGGTTTCCTCATCCACAGACTCGATGATAGGCTTTGTAAATTAACTTTGTCTAATTGCAGATAATAATCATACTCATGTCTTTTGTCCCCCCCCCCCACCTTGTATCTGATCGTGCAACCAACTCTTCAGAGCCTTTTTAATTTTAGCATCCTCAAGCTAGGACTTAAAATGACTAATGTAGAGATGATGCAAATTCCCTTAATTAAGGATAAGACATGCAGGAACCAATCCATCTATACTAGATTTTCATATAAATTGGGGGACCAGGAAGAGGTTACTATAATTCTGGTTATAAGTTATTTCTGAAGAGCCAGTTTATTTTCTTTTCAGACAACACAAACAGAAAATCCCTGTGCAGAATTCCAACCAATTATTTTATTCATTAAAAAAAAATATCGTTGGGTTCATCTGAGGCACTTTTAAGCTAGTAGATGAAACAAACAGCTTGTAAAATCTCAATTTGATAACTATAATTGCATTTAATCAATGGTGGCCATTTTATCAAGGAAAATATAAATTTGGAGGATCTATTCAAACACTGAGTAAATCTTCTTTGTGCAGAAAGTCTGCTCAAAGTTCATTTGTCTTCATAATAGATTCCCTTTTGATTCCCTCTCCAAGTGGTTTAGACAAACCATGTGCTCAGTTCTGTCTTTTTACATATAGCAAAGCTACATGGAACACCAAAGGGGAAATGAATTTGTACCAGGGAAATTCTGCAGAAAGGGCGTGGGCTCAGGCATACCTAGGTCATAGCCCAACTCTATCACTCGGCTAGTTGAATGACTTCATGCAAGACCTCTCTAAGTCTCAGTTTCTCATTTGTAAAAGGAACTGTTGTTTAAGTTAGACATTACATAGAACAGCATTTGTAACATGGTAGGCATCTATGCTGGGAGGCTGTGTGATTATTCTATCACCGCTAGGTTTAGGCGTGTTGGCCAAGGCTGCACTTCACATACATTTCTCTTTTTTTTTTTTTTTGCATCCTGATTGAGGTCAGGGCCCAAAATAACAGTGGAAACAAAAAGGATCAACTGTTAATTCCTTGATCTTTGGACAATGTACGGACTAAAGTAAGCTAAAAAATTACAAGTGTGTTGGACCACACTTTTTTGGACCACAATCCATCCTTTTTTGATAGACTGCCAACCCATGGGGTGGGGGCGGGGCCAGGGTAGCATTTTAGGGCATCTGCACAAACCACACAGGTGAACCACTCCCCACCCTAAGAATGAAAAAGCAATGAGACTAAGAAAGATAAATCTTGGCGATCAGAAAGTCTTATGGAGGAGAAAAAGGGGAAGTCATTCAGGAGATGAGACAGCAAAGCGGTGGCCTCCAGGCGCCTCCAGTGTGTAGAAGCAGACTCTCCCTCTAGCTGCTGGATGTTCATTCTGCCTTTGTGGATTCCAATGAAAAGAAAAAGCACAGTGTTCCATCTGCCAGGTGCCTCCATTAGCGCAAGCTTTACCCATTTATCCATCTAGTTCTATTCTCACAGATCTCCTAAGCCTCAGTTCAACAGACTGGCTCCCAAGATGGCCGGTGCTCTTTGGACTCATCCCAAAGGGCAGACAGACAATCCTGAGTTTCTTGGTTAAAATTAAGTTTGGGCAGGAAGAAACAAGCTGAACATGTAGACTTTATAAACTGTGCTGAAATATTCAAAACATAAATTTACCATTTTAACCTTGCAGTTCTGTGGTGTTAATTTAGTGCGACTGTTGCCGCCCTGCATTCCTAGAACTGTTCCATCTCCCCCGGCTGAAACCACGTCCACATTAGCAGTATCTCCCCATTTCCCCCTCCTCTCCAGCACTTGGCAATGGCCATTTTACGTTCTGTCCTACTGAATTTGACTATGCTAGGTGCATTATACAAATGGAACCATGCAGTATTTGTCTTTTTGTGACGGTTTATTTCACTGAGCCTAATGTCTTCCAGGTTCACCCATGGTGTAGCGTGTGTCAGGATGCGCTTCCTCTTTAAGGCTGGATAATGCATAGACCGCTGATTTTCAACCAGAGTGCGTGTGATACCTGACTATGGGGCACCGACCTCTTTTCCCTTGGACTGTCAAAGAATATAATGATAACACCCAGCACAACAGTAGCTGCCCAGTGTGAATAAATCAAAATTATACCTATTTTTTGTCAGATTAGCCAAAAATATATATTTTGGTATGCTGCAGAATTTTAATAATTAGTTTGTGTGTGCCATGAGATGAAAAAGGTTGAAAGTCACTGGTGTAGACTTTTAAGTGAAGATATTGGCCATATGAGGTAGATGGCCTCACAGTTTCGTCCTTGCTATAAAATTTCACATTTAATGATGCTTAAAAACTAAACTGTTTCATTAGTATGTAACTAGCTGAAAGTATAACTGAGTATTTATTGTAGCTGGTGAAAAGTAAGAAATATATGGATTTCTTTTCATGCTAATTGTCTTTACACAGTGGTATCAGGTTGGAAACTAGGTACTGGCATCCTTGCAAAAAGATAGTATCATTTGATTAGCACTTGTGGTTGTAGTCACTCAGGAAAGTCCCATTCTGACTGCTGGCCCTGAGTGACAGCGCGTGAACAGAGGTCTCCAAGGTCTGTCCCAAGACTGCTCACTGAAACAACCACATCAAAACCAAATGGCTGGTTTCTCTTCAAATGTTCCTCCCATCTTCTCTTACCAATCACTCTTGCTAAAAAAACTGTTCTAGACTCACATGATAACCTATTTCCCTGGGTGTTTATTAATTTATTTAGTTTATATATTTATGTGCTTAAACTCAAATGTGGCCCTAATCCATAGAGAAATATTATGAGGCATGAAAGAAAGCATAGTGTTTCTAAAGAGAAATGAAGTTCTTCTGGCTCGGTAAGTCCTTTGTTACATTATTCTCAACCGAGTTTAGTAGCTGTGCATGATATAATAAATGTTTACCTATTCTGGATGATTTCATAAAGTTTATTTGTAACTTAGACTTGTTAGCGCAAACATATGCTCTAATGTTCTCAAGAGGTGGAACAACAAGAGCACACCACTTACTTGTAAATTAAAAACTTTTTTAATTTACAAGTATTAATTTTTAAGCTGTGTCTTCAACTTTTGAGACATCATTGTTCCCCATGAGACACTTCTTCAATGTCCTTTAAACTATTATAGGATGAGATGAAAAAGGAACTAAAAGGGAATGAAAAACTGTTGGTCACAGAAGAAAGACAATTTGGCCATAACAATAATGGATGAAGACACCAGAAGCAAGAGTTTGTAGGATGGGATGGAGAACAAAATATTGGCCCCAGACATCTGTGCTAAAAATGATTTCTCTCTAAAAATTTTGTATATCACTCCTGTCATAAACATTCAGCTTCATTGTGCAACACAGACAGATGAGAAGAATTTGCTGCTCCAACAACCAAAAAGAAAAGCAACTTCACCATGTCCTTGGAATCTGGTTTTTTTGGTTTCAAATGTGTAGCAGGAAACTTGTGCCTGCAAGGGCTGGGGCAGTTGTTTATGTAACTAATTGGACATCCACATAAATACGAAAATTAAGGCAGGTCCCTCTATTCTCATCTGTTCTCAAGCCAGAGTTTGCTCTAAAGTTAAGAGGCGTGCAGACTGGAAAGAGGTGCAGTGAAGTGTCCTGCGCTGACTTGCTTACATAAGCTTCAAGGTTATGAGGTTTTCTCCATTTTGTTTCCAAATGGTAGGAGCAAAAAACATGTTTGAAGGGTCACTTATCAAAGAAGAAAAGTGCTTGGGAAGGTTGTAGGTTGGGGAAAACATTTGTAGATCAGAGACTAATGAGAAATGTGGAGACAAGATTGAAGACAGAGATACTGGTGGGGAAATATCCTGAGGGAAGATTAAAAGCATTAGATGGAGAGTTGACAAAGACCAGGAGAAGAGACATACCTTCTTCAGAGACAGGAGACAAATGAATGGTCAAGGAGAGGAGAGAAAGGGATATTGGCACTGAGAAAAATGATACTGGGGAAATTCAGTATCTCATCAGCAAATTAGGCAGTGTAATCACCTTCTGAGAAAGAATGGGTGCTCCATTCTAACTTGGGTCTTAGAGTGGTTCAACTTGGCTCCAGTGAGAAATGCAAGAGGGAACTAGAAAGATGAATGAAAGGATAATCAATTGGGGTGAGCTCACCATACCGGAGCATAAGAAGGTTGTGTTTGGAGGGGGTATTTAAAATCTCAGAGAAGGGGCAATTCCAAGTGATGATTATATCTAAGGTGATGATAACTTTGAATGCCAGTAGAGGCAATGGTAGTTTAGCAGATCAAAGGAGAACGAGGTCAGGATATCAGTGCCACCTACTGGCTTATGGAAGCCAAGAAAGAAGCAAACAAAAGACACAAGAGAATTGAAAATTTCCACAGTAATATCTGTATAACCCTTGCTTGACATAACCATGAATCATCTGTAACTACAAGGGAGACTTTGGGTATAGATATGGTATAACTCTCAGAACTGACTAAATAGCACTCGACTTAGTAGCACAATGTGTATTTAGTTTAAAAACCCACCCTAGCATTAAATGTAATGTACCATGGAGATTAGGGTGGATGGGTGGTAAGAGTTAGGAGAACCAAACCACTGTGTCAGTTTTTATAGGCACCAATGTCAAGGCAAAATAATGGTCTTTGCATGTAGGTCTAGCAGAGTCCAGGGTATGTCCTTGCTCTTCTGTTTTAGACTTTAACGTAGCTTATCCAAAGAAGCTGAAGGCTCCTGGCTAGCATTTGAATTGTAAATATCTCCTTACAGATCATCCTTCCCAAAAATCTTTGAGAACCCAAGAGCAGGGCCCTTTTAATTTATATATCTCAAAATCTCACCTAGTACATGGCACATAGGTGTTCAAACAATATCCATGGAATGAATGAATGAATGAATGAATGAACAAGCTGTGATCCAATATTTCTCTAGAAAACATTTTCTTGGGTTTCGAAGCCTCTGTGATGCTCCCCCATACCTGTTCCACTCTGCACATATATTTTGAAAGATATGTAGCTATCATCCAACACAAATCATTAGCATGTGCAATGTGGACAAGCTCTACTTGTTCCTACCAGGCCCCAGATCCTCTGCTCTTCAACCAGCTGGTGCCTGGACTGATAATCACCCTGCTCAATTGGTTGTGCCTTGTGACTCAAGCAAAGAGATTACACAAGGGCAATAATTAAGAGGTGAAATAGGGGAGCCTGAATAAATAAGAAGAAGGCTGCATAAATATGTCTATGTTGAGTGACATTCCCAACTTGAAATCAGCACTCCTACTAGACAGAAGTCCCAGCTTTTTTTCTGCCTTGGGACTACTGATTACCAAGAATGCAAATAGTCCAATCTAACACGGTTGTGTGAACTAGTGAAAGGCGCTCCCTACAGAGAAAGAGGCAGTGAACGCCAGTGTACACAGCTTGGTGAAATCAACACAAGCTGGGTTTCCAACTCCAGCTGACAGTTTGGGCAGGCACCTTGTGCAGTGAACAATTTGCACATTTCCACGTTTTGCCCCCACGGGCTACTCACTCTAAGGCTCACTCATTTTTGTGGTTTAGTGCTAGTAAGTGGACAATTTGCATATATGAGGTTTACCTTACCCAGCTGAACTCATTCAGTAAGATTATGGGGGAAAAGCAGAGAAATGGACTTCCCTCCATTCCTCACCAGTCAAGTCTACATTCCCAGGGCTTTTTTCTGTACAGCTACAATAAACCAGGCAGTGAACCTTAGAGTTTCAGCAACACCACTTGATTAAACCATAGGCAAGTCCTGCCACCTCACCACTCTGGCTGGGTCTTAGACTGACAGTGTTCAGGCATGCTTAGAGGGCTGTAAAAGCTGGGAGGGAGGCGAGTGAAGGTTGTGACTCTGATGAAATCTGAATCTATAGTTCCTGAGCATGATCAATTTCTAAGCCATACAAAGTGCCTCTCTGAATCAGACTGAAGGAACTTTAGTTTCTTTGAAGTCAACTTCTTTTAAGACAACGGGAGGAGAGGATGAGTATAATGTGAGTCAAGGGTTGAATTCAATGAGTACAGACCCATCACTGGAATATCACTTTTGATGAGGTTCACCTCTGTCTACCACCTTTGCTGTGGGAGTGATTTCTTAAATGTCTACAAGAAATTGGTGGGGCCGGGCCTACTTCTGTGGAAAGGCCTCATGTGTGATTTTGCTTGGGACAGATAAGCTTTCCAATTAAATGAAGAATTCTCTGGCTATCTCTTCACTGTTACACTTTCAGGGTGAGAGGCAGCTGACGTCTGTCAAATGTCAGCCAAGCTTCAACTCCCCTTCTTAACAAGTAATCACAATCCTCCCCAGAGTGATAGGACAAGATCTAGGTGGGTCCAGCTTGTTGCTTAACTTAAACCAAGGCTGTAACTGGGGTCTCTGTGGCCATAAGCCTTCAGCCTTAAATGGGAAGGACAGCAGGAGCTCACTGAAGGGTCCTGTGGGAAGCCCCCTTGGCATCTTTCTACTTATAAAATCTGTAACACATTTCGACTAGATCCAAAATTATGTCATTGCCCCATGATTTTCCAAGGTTCCAACTTCCAGGGCCCTTGGGAGAGGAGCAGTTGTTATTATAAGGTCAGGATTTAGGATTGGCCACCGAAGCCATTCAAGGTCCTTTCCTCTGTGTTGTCTCCATTGCTTTCAGGCAGCCACAGACAGGTCTGGCTGCTCTCAGACTGACAGCCCAGGCAGCACTGCCACGTAGAAATGAGGTAAACAGCTACGTTCTTTTTCCCCAGGAGAATACACTGACAAGCATGGCCGCTGCCAGATGTGTGAAGCCTCGTGTGCCAAGTGCTGGGGGCCGACCCAGGAACACTGCACAGGCTGCCCCGTCACCAGGTGAGTGGTTTCTCAGGGTCTCCTATGGTTGGTAGCTCATGGGTTGCAGGACGGAGAGAGAAGGTGCTTACCTGCTAAGAGACACATTGTGGAACTGCAGGAGAAAGAATCAAGCTCTTTCCCATGACACAGTAACCCTCCATGGTCTGGAGCATCTTCTCCCCAGGATGCCCAGTACCCACTGCAGGAATCAGTAGTCTGAACACTAGAGGAGTCTTCTCATCAATGAAGATGGTGGTGACTTTAATGCCTGGAGTCTCATTCCTTTCTGCACAGCCACCCCTCTGCCATCATCCCCATCTGCTGAGCAAATATCTACTCTGATATTGAGAACCAGGTCATGGGTGAACTCTTCTAGGAAGGCATTTTTTGATCTCTTTCCAATAGAATTAACTTCTTCCTCTTTATGTTCCCCTGTCTCTGTATAAACTTCCATAAGAGCAACTGTGACATTTTATTCATTTATAAATCTATCCCTTTGTTAGACTATATGCTCCTTAAAATACTCATCTTTGTATCTCTACTTTCTATCACAGTGCTAGAAAAATGGTGGGTACTCAAATGTTTGAGAGTTGAATGAACCAGGAAATACCAAGTATCCGAATGGGATGAGCATCTACGCTAATTTCTAACTAACTGAAAATTTCTAACGAAGAGACTTGTGAGCTTATCATATTTTTTGTTAATGCTCCTCTGGTTCTAGCACTTACTATGTGTTGACTGACTAGCTGTTTGAGTGCCACTAGCTGTGGCCCATCACTGCTCTGCTTAATGCGTATGTAGGAAGCACAGTGTCTCCCCAGACCAGCGGGACGAGGCTGCTCCAGGGACAGGTGAATCTCTGGGCATTCCCTCTGCCCTGCACAGTCATTGCGTCTAACTCTCCCTCAGGACTGCAACATGAGTAGGAACCCCTGAGCAGGAACTGCAGTGTATCTATCTCTTCATTCCCCCACAGTGATCAACATATAGTAATAATTCAATAAATGTGTGTTTTATTGAACTTCATGAAGCGTGTAATCAATATCAGGGGCTTGGCTCTCCAGATAGTTCCCTCAACATGAGAATGGAGAGGGGGAAGACAGAGGGAGGGAGACACAAAAGAAGAGTCTTAAGTATCCTCAATGGTAAGTGGTGATAACATTTGCCAAGTGTCTCTTTGAAGTATCTATGCCTCTAAATATTGAATTAGCTTAAAGCAGCTTCAGGGCACTCTATTAGATACAGACAGCTTTCTAAAAATGGGTCCTATTTCTCCTCTAACTCCTTACCATATCCATAATCAAATTCCATTGCATGTTTGGACATCCTTGAACAAAGGGAACATTTAGCAGTTGTTTAATGAAGCAGCTACTTTTGTCCTGTGTATACTCCCGAAGTCGTGACCTCCTCGGGCTCAGCGGAAGTGAGAAAGACTTCGACTACCATAAATGGCCATTAAAGAAATATCTAAGCCCACAGGTACAAGATGAGAGATACACCTCCTGGGCCATTTGGGTAGTTTAACTTGTTTAAGCAGCCCATGATTTTTTAGCTTTTGAAGAAAGAAATGCATGTGTATGGATCTTGAACCAGGTTGTACTTCTAAGGAAATCTTGTTCCACAGGAACAATTTTCTTCTCATCTTCCTGAGCACTCAATTCTTTGCCCAGTTCTCTTCCTTGATGTCAGTTACTTGCAAATATGTCCAAGAAAGGGCATCATATCATGGCAATGGACTGTCCGACTTCTTCGTTTACCTGCATTTTCCTGGAAGGGGGTTGAGAAGATGAGAAGGAAGAAACTACTTTGAAAGATGACGTCAACTTGTTTGTTCTTGAGAAGTGCAGCAAATTATTTGCCAAAGTATTTCCTTAAGTGGGATCAGGTCCATTCAAGACAGTCTTTTTGTCGATTGATTGATTGATTGATTGATTTTAAGAGAGAGAGAGAGACATTGATTTATTGTTCTACCTATTCGTGCATTCATCTGTTGATTCTTCTATGTGTGCTGACTGGACATCGGACCCACAACCTTGGCATATGGGGACGATACTCTAGCCAACTTAGCTACCTGGCCAGGGCTCGAGACAGTCTTGAGCACTTGGTTTCTGTCCAGCTCCGAGTTAGGTTCAAGGCCCATGAATTCTTACAGGTAACTCAGAAAGTTGAAGTCAAGGGATGGTAATGCACTCAGAGACAAGCAATAGTGGGGTAGCCTTAACACCCGAGGCCTGAAGCTAAAGCTGCCACCATGGAAGAGGAGACCCCCTACACAAGGGGGAACCCAAAAGAAACTGGAATTATCTTCTGGAAGGCAGGCCCCTCGTGGTACAGGCTTCCCCCACAGGTGAGTATCCGAGGAACCCGTGTGTACCAGTGCACCAGATGTGCTGTGAGAGGCTGTGTTCTGTCAGCTGCGGTGACACTTTCTTGAAGACTCTTTCAACGCACTTACCCATTTCATGTTGGATGACTTACAAGTGCACCTGACTACACCGCACTGAGTATTCAGCATTTTTTGACCCAAAACGGCATGACCCACATGCCCCACCCTCCCTATTCACCCAATCTCCCCCCAAGTGACTTTTTTCCCCTGGGTGAAAGAAGTCCTCAAAGGAGAATGTTTTGCTGATGTGGAAGATGTGAAACAAAAAACAGCAGAAGCACTAAAAGGCATCAAAATCACTGAGTTCAAAACTGTCTTGAGCAGTGGGGAAAAAAGGTCTTGATTGATGTATTTTATCAAATGGAGAGCATCAAACGGAAGGTTACTGAACTTTAAACATGTAAGAATAAATACGTAATTTTTTAATAAATAAATTCCAGGTTTTTGGGGTCCCTCCTTATAGAAACTACAGCTAGAGGGGACACAGCCACTCTAGAACCATGGAAGGAGGAAGCAGAGTGGAATACGGCTTTGGCTGGAATAAATACCCCAATCTCTCCTCCCACCTTCAGATCCTGATGGTGGCTCCCCCTGTCTAAAACTCACCAGAGGCCAATGGGAAACCCCACTTGCAAGTGAGAGAAGTGAGCCTGGAAAAGCAGTTCCTGGTGAACACAACTCCAGCACAGACAATGCTGGCAGACGGATCTGGGCAGGAGGAAGGGGAGAAGAACAGAATAACCAGGATATTTGGTCTCTGAGTTTCTTCTTATTCTTAAACTTTGGATATCTCCAGTCCTGGTAGAATAAAATTCATCTCTAAAGGAATTTAACTTAGGGGTATTTTCAAAACCATATGGCCTAGTTGCTGTGGCTCAGTGGATTGAGCACTGGCCTGTGAACCAAAGTGTTCACGGTTCGATTCCCAGTCTAGGGCACATGCCTGGGTTGCGGACCAGGTCCCCCGTTGTGGGTGCACAAGAGGCAACCACACATGGATGCTTTCTCCCTCACTTTCTTCCTCCCTTCCCCTCTCTCTAAAAGTAAATAAGTAAATCTTTAAAAAACAACCATATGGGAGGGAAGTAAATCAGTGGGGATTGAGATGAAATAAGATTGGCCATGTGTTGATGATAACTTGAAACTGAGTTAAGAATACAGTGGGGGTACAGTGATATTTATTTTATATATGTTTAAATTTTTACCTAATACAATTTAAAAATAATAATTTAACTCTGAAGTTGTTCTATGGGAAATCAAAAATTTGAAAGTCCTCTCTTCAACTTCTAGTTTTCCCTTTACATTTTCATCAACTCTTCGATTTAGATTCTTAAAAATGATTGAAAACTTGAACCACTGTTACATGTCTCTATCATGTAACACATATCACTCTATCAGGCCATGGTCCCCACTGCCCAGGCTGATCTCCCAGCCCAGCCCTGAAGCAGTCACAGAGTTGACAAACTAATTAAAAGCATTTAAAACATACCTCTGTTCTTACCCACCCTCTAAAGTTTTATTTGATCTGTTTCAATCAATTCAGAAAAAAAAGCCTTTTGGCCAGATTTCATTCTGTTAAAACATAAAGCACCAAGGAGTTACATTAAATGCCCTTCCAATGGCTTTATTTAGGCCAAACTAATAATCTGCACAGAGGACAGCTAACTCTGACTGGTCATGTCTTCCATTCCAGTTCACATCTCTCTCTCTCTCTCTCTCTCTCTCTCTCTCTCTCTCTCTCTCTCTCACACACACACACACACACACACACACTCACACACACACACACTCACTCCTGGGACTTCTGGAGAATTCGGTACCAATGTTGAGAACATCACCTCTGCCCAGGTCTTTAGCACTTGGTTTTGCCACCTTCTTCCTTTCCTTGAGCCCTGATGGACCAAGAATGGTTCACTGCTTAGGGAAAGGCCAAGAGCATGTGTGGTTTGGGGAGGGAAGTGCTTCGCCTGTAGAGATGACCTTGCCTGAGCATCTCAGAAATGCACAAACTGGATGACTGGTGATCTCAGAGATGGTTTGGGCCCCATGGAGACCAGGGCAAGTATCTATTCTCCTCCACTAGGGAAGGTTTGTTGGTGTCAGTGTAAATCTGTGCCGCTTGAAAGGGTACTTTTCTTTAAGTTCATTGGCATGTTTTTCTGAGGGGGCCGGGGGTATGTATGGGTGATGACATAATTCAGGGCCTTCACTTAAGCCTGACTGTTTTCTCTGCCTTTTGATCTTTACAAAGTATCATGTTCTTACAAAAATGGGTGTGTCCCCTGTGCTTTCCCTAGGGCAGAGGTGGACGGAGGTGATCTAAAGCACCACTGTGTGCTTAATCAGGCACTCAAGTAAGAAAGACAGCCCAGTACCAACAGAAGAAGTATGACCCCATGTTTCACCCCCACGCCAGTTTCTGGATGATTTTAGATGGTTCCCATCATTGAGAGTACTAGTCATCCCTCTCAAGAGAAGTAATTTCTCCCTAACTAATCTGTCATATCTTTCTATAAAGGACAAAATGATGATATACTTTCCATCCCCTTTTCTTTTAGCAAAAAAATGAACCCTCACAAATGAACATGTCTCACTCTCTTTTTCGGCAGAAAAAGCAGTGAATAGCTTCCTTGTTAAAAAAAAAAAAAACAAAAAACAAAAAAAAACTCCAGAAAGCTCTTGCTCGGTTTTTCTTAAAGGGAGGGGTGTTTTGTTTTGTTTTGTTTAACTAGCCACATCCAAATTATCCCTTGAAAAATCTTCTAGGTCAGAAAGCAGAGGCAGGGTGGGATCAGGATATTCCAAGTTGGCATTAGTGCCATCAGCTAAAAGTCTGGGCTGGGAACACCGTCTTCTCATCATACGCCATGGTGCAGGGGATCTGTTTTGACAAGGACAACCCATGTGTGTGCCTGTCTGTTTAGGGCTAGTCTCCACGCTCTGCAGCGGGCCAAAAGGATTGGTCACCCCAGTGGTGCTGGGTATGGTGACCAGAACCTGGGGGGATGGGAATGAGATAGCCTTCTGTTTTATGCTGTTGGCTTTAATCCCAACCTGATTCCAAACAGATGCAAATGACACAGAATTTCAGAGAGTAGGAACAAGATGGAAGGCTGCCAGTAACGCTCTATTCAGCAAACCTCGCTCCACCCCAATTTCCTCCAAGCTTGGGATTGAAATGTCTATCCCTACTTTAGGGCTGGCTCTACCTATGCAAACAGTGCCAGTGCCACCCCAGGAACAAGTGGCATGAGGCTTATACCTGGCCTCTCATGTGATGTCCAGTCTGAGTAGACAGAGGTAGAAGAAAGGATTGGATACCAGCGTTATGCCCTCGGTGGCATGTATGTACTATGTGCTCAGTTAATCATCCAACTGACACAACTACTACTCTAAAGACGCACTACAAGACACCAATTTGGTACCACCTGTATTATGTAGGAATCATTTAGCAAACGCCATAGTAATCCATCCAGACTATCGGTGAGCAGAAGGTGTGCAATTCTCAAGTGTGTTCTCTAGACCCGCTGCATGAGCATCACTCAGAAACATGTCAAAAAATACACATTCTCAGCTCTCTCCTTCCTGGAGCTACTGAATTAGAAGCTCTGGGGGTTGATCCCCCCAGCTCACCTCATCTATTCACATCACCCATCTGACTCTTGCATTTGGGCACCAATTTTGAATTTTTCTGAGCAAAATTCTTGGATACAATTTACTTAATCACATTTGCTCTTGGAATTACTTTGCAAGGGGAAAAAAAGAAATAAACTATGAAAATATTAGCCATGACATTATGATATATATGGTATGTGTATGAAACCAAGCAGGTTTTAGAAGCTTCTCTGCTGTCCATGGTGTCCTTATAAGTGATTGAAAACATGATCAGAAAATGAAGATGTGGTGCCCTATACTTCAGGAAATGTTTGCAAAAATGACACACAAAATCAGAGTTCATTGATTACTTGCCACATGCATAGGCCAAGTTTATAAGTAGCACCTAAGCTACAGGATAGTACTTCATTCTATCCTCTGAGAAACCTTAAAGTTGACATTTCCCTTGCAAAGTGTGGGCATGTTCATACGTAAAGGAAGAATATTTTCTCCAAGGCCTCTGGATTCTGAGTTCCTGTGTCTTGAAAGTTCCAAGACCATTATCTGACTGTGGGCTGGGTTTGTCTGAGGGTTACAATATGGGTTTAATCCCTGGGGCACTGGTTAGCTTATCTGCAAACAGAATCAGGATTGCATCCCTAGCCAGTTTCTGGCATGCCTGCTGTCAGCTCCAAACCTTGGGCCAAGGATGGGTATGTGACTAATATCCCACATGGTCTAAGATGATCAGTCCCAGGCATCCCTGTTGTTTCTAGAACAATGAAACCAAGCCTGTGCAGCAAAACACAAACACCACATGTTCTAAAACTTAAGGCTATTCCAGAAAGTCACCCTTACAAACTCTAAAAGCCTGCTTTTCCTCTAGGGTTTTTGATGATGGCCGCTGCGTTCTGGACTGTCCCTCAGGCAAATATGAATTTAAGAACCAATGCCACCTATGCCACTACACCTGCCAAGAATGCCAAGGAAATGGGACTTCCAACTGCACCTCGTGTGGAGTAGGTGAGGGAGTCTGGTTGGTCACTTGCTCTCTGTTGCTTCATTATTTGGTTTGGGACATTGTTTGGTGTGACTCAGAAGCTTCATCTCTAGGGAAAACGGGTTGAGTTTAAACAGCTGTTCATTAGAGAGCGTGTTCAACCAAGTTTCTGCTTGTTGTCTGGACCCGAGTTTACATTATTGTAGACTCACTACCCCTGAGGAGAGGAGAGAGAAGCTAAGCGATGACTTTCCAGAGAAGGCGAAAGAAAGGGCATCTGAACACGATGTCAGACACGAGATAGACAGCAACGCTCAGATTTGTTGAGGTAAAAGTGGAAAGCGAGGAGATTGAGGCAGACACATTCTGCCTTTCAGAGAAATACTGGAATAGAGGTTGTGCCTAGGTCTCCTCAGCCAAGAGCTATGCCATTTAGAAGCTGTCAGCACCCTGTGGGAACAAAGTAACCACTTCAAAACACAAGTATGACCTTCTCTGTCCCGGTTTTAACAACTCGGGTTTATGCGCTCACCGGACCATAACCGGCAACCTTGAAGGTCCTCTGCAGTTCGGCCGCCGGCTCCTGTCCGGACCCCCTCACAGGCCTCTCCCCTACTTCGACCTCACGTGGGACAGATTCATATTTTATTTGACCTGAATCATACCTTCAAAATTTGAGCCAAATTTTAAAATTGAGGAATTTCAAATAAAAACCTGGGTTTTTTGTTTCTCTTAAAAACTTGAGCGATCTGGCAACACTGGGTCTACGTTCCCCAATGGTTGACTGCCACCAACTTCTCCACCGTCCTCACCTTTCCCGGTTTTCTCACTGATTTTGAGGCTGTAAGTTACCACCATCTCCAAACGCCGTGGCATATCTGGTGGGAGAGAATTATTTATCTTTATTCTTGCTTGTAATAAAATCAAGAAAAAGGAACAAATTGAGAGTACCATGCTTTGAAGAAATATGGGAAATAACACAGTTCTTTGTATAAATTAAAATTATTTCTTTGTGTTTCTTAAGTACACAAAGTACATCTATGTCAAACTTTATCTGCAGCCTGCTCATTCTGTTCCTTTCCTTGTTTATAAGATGGTGATAATGGTTGCCCCTTTTTAGGATTATGATAAAAATGAAAAAAGACTAAACGAGATATAATAACAAAGCACTTAGAACAGGGCTGGCTATATAGGAAGTACTCAATAAAATATTAGCTTAATATTACTACTGCTGTTATTGTTTATACTTTCTTATTCCTATGGGCATTTGAGCTTTTCTAGCTGTTCAAAGACTTCACTTGAGATGTTCCCCACTCATTGTCTTCCTGACCTCCTTCTAGTCATCCTTTAGGTCTCAGTTTCAATGTCATTTCCTCAGTAAGGGTTGCCTTACCCTCCTTACCTAATTTAAGCCTTCTTCATATGAGGATGCTTGGAGCCCTGTACTTCCCACTTTACAGACCTCCTCGCACTTGATGTCCACCTTTTCTATAAGACTATGCCCTGTAAGAGCAGTGAATGGTTTTACCTGTTTTCTGTTGTATATTGAGCACTAGCACAGAGTCTGGCATATGGAAGGCACACAATATAACTGAATGAATGAATGGTTCAGTAAAAAGAACATCAGTACCAGCAATCAGAAAACCTAAGTTCTAGACCCTCACTTCACCTCTTTAAGTCTCCCCTTGTTTGCAAAAAGGGGAAGCACAGACAAGATGGTGTCTAAAATCCCTTTCAGATTTAAGACACACTAATTCTTCATGCATAGCACACATTTAAGGAGTAGCTCGAATGCTAAATAAATGTCTAAAATGTTCTAAGTATCCTATCGCTACTTAGAACAATCCACACATAAAATACTATGATGTTTCTTTCTGTTTGAAAGTATGCTGAATCCATTATGTTAACAAAAATTCATTCTGCCCCTCCCATTATAAGTTACTGTACGAACTGTCATGGAAATTACAATCAATGACACTTGCCTTCAAGGAGCTTACAGTCTAACAGAGGGGTGTGTCCTCATGTATTATAAAACAAGAAAATACTAAAAACCAAATGAATAGCAGGAATCCTACCACAGGTCAGAAAAGAAGACTGACTTTCAGCTGCAGTGAGCAGAAGAGGCTTCCTACAGAGGATACTGTTGTTCAGCAAGCTCTGATTAGCAGGATTCTCTCCTATTAAGAGTATAATGCCCCCAGTTCATGTATTAACACAGCTAATGCGTGAGACAGTGCTAGAGAAGATCAGTGATTGAACTGATACAGTTCTGTACCAATAGGCTTCCATAAAAGAATGAGAATCCTGTGGCTAGGGAGTCACATAAGTCTCTCCCACCATTTTGTAGAAATGTCACCCCTTAATTTTAATTTTGTTAAAATTTAGGTCTGAATCCTTTTAGACAGGCAGATCTCTAGCTATGTTGGTGAAGGTTCACTCTAATTTTTCTTCCATATTTATTCTCTACCAAAGTGAACCAGCAGCAATAGTAAACAGAATTTATTTTCAGAGTCCCTCAGCCTTTCTTTCTTTCCTTCCTTCCAGCAATCCCCTCCCCTCATGCCTTCAACCCTCAACCTTCCTTTCTTCCTGGAGACATTCACTGTCTTCATGTTGCCTTGTCTTCTCTTCTAACAAAATCATCCGCCAAGAGATTAACTGGAAATAATTAATTCCAGTAATGAAGTGGAATTAACTAGAAAGAGTGAATTACTCCTCTTCAGTATAAGTGAAAGCGGACCTGAACCTCTTTCGGAGTTCCTGAACTTTAACCCTTGTCTCATCACATGAAAGATTTGGTGACTAGCAAAAATATCTGCCCTTCTCTTACTACAATAGAACCAGCTTCTCCTACAATACTTATAATATTTAAATTCTTGGCAAGTAGCCAAAAGTGTATGCATGGGATTTAAATCAATGGGGTATACAAATTATCAAACCAAACTTAGTGAGCTGCCATAATACTCAGACCATTAGAAAAATGACCAAATCTTGGCATACTCTTGGACCAAGCCCATGGGGAAATCTGGCCATGGTCAAGGCATCTAAATGACCTCCTCATGCAGGGTCTGAGTGTTCTAAATACCAAGGCCCTTCAAATCTCTGACCCATAAATCCCAATTATAATATCCAAAGTTGGCTAAAGTAGTAAAGCCATATCTAAACAACAAAAATGGTGTTGGAGAATATTTTCTCTGTTATCTAACCCTTCACTGTTAATTTTTTATTTCAAAATCCAGTTGGCTGGCCTGGGAAAATAGGAATATTACCAAATATTAATTCACTCACTCAGTCATTCAATCATTCAGCAAACATGTATTTAGAACTCACTCTATGCCAGGCTGTCCCCAGGCCTCTGGGTCCTGAGTTGACACCATGTCAAAGTGTAGAGACTGTACAACTGCTGGACAGAGAGAGAGCAGGCTTCACACCTACCTAGAGCTTCCTACCTAGATCTGAGAAGTCTGGCCCTCTGAAAAACAGGGTCTTTTCTGAATGAGTCATGGAAATGGGGCTGACTAGGTTCTCACAATGTGCCTGAGAAAAACATAACTTGTAAGGTCAACCCTTGGGTGCTCTCCTGAGATTCCAGGTACCAGATCAGGATTTGTGCTCCTCAGTACTGGTCTATAGCTGCATAATCTCCCAAATACTCTCCCAAAGAGTATTTATCCTCCCAAAGACTCTCCTTTCAAACGTGGAGGCCATAGACTCTTTTCTACCACCTCTATGGAAGCCCTCTTTATTTTGTTTACTTCCCACAAGAACCAACAGACTTCTGGCCTAAAATCACCACCAGAAAAGAAGGGGCTTCAGAACCCATAATCTAAGAGTATGTTTTTTAAATTGTATTTAAACAAGGGCTTTAACTAAATAAGAAACATTAGGTTAAACCATTTGAGAGTGCCAAGTTTATGGGTAAAAAATAGTTGAGTGTTAGCAATTTCATGTGGTTCCATCTAACATTATACTGACTTTCAGGTTCTGTACTGGTAACATCATAGTCAGTGCTATCTTTGTGCATAAATTCAGCATCCTTGCATTTTGAAGGTCAGTGGTTCTGGGTCTTCATGTGATACATGATGAGTGAACAGTAGACCCCAGTTATTTTGGGTAGCACAGACCAGCTGCTCTTCCGAAGACGGAACATATGGGAGATCGGATTCAGAGAAGATGAATATCCTAAACACACTCAGCACAAACAAAAACTCTAAGAGGGGAAGGGTAGCAGACCTCTAGGTGCATCCATAGTAATCTTGCTTTTTTGTTTTTTTTTAACTTGTAACTGATTATACTATTTTTTATTAATTGCAATTGTTTATAACTAATTAGAATTTTCCACTTCACCTGGGGGTAAATTCCCATAGTCTCATGCTAGAGGTACTGCTGATTCTTTCCTTCTAGAGCCCAGTCTCGACAGAAGCTCAGGGACTTTTCAGAATGATTGTAAGGGAGCCGAAGACGTGTGCCTGGTCTAGTGCTTCAGCGGGCTGCCATTGTGGGAGTTGGCAGCAGTGCAAAAATTCAGACAGTTAACACAAGCATGTGATTGTGATCATGGAATTCAAAATCATTCTAAAAGACTGCAGTGTCCTTTAAAAGAAAAAAGCCTTGTCTATCAGTATTTGTTTATTCTCATGAGGTCTCTAGTTCCTGGGTCTGTGAGCTTCCATGGATACTGAAAGGAGCCCAAGGAAAACTTTTCAAATATAAGTATACAGATATTGCACGTTTCATTAAATCCATTCTTATACTTCTTGTCCCCTAGGAGCCAAAGCACTTGGTCATTTTTTTTTTAATAAAAAGTTTTTTGATACATTAGCTTCATGGTTAATTGCATTCATTTTCCTTCTTTTTGTTGCCTCTCTATCTGTCCAGATAAGCATGGTCAGAAGCGCCTCCTCTACCAGGGGGAGTGTCGGGAGAGCTGCCCGGTGGGGCACTACCCTGCCGAGGGGCACGCCTGCCTGCCTTGCCCAGACAACTGTGAGCTCTGCCGCAGCGCGCACATCTGCACGCGGTGCATGGCTGGCTACTTTATAGCGCCCACCAACCACACCTGCCAGAAGTTAGAGTGTGGGCCAGGTAAGGCTGCTCTGGGGCCACTGCCCTACACCAGGAGGTGGCAGGGGGGACTGTACCCTTAGATGCCCCACACTCTCAAATTGTCGTCTTGGTTTACTGTCAGTGCCTGGGATGACTTTGCATGACTATACATCAAGTAGGAACAGTAATGGATGCCCCTCTCTCTTCCCCTACCCACCCTTTCTCTGGGTTTCCCCAGACATAATGCAAGGACATAATGAGCGTAGCCAATCACACAGAAATTGGTCTTGAGTGGAGGGTTCGTGAGTAGGGTACAGTGGAGAGAAAATTAGATTAGAATCTGGAAGTCATGGCCAACAATTTTCTTCTTCCTAATTACTAGTTATGAGACTCTGGGAAAAATTAGTCTGATTTCTCCATGCCTTGCTTGTTTTCATTTGCAAAAGGGAGAGCACAGCACCAAGATGCTTGCTGTGAGCAGCCAAAGAGAGTCGGCCCTCTTAAAACTACCTGAAAATATTAAAATGTGCTGTGAATCATACATTACAGTTATTGCCCAATTCCTTACCTTACATAGGGAAAGGGATATCTTAAAATAGCACTTATTATTATTGTTCTCTTCCATGTAAGAATACTGCAAACTTTCTCTGCTCTGTATAAGAATTATTCCTAATCTGGTTCTAAAAAGAGCTCCAAGGTATTACTAGAGTAATTTAAATACATCTCTTTTTCTTCTTAATGTTTACTAATGTAAGTATAGGATTTGAAACTTTTTTAAAAGTGTTTAGGAGAACAGATAAGAGACAGAGCCTGTTTATTTATATACCCAGTTCCATATTCCCAGAACTTACTTCTTTAATAAATAAAAGCTGCAAGCTTAACTTCAATACAAGTTGCATGGCATATGGTCCCACTCTTGTTCTATTTGTACCCAACTAAGGTAATTTAACCACTTAATTAATGGAGAAAACAACAAGAACCACACACAGATACTTAAAGATGATTTTGGGTTTCCTATTTGCTCTATGGCTTGCTTGAAAATAAGCTACACACCAACATATTTTCATAGCAACTGATGTGTCTCCACTCCAGATGAACTGTTTTTCACTCTTCTCGCTGTGCAGGTGAAGTCCAGGACCCAGACTATGAAGAATGTGTGCCTTGTGAAGAAGGATGTTTGGGGTGCAGCTTGGGTACGTTGTCTTCCTTTGTTGGTTAAAGAGGTGAAATAGTTGTGTCCTTTTCCACACAGCCTCACCCTGTCATTCCTTCAGCAGAGACTCTTGCCATTGTTATCACCAGTGTCACATCAATATCCATTAAGTGGGCTATTCCCATGCAAACTGGGTGGCAGTGAGAGATGCTCCCTTTTTGATGCAGACTCTGGGCCTCCGGAGTCTGCATGTTGTGGATGAGGTACACAAATTCACACGGACTACCGAGTCCTGTGGAGAAAAAGGGACGGCATGGCCACTCTCTCAAGGGGAGAGCATGTCGACCCTTGCCTGGACAGGCTTTTATTGGTTTCCAGTCACATTACATCAAAGAAGGTTCTCATTATTTCTACATTTAGTTAAGTGATTACTTCTTACAGATAACAAAAAAGGAGAAAAAGTTACAAATGCCAGGGAACGATAAAAATGATTGATATGGTTACATTTTGTCCTTGGTACATCTTAGCACAGACTTAGGGAGTTGCTTCAGAGATATACATTAAACATCTGCAGTCTGAGCTCAGGGCGAGGGAGCTTTAGCAAAAGCAAGTCTCACAGCGGCCCAGGCACAATGCAGGCCTGGTTTCCCAGGGGAAAGCCGACCTGCACACCTGGCTCCTGTGTGCCGCCTCTCATTGACTGGTTTTCCGGGTCGATACTGGGCAACATTTGCCATTGCCGTGCTGATCGGTTCCCTATACCTTTTGAGGCAATGCATAGCTCTCTTGTCTTCATGAAACTCAAGTTTGGGGAAAGACAGGCATCTTTTCCTCTGGCTGTTAGCTAGTTGGCAGGGATACCTACAGCAACCAAGTTTCTCGGTACCTGGGACTCAGCCTCTCCTTACCTTCTCAATATCACAAATTTGAAAATGACAATGGTGGTAGAGAAATAAGATCAAGCAAAGAAATATGCCTAATCGTGCACTTGGTATATGAAACACAAAATCCCATCGGGAGCTTGAAGGTTTTCCTTTGCAAAGATGACTTCAAGGTGAAGACAATACTTTGAGGAAAGAAACAATGTGGTGACAGTGAGTTGAAATCCCCGTCTTACAATTAAAAGGGCTTGTCAGTCTTCCACATAATTCTCTAATTCACATCACTGGCTCCTCTTTTCTCCCCACGCACGCCTGGTTCTCCTGTGGGGTGGTGGTAGGGACAGTGTACCGTAGAGCACCACTGGATTGGATGCAAAATGCAAAGTAGGGAGGCCACCAAATTCCAGGAATGTATCTTGATGTAAATTTAGGCAAGATATTGAAACTAATTAGTGTGTGGGTCTGTGGATCTTTGAAAGAAACCCCAACCTAAATTTAAGATTGATGGAATAATTTCTCTTCATGGAGTTTCCATGAGGCCCTGTGATTGGTAAACTCATGCTTCTAAAACTTTAATGTGCAACCAAATACCACAGGGACTTTGTTAAAATGCAAATTCTGATTCATGGGTCCAGGTAGGGCGGGAGAACCTGTGTTTCTAATATACTGCCCAGTGAAGACAGTGCTTCATGGAGCACTTGTGAGGTTGCAAGGGGTCAGACTGTGCCAGCATTAGGAAGGCTTTGTATTGACCTTCTCTAATGGGTTTCCTTAATTCTTAAATGTTACACGTGAATTATAATTTACCTGATGGCTGTCACCAATTCCCTCTGCCTTAAATGGAAATGATGTATTTTTATAATAGCTATAACTATAAAATAGAGGTTTTCAGGAACTTGAATACCATTCCCCCATTATCTTCCACTATGAAAAGGGGTATATATTACTGGACAATAAAAAATAATAATGGAGTTGAACTTCAGAAGGGGATAACATTTAGAGAAAGAGGTAAGGGTAAAATAAGAATTTCTGGGAAGCAAATTTAGACCTAAACGTACTTTAAGTAATAACAGTACTAAAATTAAAAAAATAAGAAAATTCTGCTGTCTCTTATGAAGTGGTAAGAGGTGATCGTTCTTGCAGGGAGCAAAGATAAATGTTTTTGACTACACGGATTTCCCTTTTTGCCCACCCCAGACCACATCTGCCCATTAGGTTTCACAACCCAGCTAAGTTCTGTCATCCCCTTTTGCACCTTTGCTATTGTGTGTTATGTGCCCATCTTTGTGCATCATGGAGGGGGGGGGGTGTGTATGTACACACACATGCACACACTGCATGTGTACCTTCCGTTAGCTCTCAAACCTGTGGTTTTTGTGATTTTGATTCTCAGGTTTAAAGGGATGAATGAATGTGTGTGGACCCATTCAGGATCAGTGAGGATCTTGGCGTGGAGGTGGGCACAGGGCCAACCACGATCTGCATCGTATACACCCTTCCCTTAGCTGACCTGACTAAAGATGAGACCGGAGTGTAGTCAAAGCAAGATGAATTCCACAGCACACACAGGCCATCTGGGGACTCAAAATCCCAAATAATCAAAATGCAAACATTAGAAAATTCAACTGACTTCACAAGTGCTTTCAAAATACTTCTCTCATTCCTTTACAAAATTTTGATTTTCTACTCTGCCTGCACTGGGAATTCCAAGTTGATACAGCAGTGATCATGTTGTAAGGCTCTCTCTGGATGTCACAAGTGACACACCAGGGGCCAAATCTTTTGCAAGACAACCTACCAGAGTAGAAAGATATACAAAGAACAGTGGGATTACAAGAGAGGTGACTAGAACTTGTTAGAGGCTGCTAATTTCTCATTTTAAATACTAACATTTCTCTTACTTTATAAAGTATACATTTGGGCTTAGTGTATTTTTGGATTGCCTTGGCTGAACTCAATTAGCTCCTTATTTCTGAAGCCTTTGTTGATCTCTCCAGTAGAATTAATTTTCTTTTCTCATTTCCCCTTGTTTGTAGACCAATAATAATGCTTTTTGCAATAATATTTGATAGATACACATCTTTCTGCATAGACATTAAACTACTTGAGGACAAGCTCTGTGACTTCCACACTCTGTTCCCACAAGAACTAACAGCTTGCCTATGATGTGATAAATGTACAATAATGTGTAAATGTTTATTGAACTGAATTTGAGAGTTTCCCAAATGCAAAGCAGAAATGCATGGCTTAGGAGACACAAGGATTTTGTGTGGGCCTTTCATCAGGCTGAAAACAAATAGCATTTTATATAACCCCATTTTGTCCCAAGAGGATTTGATGCCAAGTTCTGTGTCTATCTAATCAGTGTCTTGAATGGACATTTTAATGAAGATAAATTTAAGTCATCTCAATTATATGTTAATTAATTGAGAAGATAAATACATGGAATCATTTTTACTTCATGTTTTAAGGCATCCTTAAATTTAGGGAATGTGGTAGTAAGTATGACACTGGAATATAACCTGAAATTTGGGGCTCCTACCTACATGACCAGTGAGTCAATGATTGATGTCATTAAATTATATAATCTCTCTTTACTTCATTATCTCGTCAACAAATTAGAGATATATTGCCCTTATCTTGGCTCAGAAGTAGGTTATGAAAATCCATTAGCATTTGCTCACTAAAACTTCTATAGTCCCTAGTCTTGGGGGGAAATATACACAAATTTTTAACTTTTAAGTAATTGCAAAAAAAGAAAAGGGCCATAAAATTAAATGCTAAATAAGGGGACAAAGATTTATACCAACAGAATTTAGAAAGGAGGGAATCCCTGGACAGTGAAGTGGTCAAGGAAAGCTTCCAGAAGATGGGACTTGAGATAAGCCTTATAGTTTAGACAGATAAGAGGGCAGGACTGTACTGCAAAGGGGCTTTTGACCTGAACAGTAGCAGGAAGAAAGGTTTGGAGGAAAAAACTTCTGTCATGGATTTTAGGACACTAGATGTATCAGTTTTGCAGAAGGAATAAATCAATATAAGGGAGTAGGCCAAGAGAAGTTTGGAAAATGCCTAGAAATCACATCTTGAATTCTGGACTAATGAGTTTGAAAGTATTCTGTGGCTAAAAGGGAATAATTGAAGGTTCTTTTAAAAAGAGAGTGTTTTAAAGGATGTTTTAGTAATATCAATTTGGTAACCATGTTAACTGTGTTCAGGATCATCAAAAGGAGAAAGGCTGTAGGCAAAGAAACCAGCGAGAAGACTATTTCACACACCCAGGTGCTAAGTAGCAGGAGCCTGATCAAGAGTAACAGCCAGAAAATTAAGAAAGAAATAGGATTTTTAAATCATGTGAAACAAATGGCCCTTAAGTATAAGAAAAGATGCTTAAGTTTGTTCATTATATGGGAAATGCAAATTAAAATTACTGTGACTTACCATTTCTCACCAATAAGATTGGCAAAAATTCAAAAACTTACAACACATCATACAGGCAAGGCTGTAGGAAAACTCTCATTCATTACTGGTAGCAAGACCAAACGGTACAAGACCGCTGAAGAAAATTTCACAGAGGATAACACAGTTACACGTGCACGGAGCCTTTGGCTCCATGGCATCTCTGTTGGGACTTTTCCCTGAGGATACACACCCCACAGTTCAGAACAGCATGCTCACAGGGGTATTCGTTGTGGCGCTATTTGTGGTCATAAACTATGGAAACGACCTAAATGCCCAGTCATAGCAGACTGATTGGATCAGCGACGGTACACATCCATGACGGAGTAGTGTGCAGCCAGAAAAAGAGCACAGAAGATCTATATGAACTGATAGTAATTTCATGTATTCTGTTCAATAGAAGGCAATGTGAAAAAAGGTGTGCATTGTATGTGACCTCTTTGGTAATAAAGATGATGAAATAAAATATAGTTACATATTTCATTTAGTTTTTAATAAGGAATGCGAAAAAGATAAATCAGAAACTAATGAAAGCAGTTACCTACAGAGGAAGGGGTAAAGAGAGCAGGAATGAGACTTCTCTAGGTACACCTTTTTATACCTTTTGATTTGACCGTGTAAGTGGTTTAGATATTCATAACAAATGACACATTATTTTGTGTACATGGGTTCCCACTGGCCAATTTGGACAGTATTAGCTTCCAAATATTGATGATAAAGAACTACCATTCATTTAAAAACAATCTATGCTTCAATGATATTTAAAGAAGAGAGAAAGGGAAAATAGAATAAAGGAGAAAGCTTTTCTTTACAGAAGAATGTGGCTGGTATATATAGGGGAAGAACTAGAAAAATCAACATTTATACCCCCTACTGTTTTAAGGGAGACTCATCAGTGGATGCTAAAATCATTAAGTGGAAAATTGTTTGGGAACAGGATAATCACACTCAAAGTACCTCCATACTTAACAGTTAATTACAATGAAGAGATTTGCTTGTTCCCAAGTTAACCAAGTTATTATATTAAGCAAGACTATCATTAGTTCCGTACAACCTGACATCATGTGGTCCCTGATGTGATGAGTTAACAAGCACACAATACCACCTAGTCTCCCTGACCAAAGCATCTTTATCAATTGAAGGTAAGGGTGACCCCAGGGAACATTATTCAATGTCTTGAGACATTTTTTATTGTCAAGACTGGGGGCGGGGGTAGGTACTTATATCTAGAGTGAAAAAGTCAAGGATGCGTCTAAACATTCTATAATTCTACTAAGGAGTGAGACCTTGTTCATAGAAGAAAAAATATTGAAACATCTGAGATATAAAATTCATGTGTTTGTTTTCCAATGGGGCAGACACACAGAGTTTTCCAGATCAAATATAGGCACCGGTCACTATTTATTCCCTTCACCCAAACCTCCCACTGGACCTTTCCCACACACTTTCGGGGGAACAAAACCAGTGTCGAACAATTCAGGTACCTTCCAAACCAAAGGCATTACAGAATAAAATGTATACTAGGCCAGCGTCTCCTTTGTATTGGAAGGAAGTTGCTGATGGTAAAAGTGAAACCCAACACTCGTAAAGGACCTTCTTTCTACCGACCTAGTGCCTCACTCCCTGTCGCGTGGACCTTAGAGCCTGACCCAGGTCGGTAACGGTCATCATCTCCAGGGACAGAGGCGGAAGGGCAGTTCAGGATGCCTCTTTTCTTTAACAGGCCAAACCAAAGGCAGCTTCAGAGGAAGAATTAAATTTAAACGCACAGTCACCAGTTTGCTGAAGAAAAGAGAAAGAAGCAAGCTCTATTAGACAGTGCTATCTTTAAAGAACTTAAAATGATGGCTTTTATTTACATTCATTAAGGCCTCCCTCTCCCCTCATTTTCTAAATGATACCTAATTTCAAAGATGGGGGTGTAGAAGCAATGAAACTTTAAAAAGAAACAAAAAGACCCCAACACTGGAAGAATTTTCAGGTCTGCAGTTCCATGCTCTCTTATTCACCCTGGCTTTCTCCAGTACTTCATTCGGTAAATATTTATCGCACACGTTTGTGCTTTCTGCTTTCCCGTTTTGTTCAGTTCATTCCACAAACAACAGGGCTGTATAACCTAATATTTAGCAAGCATCATCATTCACCAGGCACTCTGCTAAACACTTGGGGTAGATGATGTGTTTTCACATCTACAATCCAACGGTTTTTACAAATGGAGAAACTGAGGATTAGAGAAGAATTAAAACTTGACCAATTTAGTGCATAGGGGAAGTGAAAGAGTTGTTAAACAGTTTCGAGCAACCTTCTACATAACTCTGTTTACTCTTTCACAGAGGAAGCAGGTGGCTTAGAAGCTTGTTTGTCATATGTGTGCACTGTGATAGGCAGGGTCAGATAACAAACAACCCCCAGATCCTCAAAAAACTTAAGGCAACAAAGGTTTATTTCTCATTCCTGCTACATCTCCATCACAGGACAGCTGAGAATTCTGCCCTGCATGGTGGTCGATCCAGGACCCAGGCTGATGGATCATTACCTTGTTGTGGCAGAGGGAAAGTACACTGGCTCTTAAAGGTTTCCCCAGAATGTGACACTTGTCACTTCCACGCACATATTTTTGGCCAAAGCAAGTCACTTGGTCATGCCTGAGATCACAGAGTGGGGAGGTGCAATCTTGTCCTGTGCCTGTGAACACCCTAATGACATTCTCACCATGGTAATGCCTGGGCCTGCTGCTGGTACGTTCCAGGGCCGCACATCATATGTTTGTACATGAAATAGCCCCAATCATGTGCCCACTCTGTTCCATGATTTCTCTCTTCTCCCTCTCTGACCTTGCCCATTATCTTACCATGGCAGTGTCTGACTTTCTCCTTCTGTCAAAGAAAGTTTTCTGAAGAAGTTGCTTTTTTTTTCTTAACCGATGGCGTTTCCCAGAGTATTGTGCTGTCTCACTTCTCTGATCCCTTGACAACTACAGAGTCAAAAAGAGGAGCTGTGACAGATAAATTGACTTAATCAATAGGTGAATTGTCAACTGAAAGAACCCTGACCTTTCTTTACCCCACTCTTTCAAATCCCCATTGTGAAAATAACAATATAGTGATACTCTTGCTTTTATCTCCTGCCCAAGAAAAGTACCCATATGAGCCTAGTTTGGGGAATTTGGACAAATTTCTCTAATTCTTTTGTATTTGGTTTAAGAAATATTTACTGAGCATCTACATCAGGGTAAGTAGGCATGGGGATAGAAAGGAAAATAAAACATGTTTTCTGTTCCCAAAGGGCTCACATGTAGATGGGAAAGACCAGTGGTTCTCAGCCCTAGGGGCATGTTAGAATCACCTGGGAGATGGAAAATGCAGTCCTGCGACCCTCTCCAAAGTTTCTTTTTTCTTTTTTTTTTAAGATTTGATTTATTTATTTTTAGAAGGAGTGGAAGGGACAAAGAAAGAGGGAAAGAAACATTAATCAGTTGCCTCTCACATACTCCCAACTGGGGACCCGGCCCTCAATCCAGGCATGTGTCCTGACCAGGAATCAAACCAGCAACCTTCCAGTTTGCAGGACAAAGCTCAGCCCACTGAGCCACACCAGTTAGGGTCCACTCCCAAAGTTTCTGACTTAACTGGTCTGGGGTGAGACTCAGGCATCTGTGTTTTTTAAAAATTGCCAGTGATCCTAATGTGCAATCAGAGTTAATTAGGATGGGTATATAAATCACTGATTAAAATAGGTATATTAAACTGGTCATTTCAATATCATGTTTAAAATACTTTTTTGAGGATTGAAGCTGAAGCAGAGGCAGAGGCATTATTTAATATATTATAATAATTACAACTTATAGTTCAGTCTGTGCTAGGTAGGCACTTCACAAACATGACCTCCAATTCTCATACAATCTTCTCCACTTAAAATGCTTATCCCCATTTCATAGATGAGAAAGCCAAGGCACAGAGAGCTTATGTAATTTGCCCAAAGTCACATAGCTAGCAAGTTTTAGAGCCAAACCCAAACTTAGAGCTGTCTGGCTCCAAACCCACAGAACATCCAAATATTTACTCTTTTTCCAGAGTAGACGGCACTCAGACATCATTTTTATGAAAAGATCAATCTGCCATATTTGTTTCATTCTTGTTTATATTCTTAAATGCGCCATAGTTATGTCTCCTGAAATTTCCCTTTGTTCCATCTCCTGCCTTCAAGTTCACATCCTTACAGTTATGAGGGAGAAGAAAAGAGTGGCGAGGTATCCCAAGTTCCATTCCAGAGCAATTAGCTCATCATCTTGGCTGCTCATGTCATTACACCATTTTCCCCCAGAGCCGGATATAATCAAAGTTCCTCCTACTTGTTGTGTAACTGACCTGTGAAGTTGAGCCGCGGGCCAAGGCTCTCTGGATCACGTATACTGGCAGAGGAGGACTGAGTCAATGACTTTCAAAACAAAACTAGTTAAACAAAAGCTCAGAGTGTGGTCAAGCGCAGCCCACAGGGTGGAGGGGTTCAGAAGACCGGCTGCCATTCCCACAAGCACTATGGGAGTCTGCGACAGTACACTTTCCGAGACTGGGGACAAGGGGCATTTGGGCTGCTGGGATGGGTTTTACCTTTACAGAACTATCTAGAAAACCATTCTTTTGCATGGTTAAGAATAACAAGCTGGAAAAATGTCGCCAAATTACTTTCTATTACTGAAACGTTTGATTTTTCTAAAACCACTCAGCAATGAAGACCTCAGCTTATGTCTGTCCATCAGGTTTAAAACAAACCTAAAAGTGAGGCCAGCATTAAGGACTAGAACTGTGGATGGTTAGGTCTTATTTGATTTTGTGGCATTGTGAAAAATGGAGTCTGAAATCTTAGCATCTATCTCCATCCTTCCCCTACCGCAATAAAAAAACCTGGAACAAGTTCTATATACTTCTCATTTCTTAATTCCATCCTGTTTTACAAAGGAAGACATCCATGAGTTGCCTCCCTTTTACCTCTTAATACAGCCCTAGAGATTATAATGAAGACTAGAAAGATGTATCTTGGACTCTCTAAGAGAGAAACCACAAAGCTCTGTTGTTACTATCAAAATAAAATGTCACTTGCTTTCTCTCCACTTCTAACCTTGTTCTTTCCTATCATATCTGCCATCATCTACTACATCTGCCCGGTGTATCTGAGGTCACACGTCTAACTTGCGTGCCATTGTGTCACAAGCACTTAGCATAGTGCCTGTCATCAGGTAGGCATTCAGCAAATATCTGTGGCTTTTTATGCCTATTCTTAGCTGTCCTCATCTCACCTCCAACACTCCATCTCCCTGTGCCACTGCCACACAGCCATTTCCGAGTCCTTCACCAGATGGTAGGAAGAGCGTCCAGCTCCACTGGTTAAGGAGAAAAAGAACTGATTTAAGTCACAGAGCAGACCTGAGGATACTCCTGTCTCAGACACTGGGTGGGGCAGGAGTATCTGCATGTTGACACCCAGCTGCTAACCGGCAGGTCTTGAGCTAAGAGTAGAGCCAACAGTGTCAGCGAATTGCCTCTGCACCTCTAGCGTCTGAAATTCCAGCCTTCCGAAAGTCAACAGGAGGGCAATTTGGTAGGAGTCCAGACTCATCCTTTCCATGAAGACTCCCTGCAACTCCCACCAGAGAAGTCTTGGCTGCAGCCCTACCAACAGCCTTCAGTTCAGCTTCCTGCCCGGGGCATGAGAAGTAGAATGGAGGCCAGACAGCACGGCAGGCTGGAGAAGGCAGTGGGCTCAGGGACAGGGTGTGGGCAAGGCCATGCCTCATTTACCACGCCTTGGCCAAGACCTAACGCTGAAGCACTGGCAGGTAGGGGTATCCAGGCTGAAATCTCCAAACACTAGTCCTGTTCTCACTGGTGGTATTACCAAATCAGTCGAGCTTTTGTTCCTCTCAGTTGTACCTATGGCCATCTGTAGCAGCCAACTTTTTTTTCAAATGTTTTTCATAAAAACAGTGTGTTTTGACTACCTATAAATTATCCACCACTAGGTAAGGCCACTGAATGTTTTGTATGAATCAGACAGGCCGACCAGGAATGTCTGCCTCTCAGCCCCTTCTTCCATGGCCACCAAGAACTGGCCGAGGAGACGACTGGGAGAGAAGCCTTTCTACCTAAGCAGCCCCCATTCAATCAGATCACCAGGACAAGAGAAAATCCAAGGACAAATGTGGCATTACCTCCAGAGGGGTAACATGTATAATCTAGAGATACGAAGGGTGGAATATCAGAGTAGAAAAGTTTCCCAATCTCTCCAATCTCTAACTTGGACCAGAAAGAGCTGACAGCTTGATTTATCATCACGACAAAACTTTATGCCCTAAAATAATTGCTAGAAACCTGGCCGTTCCACTAGAAAAATAAATCAACCTAAAAATGCAGTCTCTATATTACCATGTCCCCAACATTTCAGGGGTAACATCAAGCCCTTGGGTGAGGTCTAGAGGTGGGGCGTGAAAGAGAAAGCACGCTGCTGTGAAGGGGTGCTTTTGGAAGGCCCCGTACAGTCGTGCTAACTGTCCAACCCAATTGTAAAATTGCAGATTTACTATGTTTAGCAGAAATGCAGTCTGTACATTTGAAATATTATCCAAATGACCTGGCTTCAACTTAGAAATCTTCTATGAATTGAAACAAGTGAATTAGGGAGGCCTCTTGCTTTTAGCACTGAAGGGCCTGTGGGAGGTGAGTCAAGAACCATTTATAGTAGTGACAAAATACTGTATTTAAGGCTATAAAAATTTGGCATACAAGGCCTCAGTTCAGGAGTAAATTCGTTTTATGTGCTCGGCAAAGGAGCAACTAAAAAGTTTTATAAATGGGAAGTGTGACCTACTGAGATTTCAAACATAAAATCTGTCAATTATTCCTTGGACTGGGTTTAGTAATTATACCCTTGAATATTAAAATGCAAATCAGAATCATGAAGTCAGTAACAGCTTAACTTTACCACAGCTAATGATGGTTACCCAAAGCCATCATCCAACTGTCGCATTTTGTGCCCAAATGTGCATGGGCCACTTGGGAACTTAGCATTGGAACCCTGTCCGATGAACAAACACCTCACCTGATGGGGCACTGGGCTCTCGCTGCCAACAAGCCACAGGTTCTTCACTTGCTAAATCTGGCTCAAGCTGGAACTGGTACACAATGCTTGGCAATCAACAGATCTGTGTGTTACTCAAAGAGCCTTACTAATCTGAGTCTCCTGCACATCTCTGACCTCATCCTCCACCTCCCTCCCCTCACGCTCACCCTCCAGCTACACTCCAAGGTCCTGGTCTTGATTACTTCTAGCCAGTTCTTGCCCTAGGCCCTGCACTAACTGTGGTTTCCCTGACCCAGCTCTTCCCAAGATATTAACAGGCAGGCTCCTTCCTTGTCATCACGTCTCAGTTTAAATGGAAAGGGGAGGGAGGAGGGGAGGAATGGGTGGGTGGGCTGGAATGGGAATAAAGGATAGAAACTGTACTGAATAAACTAAAATAAAAATTTAAAAAAAAATACATCTCTCCCATAAGATAATTATCACAATGCTAATTAAATCTTATATAAAAGCAAAAAAAAAAAAAAAAATGTCATCTGCTAAGAGGATTCCCCTCAGCACCCAGTCTAAAGAAGCCAGCCTCTCTTTGTCTGTCTGTCTCTGTCTGCTTCCCACCCCTCACCCCCATACACACATTAATCACGTTATATGAATTCTGGCAGACCACATACAATCATCTGGTATTTTAATTTTTAATTTACTTTTAAAACATGTATGTTGTATTTCCTCCTTCACTGAAATACAACTTGCAAGCAGGCAGGGACTTTAGTTTCTCTATTGTGGTATTCTCAGCACCTAGAATCCTGTCGACCACATATAGGTAGATGCTCAATACACAATCTGAACAAGTAAAGGGGCAGACTCCTGACAGGTCAATCTTTGGTGCGAGTTTTCAAAGCGCCCTTGTGGGGAGTGAAAGAGCCAGACTCCAGTCCCAGAGCTCACTCCAGGAAAGTCATTTCACACTTGTCTCCAAACCTCACCTCTTCAGCAGGAAACAGAGGGGCTGGGTGGATCAGTGGTCTGCCCTCTATTCTGTGAAGTCCCTCCCTCCCCCGCCATCCACTTCTCCCAATTTAGCCAAGGCAAACTTTGCTTTTATCTTGTTTATATATTTGGTTTTTCATAAGTTTCTATTTGGTAAAGGATTTTGCTGCTGAAATGAAAATTTTAATCTTCAAGTTTAGATAAACCCCTCTGCATAGTCACTCCTGCTCCAGCCTCTTACCAGTCATGCAATTCTGGGAAATTCATTTAACTTCTCTAAACTTTGCTGGCATCGTAGATTCCGGGGTAGTATCAGCACCCACCTCACAGCATCGCTTGAGTATCAGATGAGATAACCCACCTGTGGGTGGCAGAAGACTGGCTCCTCCACCCACGTCCACACCCCAGGCCGGGCACCTGGGAACTATTGCCTCACACAGCACAGGGGATTTTGAAGATGTGACTAAGGTGGGGATGTTATCCTAGATTACCCAGGTGGACCAAATCTAAACATTAGTCTGTGAAAGTGGAGACCCTTTCTGGCTGCAGTCAGAGATGAGAGCAGGAGAGATTCATCTCTGCTAGCTTTGAAGCTAGCTGAAGGGACCCCCCCAGGTGAGGAATGTGGGTGGCCTCCAAAAGCTGGATACAGCCCTCAGCTGACAGCCAGCAAGGGAATGGATCTCAGTTTTACAACTACAAAGAACTGAATTCTGCCAACAACCCAGATGAGCCAGAGCCAGTACCTAGAGCTCCAGAAAGGATCCTGATTTTAGCCCTGTGAGATCCATAAGCACTTCTGACCCACAAAACTGTGAATAATAGATTCGTAGTATTGTAAGCTGCTAAATCTGTGGTAATTTGTTACCACAAGAGAAAACTAATACATAATTTAAAGTACAGAATAAAGTGCTTGGCACATGGTAAAGACCCAAAAGTTAGCATTTCTTACAAATGTCAATGGCATAACTATTAATATTGTTTTATTATCTCAAATGTCACTTCCTGCCTTGATGCTCGCTCTGAATTCTGAAATGCCTCTTCCTCTGTCCTGAAACAGCTTCCTTTCGCTTGTCTTAATGGAACTGTTATCAGCTTCAGCGGCTCAGTGTCTTGCTGGATTGAAGTGCAAGGAAATTTCTTGAGATGCAAAACCAAGAGTACACATTAATATCACTAAAGACAGACAGGTGGGATTGGATATGATATCTTGAAAAGGACACCACGTGACTTGTGCAGGAGTTTGGCTGGGGGTGCTTAACCTGAGCCTAGACAAGGGGAAATATCAGACAAATGCCAAATGAGAAACATGCTGTAAAAAAGGAACTGTCACCTCTAAAAAAATGTCAGTGTCACAAAAGACAAAGAGCCAAGGAGCCGTTCCAGATTACGGGAGACTAAAAGAGATAAGACCACTGAAGGCAGTATGTGGTCCTAGAATGCGTCCCTATCAGACAATCAGGTCAATTTAAAAAAAAAATGGAATATAGACAGTAGGTTAGATGAGTATTTATTAACATTAAAGTTCCAAGTTCATGACTAGACAATGGTTTCATCAGAGAATGTACTTATTCTTAGGAAGTGCACACTGAGGTTCTCGGTGGGAGAGAGCCACAAGGCATGCATCTCACCTTCACCGGCTCGGAAAGCACACACACACAGCAAGTGAGCAAATTGTGCAGTGAATGGGGTGGGTGCTAGCAGCTGAATCTGCGCAAAGGGTGACTGGTTTTGTTCTTACAACTTTTCTTTAAGTTTGAAGTTATTTTCAAATAAAATGTTAAAAGAAAAGCCACGCAAGTTTGCAATCCTATAAGGAGAACAAATTAGCACTTGGTGCCCATTCAGACCACAGGTTTTCTTCTGATTTGTAATTCCATCTGATACCTATCTTATCATGCCTGCCCATTTTTCAGACTTTTAGCATGCATAGCTTCTAAAATTAGCCTAAAGACAGAGAATTTCCTCATATTTCCCTTTAGGCACATTAAATATAGCGCTGGTCAAAAAAAGCACAATTCTCAAGTAATCTATTAGATGGTAAAACACTAGCATAGTGCTTACAAATATCCACATAGTAGGCTAAAAATACATATTTCCTCAAAAAGATAGCAAAGCTATCGGCCAAAATGTCAGATGAATGAAGTAAATAGTCCATTGTGAAAAATAATTGCGTGCACTTACTAAGTGTGGACATAATTAACAATAATGGGCCTAAAGGAGGAATCCTGGTGGCCTGGGTAAATCACAGGTGTCTCCAAATGTTTCTGAATGTGCACCTGTTCATTTCTCATGCGAAATAAGGTCTTTCATCGTTTGTGGCATCAGTAAAGAACACTGGTGTTTGCGGGGGTGTTCTTACGGAAACCAAATCCTGTCCCCTCCTAGATACATACCAACAATATGAGCTTTTGAGCCTTCTGTGGTCAAGGTCGCCCAGCTTCCATCAGTGTCAAAATGTTTAGAAAATACTGCAGATTCCTAAAATTTCTCAGTGCTTTGGAAAATTGCCTCATCTCCAAGAAGGAACCCATGTGCTTAGGCCCTGTGCGTGCGTCTGTCATTACGTAAGGTCTCCTTGAATAGCGTCTTAAGAACCAGGGAGGAAACAACACTGGCTTTCCTACAAGGCCAGTGGCTTCTCTCAAAGCAAAGAAAGAAGTGCTGAGCATTCTCGTCCATGTAATTTGTGACCATTAGAAAGACTGGTACACGCTCTTTCATTTAACCCCTTTGGACTAACAACATGGACCATCTGGAGCATAAAAGCTCTAAACCTCAAGAAAAGAGACGGCACAGATGAGCACCTTCCATGTACTTTCTCCATTCAGAAGTGCTAATAAGGAAAAATGCTGAATTACTATTACCCATGAGTTGAAAATAGCTCATCACCTGCCAGAATGAATGAAGGCCCCTAGAGGGCCGTGAAGTGGCAGGGAGAACAATGGCCTTGAGGACCGGATCTCTGTCATGTGAGAGCGGAACCAGCCAACTGCAAAATGGCCAGCCTTATACAATGGAGCTCTTAGTCTAAGTGCACCCTGCAAACAAGTCCTGGGGTGTTCCATGCCATGGAGAAGGAAAATAGAAGGGCTTTCACAGAACAATCAGTCCCATAAAACATGAAATGAAGGGAAGACATAGCCTCGATTAGCCAAAAGAATCATACTGGATAGACCACCAATCTAAGGTATTTCAGGGTTGGGCAGAGCTCTCCCCCAATTTGGCAGATAATTGTCAGCTGCTTTCTGCTTTACCTGTTATCTCGTAGACTTAATCATACTGTGAACTCCACCTAAGTGCCACTGGGATGTTAGAGCAGTCACATGAAGTTCAATAGGAAGAAGAGCTTGGCTTGGAAGCGGCTGGGTGTCTGGCTGTTCCATAAAATCTTTTCTCCGTCACCACAAAGCTCCTGCATTCAGGCCATTGTAGGCCCTACAGCGGAGCATCTCCAGTCTTGCAAATGCCCACGAAACATGTCTCTGTGGCAGGCGGTGGTCTGCCTCACTGGCAGGTGCTAAGCTTTTATTTTTATTATGATAATGGCTTCATTTCCCCATCAGTCATTTAGATTAACTATTATCACAGCCCAAGTTCTCTTTTATGACCAACTTTTCCCTTTCCTTTATGTGGCATCAAAACAATCAGGATTTGTTTATTAATTTCCCTTTTCTTTGGGAATGGATCTAAGGAGAAAGGGCTCTCAAAAAATTATTACTTTTTGTTCAGCAATTCATCGCGCACCCTCACAAAACCTACACACGCGCTTGAGGTGCCTGCATACACCCTCGCATACACACACACTCGTGGGGCCCACCCTTGCATCACAGGCATAGACAGCATTGTGCCAACACACAGAGGAGGAGACAGACTCAGCGTGTGCTAGAGACCAGGACATGTGTCATTCATTCATTGGTGGGGAAACAAATAACAACAACATTTCTGATCTTTCACTGCCTTCTCTAAATAAATCAGTGCTGTGCTCAGAGTGTTGCTTCTAACATTCTTTTTCACCTTATTCATAATTCCCAGCCCTCAGATCGATCTATTACAGTTGAAAATTTTTGAAAAGCTACCCCACTTGGAGAATGTGCTCAGAGCGTCTCTCCCTTCGCGCCCACCCATATACACATATACACGCTCAGTGCCTGGTGATGTGTTCCTCTGTACCTAAAAAATAACTCCCTTCTTATTCAAAATAATACACAGAGTGTTTTTCAAAAAGCTCACGATGACAAGAGTTGTTGAAACATTTCTTGGTGATCACCTGTGTGCATTCGTCTAGTTACAGACATAGTTTACAACGCGATTCCTGAGTACTTAGCAAGCACTCCCTTCTGTAGGAGAAACACGCTAGCACCCAGTTTCGACCTTCGGCAAACCGGAAGCACTGTGCAAGTGGTCAGCAGATCTAGTCCTCAAGCTACCACTAATTAACTTATAGCTTTGGTCAAGTCCTGAAAAGTCTAGGTCTTGGTTTCTTTATCTATAAAATCTGGGGCAGAGGTGGAGACAGGACAAGAACAGGGTCCTAAATTCAAACACCTACAGGTGCCTGGGAGCTGGAGACTCAGGCCCACAGGGCTGGTCCCACCTAGGGAAGTTGCTTGCTTCTCAGCCTCTGTCAATTGTCACAGGCAGAACTGGAGGTCATCCAGACCTTTATGGGAAATACTTTGATTTCATTAAACATGGTATGGGTCGATAGTGTGCTGGCCAACAAAACATTTCTGCAAAGATTGCAATTAGCAGCTTCCAGACTCCAGGCACTGCCGTGTCCTCTGTCCCTATTTTTTCTGACCTTTAAAGCCATCCAGCAACTGGTGTGTGAACCAAGTATCATTCAGAAGAGTGTATGAACCCCAGGAAAGATGGTCATCAAATCCTCAGGTCATCAAATGATTACAAATTGGGCTCCTCACAGATCACTGTTTCAGCAGATGCAAGTGTTACTAATGAAAACTGAGATGGGATCACTGACTTTTGAGGAGAAGCAGCTTAGAACAGTAAAGGAAACAAAACTCCGTTTTTAATCGTACACTGAGCTTCTGGCTGATGGCATACATAAGGAAGAGAAAGGGTTCCAGGATAATCTACTACACGGCTCTGGAGGCTTAGCAACACCTCCCGTAGCTGTGAGAAATGAAAGCACTTTAGTACAGAGAAAGGAACAATCCAAACGTACCTAGTAGTCCACAGAAGCCATCAAATGGCACAGAAGAGAAAATATGTAGTAATGAACTAGGTACTGCACAGAGCAAAACTCTCAGATCAAGGGAAACATTTTTGAAGAAAACTGTCTCCAAATTCTGTGAAGTTTTAAAGAGGTAGAGTAGCAGACAAAAGCTCCAGACCTAGGGGGAAGGATTGACTCTCTGGCTGGTGCCTCCTGATTCATGAGCAGAAAGTTATCCAGTTGCTATGGTGACTTGAAGATACAAAAAGAAAACATCACTTCTTTAAAATATTCCTGATGATGAATAGTCAGAGTCTTTCAAAATATCTTTTTAAAAATGTAAGAGGCTCTTTTTTTCCTTTAAGAGCATATCACACAGGATGGCTCTTAGATTTTTCCCTCCCCTAGATAAAAGGAATTGGTTACACAAGCCGTCGTTTGTTTACACAAACCAGCAATTTGGGCAAAAAGTAATAACTAGAAAATATCTGTTGGAGAATAAATTTTGTTCTTCAGCAGTTTGTTTCTGTTTAGGCAGCAAGAGAGATAAATGCATGTTGTCTTGGTTTTCCTTTTTTCTAACAATATATTTAGTTGCACAGTTTCCTTAGATGCTGAGAACGTGAAATGCACCTAAGCAGAGTCAGAAAATGAGGGGTTTTTCTTTTCATAACCTTCTCTTGTTGTCTGAATGGAGACGTAAAAAAAAAAAAACAACTGATTTCAGTGAGACTGCACACCCAGTCCCGCCGTCTTCTCCAGCTTGGCTCCTGCGGCCCTGGACTGTTATTTCACTGTCCAAAGCATTGTGCTGTTTCGCTCCAGGCAGTTCAACTTTGGCTGAGTCTCCCGAACAGAGTGGAGATTCCAAGCAAGGTCTTGAAATGAACACTGCAATGATGAAATGTCCTGGGGACCCCTTACATAGGGGTGGAGGGCTCTTAAATTAATGGTTTGGGTGAACTGTTGGTTTAAGGTCCAACTGAAGTGTTGCAAGGCCTGTGTGCTCAACAGGCCTTCCTTAGTGGACAATGGGATATAGGCTTTTGTTAACTGATACAGGGTGTCAATGGTCTTGAACAGCATAGTAGGGCTGCATAATATGGTCTTTGAGAGTGGGTGTATGAATATTTTCAAGCAAAGGCAGGTAATCTTAAAGTAGAGTGGAGAATACAGAGAAAGCACTTAGAATTCATAGAAACCATAAGTTTCCAAATCTGCATTTGTTCTGTCTGACCTTGGACAAATGATTGAGGTTCCTTGGGGCTCAGTTTACTCATCCACAAAATGAGGAGGTTGGACTTCCTTCAATTCAGCAAACATGTCAAGCACCTCCTACCTGCTTTCATCTCCCAACTGTGTACCCAACTCCTACCACTGAGTTATAGGCTCCAAATGCAGCACCACTCAGATGTGCACACCAAAATCCAAGGAAATCCTTTATTTTTTCCTCTGTATCTGGGCGTGTTAGAAATACCTCTCTCCGCAATTCAGAACTGAGGGAGCATTAAGACTGGGGAAGGTGGGTGGGTCATGCAAAAAAATCGTAAAAGATTAAAGTATCAAGGTGATTACTTTCAAGGCTAAAATAGAGAAGGAATGACTTCTATGAAAAGTGAACTTAACCACTCCCTGACCCTGCATTAAACTTCCCATCTCACCAGCATTCTGAGTTCCTTCTCTCAAACCCGCCAATCACAGTGGATAAAGCTTTCCTCTTTCTGTTAAAGAAGTAGGCGGATTAAAAAGAAGCTCTAGTAGCTATCTTTCTGATATTTTAAAGATGAAGCCAGAACACAGAGGGAAATGTCGTCACCTAAACGCACTCTATCACTGTGTTAGTTTCCAGTAACAACGTGCCACAAACTGAGTGGCTTACAACAACAGACAGGCATACAGGCACAGCTCATTTTATCGCGCTTTGCTTTACTGCGCTTCGCATATATTGCATTTTTTTAAAAACTGAATGTTTGCAGTAACCCTGCATCGAGCAGATCAATCAGTGCCATTTTTCCCAACTGCATCTCCTCACTTTGTATTTCTATAATTTTGGTAATTCTCAAAATATTTCAAACTTTTTCATTATTGTACTTGTTACAGTGATCTGTGATCAGATCTTCGATGTTTCTAATTGTTTTGGGGCACCAGGAACAGTGCCCATATAAAACACCAAACTTTTTTATTGTTATTCTAATACAGTTGTCCCAATTTTTCCCCCTTTGCCCTCTTCCTACCAGCCCACCCTGTCTCCCACAGTCAGTCCCCCCACTGTTGTCCTTGTCCGTGGGTCATTCATACATGTTCTTTGACTAGTCCCTTCCCCTTCTTTCTACCACTACCCTCTCCCCTCTGGCCACTGTCAGTCTGTTCCATGTTTTCATGTCTTGGGTTCTATTTTGCTCATTAGTTTATTTCGTTCATTAGATTCCTCTTATGAGTGAGATCATACGGTATTTGTGAGATTCCAAACTTAATCACTAAATGTTGCGATCACTAACAAGAGATATAACATATACCTAGTCGGTAAAGCAACATGGCAGGATTTGATAGAATTGACTCCAATTTTGAAAAAAGTTCTACTGTGGGTAAAATGCTATCAAACAACGTGGCATGCTACAGAGAAACTGGTTATGAAAGGAAGAGAAAATCAGTTCTGCAAACTTCATCACCGTCTTATTTTAAGAAATTGCCACCACCCCTATCTGTAGCAATCACCACTCAATCTGTCAGCAGCCAACAACACCGAAGCCACACACTCTTCATCAGCAAAACATTATGACTCACTAAAACCTCAGATGATGGTTCACATTCGCTAGCAATAAAGCATTTTTAAGTGAAGATATGCATATTATTTACACATTATGCTATTGCAGACACTCTGTTAGTGTAACCATGACTTTCATAGGCACTGGGGAACCTCATTTGTGTGACGTGCTTCACTGCAATGTTCACTCTGTCGCCGTGGCCTGGCAGTCTGGAACCTGTCCATAGTATCTCTGAGTAAGCCTATGTTTCTCACAGTACTGGAGGCCAAAAGTCCAAAATCAAAGAATCAACAGAGCTGTTTCCTTCTGGAGTCTCTGAGAGAAAAACCTTCTCTCCTCTGCCTAGCTTCTGGTGACTGCCAGCAATCCGGACCTTGCTAGCTTGCAGTTGTATCACTGTAATCTCTGCTTCCACGGTCTCCTGTGCATCTTCCTTCTGCGTCTGTGTCTGTCTTCACATGATCTTAGTCATTGGATTCGGGCCCACTCTCATCAAGCGTGACCTCATCTTAACCTCACTGTACCTGGAAAGACCCCATTTCCAGGCAGGGTCACATTGTTGGGTACCAGGAGTTAGGACTTGAACATATTGTCTTGAGAGACATAATTTAACCCACAGGAGTCCCAAGTCACTTCTCTTTCTAAATGTTTCTCACTCCGTTCACTTTGACTCCTCTGACGCCGCCACACTGTAGTGTGTGCAAGCAACGGAATTCACCTGAACACCTCCACGGTCTCCCAACTGTGGTGATGTTGGTCTCCCTAGTTCTCTTCTGTCTCTGCCCTTTCACTCTCAGAATCCATACTCCATACTGCAATAATAGTGTTCTTTCTAAACTTTGTGACAAGTGCCTACAAACCTAAAATAACTGCCCAGGGCACTGGATAAAGCCTGGATTCCCAAGCATGACAAGAAAGCTTCTGTACTGATCCAGCCACTGGTCAGTCTCCTCAGTCTCTCTCTGTGTCCCTTTTTATTTCCTTGAGCCCCAACATGCACTCCTTAGCTATCCCCAAATCTTTGCAGCCCACTTCTGTAATTTACTCCTCCTTTTCCTTAAAAGCCTGTATGTCTTTAAGGTAAAGGCAACTGTGCTGTATTCTGAGAAGATTTCATCACTCTAAGTTTCCTCAGTGGGAATCTTATGAGCCGTTTACTAAAGAAACTGTCTTCATGGGTTTAGTTCTCTCTCCCTTCAGACCTTTCTGCATAGAAAGGATCCCACCTTCTCTCCCTGCTTCTCCATCAAACTCATTTTTCAGGCCTCATCTAAGCGTTCACTTCCTCAAGGAACCCCCCATCACTGCACCTCCCCCTCTACACACATACCCTGGCTCAGGCATCTTCTTAGTCAACTGTTCATAATCCCACTAGTGACACTGATCACACAATACTCATTGCAATGTCCTTTCACTTGTTGCATCCCCCAGACCCTGAGTCTAGATCCATATTATAGTAGGAATTAATCATCATTGTAGCGTTAGCATATAGTAGGATTCAAAGTATAGTTGTGGAAGGAATAAATTAATGGTAAGCATAACACTAGGTACTAGGTTTGGGGAGATGAGTAAGATGTATTTCCTGACTCTGGCAGACTAGTTACAATTCACTGTACCCCAATGATAACAGCATCAGCATCGATACAAAGTTTATCAGAAGCTCAGAAAAAAAGAATTGTTCAGTTAGAAGAACTAGAGGACTCAAACAAGTAAAAATGTTTCCATACTCTTAGGACATCTGAGCTGGGCCTGGAGCCAATATCCCCTTCTGGCGCTTATATTTTATGACTGCAGGTCTTTCATCAAAATTTCAAAGAACTTTCTGCCCCTGTTTTAGCCTTTCTAAAATGACTGATGTTCTTTCATCCGCCAAATTTTCAAGTCCTCTTCTCAAGGTATTTTCTTTCTTCTTACACACTACGTCTCTTTATCCTTCTCCACAGACTGAGAGCATTTTGTTTTCTTGTTTATTCTGCAATTTCACTATGTAGATTAAAAAATTATATATATATTATGCTGTTGTTTGGGACTAATTATTGGTATCTTTCAATGATCCTGGAATGTTCTCAGGCATTCTGTTATGTTTGAATATTGCCCCTCTTCTGTTCTCTCATTATCTCTTTTCGGAACTTTGGCACTCATTACACCTTCTCTAACCTCTATATCTCTCACCAGTCTTCCCTGTTTTTTCTCTCTGAACTGAATTTTTTATCTTTTTTTTTTACCTTTGAGCTTACTAATTTGCTTTCCTCTATACCTAATCTACTGTTTAATGTAGCCATTTAGTTTTAAATTGGAATTTTTATGTCTTTCACTTATGCAGGCTATATTTATTTAGATCTTTTCTAAATTGTTTCTGTTTTCAAGAAGTTCTTTTATTTTTTTTAAAAATTAAATATATGTTATTTTTGCTTTCTGTGTCAGATACTTTCAAAGTTTATAGTCTCTGTGGGCCTGTTTCTGTTTTCTGTTATTTCTGTTGACTTTCTCTCACAGTGTTTGATTTCTTTGTGTGGTTTTTCAAACTGTGACCATTTTCCTGGAAAAAAATACCTATGAGAATACTCTGAGATCTGGGTTAAGATTACATGTCTCCAGAAAGTATTTGCATTTGCTTCTACCAATTGCCCCAGGGATACTACCTACCTGAGACTACTTTATATTGAATTTTTCCTTTTGAGATGTTCCAGAACACTGGGATAACATGAATTCTGAGTACAAACCTATATGTAGTCCAGCTTATGGTTACAGATTCTCAGAGGAGGCGGCGTTATTGTTTGATCTACTCAATGCCAGGGCTAAAACAAGGATGGTTCTTTTCCTGTCCTGGTAAGTTTATTTTTCACTCACTGAGACTGTAATCCTTGGGTTCCCATTTCAGTCTTATATTTTATCTGGGAACCCTGACTAGAATAAGAATGCTTTAGATTTTTAACTTCAAAAAGAGAGATTAAAACCTACTTAAAGGGGGAGACAGGAGGAGTGTTGTAACTTGGTCTTTTGAGGCTCTAACCAAATATTTCTGTGGTGCATCAGAGTAGAGGCTTGTCTATTTATTCTACATTTTGCCACATCATGATTTCTTCTCCTTGTTAATTACTGTCCCCTCCCCAGACTGCAAACTCCTTGAGGACAGAGCTTGCCTTTCTTATCTGTATATGCTCCTTATAATATCCAAAGCAGTGTAGAGACTATAGTACACAACCAGTTAAGTATTTGTTTCTGCTTCCAAGTCAGTTTTACTGCTGAGTGCTTCTCCTTTTCCATCCACCTAGGTACTCAAGCCACTGTTGGGGCGTCAGCCTACTTCTTCACCTCTGACAACTTATCTAATCTTCATGATTTTACCTTTTAGTCTCTCTCAAATCTGATTTTTCTTCACTACTGCAGCCACATTCTCAGTTTATCTCTAGTTACTTCTCCTCTGGTGTACTTCCTTAAAGAGTAGTCCCTGAGAGGTGTTCCACAGAATCCTAGTTTTGCAAGATTTAATAGATGAATCCATTTCTATAGTCAAAGAAGTCATTTTCCACACAGCGCCCACACTGACCTTTTCAACTAAGTCAGATCACATCGAATCTTTTTATAAAGCTTTCATGGGTCCTCAGTACTCCTACATTAGAATGCAAGCCTCTCACCCTGGACTATGATGCCATATTTGATCTGATCCTGCATGTGACCCGGGACTCATCTCCGGACTCTCTCCCTTTTGCTTTGTCCCCTCCAGCCTCACTGACCTTCTTGATGTTCCTTGAAATGATCAACCTCTTGGCCTCTGTCTGGAACACTCTGTCCTCAGAACTTCACATGGCTAACTCCTTGTGATAGTTCAGAGCTCTGCTCATATGTCAGTTCTTGTAAAGCTCTCTCCCTAACTAGCCTGTCTAAATTACGGCCTCTCTAGTCTCATCACTCTCTAACCCTTTGTCTGAATACAGGCACTTATCTGTGTTTTTCTTCTTTATTCAATGCATATTTCTGGGGCATCTGCTACGCACCAGGCAAATCTCTCAGTAGTGAAGCACAGGAAAACAAAACAACCTGTCCTCACAGAGGTTGCATTTTAGTGGCTGTTTCACATATTTATTGAATTTTGCAATTTACTCATATCTAATGGTTATCTAATTTTCCTCTTACTGTCTTCTTCCCCCTAAAATGTAAGCTCCAGAATGAAAGAATAAGGGTACGAACACAGAGCTGCAGTGAGCTATCCTTGCAGGAACTCAGCTACATGTATTCATCCATTATTCCCACCTGCTAGTCAGTCCAGGCAAGGATGGAAATCCAGGAAGAGCCTGCCTATTTTGATATTCCACTTTGGGAATCAGAGGACTTAGTAAAGTCTCGAGTCCAATAAAAAACTGAGCCCTCTTTCAGCCAACATTTGTAGACAATGATTTAGATTATTTATTCAGGTCTTTTCTACTGCTGCTGTGTCCCTCCAGGGGGTTGTGCCCCATGATCAGCTGCACCACTTGCACTACTGCCAATTCAAATATTTATTCACTGTCCTTGGACACCAATGAGGACAAAACGACTGAAAATCATCAAAAATCTCCCGACAAAATACTTTGTATCCCAGCACCATGGAACCTTCCAGAAAACTATTCTACCTTGGCAAAGCCATCAGAGGGTCCATTTGTATTTCACTGTTAATTATTTGAAGCGATTCTAAGTACAAGACCTACTTGAATTATGTACTTTTTAATGCTATTTGGGGCTTATAATTAATTGCACTCTTTGGGCACATAAACCTCTTACCCAGTTCATTGTTCTTGGGTGGACTAAAGAATGTCAGTGACCCCCCTACAAATTTGTACAGCATCATCTAATAACTAAGTTCATATCTACTCTGAGAGAATATGTACAATGTGCTTAATTATCTCCCTAAACGATGTAGGTATTGGCTGCTGGTAATGCTTCCCTCCCCTCAAAGGGAGCAGTAGCACATCGCAGTATAGGGTGAACATTCTGCTGATGCTCCAGCAAGGTTGCAGGTGCTCATAGAGGGAATTAAGAACACTTGGCCCAAGTGAGAGCCTCTGGTCTACTTAGTGAGTCTGAGGCACAGCCAAGAATAACCCTATTTCCTAGTCATCCGCCTCCCTTACTGAATCCTATCAGAAAAACAATTCATGTTGGAAGTGAAGTTTTAAAAAGGAGTATAACAAACCTCAGCCACTGTTTTAGCCACACCATGTGGAGGAATGTCACCCTGGTCCTGGTGATGCGGGATTAGGATGTGCTCAGAAACAAAGTAAAAAAGACAACAAAACAGAAGTGGGCAGAAGTGGGACAGAAAACGAAGAGCAAACCCAAAAGGCCAGCTCCCTCGGGAAGGTCAGGGGGAGAAGGTTATTTCCAAACTTGTGGCCAGATGACCCCTGGGGCTCCTAACTCGAGCATTTTCTTCCTTCCTTTAACAGCATTTTTTATTCTAATAAATTTTGTAACAACATTTATAAAGGAAATACCGAAACATATATAGATGTTTCATATATATACACATAGATGTTTTTGCACGTGTGTGTGTATATACACACACACATAAAATCAAAGATAAGTATCATTAACATTTTAGCCTTTTTGCTGATTTTTGAGAGTCACATCTATACATGTAGATAGATATACATACATATTATATATAAATCTATTAGATGAGTTATCATTCTTTTTCACATAGCCTATCTATCATGAAAATGTTTTCATGCCATTAAAGACTCTTGAGAAACAAGATCTGAATGGCTGAATACTGGCCCATCTTGTGTCAATGTACCGTATTTTTAAAACCTATTTCCAACAGATGAACTTTCAGGCTGTCTTTCACAGAGATATGATCAGTGGTTATTTTCATCTAGGAAGTTTGTTTTTGGAACAAATTTATGTACTAAAGCCATAGAGGGTTGTAGGGAAAGTGGAATCTAGCCATATCATTCAAACACATTCATTTGTATCTATCATAAAACAGCACCCACTTATTGTAAGTCCAAATACTCTGCTTTTCCCAGATGATCTCAGCCTTTTGGCTCCATCACCTTCCCAGGTCCAATCACCTATATCCTAGGCTCAACCAAACCGGGGGCTTTATTCACCTTCCCAGTGCCTCCCACAGGTAAGCTAGGTATTAGACCAAAATGATAGCTCCGTCCATACTTCACAGGTTTCTAGCCCCAGCAACACTCCAAGTCGCATGGTAACAGAAATCAAAAGCAGTGATTTTCATACTTTTCTGATTACCCCATTGGTTTAAAAATACATTAGCATATGCCTTCAATGCATATGTGTGTGTATAAATTATTTATATGTACTGGTGCACAAATATTTTACATACATTAAAAAGATATGCTAAAGTAGAAAATTTAAGAAGCTAACAAAAATAAATGAAACATAAGTTGTTTTTTCTGCAGCCCAATGAATTGCCTTGAACATTTCTCTTTGGAGACCAGGGACTCAGGCCACACCTAACCAAAATTCCACATCTGAGCTAATGAATTCATACATTAACCTCCCCGAAACTGTTTTCACATTTGGTTCCTTACAAATGGAAGGAATGGCCCTCTGATGGGTTCGCTCATCTGCATGTATATAAGGACTCCCTGCACTTGGCTTCTAGTTCCTCCTTCTATAATTTATAGACTTTATAGACAGAGTATGTGTTTCTAATTAACTTGTTCACCCAGCATGTTTAGGTTGGGAGATCAGTTGAAAATGCAGATATGAGTGAATGTTTTGAATGATATAACTAGATTCCACTTCTCCCACATTTCCACAACCCTCTGTAGCTTTAGCACATAAGTTTAGTACAATAAGGCAGGTGCTGTTTTATGAAACATTTACAGCTGTGCCCTAAGAGGTCAAGGAGCCTAATGGGTCCAGGACACCTGAGAAGGAACAGAGGTAGGTAAGAGCCCAGGAGCCTCCCCAAAGCACAAGTTTAACACGCCCGTCAGTCAGTAGCCTAGGCAGTAATCTAGAAGGTCTTTGCAGCAATGGCACACAGCACAGACAGGTTTCGATGGGCCGTGGTAGAGGGGGGCCTGGCTGGCATGCAGTGTGAATGAAAGGCCTGCACGCCTGAAAATGAATCTTGAAAGAAACAGTCAGAGGTAAGGTAGGTGCACTCCCACATTAACTTTTCCCCACAGTTTTGCAGACAGTCAGTTTTGCCTAAACAATATACCTAATCCATGGTTAATTCTGGCATCTAGATATTTATTATGTGATAAAGGGCTACTCTCAAGACACAGTTTCTTCTCTCTCTTCCAAATCAAAAATAAACATACAATAAGAACAGTAAATTTAGAAAAAGCAAAATAAGAGTCATTTTTGATTATATGTCTCTTTAATTGTGTGACTCAAAGTTTATGTAAACTTTAAAAAAATCATTGTTGTCTGGACATTTTTAAAAGTTCAGTTTTGCCTCAAGTTGCAACTATCCCTTTTCCAGTACATTTTGTGAGTAAGATGTACGTCGACTCCTCACGTACCCTGACCCACCCGCAGTCAATGGCGAAGACTACGGGCATTTCTTGTCAGCTGACCACCACAGGCGACACTGACCGCAGGAGCCAATGTCTCCATGGGGACAGTGACTTCGCCATGAGTTGCAGCCCTGATGGTCACCAAGGAAACAGAAGAAAGATGATGTGGAGGGTCATGAAGACCTTTCCAGACACAATGGACATTGTGGTCCTGTCCACCCCACCCCACCCCATAAAAATGAAGCCATAAAAATGAATTTCCTCAAGAAAGAGAGAAAGAAAGACTATCCCCACACCCATCTTGACAAGGCATCTGCACACACATTCTCCTTAGCGGGGGTGTGAGCAGCTGGAAGCCAGAAACTGTTTCTAAAGGCTTTTTTCCAAATGTGTGAGGCTCGCTCTGAATTCTGACTGTACTCGCCCCTCCCTCCTCAAACTATGCTCTCTCAGCTCAAAAGTTTGACAAGATCAAATAACCAGAGCTATTTAAACATCCTACTTTGGATAACACCTTCCAAGACAGTTAACAATTCTAGCTTGTTTAGACTTAGCCTCTTCCATTCCTTACCCTCCACCACGCACACACCACACACACACACACACACACACACACACACACACATGAATCCATCTTTCTCCTTAAGCCACCCCCCTTACCATCCAAATGCAACTTGACTTAGCATCAACTTCTGGGTTTGGGATTGTTACTTCTCCTTAATGCAGAAACAGCTGCCTCTCAGTGGTTGAACTAAATCCATTCAGCTTATGTCTGACTTGTAGGTCTTCTGGGGTGGAAATTTTTTACAAAATAATTCTTACTCTTTAGAAAAACTAGTAATAATGAGAAAGACTAATGGAAATACATAAACTGTTATAAGACAGTTCTTGTCCTATGCATTATTCATGTATGAGAACTGTTGTGAAGCTACCAAATCACTGTGCAACTGGGCTCAACAAGTGTCTGGACTCAAGATTATAGTGGATGCCTATTTCTGAGGCTTGGTTCTATTTAACATTTTCATCAGTTGACCTGCTTAGAGGAGCAGAGAGCAAACTCATTAAGTTCCTAGATGGGAGGGATGGCCAAAACATTAGAGAGCAGGATTAGAATTTCCCAGCCATTGACAAATTAGCAAAACTGTTAGAGTCGAATATGTTCATCGGGGACAGGAGAGGGAAAAGTAAGTCGTCCAGATGCAAACTGAGCAGTAGCTACTTACTCAGGAGCAGAACTGGAAAGAATATAGATGCAAACACAGACTCACAGCAGGAAATAATCTTATCCAGTAGAACCACTGGTGTTCATTGGAGTCTTTGCAACTCTCTTAAAATGGATTCAGATCCCTAATCCATGGACTGTAGAAGTGGAAATTCCCCCTCTAAGAATTCAAAGAATTTCCCTGAGTTTTTCTTTTTTGTGGTACCTCTAGCTTCAGATTCCTGATTCTACTTCACTAGCCTGGCTTCTGGTTCATGTCACCGCCCTGCTCTAGGGGCTCTATCACAAACCATGCTGACACAGACGTGAAAACCATTGTCCTCCCATGAGCAAATCATGGCTGCTGCAAAGGGCCTGCCTGTATCCTGGGCTATCTTGGCTCTTGTTCAATCCATCCAATTTGATTTCTACCCCAAGTTGTTGTACAAGCTGTTTTCCTAAAAATAGACAGTTTTCACCCTAAGAGGAACTCCGGGGCCAGCCATTAAGAAAATAACATTTACACCTGTTACCTAACAAAGGTGAGCATCGTGACCCAAGCATGCTCTAGCCAGGGGCCAGCAAACTTTTTCTGTACAGTAAAGTGACAGTAAGTATTTTCTGTCTCTGTTGCAAGTCCTCTACTCCGACACTATGGCAGGAAAGTATTCACACTCAACATGCAAACAAAAGGGCATGGCCCGATTTCGCCCCAGGGTTGGCCATAATTTGCCAACTCCTGCTAGAGTCAGCTTCAGAATCTTTGACTTTGGGAAGACTTTGCAACCATACTATCCAATCAGACCATTTTACGCCTGCAGAAAACAGGACCCAGCAAGTTGAGTGAAGTTTATGCGAGTTCTCAAGACAGTTAAGTCAGGGTTAAAACTTAAAACTAGGAATAGGCAGCCCAATTCCCAGGCCAGCTGCCTCTCCACTGCAAGATCACTAGGCTCTTTCCAGAAGGTTCTGAAGATCCTGTGTAAATGGTAGGGCTTCTTGTAAAAATGTTTCCACTGTAACTTTTGGTGCAATGCTTTAGCTGTACCATGTGCGATACACAATAGCATTGTCTTTACAACATCCCTAGGAGGACCCAAGATGAATGTCTGGCTAAAGATTTGGGTGAGGCTCTACCAAAGGGCAGACTTTGTGAAATCAAAATAGGGCCTAGGGTAGATCTGAAAGAAAGTTCAAAGAGAATCTCCTTAAAAAGTTAAAGGCAACATAAAATCTTCGTGTGCCAGGAGGAATGCTTTAAAGAGGAGCAATTGCGTTCCATCTCCTATAAGAATGAAAAGAGCAAGACTGGAGAATAACATATTAAAAAAAAAAAAACTTGCTAGAGGTAACTCTGTTACTCCCAACATTTCAACACCAGAAGAAGTCATAGAATACTCAATAATTGGATCTGGGGTTGGCATGTTTTAGGGAGGGTTAGGATGGAGGGAAATAGACTGACCCAGTAATTCTCAAAGTCCTTTCTCTCTCATGAAGTCCCCTGAACGCTGCAGGAAAGAGTCCTTTTCTGAGCCAACAGGGAAACATTGAACCGTTATACTCTAGGAGAACAGGACAGTTTCTTTAAGAAGGTTGTAAAGTGTAGAACCCAAAGTGAATACTGTATTGGAAAGAAAACAGTTGTCCAAATTTCGAAGGAACCTCCCAGATAGCAATCCCTTACATTGGCAAGGAGGGTAATTCGTGGGAAACCTGCCACTCAGGGTTAGAAGCCTGAAGCCCCTTTTCAAGTGCGTATGTGTGTGGATATGCTTGATGCCTTTGCCTCATCAGAGACCAGGAGTTTCTCAGAGTGGATGGTTCCTGGTGTGCAATTTGAAGACCTGGCAACTTACGTCTATTTCTCCTTGAAAGTCAGGGCCAGGTATCTGTGAGAACTTTTATTTTACAAGCTTTGATAAAGATAAATCACAGCATATAGCTTGGTACTAGTTAAGAATGGTGCCATCTGTTCAAAAACCATTTCTGGACAGTGCATTTCACAAAACTATCCCAGAAGATTGTCTCTAGCCACAACTTTTCCAAAGCCCATTTTTCCAAATGATGAACACTTTGTGATTATTTTTCATTATTATCATTTTTTTTCCAGATGATCCAGGGACCTGCACATCCTGTGTTATGGGGTATTACATGTAAGTCTGGTCACCTTTTTCACGGCACTGACTTTTCTGCAGCTGAAGCATTGCTGACTTAATCCTAATTTAGTGATAAAAGGAAAGAGGCCTTGCAGCCTGAAGCAACTCTGCCCTGTCAGGCTATTAATGAATAATTCTTGGATTTAGCAATAAGAGCCCAGCTGTTTTCTTGCCTGGAAAGGAGGCCTTCTCTGTCTTGGTCCTGGAAGGCAACCAGCTGACACTGATGTCTAGGAATTTTGCCATGGGTGACCAAGATTCAGACCTTGCTGGTTCTGGACAGACCTTAATAATAGACCCAACCCCAGACAAGTTGTTTCCAGATGTCTGCATGGAGACCTTGTCCTTAACGAGTCGGACGGTCCAGGATGAAGTCAGGTGCTACATTAGCACTCAGTCATTCTGGGTAATGAAAGACACAGACCACTAGGTTAAATGAAACACAGATAACTGTCACCCACAAAGTTCTCTAATTCAAATCTATAAATCAAACATGGCATGTCTCAGTGTCACCTCCTCTTCCCAGTCTAGTCTCCCTTCCAGGGTACATTGGTGCCTATCTTGGAAGAAAAACTAAGAAAAGAAAAGGGAGATGAAAAGAAAAGGAAGGCCCAGATAATGCACAGGCTGCAGAATTCCTCCCTATCATTTAAGAACTGGAGAGTTTATGATAAATTCTCACATTCATTTCTTCTTTTCACCTTTCCAAAAACATTGTCAGGAACACAGGGTCGATATTATCCTCCAGAAGAGAAAACTAAAGCTCAGAGAAGCTGTGGGTTCTCTCATGATGCACCACAAGCTAGTCATAGCGGGGGGTTATATTTGAGTCACCTCAACTTGAATGGGCTTGATTCCAAGAGGCTTGAAATGTGGCAGCGGGCAGGACGACATTAGAAGGGGTGAGGTGGGTGGGAAGGAAAGGGAAATCTGACAAGCTGAAACATATTAAAAATGACCAGTTAACCTTATCATTACTTAACCTTATGGTTTTGATTCAACTGTCCCCAAGTTGCCTATTATTCTCTGCGTTGAGTGTTGTCTCTACATGACCACACTCCTGACCTACTGATTTAAATTATTGTTCCATTTAAGCAGGGGAGGAGGGGTAGAGAGGAGGCTCCCAGACTTGATTATTAGAAGGTAGACCAGATGACAGTAAATGAGCAGAAAGGAATTTGTCAGCATGTTCATACTTGGCATTTACCCAGCATTCGGCCTGCCAGAGACACCCCAGCAGAGACAAACAGCAGAAACGCAAGCATTCCTTGATGAGGTCATATGGTTGGGGGCACAAACAGTTCCCTGCAGGACCAAGGAAATAGGACTTGACTCCCTGCAGGACGCAAAGAAATAGTGACCATGTAGAAGTGGGTGACTTCTGTGTCCCTCCAGCCGAACTCTACCCTCTTCATTTTGACACTAGAAGATACCCCTTGACTGGCACCAACTTCCTCTGTCACCTCAGAGCATCTTCTGCCGAAGTTTGGAGCCAGCCGCGTCAGCCTCTCTGGCTCACCATGCCCACGAATGCGCATGGTTCATGAAACCCTTTGAGAAACAGAAACAGCAGAGCCTAGAATAATTTCATTTTGTCCAATGTCATTTTGTTATAACATTGATGAGATGCCACTGGAACTTAACCCTTATTTATATCAATTAGCCTATTTCGTTATACATTATTTCACTTGAAGTTACAGAACCTAACAACCACATTAAGTAAGAGCCTACTGTGTACTAAAAAGGGCATGCCCAATATCGCTAAGGGCAAAATGTGATATTTAGCTCAAGAAACACACATCTATAACCTTTTAGAATACTTAGTGACTTTCAATACAGCTAGTGAAACAGTCTAGAATTGAAGTTGGTATGGGAGAAATGCAAAGCCTGCCTCTGATACCTTGCTGATGCTACAAAATTCATCAAAGGGCAAAGATCAGCTTCATTCCACTCCCCCTTCAAATGAGCCTGTAATTCAGTGAAGTATTCTACTGTAGAATAAGAATGGACAGTATGTGTAAAAGTGTGTGTACACAAAAACTCAGGCACTTCGCTGTTGATGTTCATCTTGTTACACTAAACTGTTCAGACCGGGCGAGTGCCATGGGGCAAAGGCATACAAACCGGCTGTTCAAACAGACCTTGGTTAATACCCCAGTCCCACCTTTAACCTATGTGACTTTAAGCACTTAACCCTGAGACTCAGTTCCCTGATCTGGAAATTAAACATAAGTAATAGCTACCATATGGGGATTGTGTGGAGGTTTAAATAAGCTAATACTTGACACATAGCCACTACTCCATAAATAAATATCAGCACCCTTTCTTCTCCCCAGCCTCCTCTCAGTGGCCCTGATAAGGGTGCTCAGCAATCCAGAGGGAGGTGGTCTATGACTCTTTTGGAAGGCACACAAAGACCCAGAGGAAGTTTTCGCCCTTGAAACCCAAATATCTACACCTGTTAAAAAACGATGTGTAGACACACATAAGGAGGTTAAGTTATGGTGGTTAAGAGAAATATATAGGGAGGGATGGGTGGGTGGGCTGGAATGGGAATAAAGGATAGAAACTGTACTGAATAAACTAAAATAAAAAACAGAGAAATACATCAACAGAGCTCATGGAAGAAACTCTATCTTCTCCCCTAGGTTTAAACACCACTGTTATAATGCCTGTCCTGAGAAGACATACAGTGAAGAATTTGAATGCAAAGCGTGCGACACCAACTGTTGCAGCTGTGACCAGAACAAGTGTTACTGGTGTGAAGAGGGCTTCTTTCTCTCGGGTGAGCCTGAACCTGGCACCGACGAAGTGACACAGGGCTCCAGAGCTCCGCACGGAAATGAGAGAGCTCTGTGACTGGCTCCCGGGTCCCGGTGCGCTGGTGCCTCTTGTCCAAGCAGAGATGTTTCATTTGATTTGAAAATAAACCTTAGCCAGGACAACTTCCTCCTGTTTCTATTACTGGAGCCTTGTCCCTATTCCACTAAATAATCTCAAAGGTCCCCAAACTGATGGAAGCAAGAGTGAATGTGGGGGCAGCGGGGCGCTGAAGACAGTGCTTTGGAATCTAAGTCCCCTGGGGTGTTCGGAACTGTGACTCTTTCCTTGGGACGTAATCCAGGTTGTATATTCCTCAGCACCGTAAAAGCTAAACAAGACCATTTGTCTTAGGTTTTGGTCAATTCGTGGACTCTGGTGAAAACGGGCGGTCAGGAAGGAAAGATACTGTGAGTCCTCCAATTGCAGAACCCCCAGTCCAGTGTTGGTGGGGACAATGCATCAGAAGGCCCAACATGGCCTCCCGCTGTTCTGTTAGAGATTCATTCACTCTGCAGATTTTCAAGAATGTCAAGTTTTTTATTCCATGCTCTCAACCCTTTGAGCTGATAGCCAGTGTAAATTCTCAGTTAAAAGACGGCTTTAAATGTCCGATTTTTAAGACACGTCTATTGGTTGAAATAAGCTAATGCCATCCGGGTTTCTTATAAAACAAAGTCAAACAAAAACGTTCCTGAGCTTCCCTTGGGCCCGTTTAGAAGTTTAGAACTTGGCCCTGAACAGAGCACTGAGCTAAACCTACCAGGGTCCCGCCTTCATGCTTCCTGTCTGTGTTCCTCCATAGGTGGCAGCTGCGTCAGGAGCTGTGGCCCTGGCTTCTACGGCAACCCAGAGGTGGGCGAATGTGAGCCCTGCCACCCAGCCTGTGAAACCTGCAGCGGCCCCGGTTACACCGACTGCAGCAGCTGCCAAGCAGGGCTGCGGCTGCTGCAGGGGACGTGTGTGGGCCCCGCCCAGCCGCGGATGGAAGGCAAACTCGGGAATGGTACGTGTCTCTTGAGAGACATCGCAGGTGTCTAGCTGCCTTCTCGGCCTCCCTCTTTCCTTCCCTCCCTCTTTAACCCTTGCTTTGGGGATGCCAAGAGATGAAGGCTGGGCAGTGAAACGAAAGCTTGGAAGGAGAATCAAGAGCGGGTCTCTTTGATGCTCGAAGCAGGAGAGGAAAGGAGGCTGTGGCTGGCATGTGGCCAGGAGGGAAAACCCAAAGGGTAATTTACCATCGGTCTGGCCACTTGAGTTTCCACCAGGGTGGAGCAGACCTCTGAGCACACAGAGTCACAGAGAGAAACAGCCTGACGCTCATTTTCTTGAAGATTTCAGAACAGCTTCAATCATACATGTGTCTCTTCATAAGGTAAAGAAAACTGCCAGTAGGGTAGTCTCTTTCAGTGAGGCAAGGAAGAAGTGTTCCAGTGTTGGAACTAAAGCTGAAGCAGCTGATCTGTCTGGCGGATTGTTAGAAATCGCCATCATTCAAGCTTGCCTTTTAAAAGTCGCCTCTCCAGTTGCAGAGGGGAGAGTGGGGTTCCTGAGAGGGGGTGGGAATGAAGAAGAACGTGGGAGCTTAGACTCTAACAGTAAAAGCCTGCATGATTCATTCCTACCTGGGTCTTCAGAACAGTCCTCCTCACCTTGGAGCCTCAGCCACAGGCTTCCTTGCAAGGCGATCACAAACTTCAGTGCCCTCTTCACGTCTGAGGTGGTCAGAAAACAAAATTCTCTTCCTGCTGGGAAAATCTGACTGACTTTGGATGCAGAGACCCTCATGCAAACAAGAAGTGCTCTCTATTTGATTTTGAAGCAAGGATTTGTTTAAAGGGTCATTTCAGTGCAGAAGCAACAGCAACAGAAAAGAGGGTCTGCTCAGGGCGGGTCTTCTAACAGCTGGAGAATGCGAGAGATCCGGGGCAGGAGAAGGGGCTCTTGCTGGGTTTCAGAGCAGGGACATCTGTGGCTGCTGTCCACTACGACAGCACTGCATACGTGACAAAGGAAAAGCAGCTCGCAGACCATCGCAAACCCAGCAGCCCAAGGCCACAGAGAACACCAGCCGATTTCAGAGACAGAGCTAGGAGGAAAACCATTCAATGCAGATTGGGATATCTTCCGTGAATTGTAGTTGAACCAAAATGCTGAAAACGGGTTTGTCTGCCATTCAGGCATGTAAGAGGCAGTGCAGGCCAAGGGGAAAATAGTCTGGTGCTATGTTTCTAGCCCAGAACATCTGTATTTTATCTGGCATCCAGATGATGAAAAAGTCCAGGGAGCCAAGAGGCAGAGCAGACTTGATCTCCCAAATGATTACACGTCCCTCTCAACTGGACTACGCACTTTGCAAGCAGAAACCAGGCCTTGATTGCTCCCCTTGGTCAAAGCGCCACGCCCACCACTCTGCATTTTCTACTAGCAAAATGCAGCGTTTCTGAAGAGAGAAAGGGATTAGTCCATTTGGGGATTTAGCACTAATAAAGGATTCGCGAAGCAGATGAGAATGTTTCTCATGGCTGGACAAAAGCAATAAAGGCAAGGACATGGCTGCACTTTTCCATGTCTATGATCTAGGAAATAAGACATGCAGACTATTAACAGTGAGAAAAATCTGTTCCTTTGCTGAAAGGTGAGACTCCGCTTCCACAGCACAGATCAGGCACTGTTGAACGGCCAGTAAGTGGGAAGGGCACCCCAGGAAGCCCTGGGGGTATCTGAGTGAGGCCTATGTCTTTCTCCCCACTTCTTTTCCTTAGAAAACAAGGTGGAGGGTGAACTGGGAGAGGGGGTGGGGGTTCCGGAGAACGAGCACTAAGCAGCCACACCTTGAAGATGATGGAAAGCAGACTGCAGTCGTCCTGGGTGAACTTAGAGGGAGCCCAGGCCAATGACAGAGTATTTCTGAGTGAGTGTGGTTGCCTGGGGGACACCAGCACCTCGATGTTTCAAACACAGATGCGGGTCCAGGTAGGGAAGGTGAGATGAGACAAACTTTGCTCCTTTCTTTCACCCACTCTACTCCCTAGTGCAGTGATTTTCAACCTTTTTCATCTCTTGGCACACATAAACTAATTACTAAAATTTGGCAGCACCCCCCCAAAATATGTTTTTTTGCCGATCTAACAAAAAAAACAGGTATTAAGTTTGATTCATTCATAACAGATGGCTATTCCGTTGGCTGTTATCATTTCTTTATTTGAAAATCTAAGGGAAAAGAGGTCAGTGCCCCTGACTAAATAGTCAGGTATTGCACATTTTAAAAACTCTTGCGGCGCACCGGCTGAAAAATCACTGCCCTAGTGGAAACAATAAGATAATGCTGGCACCCAAATACTATGACCGCCCCTCCGTGTCTTTGTCAGCACGTACCAGGGAAGCACCCTTGAAATAAAAATCCAACCAGAGTTCACTGAGCTCGTCTTTTAATAAGGTGGCTACTCACAATGAGAGTGACAGTGATGGGAGGGCCATCACACTTCGTCAGCTACCAACAGAGCGGGAAGACCTCCCACTCCAGGACAGGGATGGAGAATTCCCTACGTATCAGACCGGGCCTGGCAAGCCCTCCAGCCTAGACTAAGTCATCTCCAAAGAGAGCTGCTCGACTCTCTGGTCTCCATGCCACCAAAAGGCACTGCACAAAATTATAGCTCATCCCCAGGTTCCAGTCACTGATATATAAAGATTAATTAGTTCAGTAACAGTACCAATATTAAGTAGGCTGCTAATGGCTTCAGCAGCGACTCCCGCATCACACAGAGCTGCCACTGGTGGAAATGTCCGGGTGTGGCAGGCCACGGGCTCTGAAAGAAGATAATGGGCTCGGCTGGTTTCCTGCAACCATTGCTGGGTACGGAAACAGTTTATTCCATTACTGTGAAGTCATTTGGATTTTGTTAAGTGGTTTTTCCCCTGGTGGTGCTGGAAAGTCCTCCATATTTTCCCTACCCACCTAGTCCCATCATTGATTAAAACCATGTTTATAGCAGGCTCTAATTACATATTCCGATGGTAGTCCAATCCACAAAGCACAGATATGGTGAATTAACTTCCTATCTTTGACCACATCCTAACAATTTATCACTGGCCCGTCTTTTAATCTGAATTCCTGTGCTTTGAGAAAGACTGGAGTCCCAGTCAGTCACAAATACTCATGTGTGAAAAAAATCTCAATACCAGGAAATATGTTGCCTAAGAGTAACTAAACATTAGAGAACCTTAAAGATGCCATGACAACTGATCTTTACAAGGACTTAATAAATGTATACAGTTGCCTCACTTAGAAATGAGTGCAGAAAACACGTGTCTGGGTAATTTGACCTTTAGCCTATTGGTATGAAGAAGCCTCGTGCATCTGGCTGCGCCGACTGTTAAATATCCCGGGATTTTACAAGTGGGTAGTAAAATCATCAGCAGCTTGAAATCAGCTATGGTGGGAGGATTTATACCATGGAAATTGGCAAATACAAAAAAAATCAACTTTTTTTTGTATTCCAAAGAGCCATATTACCAGTACAGCACTGCTTTGGCACCTACCAAACAATTTTACAATCCAAACTAATTACTAAAACATCTCTCTAATGAATGAGAGTTAGACATGCCTGAATTCAAATCCTGGCTCTGTTCTTTACTAGCGACGCGACCTTGAACAAGTTACACGTCCTCTCTGAGCCTCAGTTTCCTCATCTTTAAAATGAGAACATGAAACTACCTCACACGAGGCCATTTTGAGAATGGAATGAAAAAACACACATAAAGCTCCAGGCACATAACATCACACAGTAAAAGTTCATCCACTTCCTAACCATTTAACTTGATCCAGTTTTAACACATGAAACACTAGTTCACTTTCAAAACAGCCTTCCCTGCCTCATGAAAAAAAATGGGGGGCCTGGAGAAAAACACAGGTCTGGGAAAAACCGTCCCAGAGAGAGAAGGCAGCAAACGATGCTCAGCTGGGAGGCCGATGCCAGGCGGAGTCCTGACTCAGAATGTGCGCTCGCAAAGGTGTTGATAGCGGCTTTATTTATTGGGTGGGCCAAAAAGTTCGTTTATTTTTTCCATAAAAGACACATTTTTCATTTTCACCAATAACTTTATTGATTTGGATATTTTGAGTATGTCAGCTATCTCCCATGTGGGATAACATTTATTGTTCTCAATTAATGTCTTGATTTGATCACTATTCAACTTCAACTGGTCTACTGGACTGTGGAGCATCATCCAGCAAGAAATATCCAGCATGAAACATCACAAACCACTTTTCACACGTTCAATCACCACAGCAATTTCTCCATACACCGCAAAAATCTTTTTTTGCAGTTCAGTTGTGTTTTTACCTTTCTTGAAATAACAAAGCATAATATGCTAAAAATGTTGCTCATTTTCTTCCATCTTCAATATTAAAATGGCTACACAAAAATCCACCAATTTTGATTTTTTAAAAAAATGCATGCTGATATGACAGCTGTCACAATACATCTAACAAAATTTTTTCGAATACAGTTAAAGATAACTAAGCGCTATTAGAGCCACATTACAGAAAAAAGCAAATGAACTTTTTGGCCAATCCAATATAACAAATGTTAAGTGAATTATAGTTCATGGAAATAAATACACAAACCATTAAAATGATGTTTTAAAGATTTTTTAAAAGATTTTATTTATTTATTTTTAGAGAGAGAGGAAGGGAAGGAGAAAGAGGGAGAGCAACATCAATATGTGGCTGCCTCTCGCATGCCCCCTACTGGGAACCTGGCCTTCAACCCAGGCATGTGCCCTGACTGGGAATCGAACCAGCAACCCCTTGACTCACAGGCCGGTACTCACCACACCAGCCAGGGATGTTTATAAAGAATTTTAATGGCAAGATAAAATGCCTGTAAGATTTACAATATTAAATGCAAAATGTAGGGTCGGTACTAATGACACTGACCTTACATTTTCCATTTAAAAGAAAAAAATAAGTGAATTATGGCCCATGCAAATAAATACACAAGTCATTAAAATTAATGTTTACAAGGAATTTCATTGGCAAGAAAAAATATCTATAAGATTTATAATGTTAATTCAAAATGTGGGGTCAGTGTTCCGTATGCAGAAGATATAAATGATGACACACGTGTACACAGGTGTAATTATACTCACACATAGACTATGTGCCAAAGTCTATGCAGCAGACATTTCTGGGTGGTAAGACGAGAGGCAAACTTTATCTTCTTTATCCTTTTGCACTAAAAAAGTAAAACACTTTATTTTTTTTAATAAAAAAGAACCTGTGCTCACTTCAAGCCCATCTTTGGTGAAGAGCCTGCTGCAGGAGCGACGAAGGTGGAAGTTTCAAATCAAAAGAGGTAACAGGGAAATAGGGAGGAGAAGGCAATCACAACGAATCAGGAGTCTCTGTGATTTGAAACCGACCCAGGAACCTGGGCGGCCAGGAGCAGGTGGGATGAGGAGATCACAAAAGGAGAGACCACAGCACAGAATACAAGTGGTGCTCTCGGGGGAAAGACGGGAGGAAGGGAGCAGTGATCTTCAGCAGTGTTCTAGGAGGAGACTTCTAGAGCATTTAAAGGCATTCCTGATGTGCTAAGTCGTTATGCCTGGGAAAGGGAGGCTCCCAAGAAAAGCCTCGGTTCTTGCAGCTCTTTAATAGGCTGGAAAAACGCCTTTTATGTCCTTAGTCACTGCAGCATTATTTGAAATAGCAAAGATTGGGGAAAAACTAACTGGTTACAATAAAAGACTAGAAAAATGAAGTATGATACACCCATGCAATTGAATACAATGGGGCCATAAACAAAAACGAAGAGGTTCTTTATGTACTGGGAAAGAATGGTCTCCAAAATATATGGAGTTACAAAAAAAAACAAAACAGGCAATGGGACAAACTGTGTGAACAGATGCAGTTTGTATAAAAAGAACAGAGAAGGGACTAGGAGAGAGGCTTCATGATATATGCTTTTTGTACATTTTGAACCATGTATTGCCTATTTAATACAATAAAATGCAAAGAACCCCTGTTTATGTAGTTGAGCTATAATTATTTTTGAAGAATGAACACTACATGTTCTTGGTCAAGGTGATTTTTGTTTTTGAGGTCCTGTAAAGTCTATAATTTTTGGAGCAGAAAAAAAAGAGAAACTATGATCAAGGTCAAAATTTACTTGTTGAGATTAAGTCACTAATCTTTTATGACAAAGAGCCCTGGCTGGGCGTGACTATCTGTTGCCCCTGCTTAATTGCTGTTAACTGTGTGTATAGAGTGCCCTCTAGTGGAAGCATGAGAACACTACAGAATTAAAGTATCGAATTACCAGAATGTGAAATGTGTAATTGCAAATATATGTGTATGTGTAGATACATACATGATATTTTACACAAACATGAAAAAATTAACAAAACCTCATACTTTGTAACTATAATGTGTTAGCATAAAAATGATAAAAGCAAATCAGCCTATGGCTGGGACATATATTGAAGATTTTCAATTTCTCAATGTCTGACAAATATTATTTTATTATTTCTTAATAACTGCTCTCAGCCATTGAGTAAGCATCTCTCCTCCCAGCTTCACTGAGACACAGCTGACATACAACATAGGCAGTTTCGATGTGTATAACGTGACGACCTGCTGCGTGCACACCCTGCAAATGGTCACCACAGTAAGATGAGTTAACATATCCATCACCTCCATGGTTAGCGTTTTGTGATGACATCTTTTAAGATCTACTCTCTTAGCAACTTTCAATTATACAATGCAGTATGTTTAACTATAGTCACCATGCTGTACCTTGCCTTCCAAGAACTTGCTCATCTTATTAGTGGAAGTTTGTACCCTTTGACCACCTGCATCCATTCCCTCCCCCTCCCCCCTCCCGGCCCTGGCAACCACCGGTCCACTCTGTTTCCATGAGTTTCGGTTTTTGAAGAATCTACATGGAAGTGAGATCACACAGTATTTGTTTTTCTCTATATTTCTCTCAGCATAATGCCCAGAAGTTTCATCCATGTTGTTGCAAATGGCAGGATTTCCTTCTTTTTATGGCTGAACATTACTCCATTGCATACACAGGGTGTGGTAAAGTTGGTTTACAGTTGTTCATATGGAAAATAATAATACAAGAATAAACTCTGCGTTTTGCATACTCACAACTGTACACCTACTTTTTCCCCACCCCGTATGCACCACATCCCCTTCATCCGTTCGCCCACTGATGGACACCTCGGCTGTTCCCAGGTCTTGGCTACTTTAGGTGATGCTGCAGTGAACACTGCGTGCAGACACCTCTCTCAGATGGTGATTTCATTTCCTCAGTTATTTACCCAGAAGTGGGATTGCTGGGTCATATGGCAGTTCTACTTTTAATTTTTTGAGGAACATTCATACTGTTTTCTATAGTGGTTGCACCAGTTTACATTCCCATCAACAGCCCATGGGAGGTTCCCTTTCTCCACACCCCTAACCAGCACACGTCTGGGGTCTTTTTGCTAACACTCATTCTAACGGGTGGAGTGATATCTCATTGTGGTTTTGATTTGCATTTGCCTGCTGATGTTAGCAACGGAATTGTTGCTCATCTCTCTGATGCCCTCTTTTTTGGGTTAAGTGATTTGTCAGGTTCAAAGGACCTTCAGGGAAAGACTCAATGTTTATGGGCCACTTTCGTGAAAATCCCGTTACTAGCATTGCTCTGCACAGGGCTAACTGAGACTTTAACAGGTCCCTCCAGGGAAATTATATCAGTGAGTCAATCAGCCTACTAGAAAACCAGGGCAAATTTTTCTGTCCAAACTAGGAAAAAGACTGCCACTCCGCATGGCAGGATGGACAATCACGTATATCCCTGTATCTATACCCATATCCACCCACCTACCTTTGAATCTAGTTTTCTTTGTAGCAAGGCTCCAGCTAGTTAACCATGAGTGCTATCATGGAAAACAAGCCATGCCTCCTGGTGCCATTCCAGGTATAGAACAGAAGAAAGAGAGAGGGAAAATAAAACAAAAGCCTCCAAAATGTGGTGGAATTAGAAGAAATAGGGAAATTGGGAGAGAGGAGAGAGACGAGGCAGAAGGTACCACCATTTACTAACCTATGTGCACACTTCACGCACATTACCTCACTTAGTCTTCACAACAGTCCTGTAAGGGAAGGATCACTTTCTCTCATTTTAGAGACATGGAAAAGTAGGACTCTGAGACTTTAATCATTGTATCCATGGTTACCCTACCTAAGCAGCACAGCTGGGATCTGAAGGCAGGTGTGACTGGAGAGCCAGCTCTGCCAGACTGACTCTCAGAAAGAGAAGAAAGGAACTGCAAGGCAAGAGAGAGGAAGGAAGGAAGGAAGGAAGGAAGGAAGGAAGGAAGGAAGGAAGGAAGGAAGGGGGGAGAGAAGGAAAGGGAAACAGGGAACGGTGATGCCAACATAACAGCTGACTGAGGGTCAGGGTCATTCCTATCACAGTCGGAGCTAGAACTTCTTTTATTTTCCCATGTCAGGGGAAATTTCCCCTGAAATTCAGTCACTATCCTGGTGCGTGCTGTTTGAGTGATGTCACTGAGGCTACTATATATGTCTTTGAAACTTCCCCTGAAGTCGCTGACTTCCTTGGAGAGCCTGCCCATCCAATGCTATTGGAAGGAAAGAGGGGGAAATGGCTCCGATGTTTCCCAGGTTGGCCTGCTTATCACCGGACCAACTGGAAAGTTCATGGGCAGCTCCATTTGGGTGATATTTAACGACAACCTGGGACAAATTTAAGGTGAGATGAATCTAGGTTGCATTCCACCATGGCTACTCTGAAGAACACAGAGACCCAAACATTGACCAATTAAGAAATCTTGTTCCAAAGAACAAAAAAAACAGTTTTTCATCAAAAACACAAGAAATTCTCAGTTATCACCTTGGAGTGAAGAAAACTGGCCATCTAAGAATCATGGAGAAATAAGTGATTATCTTTGACTCAAAAACTTGTTCACGCATTCATAAACACAAACATACAAGTACGCCCCCACATTTTTAATATGTGAAAAAAGTAACATTTGTCAGTTCAAATATTCCCTTAGTACTGGAGGCTATCCTGTCTCTGGAAATTTGCAAAGAAAGTCTTGAAAATCACTTGTCAATGAAGTAGTTGAAAGCCACATAGTAGGCCACAGCCTGGTGCCAACATTTAGCTGATGCAAAATCGAAGGGACCCTGTTTGGGGCAGGAAAGGAGACGAGATGGCCCGTGCGATCTTGTCCGGCGCTGAAATACTAGGGACCTGCTCAAGGAGACTGACTTCTGTTCCTTTCCCCACACAGACGTACTGAGGAAAACACCGCTTTGTCATCCTTCTTGCAAAACCTGCAATGGATCTGCAACCCTGTGCACCTCCTGTCCAAAAGGTTAGTGGGGACTGTGCCTGGAGGTGGCAGTGGCCAAGCCAACTCACTGTAACCTGTGTATATTAGCATCTTTAAGTAAGGGGTGTGCAAGACTGGATCGAGTCCCATCACAGGTTCCTGTCAGGGCGGCTACTCTGGAGCAGCACAGGGGCCCGAACACTGCCCTACAGTAACAACTGGATTCCACAGGACCAAACGAAAAAACGAAATGTGTCTCACCCCAAAGCGTGATGAAGTTAGCAATCGCTTTGGCCACAGGATCTGTTAGGGTGTCTGCATGCCTGACATTTCGAAAGGTTCCCCTGCTCTTTTAGAGTGCATTAGCTGAAACAAGAGAACTTAAAGTAGAGGAACTAGGTCAGGAAAAATAGTCACCTGTCCTTTCTTTCTTCATTGCTGGTACTGAATTTAGAGGAACAAAGATACAAGAGCAGTGCATAACATCTTAAATTAACTGCTTTGTCGTCTATAAAAACAATACTTCAGAAATAACAACTTCCCTGAATTAGGGAGGTATTTTATTAACATGGCGCGTTAACTGACATTAAGAATTAGGAATGGTATGCTCCCACTACAGTGACCATTCTGTCGGAGTGTGCGATGGCTAACAGTGAGATGGGACGGTAAAACAACAGACCTAAAATGACAGCTGCGCCAGACTCTACTCCTACAAAATAGAACAGTTTACACACAAAAACTGAAGGAACCGTCTTGGAATTTTGAAGTTGACAGTGATTTTTAAGTGGTTTTCTTCAATAATGGTGCTAATTTTTTTTTAATTAAAAAAAAAAATAGATGGACTGCCCTGGCCGGGTAGCTCAGTCGGTTAGAGCATCATCCTGATAAGCCAAGTTTTCGAGTTCAACCCCGGTCAGGGCACATAAAAGAATCAACCGATGAATACATAAATAAGTGGAACAACAAATCAGTGTTCCTCTCCCCCTGCCCTTTCCTCCCTCCCTCTCTCAAATCAATCAATCAATCAGTAATAAATAAAGGAATAAGTAAATAGATGGACCGCCTGTTGGGTGGAAGAGTTGCTACTATGTTAGGCCCTAACAAGACAGGCTTTGGGAAGCTGAATAGCTTCCCCCAAGCTGTGCATGTATGAACTGTCTCACACCAGGAAGACGGGTGAAGGTATTAATACACTGATCAATTGGCAAAGGGAAGCCCCCAAGTAACCTGCACCAATTTCAGTAGGAAAGTAAAAGAAAACAGGGCAAAGGCCTCCTGCTGTCAATTTCCATTCTAGAGATTTAACTCATCCTGCCAGACTTAGCATCATTACTGCATATTTTGCTAGCCGTGAAATACTGGGGCGTCTGGAGCAGTTTCTCTGCATGATGTGTGTGTTGTCAGAGCAGACCCATGATGACCGCCTGATCCGCCTTCTTTCTTGCGCTTCTAGGCACATATCTGTTGGCTCAGGCCTGCAACCCCACCTGTCCCCAAGGCACGTGGCCCTCAGCGAGCAGTGGCAGCTGCGAGAACTGTACAGAGGACTGTGCTTCTTGCTCTGGAGCCGATCTCTGCGAACAGTGCCAGGCTCGGGTGGAACGCCCTCTCTTCCTCCACCAAGGCAGGTGCCACTCCAGCTGCCCGACGTAAGTTTCCTTTCCTTTCTCTCCTTGCTGGTTTCATTCTCCTGCAGTAATGTGGGCACAATTTCTTCCTATTTGCCAAAGAGCTCTTCTCCTCCCTGGTTACAATGCCTGCACAAATGTCCCTTCTTGACTGTCAAATATCACTGTTGGCCACAGCAGCCAACACTTAATGCCAGATGCACACTTCTCTCTTGTGATGATTATATTTGTGTGTTTTTACTTTTGTAACATTGGTTTTTTACACTTTCTCTTTATGATCAAGTAGTCGTTTTTCCATCACAAAAGTTAAGGCAGTGGAACACACAAAGCTCTTCTGTTTAAAGTAGGTGAAGTGTGAATCAATGATAAAGAAAAGACCTGGTTAATTATTTATCGATTCCTCATGGCTTCGTAAGTCCCCTGGTTTATAATTCCTTTCCTTTCCATCGATGTCCCCACTTCCAGGAATAAATAAAAGGGAAGAGGGAATAGCAAACGAGAAAGTACGTCAGGAAACTCTCAGTGACAAGCAACAAAAATGCCAAGTAGAATGACTGAGACAAAACAGGGCTTATTGTCTCACATAACAACATGTTTAGAAATCCCATAATGGTTATTTCAGTGGCCAACACCTTATTAAAAGCGCATGATCTTTCCGTTTTGCTCTTGTATCTTCCTTAGCCTGTCCTCCCTTGGACCATGCAGTCTGCCCCATCTCCACACATCCCCACCCCACGCTGCAACCACACACAGAAAAGGACTTGGTGCTCCTAGTTTATCTTTTTTCAAGAGGAAAAAAACTTCCTCATACCTCTCTTCACATCTCAGTAGCCAGGATGCATTACTTACACCTTACCTCACCGGCAGGAAGAATAGAAATAAAAGGATCGGTTTGGGCTGAACAAGAGTCATCCCTGAAAACCCAAGTAAAATCGGAACACTGACCGCCGGACGACTGGGCAGGGAGATGAGAAAAGAGTTTGGGGAAGCAGCCAACAGAATCTATTTTAAGGAATTAGAAATTTCATTTGCCCCTGACTGAAAGAACTTGATGATGAAAACAGCACTATTTCCTAATGACCTATTTGTATCCACTACTGAGACAGACCCTGTAGGGTTCAAATACAAGTCCGGATACTTACCCTCAAGAAGCTTCCAATCCAGTGCAGAAGCCAACTGTATTCAAGTCAATGGTACAGATACAGATTAGGGAGCCACTAGGTGTGCAAGACTCGATTCTGGAAGCTGCATTAAGATCATGTGGATGAAGTCTGAACCTGCAAAAGGCCTACGATCCAGTAGCGGAAGTTTACATCAATTATTGTCATACTTCTCACAACCTAAATACACAAAAGGCTCTTTCCAAGGGAAAGAAACCGTTCTGTCAAGTGTCTGAGATGTCTCGGCCCTGCGCCAAGCACTGCAAGTGTGGGATCCAGCAATCCTCAGGTGAACCTTCTTCCCCAGATGCCGCTATTCTGCCCACCCCCCACTTCACAGGTGAGGGCAGGGGTACGCACGGCCAATACCACACGGCTAATACACGACGTGGTCGGGATTCCGACCCAAACCGCCACAGCCCACGTTCCACCATTGCACAATGCCACACTCTCATCCAACTGGGGTTCCTTTCTTTTCAGTAATGGCTTTGTTGAGATATAATTCATATACCACATATACCACACACCTCACCAAATAACATATGCAATTCAGTGGTGTTTAGCATATTTATATGGTTGTGTGAACATCACAACTGATTTTAGGATATGTCCATCATCCCAAAAAAGAAAACTCTGTACCTTTTTAGCAGATACTTCCAATTTCCCCCAGCCCTAAGCAATCACGAATTTACTTTCTGTCTCTATAGATTTGCCTATTCTTCAACATTTCCTACAAATAGAATGCTTCAAAATGTGATCTTTTGTGACTGGTCTTTTCTACAGCACAGTATTTTCAAGTTGTTACAGTTTCTGAGCAACGCCCCCTTTGGGTGTAATCCATCCTAAAACAGCAATAAGATGCATAACAGGAACACAGCCTGCAATGAAAGAGCACGCCGGTACTCAGAATTATTTATAAGTCAGCACTAGTGGCCACAGCTTTTTCAATACAGTATGTATTCATGAAAGAAAAAAGGTAAGTAGTAACATACATCATGATGGTGATTGTTTAAAAAACATTGTAAAACCTAAGGTGTACTCATACTCACCGAATGTGAACAGATGGGAAGCACTGGTAGAAGAAAGCGTCTTCCTTTAAGCGCTGTCACTGTCTCGGTGCCTGAAATACAGGCGAAGTTCCAGAACCATACAGCTTTCGCATTCCATATATTTATCTGAGCCAAAAGACTTCAACATAAACTACTTTGAATGTAGCAATTTAATACAGGTGGTCATTTCTTCTAAAAAGAAACATCTGTCTTCTTAAATAAAAATAACAGTGAAATAAAGCATTTACAAATAAATTTTGTGAATGCAGGGAAAAGACAAGGGGCAAATTACGGGGCAGGTCTGTGTGGGGAAGGCTGCTTTTAGCCACGCGGCTCCCTGAAAGGCACCTTCTCACACTGGCATCTGCCTGCCTCCTGACAAGCCCCCGAGATTCGTGTATTTTTGAGTTAGCAGTAATCTTCAGTAAGGTTTTTTCTTTTTTGCTTGAATCCATTCCTTTGTTTTTAGCATATCATCCAACTTCCACTGATCCCCTTATGAGAAAAATCTGAAGAAGGTTTCTTTGTGTTGCTGTCTTTTCAAATTCTGGAATGCTCATCAGTGTCCAGAAACTATTCTTAAAAGGCCTTGGTCAGGCCTAGAAGTAAAAATTCCCCAGAGGTCAGGTGATAGGTATCACATGGCCCCAAGTCCCCAACCTCTAAACATAGGTCGGTCCTTGTAGCTAGGCCAATCCTCACCCTAAATCTAGAGGGTGTGGCCAGCCCCACCCCAACTAATTTTGTTAGCATCAACTATCAGGTGTGGCTGGAGGGGCCAACGATGATTGACGTGGACATCTTAGCATTTGGCAAATTCCAAGAGTTTAGACGTTAGCTAGGAGGACAGGCCAGATCCCTCTTTGGATGAGGCCAAGTTCTTCACTACACACATAGAAACAAGGAATCCACCACATTTTCCTTTGGGTAGAAGATGTGTATGTTTGAGAATGCACTAAATTCCCTTAATTTCAAATTTCTCAAATTCAGTCAAACTCTTGTGAGCATATAATACATTGCTAGCCACTGTCTTGTCAAACTCCTTTTTAAGAGATTGACTTGGTTGAACAAAGTAGCAGTGTCTCTGTTCTTCCGGTGTTCTCCATCGTGGTCCAAGATGGGTAAGGAAGCCGGGTCTTAGCTTTCATCTGAACACTGTTTAGTTCCCCCTCTTCGACCTAAACTGCTTTTCCCTCATCTTTCTTTTTTGAAACCACGTTAGAAATGTGACTTTTCTTCACCCCTGTCGTATTTCTTCCTCACACATTCAAGATATGTTTACTAAACAAATACCAGAACTTAGTGAATGAAAGAATGATTGAATGGATGTGAATGAGTGAATTAATTAATTAAAGCATCAAGTAAAGATGCTTTATAGGCCCTTTATTGGCTTTAGGATTCAAAGAGGACTCCAGTAGATTGAATTATTTGCTGCAATTCTTAGCCCCTCCCTGTATCTATGCCCTCTCCCTATAACTTTGCAGCAGCCTCCATGAGAGGCAGAATGGACTCTCTGACCCTTAAGTTTTGGCTGGGTTATTTAACGTGCTTTAGCCAATGGGATGTTAGCAGAAAAGAAGCTGAAGCTTAAAATGTGTTTGCCTTGTTGAACTTGCCCTCATTTACTTCTGCCAAGGCTAAGAGAAGAGCATGTCTCACAAGTCCCCTGTGCCAGGGAGGGTCAAGGGAGGTGAAGAAGACCTGCACCCAGTGTGCAGCCTGGAGTCAAGCCTCCTTCCCCCAGAGCGCATGCCTGAGTTCTTCCTATACAGTCACATATGCCTCTTTGAGTGCAAGCTCAGCCTACAGGTATATGAGTGGCAACAAGTTGGGGCTGTTTTGTTACACAGCACTATTAGGGTGATAGCTGACTAATAGAAGAATAATTATAGAAAACAATTGGAAGAGGTACCTAGAACCTCAGGAGACTGTCATCTTTAAACTGGCTTATGATTTTATCACTTCTGCAAGTTCCAGCTCTTCCCTTCAGCTTTCCCTTCTAAGAAACATTGTCTATACTTCTCTCATCTCCCAAATATAGTTGACAGGGTAGGAGTGTTTTCATATTTACTGTGTTCACACACCAGTGAGTGATTTCTATGTGAGTGAGTAGTTAAATCATTCAGAGGTACAATGTGTGTAGACATCAAATTCCACCTGGAAGAAGTGAATCACGCAACATACACTCCAATAGCAGTATACGCTCCAAATATTTGATGCTGTGTGCAAATGTTGTATGTTCTTGAAAAAGCCATCAGAGGTTGGCTCAGAACATCCAAAAGCAAAAAACAAAGTGCTTCCAATTTCACAGGGCATTAAATCTTTTGAGCCTTTTGAAAGTAATTTTTTAAATTTGTTAAATTGAACTTTTATTTTAAAATGTATTAATTGAATAAAAAGCATTTTCTACTCTAACATAGAAAAAAAGAAAATAAATAAAAATTAGGAGATGAGTGTGGGCCTGAGAACCAAAGTGTTGCCGGTTCGATTCCCAGTCAGAGCACATACCTGGGTTGCAGGCCAGGTCCCCAAGTAGAGGGTGTACAAGAGGCAACCACACATTGATGTGTCATTTGCCCTCTTTCTCCCTCCCTTCTCCTCTCTCTAAAAATAATAAAAACTTAAAAAAATAAAAATAAATAAAATAATAGTCTTCAAATTAAAAAAAGTTAGGAGACAAAAATAATCAGAAGATGACTAAGATTTACACACATTAACAAAAGTTGTTTTCAAACAAACCAAATTCACAAGGATGGTATCTATCCCTTTATTTTATTTTTCCAGACTTGATTTTTGACCATACTTCCTCAGGAAATCTGATAGATTCATTTTGTTCAACAAGAGCAGTAATCCTTCATTTTCAGTCCTAATTTCTCTGCAACCAGGTGTGAATCATCTCACTTGGAAGGCTTTCCCCAGTTGCTCTCTCTTCTCCCCACAGGGGCTTCTATGCAGAAGATGGCATGTGTAAACCCTGTACCTCTCCTTGCAAAACATGTGAAGAAAATGCCACCAACTGCCACTCCTGTGAAGGAGGCCTCGTCCTGGACCAAGGAACATGCCAGGAAACGTGCTCTGAGAGGCATGTGGCGGTGGAAGGGGTGTGCAAGCGTTGCCCGGAGATGTGCCAGGAGTGCATCCATGAGAAAACGTGCAAAGGTACCTGGGCGCATCCCCAGGGAAAGTGTGGCTCTACCAGGCCACCGCAGCTGGGGGCCAACTCTCTGAGGGCAGGGTGTCCAAGCAGAACTGGGGGAACCAGTCTCCCTACCTTAAGTGAAGTCTGTCCACCTCTGTGCACGTCACTGAGGAAGGTGAGGGTGAGATAAAGCCTTTCCATTATGGATCCTGCAAGTCAAGACAGATGAGAGCACCTTTTGCGTGATTTCTTCCACACACGTGTGCTGAGCACTGAGGGTGTGCCAAGCGCTGCCCCAGGTGAAGCCTGTGACTGCTGTACAGTACTGTTAACTCTGAGAGTACTACTCTGGCTAGGAATTTTTTCTCTGGAATTATCTCCCAAGAAAGGCTAATTCCCTCTTCAGAGTAACACAGACTCATGCAATTGGTGCTATCCTATCCAAAGAATTCTCCTGGCATAAACTAAAGTTTATTTTTTCAAAATAAGAGAACAAACACAAACCCACAATGCATTCTTCATACTGATTAAACATGTATATTTCAGTGGTCTACCCTATCAGTAAATGAAAAATTAATTAATCCAAGAGCTCCTAACCTGCTTTTTGTATTAAATAAAGCCTGCGGTACTCAATATAGCTTGAAAAATCTGTTAAGCTTTCTGTTTTTTTTTTTTTTTTGAAACAATACCTCCAGCATCTCAGCCATCAATGCTCTTCCCCTGCACCACAATCTTTTGTACCTCCAAGGGGCAGATCATTTCAGGATGTAAACCCCGCATCATCTAAATGGGCCACCATATGTGATCTCCAATCCAAAGGCAGGGCTTTGGGGGCAAGGATGTGCCCTGGCTGGGTGGAGATGGGGCAAATGTATACATAGGTCAAATGAGCCAAAATGGTGGGGGTGGGCTAGCCACTGTGGAAGGAATGGACTCCTTTCTCCTGTCTCTGTGGGCATAACTGCTGCTTTCCCCGCCCCCAGAGTGCCTTCCTGAATCCTTCCTATACGAGGACACATGCCATCAGTCCTGTCCCCCCCACTTCTACACGGACGCACGCCGATGTCTTCCCTGCCATGAAGACTGTCTGGAGTGCAATGGCCCCTCAGCTGACAACTGTGAAATCTGTGCTCAGTCATCCTTCGTTTTCTATGACGGGCAGTGTTTGGACGAGTGTCCAGAAGGAACTTACTATGAAAAAGAGACTAAGGATTGCAAAGGTAAAGACTTCGGGGTACAGGACTGAGCGCCAAATCCCAGGGAGCCTCGTGGGATTATGGGTTTCCATCCAGATGAATATGGATCTGGGGTTTGCACCGTTCCATCCCCAGAACTGTTGTCCCACCCCTTCCATTTCCATTTTGAATCTGCTCTAATGTATTTTTTCTTTAAATGAGTCATTCCTTAGTTTTGACCACGTAACTTTTATCAACAATGAGTAACGTTGACTCTCGTCACAACAGTAGCTGATCCAAGAGGAGTCTCACGTGAAGGTTTACAGGAGATGATGAGTCCTCAAAAGTGACCCAAAGTGACCCAAAATGAAAATTTTTCTTAAAACTTTAAGCTATCAAAAGTTGACAGCAGCACTAGGAGGGCTGTGCCACAGAGGATTTCCTCGGTGCCTCCTGTCTACCTCCACCGTTCGCCTCCCTAAAGCCCCCCCTTCCTTCAGCCTCACCCCAGCTGCTCCTGCCGTGGGTCCCCTGGTCCATCTTGCACCTGGCACTTCAATTCCTACACATTCAAGAAAGAAGCCGCTATTATTTATGCCTTCTTATGTTTTAACTGGGCATAAATACTTTGCCTCTTACTAGCTCTTGCAGAATTTTTAATGAATTGCCCATTTACTAGAGGAATTCTCAGGCGAGAGAGGCATTCTGCGGAAAGGAACTCTTTCCCACCGGTTTTATTACAATGTAATTGACATATAGCATTGTGTAAGTTTAAGGTGTATGACGTGATGATTTGATATACATATGTGTTAGGAAATGGTAACTTTTTTTGGTAAGAATATTTAAGATCAATTCTCTTAGCAACTTTCAAGTGTACAGTACAGTGTTGTTAACTAGTCACAGGATGCTCTCCCACGAGGCAGACAGTGGTGGTGACTTAGTCCCCGGTGCTGCCCCCGAGCAAACACAGGATCCATATCCAGAGGCAGGCCCCATAAACACAGTGAGAGCTTGAGGGCAAACGCACACAGCAGGAAAAACCTTGGGCCACTCACGTCCAAGAAGGCAACCAGAGGAATGTTTTTCGTGGGACATAAAGATATATCTCACTACTGAAGGCTTTCTGCTCTAGCCTTATGATCAGGATAGACCTTTTTTGTATTATGTACACTCTTTAGTGTCAATGTCCCACCAAGACTTGAAGATGGGCAACTGTGCCCCTGTAGCAGAGGGCAGGGGGTGCGCACGGGAGGCAGACTGTTGAGCTGGGGAGTCAGCTCCCCCGAGAAGTGTGGAAACTCAACCAAAGGGCTGCTGTGCCGTCTTGCCTGTACTAGGGCAGGAACTGGAGGTCAACTTCTGGCCTTTCTCTGGCGTTCTTTGCCACACAGAGATCTTTACAGGTCTCAGAGTACTTACTGTACTTCATTTACCTGATTTTATTTTCTCATTGAGAAAGGCCTGTGGTTCTCAACCCTGTTTGCCCATCGGTATCAACTGCAGAGCTTTTTAAAAACACCAGTGCCTGGGCTCAGTCAGTCAGCTCCACTGTCGGAAACTGACTGGGGGTCTCCTCCTGCAATACTATTGTACCTTCCACCAGTCCAAAGGGAGGCTGAGGAAAGCTGGCACTAGAAGAAACAGGTGACCACCTGACTTTA
>CM052540.1:38231261-38258013 GCA_028533065.1 Trachops cirrhosus | reverse complement strand
AGGCACAGCCTCCTTCTCAGTGAGTCGCCTTCCTCTGAGGTGGGCTTTGTCTATCCCTCCATCTGGGAAACTACTTTTCATGAGGCTTGGCACCAGTAAATATTTGTGCCTTCCTTTTTAACTTTTTACTTTGTGTCTGAAATAGTTTCAAACCTACAGAAAAGATGGAAGAGTAAGGGTAGTTCAAGACCACCACACACATGCCCTTTACCCAGCTCATCCTTTGTTAACCTTTTACCCCACTTGCTTTGCCATTTTCTTGTGCTCGTTTCCTCTCTCTCTCCATGTGTGCGTACACATAATTCACAATACATTTTTTCTGAACCATCTGAGGATGCGTTACATACATCGCGGCTACATTCCCACAAATACTTCAGAATGCATTTATTTCCTAGGGATAGGGATGCTTTCTTACATAACCACAGCAACTAGCTGTCAACTCTAGTAGTTTAACATTTATACAATACTTTAATTCACCACCCAAATTATAATAGTGTCAATGCCCCTTTAGGCACCGTGTCTTTTTAGCCTCCTCTAGTCTGGCACATTCCACAGAGGAATGCTGCACAGACGATGCCGTGTCCTTCCGAAGGCACACCATGTTCACGCGACCCTCTCTGGTGATGATGATTCTGGTCACCTGTTCAGGGCACTGTCCAATTTCTCCACTTCATAGTTATTGTTTTCCCTTGTACTTAAAGAAGCAGTCTGTGAAGAGACACTTTGTGAGCATGTAGATATTCAGCTCCTCATCAAAATTTCTCCTTGTCCTGGCCAGTTGGTGGGAATATCATCCCATGACTGAAAGGTAACGTGTTCAATTCCTGATCAGGGCACATGCCTGAGTTGATGGTTCGATCCTTGGTCTGGGCGTGTATAGGAGGCAACCAAGTGATGTTTCTCACACACTCATGTTTCTCTCTCCCTTCCTCTCTCTCTAAAAAGCAATGAAAAAAAGTCCTCAGGTGAGAATGAAATAAATTTTCCCCTTGATTTAGCACCTGTTGATTAATAAATCTTGAACAAAGTATGTCACAGTCTGGGGTTGGCCTCCTCCAGCAGGTCACCTATGAAGGTTATTGCTAATAAGAGGCAATGTCCTCAGGTTTCCAAGGATACTATGATTAGGCTTAATCATGGTATGGACGAAAAAAAATGAAACAAAACTCAACTCAACTGAAAGGAACAGTGGAGGGGTATAGAAAAGAGAGAAAAAAGAGAAAAATATGCTAAAGAGCTGGAAAGCATTAAAATCCATCTCTCCAACCTGGTAGAGCAGACCTGAGAAGCAAGACACTTGTAAAAATATGTGACAATGTTTCCTCTTCTTGCTGAGATGTCATCAGCCAGGGCACCATCCCCTGACTCAGACACAGGGACAGCTATCGTCATACCATTCCTGATCACCTCCCAACAGAAAACGCTCCAAGACATCAGTCTTCTCCATCCATCTATCTGAGCTCCACTTACATAAATCCCAGTGAACTTTCTTCCAGAAGTTACTGCTTCATAAGAGCATTCCACACCCTGGCTGGTCTGGCTCAGTGGATTGAGTGCCAGCCTGCAAACCAAGAGGTCACTGGTCTGATTCCCTGTCAGGGCACATGCCTGAGTTGCAGGCCAGGTTCCTCTTTGGGTCCATGCAAGAGGCAACTAACTGATGTTTCTCTCACACATCGATGTTTCTCTCCTTCCCTTCCCCTCTCTCTGAAAATAAATAAACTTAACCTTTTCTTAAAACAACATGACAGATCTTTGTATCATCCCAACCACCAAGACTTTCTTTTCTAATTATCCTCAACTTAGAACGCTACCAGTGATCACCTTGGGTGCCCCCACACAGACAAGACTTCTTATCAGTACAAGGTGGTCTTCTCTTAAACTAGGGATACAAATCAGGCTAGAACTGAGACTTCAGTGCTAAGGTATAATACAGAACACACTGTGTAACCCTGCACACAGTCCCCCAAGGGCTGGGTAGAGGACGTGCTCAGGCCTGGTCTTCTCATATTCTCCCGCCCCAGCCCTCAGCACTGCCCTTTCAAGGGTCAGGCTAGGCATGAACTGGATGATTCCTCCAAAGGCTGTGGTAGACTGAACAATACTAAACACCCCAAAACAAGACTCACCCCCTAAAAATGTACACATCCTAATCCCCAGACCCTGGGAATATATTACCTAACATGGCAAAAATGATTTTGCAGACGTGATTGCACTAAGTCTTGATTTGGCAGGATTATCTTGGATTATCACAAGGGTCTGTATAAGAGAGGGCAGCATTGTCAAAGTTAGTAGTTCAAGGCTATGTGATGTCAGAGCAGAAGAACAGAGAGAGAGAGAGAGAAGATGCTGTGTTATGACTATAAAGACGGAGGAAGGAGCCACAAGCCAAGGAGTACAGGTGGCCTCTAGAAACTGAAAAGGGTGAAGAAACAGATTCTCCCCCACAGCCTCTACAAGGAACATAGCCCTCTGGACCCATTTTAGAAATCTGACCTCCAGAATTGTAAGATAATACAGCTGTACTGTTTTGAGTCATTAAGTTTGTGGTAATATGTTACAACAGCAATAGAAAACTAATACAGAGGTGTTTCATCTCTAAGGGATTAAGGACTCCCCCTAGTTAACCAGATAAATCAGCTGGACAATGAACCATTGTCAACATCCATCTTTAACAAAATAGCCACCAAACAAACACTGAATGAGGACCTGGCCCTGTGCTAGGTGCTGGAAAAGAATGACATGACCCTGCCTTCAAGCAGCTCAGAGAGTCTCCCAGTACAGAAGTTGAGTCCACTGCAGCTCTCATATGACTTAGCTTTTCCACTAGTGCCTGTGCTCACTGCCGACTGAAGTTACGGAGACAACTGGCTTATGGTCTGGTCTAGACTTGACCAGTGGCTGACACTGAAAACGCAGGAGAGCCTGACTTCCGTTCAGTGAGGTTAAGCCGATGCTGGAAGAAGTTGCCTCTAAGAGCTGCGTGCTAAGCTGTAAAGCCAGCAAATTTCCATTTTTTGCTTTCTAATTGAATCGCCCTCAATTTCCACCCCTAAATGTTGTTAAGGAAGAAGATAAGAATCAATGGCTCCCATAGGGTTGGTGGAGGAAGGACAGGAGTGGTGTGGGGCTGAACAGCTCAACTCCAATTCACTCTCTGAACAGAGCAGAGGATTGAAGGTTGTTTTTCTTTTAAAGATTTATTTATTTATTTTTAGACAGATGAGAAGGGAGGGAGAAAAAGAGGGAGAGAAACATCAATGTGTGGTTGGCTCTTGCACACATACACACACCCAGCCCCCACACTGGGGACCTGGCCGCAATCTAGGCATGTGCCTCGACTGGGAATCGATCCAGCGACCCTTGGTTCGCAGGTCAGCACTCAATCACTGAGCCACACCAGCCAGGGACAGAGGATTTAAGATTTTAATTGTGAAATACATGGGCAAAATAGAATTTGTCCTGATAGAAATGCTTTATATCTGGGCTCATGCAACTGAGGAACTGAAGTTTTAATTTTATTTCATCTTAAATTCACTTAAATTTCAAGAGCCATAGTGTACACACAGCACAGCAGAACTGAGTGTAAAATCTGGTATGTATTGAAGGAAATACATTCAAGACTATCTAGAAAGTTGAAATTGTGGGAAGGCATCATTACACTTTCTGCCTTGTTCAGTGAAGCCTTGACTCAGCCCCTGCCTTAAATGTATGCCCTCTCCTGGGAGGCCCCATACATTCTCTGGCTCATTTGGACAGACTGGTTTCTGTTCTGCCCAACATGGCCAGTTCACTCTGACTTCTGTTTGCACTCACCTTCTAACGGCCTTATGGTTGATTCTATTTCTTGGATATTCATCTTGGTTCCCAAGGATATCCATCAACCCACAGGACGCTGTCTCATCCCCCCTGCCCCCCCATGGTAGAGAGTGGGGAGCATATAGAGGAGGTTTGGGAGACTTGTGTTGTACTTAATACCAAGACAGACTCTTCCTTCCTTGGCAGACACAACTTGTGTGCAGGACTGCCCCGAGGGCTACTATGCTGATGAGGACAGCCACCAGTGTGCCCCCTGCCACAGCTCTTGCAGGACATGTGAAGGGAGACACAGCATGCAATGCCTCTCCTGCCGACCAGGCTGGTTCCAGCTGGGAAAGGAGTGCCTGCCCCAGTGCAGGGAAGGGTAAGTTGCTCAACACACTTTCCCCTCACTCAATCATGCAACCACTCCAGATCTCACTATTAGCAAACCCATTCTGCAGATGAGGAAGCGAGTCTCAGAACACTTATATAGCCAGATTGAAGTCTCACTGCCAGGAAGGGACAAAGATGAGAGTCCACCCCGGCTTAATAGTCTCTAAAGGATTTCTGCCAGTTCAGAGTAACGGGAAAAGCAAACAGGAGAGGCTAGCAACTTGATGAGAGAACACAAACGGTCAGATTGTTAAATCAGACTCATGGGCCAAACTTCACTAAAAATTCAAAGGTTACGAGCAGTCACAAGAAGTGAAGCATTCTTCCTTTAGAGAAATCCAAGACCATGAATATAGGTTCTTTCTCTTCTGCTTTCAGATTTGTTCAGATCACATTTAATATGTGAGGTCTAAGCAATATATGTGTCGCACTGCTTTCACAAAAGAAATAATTTCAGCTAAATATCTCCATTTAACTCTCCACTAATTCTCTAACCTGCCATGCCCCCCTTAAACCCACGAATTAAGGTTTAGTTATCATAGGCAACCTAAACACACAGGTATATTCTTCTAAAATCATTTCACAAGTAAGACCTCTCTATTATTTTTCTGCCAGGAAGAACTATTGGCATATTTATCAGAAAGTCTGCTGACAAGCATATTTGGAAGACAATTTGACTGGGTCGTCCCTTTTTTACCTCTAGGCATCCCCAGTAAAAAGAAAGATTGATTACAGACCTTTTGCTAACTCTTCCTTCCCAATAAGTAACCTGGAGCACTGAGAGTTTCCAGACCCAAACTGAAAAGCTGTAACCTTAAACTTTCCACACACGCTTTTGCCCAAATTGGTGCATCTCTTTAGTTCTACAGCAATCACTGCTTGTATGACTCATTTTAGACTGTAACTGCCTTGTGTTTTGATTTACCTCATTCATTTGCTCATTCATGGAAAACATGCTTAATGAGGAACACCTTATATGTATAAGATGAATAAGTAATCTTCCTCAAATCAAGTCATTCCATATTCTTATGCACAAGAAAGGGAGTATAATCCTGTGATCTAAATAGATTGCAGACAATGGAATTAAGAAGACAATTTTTCTATTGTATGTGAATTTGCCCATTGGGAAGACGGGCATGGATTGCCATAAATCTTTTTAATGGAGAATAAATAGGGTGTTAATAAGGTGTAAGTGGAGATTTTTGACTAAAATTGTTCCTTTTGTAAAATCAATGATCCACATGCATTGCATAAACTTCATATGTTAAATCTCTTTGCCTTGGAAAGGCATGTATGTAATTGTCTGCACCCAGTCCCAACACACACAATTATTTTAGTGTTTGACCTCAGAGCAGGATCTTAAAGGCCCCAGTTACTGTTTGTGCTTATGCAGGCTCACGCAAGCATAAGCAGGTTTGTGCTTATGCAAGATCAGGCTCAAGAGAGTCACAGTCGCCTGATGCAAAAGAGTCATCAAAGTAAGCAGGGGCACTGTACTCTTCTTTTATCTGATCCGGTAAAATCTCCGTTTCTTTCTTTCAGCATTACCCTTTTTTAAAATTGAATGTATTGGAGGTGACTCTGGTTAACAAAATTACACAGGTTTCAGGTTCCCAATTCCACAACACATCATCGGTGCAATGTATAGTGTGTTCAGCACCCCAAGTTAAGTCTTTATCCATCATAGCACTACCCTTTGATAATTTTTAAAGCCTGCTTGGTATTGATAAGCTTTTTTCCCATAGGGTCCTATTGATTCTTTTTGTCTTCATAACACTAGTAAAGAATGTTTGTAGGCTGCTTTACAGTTCACATAGTATTTTCAGTCACTATGTATCTTTACTTTATGATTTGATTCTACAACTAACCTATGAGGTTGATATTCTCTCCACTTCACAGGTGAGGAAAGCAAAGCTCAGAGACGTTAAATGACTTAGTCAAAATCACACAGCTACTTATACATGGTGAAGTTAAAACCAAAAATGAGATCTTCTGACTTCAATCCTGTGTATTCCCTCCGTTCTGCATGGCTTTTCACTCTTCCCTGTTGCTTTCTCTTTGAAATCTTATATGATCTTGATCGACCCTTCAGTTCATGGTTGGTGCTTTCTTTTGTTCTCTCATCATCTTGTCTCTCAGATACCTCAGAATTTCACTGAGTGACTCACTGTAATTGTTCTTCAGTAATTGTTCTTCACCTGACTGCAGAAGGGGGAACAAGGCTTCATTTGCCACAAGCCGGGCCACTGAGGTACAAGTGTACTCACTCAGATCAGTGACAGGTAGCTAGGTAGAGGCAGGCTCAGCATTATATAGCCATGGCAGAGTTTTCAACAAGTTAGTACAACTAAAATAATCTTTAAAAAAAAAAAAAAAAGACTACTGGACCCAATAGTTTTGCACCAGAGAAACCAAGGGTTAAACCTTTGGGTTTCTAGTATAACTTCAGCGTGCAGATGTCCAGAGATGCCAAGATGGCTCAGATGGCCCTCTAGAGTTCACCTTTGACAGTGATTCCTGTTCTCTCCTCTATCTTATGTGAGTTTTTTAATTTACCTTCAAATAATGCACTGCTTTGTTACAGTAGCACCTAACAGATAAGTTCAAATCATATTTCCCACTTTACTAGCAGGCTCACCTTAAGCAAACTGTCTAAATTCTCTGAGCCTAACTTTTTACTATGTAAAATACAAATGTCATAAGGTTTGCTGTGAGGATTAATCATAAAATTAATAATTACCACTAATATACATTAATTACTCATAATGTGTTGGGCACAGTTCTAACAAGTTTCTCATTAATAACTTGTTTAACTTTAGGTACTTACTGTACATTACCCCATATTACAGATCTGAGATACAGAGAGGTTGTGTGACTTGTCCAAGGTCACACAGCTCATTAGTAGTATGGCTGGGCTTTGACCCCATGTAACCTTATTTAGCTCCTAACTGCCACACTCTAGTGTTTCATTTTTAGGTTCAATAAGATGAAAAATATTAAGGTTATGAAGTTCCTAGTGTACTATTAGGTATATAGTAGACACCTAATGAACAGTGATTGCTATTATAGTTAGCCTACAAAAATCTTTTCAATAGAAGTTACAGCTGTTATTATGGAAACATCAACATCACTTATATCACCTGCTATTTCCAGATGGTTTTTAAATTGAGAAGTTAGAAGAAGCACTCAGAGGAACATTTAAGATGTCTTCCATTCTCTGATTCCATTCGACATAGCTTAAAGCTTAAATTTTTCAAGTGGAGAAGCACAGGGCTGTATAGAAGGCAAAGGCAGTTCATAATAATTATTGTGTCGCTACTACATGTGATAAGAACAAGGTCCTTTCATGTGTGTTGTCTAACTTAATCCGAATAAATAGCAGAGGGAGATGGTAATGCCCAATTTGCCGATAAGAAAACTGAGAATCACTAGCTTTACTAGTATAGTTAGTAATAAATCCAATGAGTAAAGGTTGTGAGTAAAGAATCTGAATTCTTTCAGCTTATAAATAAATGGACACTGTGTGACTAACCGTGATTTTTCCGCCACACCCAACTTAGGAGCAAAGCTCAGAATTCAGTCTTTGCTTCCCTCCTCGGTTGCAGATATTACGCAGAAAACTCCACGGGACGGTGTGAGAGGTGCGACAAGAGCTGCAAGGCCTGCAGGGGCCCGCGGCCCACCGACTGCCTGACTTGCGACACATTTTTCTTTCTGCTCCACTCCAAGGGAGAGTGTCATCGCACCTGCCCAGAGCATTACTATGCAGATCAAAGGACAAAGACCTGTGAGAGATGCCATCCGACCTGCCACGAATGCGAAGGTGAGGGTGCACCTATCATTTTGCGTGTGTGAATGGAAAGGCACAAAGTTTTCCTTCCTGCTTAGCCCCTCTCTTTTTCCACCACCTTTAGTGGTTCCTCTTGCTTGCCAACCTCATAACCAAGCCTCTCCCGCATCAGCACCCTCTGTATTCTCTCTGCGTCTGCTGCTGCCCTCTGACCTGGGCTGCACTGCTGCCACAATGCTGCCTCTTCAGTCTCCCATCCTTCAAGACCCAGACACAGGTATTGTCTCTTCCAGGAAGTGCTTTACACCTAGTCTGTCTTCCTTCTCCACCTGCTGAGCATGGAATCTGCTGCCTGGCAAAATTTAATATATTTTCATTATTTCAACAGTTACTTAGGATATCTGCCTCAAACTCTCCCAAGCTTCATTCCAGGTTTCCAGATACCTACTTATCTGCCCCTTAAAGTCAACATGTCCCAGAGCAAACACAATCTGGGTTTCCTCCGATATTCACTCTTTCTGATAATGGGTCCACTCTCCAACCAACTGCCCAGGTTTGAAACCTTGAAGTTATATCTATCCCTTGCCTCCTGTGCAACCTACCTACCCTGCAAGAATGGTAAACTTCAAGGTCTGTTAACTGTCTCTCCTACCCATTCTCTCTCCTAAGCATTTCTCTAGTCAGATATCCTTCTGCATTCTCACTATCCTCATTCTCCTTTCTCATCATCTCTAGCCAACTTTCTGAATAGCCAGCATGACACCCTGGCTCTGGTCTTGAGCTCTTCCCCCAGGTTATCCTGAACAATAGCGCCAGAGTGATCTTTCTGAAATCCCTATCTGCACATTTTTTTTTGCCATAGCTTGACATATAAATGTGATCATGATAACTTCTCAACATTCAGGAAAGGAATGCCTCTGTAGATGAAAAAGGGACCACATCCCAAACCTGACAAGCTCAGGGGAGGCCTGCACAGAGGGCCCTACAAACTCAGAGACCGACAGTAACCACATAGGAGGGTCTGAACATAAGAATTCCTAACTAAAAAAGAATCGTAACTGGTAGTCATGTCCTAGCCCTGCATGCTTTGACAAAGGTCAGTTTTTACTTTAAGTGAGTCTGTCTATTGTTTTTTTTTTTGCACCTAAGATAACATAACTTTGAGATGTCAGAGTCATCTTCTTTTCCAGACTCCTCAAGCCAACAACTTCTTGCACCAGAGCATGGGACTCATTGTTATCTTATTCCACAAATATCACCTCATGTGTTGTAAATGTGAATTATTAACTATCCTTTACCCACCAATGTAAACAAAGTATGTGTTTCTCTATTTTTTCTTTTTATCCAATCCCAGAGATTTCCCCACTTTGCTTTCTCCTACCCCCTTAACTATCACCAGTGGATTTCATGTAACTCTCCTTATAGCTCCTCCTTTGATTCTAATGTATAAAATAAGCTGCAAAACTGCCATTCACCAGAGCATTTTCTCAGTCTGTTGAGATTCTGCTGCCTGCCAAATGTCAGTTTGTCTCAAATAAACTCATAAAAATTCTCTACAAGTTTGGAGAGAATTTTTAAGTCACTACCTCCCACAATATTTCAATTGTTAAAACTTTTGAGGTTAATACCGATAGCTGGTAGGGTACATTCCTGTTACCCTTTTCAAAACTACCTTGGCTATTCCTAGCCCTTTTTCTGTATAAATTTTACCATCAACATTTCCTCTTGAAAGCCTACCCTAAGCACCTCCACTCTGTGTTCCTTCAGTACTCTGCATTCATTCATCTGTCTACTAATTCAACAAATAATATTTACCCACGACTACAGCCCAGACAATGTCCAAACAACTGTGAACAAGACAGTCAAGGCCCCTGCAGCCCAGAAAGCGTATTTTATAATGGTTTACTTATTCTTTGTCCCTCACTGGAGACTAAGGTCATCAAAGGTACACATTATTGCCTTACCTTTGTAGCTCCAGCACGGAGCACTGTCACAAGGGCAGGCAGAGGCGGCCGGTCACATCAGGGGTGCCTCGGCAGACGGTGGCAGCACCAGGCAGGGAGGTCATTGGTACCTGCTGGGATCCTGTGGGGACAGCCACGGGCTCCAGCCCATGCCGCAGTGGCCTGGGATTCAGACAGAGGCCCGGGATTTAGGCAGAGGCCGGCGCCGGCCCAATGCCCCAGCTATGGCAGCGGCGACCCTAGTCCACGACTGGTCTCAGACAATGGAGTTGTGCCCTCTGTATGGCCTCCACCTGGAGCCCAACACAAAGATGACCATCCGTGTGGCCCTTCCCCAGCTGAAGCAGCAGGAAGTCCACATCCAACTGGGAGGTGATGGAAAGGCTGACAAGCAAGGAGTTCTCCGCCCTCCAGATTTCCAACAGCACCGTGGCCTTCATCTGCTTCAAGGGTGGAGTGGAGAACAAGAGTCTGGTCAAGTCCCCTACCTCAAAGGTGTGCACCAGACACGATTGGGGCTTCTTCTTCCACGAAGCCACTGGGAAAGGGGCCGTCAGGTTTTCACTGGAGGGACTGCCCTCAAAATGCGCCCGGTAGGAACGAGGCTCAGAGAAGCGCAGCGAGAAGGTTCCAGTGAAGGTGTTTGCGACGCATGGGGAAGCGCGGAACACGGACATCCCGGGGGCTGGGGCCCACCGGAAAGGTCAGGCTGGGAGTCCTGCACGTTGTTTCACCGGACCCTGCGCCTTCCAGGGGTGCGTTCAGGACCGAGTGTGCGCTGGCGAACGCTGTAGTGGGCGCAGCATGACCCGCTCGCCACCTCGAGGCTTCTTTTGATTCTGCCAAAAATCGGGACTGGTGCCTCAACTAGGAAGCGGCAATCTGGGAGGCAGAAACTTCACCAGCTGGAACAGCAAAGAGGAGAATAGCAAATGCCCAGGTAAAGAGGTGGAGGAGACAGAACTGGAAGAATTAGAGAAAGAAAAAGGAGAAGTTTCACAAGAGAGAACAAAAACAGAGGGACCGTAAACTCCGTCATTGCAATCAGAAAGGGCCCCAGAAGCTACAGAGGAGCAGGAAAAGCCACAAGAAAAGATCAGACTGGAAGAGGGAAAGGTCCGGCTTGCTCAGGATCCTGTAGTCCCTCGGGCTGCCTGGGAGGGCTGAACACTTGGTCTGGATCTTCTGCATGGAGCTGCCTCGGCCTGCACTGGGCTAGGGTGTCTGTGTTTCTCTGAAAAACGCGGCCAGGCACAGCCCCTACTTTCCTCTGCTGGTTGCAACAATAATCTAAAGAAATGTCTTCATACTGAGAAGGGGGAAGAAAATTGGAGAGAGTGACCCTCAGTGATATAAACGTTAAATTACTCTTAACTAGCCCTGGCTGGTGTGGCTCAGTGGATTGAGTGCCAGCCTGCGAGCCAAAGGGTCACCCCTTTGGTTCCCGGTGGTGGGGTCACATGTCTGGGTTGCAGGTCAGGTCCCCAGTTGGAGTGGTGGGAGAGGCAACCAGTCTGTGTGTCTCTCCCACATGGATGTTTCTCTCCCTCTCTTTCTCCTTCCTTTCCCTTCTCTCTAAAAATAAATAAATTTTTTTAAAAAATTACTCTTAGCTAGGAAGTGCCTAGACTAGGGGACAATCTACACTACCCTGAGAATGAGCACATGCTATTCAAACCAGTCCTAGCATTTCTTTTACATATCTCACGCATGGCATTTCAACAGTATCCAATAGAAATAAAATGCAAGCCATACGTATAATATTTTAAATATTTAGTAGTCACATTTAAAAAAACAGGTAAATCGATTCATATATTTTCTTTAACATCAGAATACTATCATTTGAACATGTAAACAACATAAAATTTAGATATTTTACATTGCCTTTTTGTAAGTATTTGAAATCTGATGTTTATTTTACATTTACAGCACAACTCAAGTTGGACTAGCCACGTTTCAAGTGCTCAATAGCACAGGTGACTATTGGCTAATGTATTAGATACCACATCTCCAATTTGGAACAGTGGTTCCAAGTGACATTTTCAGATGAAATCTTGGCCTGAATCCTCTTATGTAAATTGATCAAGGAAGATCTGCTCTGGTTGGAGCACAGGAGGTATCTCAGAATCCCATCGCACGCCCAGCGTTTGCCTCGCCCTACCACTCCCAGACAACTCCAAGAAACAGTGGTTCACACTCTTCTCTCACTTGCAATTAACTCCAACTTTTGAAATAATTTCCCTCCCAAACAAACTGCATTAAGTAATTACTAATTTGTGGGATTTTTTTTTTCATTCCAGAGCCACATATATAATTGCTGCTCAAGACTTTGAATCAGATAAGATAACAAATAAGAGATTACATTGAATTGGGGGTGCGGTGGGTGGTAGAAAGTTGCCATTGTCTTTGGCCACATCATGGTAAATATTGGCTTTCTGTTACGTTTTTGAAAAGTTGAAGGTATCCCTGGTACCACCATTACTGAATGTGTGGGGCCTTTTTACCAACTAGGATTGCCAGATCCTACTGTATTTTCATCTGCTAAATCTGAAAACCATAATCCCAACCCCTAGTGCAGAGCAGTAGGCTAGTGGGGAGAAGAGGAGGAAAATTGGTTTCTAATCAAGATCAGTCAACCATCATTAAGGTCATTCAATCAAAACAGAACACCAGCTTTCTAAGACTTTTGTGGGGATTAGAGAAATTAGTGATGTTTTACATATGGTGTTTTTAAAAAGTATAAATTTCTTTAATTGGGTTTGAGATTTCCTGGGTAGATTAAGGATGATGGTTTTCTAGTCCCAAAAGTTCATCAATACAACCAGACTATACTATTCAGTACTAAAGAGATACAAACTGGCGAACCATAAAAGCTTATGGAGGAAACTAGAATGCTTCCTACTAAGTGGAAGAAGCCAGTCTGAAAAGGCTACATATGATTCCAACTACATGACATTCTGGAAAAGGCAAAACTATGGGGACAGTAAAACAATCAGTGGTTGCCAGGGACAGGAGATGCAGAGGATGAACAGGCTGAGCACAGAAGATTTTTAAGGCAGTGAAAACACTGCGTGATACTATAACAATGGATACATGTCACTGTACATTTGTCCAAATTCATAGAATGTACAACACCAAGAGGGAACCCTAATGTAAACTATGGACTTTGAGTGTACAAAATTTGGCGATAGGTTTTCTCCTGAGCTATATGCTGATTCAAGAAAGTATGAATCCCTTTCTTAAAACATTATCACAAAAGATGAGAAGAAAAATTCGCAACCTACATAAGTAATTTGTCAACTAGATTGTATTTTATTCACATTTGACTCCCTAATAATATTAGGGTATTTAAAAAAGTGTAAAAACACTGAGCTGCAGGGGAGGGGGACCAGGGGTCAGCACACCAAAGCTTCATATGTATGTATGTATGCATGTATACAACTGGTTCTTCCATAATTAGCTCATTTCTTGCCTTTATACATTTAACTTTTTATCTATCCTCCTTTCAAAATTGTTTGAAATAAAATCCAGGCTGAGAAGCCAAACCCTCCTAAATCTCCTGAGCTCCGTCTCTCTGTGTGAATAATGCCATGAGCAGCCCCCAGGAGGTTGCTCAATCAATTCATTGGTGAATTCATCCTATGGGGGTCAGTCCAAGGGAGAGCAGATGGTGAGCTGCTCTGAATTTTAAGGAAATACCAGAGCTGTCTTTATAGGCCCCAAGGCTCCTGCAGATCCTTAGAAGCAATGATAAATGTAGGATGTTAAACCTGAAAACAATAGAAAACATTCTGGAAACTTACAAACTGCCTTTTGCAAAAGACTCTGGGTGCCCTAAATATGGAGGTTTTGCAATAAATCAATGGAAGAGATGTAAATGGAGTTACTGATTTGTTACCCAAGGTGACGGGTAGTACCCTCCGGGATTGCCCAGGATGTAGGCCTCGGCCAAAATGCTGCTGGTCTTCAGAAAAATATAACCAGCCTTAAGGCACACATTTTGCAACCTAACATTTTTTCCTCTTTTAATTTTTAATTTTTCCTAGCCTTAATTTCTCTTCATAAAAGAAACAAAAATCAAAACAAATCCCACATTTCTATATTTTAAAATTGGAGTAAGAGATGTAAGCTATATTTTAGAAAAATGTAGGGTAGGAAGGAAGGAAGTAGGGGAAGATTAATTCTTTCATCAGAGACTATAATTATGTTCCAGACATGCAGGAAATTCTGTATGAAGCTAAAAGTAAAATAAAAATAGAATGGCTTTGAATTTATATCACTACAGGCAGCCCCAAGCAAAGAAGCCATTGAGTAATAAAGGTTTATTCTCTAAGATGTTGTTTATAGCTCAAAACTCATTTTCCATGGAAACATTATAAATGATTGAGCTTGCAGATCAGACGTGAAATGTTAACTCCATAGTGAATTTGCAGGACAGGATTCACAGTTCTAGTTCAAGTTTAACTAACTACTGTTTACAATAATATGCTTCTGATTGGAAGACCTATGCAAGTTCCAAATCACAGTACCAGGCACCTTCCATGTCCTGTGTGTCTCTATGCTTGGTTTAAAGTTCTCAGCAAAAATGTCAGGGCCTTCCTAAGAGAATGAACTAGAACTCAGGACTCCTGTGTCCAAACGCTTTCCAGAAGTTATCCTTTGATAGCTGCATGGAAAGAAATGCTTGGGTCAGCCATTCTCTGGGTATCTGAATGAGGAGAAGGGAATTACCTCCACAGGAAAGAGAGTCTATAGCCCCAGCCTTATTCTATGTGGTGGTTCCTGTGCTAAAGCAGATAGTAGGACAGAAAGAGTGTGAGTCAACAAACCTGAATTTGAATCATGACTCAACCATTACCTATGTAATCTTGAATGAGTGATTTCACATATCTGAGACTTAGTTTTATTTTAAAAAAATAGGATGTCAAATTTCTGAGAAGAGAGCTTATTGTTTTCAAGAGATTTCAAAGGGAACTCTCACTACCACTCCCATTATTAAGAACCATTGGACAAAGTGATCTGTTAAATTCTTTTAGCCCTAGCTCTGGCTGGTGTGGTTTCTCTCCCACATCGATGTTTCTCTCCCTCTTTTTCATTCTCCATTACCCTCTCTCTAAAAATAAATAAATAAAACCTTTTCTAAAATATATTTTTAAAATTCTTTTAGCCCTAGCATTTTAGGTTTCGGGTCTGGTGTTGTTATTCAATTAGGATCTGCCTAATTATGAGTTACTGAGTTTTAGGACCCCGCAAATCACCTGGTATTCATCCTTGTCCTCTATGCAAGACAAAAATAAGCAGAATGACAATTGACAGTTTTATAAATGCTCTATGTGATTTCTCACTCTCTGAAAATCCTCTTGCTTTCATAAAAGATCTGTCATCTCCAAATCCTCAATTCCCAAATGGAAAGTTTACATCGATTGAACTGAATGGATAATTTCTAGGTGTTCACTTGGTGTCTTGTAGACTTTTTTCATACCCTCAATCAATTCACCCTTCTACTTCAATTCACTTGACCTATTCCTTGTTCCTAAATGTTCTGGAACCAAGACAAAGGCAGAAATGTAAGGTCAGCCACATGACTTAGAATCATTTTTTTCTTCCAGGAAAAGAACCACTGAAGTGCTCATCCTGTGTGTGGAGTTACCACCTAGCGGGAGGAATCTGCATCTCGGACTGTCTGGTGGGGCAATACAGAGTGGGAGAGGTACTGAGTGCTGTGCGTGGTGTGCCTTCTGCCATTCCACAGGGGGGAGTGAGCTACTTTCCGTATGTCATTCTAGGCAAAGTAAAAAAAGGCCTAAAATTCCTATAGTGTCTGTGGTGCAGGTGTAATATTTTAAAATCTACTGTTGCATCAGAGATTAAAGGTGCTATTTACCTGTAGCTTTAATTTCAATCAAAGGAACAAAGAAGATATGAGATCAAAAATGGGAAAGTTAAGTAATGAGGGCCTCAGAATTAACTACATTTATTGCTCATGACCTGAGAAGTTTCAGGTCTACATAGGAATATTATGTCAGAAATCAGAAATATCTTCTTTCTTACCCCATTGTGAAACATCTGAATAATGTTAGAACGACATAGTTGATGTTATTTTTCATCTCTACCTCTCTGCAGTGTATTAAGTATATTTTTATTTGATTGCCTAGACACCATGGATTTCTGAATCCACTAACTTCTTGTGTTTTCAAACTCTAGAAATTTAGTAAATGTCTCATGGTGAAATGAACATGACCCAACATGTTCACATATGAGCTCTCTTTACACTCTAACATTAGCCCTCATACACTTTGGTGAAACTGAAGTTCAGAGAGATTAAATAGTTGGTAAAGACCACAGGAGACATAAGTGTTATAACAAAGCTGGGACTGAACCCAGGAATTCTGGCTCCTAATCCAGGATTTGATGAGATATAATAGCTGAGAAAATACTTTGTCAGTGCCCAAAACAGGCCCAGGCACTCAAGAAAGACAATGTGCTTTCCTTCGTTTTCCATCGTACCATCTTTCCAAAGTGAAACAGTGAAATGGGAGCTACCTTTCCTCGTCCATTTCTAGCACCAATGAACGAGCAGCTTGTCAGGAGGGAGGCCACTTCCTCCTCGTCTCTCAATTCTCTTCTCATTGAGATTGAACTGCTTTAGTTAAACGATCACAGTTTATATTATTCTAGGACAGAGGCCAAGCAGGTAATGAGTCAAAGGTGCTTGGTCAAAGAAAACGCCAGTGCAAGACTGATGAACGGTGGAATTTGATGTTTCACCTCTGTGTTGGTGACAGCAGAGCAAGTGGCAGGGGTGTCCAACCCATAGCCTATGAATGCAGCCCAACACAAACTTGTAAATTTACTTAAAACCTTTTTTTTTGTTCATCAGTTTTTGTTAGTATTTGTATATTTAATGTGTGGCCCAAGACAGCTCTTCTTCAAGTGTGGCCCACAGACACCAAAAGGTTGGACACCCCTGATTATATCAAGTAGGAAAGCATCAGATACAAAAGTGCCATTGCCATGTGGGAATGATGAATTTACATGTGGAACACCCCAACTTTGAAATGTGGGCAATGAAAGAAAATAATTTTAGTCTGTGAAAGTCAATATAAAATGGGCCAGACAACACTTGTCCTTGACCAGGAACAGCATGAGCTATCAGTTTGTAACCTGAGCTGTTCTTAAGGCCTGTTCTCCCTCTATGTTACCAGTGGATCTCAGAGGGAAAGGCCCAGCAATGCATCCATCCAATTGCTGGGAGTCAGCTCTGTCTTTTATCCAGAACGGACCACCTTTCTCTTGTCCCCCATGTGCCTCCCTTCCTTATGGAGACAACATAGAACTCCCATGTGGGATCTCCAGGGTCTTGAAAATCCCTCCTCACTCAAAAGGAATTTCCTGATTGTTCTTAACAGGGGGAGAAATTTAATTGTGAAAAATGCCACGAGAGCTGCGTAGAATGCAAAGGACCTGGTGCCAAGAACTGTACCGTGTGCCCCGCCAACCTGCTGCTGCTCATGGATGACAGCCGCTGCCTGCACTGTTGTGGCACCAATGATTCCAGCAATGCCCAGGAGTGCTGTGACTGCCAGGATACCACAGGTGAGGGAAGAGGAAGAGCAGCCTCAAAAGGCAGGACGTGTCCTCAGGATGTTGTTGGAAGCTGGAGGGAAAAAAGGAAAGTTCTGGAGAATCAATATAACTATCCTTTTATAGAATGACTGCTATGTGCCTGCCCACTGTACTTAAAACTTGCTGTCCATCATCTCATATAAGAAGATATTAATCCCATTTTACAGATGAGGAATCTGAGGCTTAGAAGGTTTGATGAGCATGCCCAAGTCCACACCAATGTTAAGAGGCTCATCTAGAATTAGAATGTGGGTCCTTAGGTCTGCACAGCCTGCATTTTTCCCACTACTGTGCTACCTTCAACATTAAAGCTCAACTAGGCCTAGAGTTTTATCTTTACAAATTTCTTTTATTTGAATCTTTTCTTCTTATTCTTCACTTCTGAGAAAAAAGGAAAAGAATCAAGTATCAAGGAAGCTGATGCCAATATTATCTTGAAGAATCATGCTACAAAAATCAGCCTGAATGTAGCCTTCCCATTAGAGACCTAAAAAGCATGTTAGAAATGAGATTTCAGTGAAGGTTAAGAAGAAACAAACATTTTTAACCAATTCCCAGCCCCCTAAATGTCTTCCACCCCCAACTTTATCCATATGGGTATTTGGTCCTCATTGGCCACAAACTTAGAAAGATTCCAAATGGAGTCATTACTTCTTAAAAATTAATTTTTGTGTTTTTAATTATATTTTATTAATTATGCTATTACAGTTGTCCCAATTTTTCCCCCTTGGCCCCCTCTACCCAGCATCCCCCACTCCCTCATGCAATCCCTACACCATTGTTCATGGGTCATGAGTGTAGGCTCTTAGGCTGCTCCATTTCCTACACTGCACTTTACATCCCTATGGCTATTCTATAACTACCTGTTTGTATCTCTTAATCCCTCACCTCTTCACCTATTCCCTTACAACCCCCTCACATCTGGCAACCATCAAAATGTTCTCCATATCCATGATTCTCTCTCTGATCCTCTGTGGAGGATCAGCTCTGCAGGGGCAGGGTAGCGGTATTCTGATGTGGTCTGTAGCTGTCCACTGTGTGGGCAGGCCAAGGTCAGCCCCCACCTGTGTTTTGCCTGGGGCCACTGTGCCTGAGCTATAAAGCAATCTGAGATGGCTGCTACTTGTGTTGGGCTTGGAGATTCCCAGGCAAGCCAAGTTGTGAATCTAGGGTGGCTACTTCTAGTGCCATGCTTAAGGCCACTTAGTGAAAGGTTTGAGAGCTGGGGGCTCACTGAGTCTGTCTGTTGCTTGTTTGAGAGGATTTAAGAAGTTGTGAAGCTACCACTTTGTGAAGCCACTTAGCTTCACCTCTTGGGAAGCCAAGACCAACCATTCATATGGAAAAGCAGCTTGGGTGGGCCCATAAATTGGGTGGGTCAGAGTCTCTGGAGATCTCCAGGGCAGGATAAACAGTGTTAGCAAGGTTGATGGGGTCTCAGATATGGCACCAGCCTTCTGGCTTAGTTGGGGGAGGGTTTAGAAAAGGGACAATGGCCTCTGCTCACCTTGATGTCAGACACTTCAGTTCCTCCCTGTATGCCACTGGTGCCTTTTAAGCTGCTACCCCAGTGCTGGAGATCAGAGGGGGTGAGTCTGAGTAAGTTTGTGTGTGGCTTCTTTAAGAGGAATTGCTTGGGACTCTAGAATTTTCTTCCACCGACACAACCCTCACTGGTTTTTGCAGCTAGAAGTTGTGGGAACTTACCTGCCTGGCACTAGGACCCTGCTTCTGGTGTGGGGCTGGGACTCCTCACTCCCAAGATATCCCTCCAGATTTTTATCCACCACACGTGGATGTGGGACCAGCCTGTTCCGCATCTGTGCCCCACTTACTAGTCTGGATGGATGTGATTTCTTTAATCCTGTAGTTGTCTGACTTCCTTTCAACTCGATTTCTGAAAGTTCTGAGTGATGGTTGTTCTATATTTTATATGTAATTTTGATTCGGTTGTGCAAGGTGACAAGTCATATCTAAAACTAAATTCTTAAAGTAAATTCTCTAGTCCAGAAGTAGATCATTTCCTTGGGGTTCAGAAGTATCATGGCCTATATTTTGTCCAGTATCATGGACAAAAACACACATCATATTTATGGAAGCATATACATTTATAAAGGAAGTAGATCCCTAATCCATAACTGCTACCAGCCATTTCTACTTTATTTTTCTAATTAGCTTTTTCAATTAAATTCTAAATAGCATCTTTCCAAAAACTAATGATTTACTTCTTTCAGCTTTCCCACCCCCACAAACAGCTGATTTTCCCAGCTCCTCATATACATCCACCTTCAGGGTCTGATTGCCTAACACTCATGCTGTGTCAGCTAAGAATAATAACCCTAATTACATTGATGGCTCTAAATGAAACCAGAAATGTGTGCATGTTGGCTGCAGATTTTCTGTAAGACTGTTCTTATTAAAAACTAGTTAGTCAGCTTTCCTGGGCCTTCTGTGGCTCTCAGAGATCCACCTGGGGCAACTCTGCAAAAGTCTAAACACTCTTGATTACCTACTCATTCTTTACTGAGGCCAGATCACAGAGGCCGCCCCTGACTCTGCAGACCCACGACTGTAGGGCAGTAAGACGTGATTGCATATGGCGCCCTAGTAATTGAACCAACCTCGAAAGGTCTTTTATTGATTCTTCTGCCTCAGGCAGTATTTATCTCCAAGTACCACACACCAATTGCTTATCCATCCCTCTGGTGCTTTAATATTTCCTCCAGGGAAAAATTCTGTGCTGTATTGCTAATGAAAGCCATAATGATAGTGCTGTTACTTTAGAAAAGAAACTAGCTTAATGGGCAAAATCCCATGAGAATGAAAGTTGCAATAAAATAAAAAAACTTGTTTATCACTAACGAAAAGAGGAAAATATAGTGGTGATGAATCAGGTGTAATCAGCCAATATCTAATAAGCAAAAATAATTGCTCTTAAAATAGTTGGCAGCAGTATTACATCATTAAGCTAGTATGTATAATGTACCTAGAATTTCTCATAAAATAATCCTGGAGGAAGACTCAGATGGCTCAAAAAGCATTTATGAGAAACTGTGTATTTCAACTTGTACATCCAACGTGGCCTGCTTGTTTTTTTCTGTAGTTCTTTTATACTTTCTTTTGTAGTCCCACTGGGTGTGTTAAAAAAGAGGAAAAAAAACTTAAGCAGCTTACTCAAGTCATACCACTTGAATAAATGGGTGAAAAGTAAGAAAAATGAACGCAACGCTGAAGTTATGGCTTAATCTTTCCTTCTGTGACAGTTTTTTTAGTCCATGTTCTCAATTAAGGCATCAAAACAGAGGCTGATGAATGACAGCCAGAGCTCTCAATGTCAGCAACCTTAATGATGATAGAAGAATTGTAAAGGTGGTACTTCTCTCCGCTGTCCACTAGAATAGGCCACAGAATATCAAAAAGTCAAAAACAGTTGTCAAAGTGTTTTATCCTAACATCTCCAGATTATATCATGAAATTAGGATCCCTGAGTTTGAATTCTGATTGTTCCACAAACGAGCTCTTAGCTCTGACAAAGTGAAAATTCACTTCCTCTCAAAGTGCCTCAGTTTCTCAACTGTCAAGCAACAAGGTGACTTAAGTAAATCTAAGGTACCACACAGAAATGAGTCAATGATGCTATAAATAATCTTCTGTCTTTGATTGGTGGCACAATCATGTTGGACCAGGTTTAAGAGTAGCTGGGGAAGGGTCTCAAGTCTTAGCAAAAGTCAAAGTTAGTTATTTGGCATTTAGTGAATCATGGCCCAAGATGGAATATTTTTCTCAGGAGAGAAATAGGAGAATTGATTGGTACAGTTGGACACTTAGCAGCTGACCCATGAGGTATGGGGATGCAGAGGGCTCCCTTTGGATCTCAAACTGACCTTCATTCCAGAAGGGTTTGATGGCATCATCTGACATAGACTGGGACTCTCATGCAGTACTCACCACAGCTCTGCGGAGTGGTGTGCCTTTTAAGAAAATCAGAGAGTGATTCTACCATTTTAGCTTTAAAAGATAAATGTGAAGTTCTTGACCTCAGAAACTAATTTTTCCCATTTCATTTTTTCTTTCATCCTTTCTCTCTCCCCTCTTCCTTTGGTGTCATCTTCCAACAGATGAGTGCATCCTTCCAGCAAGGGAGATCGAGTCTGCTCCTGAGCATTCCAAGACGGCCTTGCTCATCAGCTCCTTCATTATGCTGGTGCTTCTCCTTGGGGTAGCTGTGATCGTCTGGAGGAAATCGCGAGGCCGAGCCCAGCCTGCAGAGAAGTCAGGCTACGAAAAGCTGGCCAACCCGAGCAAGTCTTACTCCTCATATAAGAGCAACTATCGCGAGAGCACCAGCTTTGAAGAGGATCAGGTGATTGAGTACAGGGACCGCGACTTTGATGAGGATGACGATGATGACATAGTCTACATGGGCCAAGATGGCACTGTCTACCGGAAGTTTAAGTATGGGCTCCTAGATGATGATGATGAAGATGAGCTAGAATACGATGATGAGAGCTACTCCTACCAGTAACAGAGGCCACCCCACCCCCTCCCCTCACAAGCATGAGTGTGAGCCTTACAGTTTTGGGTTTTATCCTTACACAGTAGGTTCACGTGTGGGTGTTTGTATTTGTCTTCTTCACCGTGATTCCAACTACATTATATAAAAATGCTGAAGTGTTTTGTTCTTCCTTTGAGTGACTAAACCCAATACACCAGAATTGTTCAACCATAATTGAGGAACAAGGATAGAATCTGGAGGGATTTTCCTGAAAACAATATGTCAAAATACAAAACACAGGAAGTAAAGTAAGATTTGTACAGACTGTTTTATATCATTTGTTTTTTCTAAAAAGGAAGCAGACCTATAGAAAATCTGTTTCATGGCTGCAATGTGAGATATCTATGGCCTTATCAAATTCTGATAAGAGACAACCTCTGCTGAAGCAGTCACAATCAGTTTAGAGACAAGGAAAAAAAAAGGAGGTAGCATCACAGCTGAGGAATCATGTGTTTGCTGGACTCCGATTTGTCTGCATTAATCCAGACTTATCATTCTCCTAAGGGCAAAGGAAGCTCAGGGAGGAGTAGCAGCAAACCCGATAGGAAGGAAATCGCTAACTTTCCAAGAATTGCAGCATTACACCCTCAAGATTTTCTAAGAGCATATCTGGTTGGAAACATCAGCTAAGACATCAAGTAATAAAAACAAAATGGCCTTGTTAACATAAAATGGATAAAATGAACAAAACTCTAAAAAAAAGGCTTGAGCTACTAAATCAGACAGCTCTCATGAATAGCCTGTCACAGAACTGTGGACTCCCCATAGAAAAAGTTGGAATGGAGTCTCACATGGATAAATCCCAACTTCCTACTCGTGAACTTAATCCCCCTGCTTCCCAGCCTACCAACACTTTTTGTCCCTGTGATTTTTGTTTCTAGATATTCTAGGCCTCCCTTTTTCCATGTTCCTGACAAGTGCATGCTTGAATTCATGCACCTGGGACAGTTTTTCTGCAAATAATACAGAGAGAGGGACCCTGCTGTGTGAAATTACCTAAGTAGGGTTTTATGGATTTCCTTGTAAAAACACAAGTTATAGGTAGTACCAGGAGCGGACAACCACTGGTTAGAAAGTGACATTTTCAGATGATGATGATAATTATAAAAAAATTTAATGCACAACAAAACAAAGAAACAAGTAAAATATAACAAAAGACACAGAAATAGAGGACAGGTTGTCAGTGACCAGAGGGGAGAGGGGAGGGAATTTCAGGGGAATTTCAGGGGAGAAGGGAAGGGTTTACAGGAACAAATATAGAGGACTCATGGACAAAACTCGGGGGGTTGGAAATGGGAGGGAGGAGGGGAGGGATGGGTGGGTGGGCTGCAATGGGAATAAAGGATAGAAACTGTACTGAATAAACTAAAATAAAAATTAAAAAATGGAAAAAATTTAATGCACACCTACTATGTGCTAGGTACTGAGTTAATAATACCTTTCAAAAGAGATCACCCTACTTAATACCACCATAACTTCATGTGGTTGGTACCATTATCCCTCTGTTTTTACAGGAAACCCAAGGCTAAGAGAGGTAAGGTCACAGAAAACTAATCAAGATTCAAGGAAAAAGAATGACCCTATAGTACATGTTCTTTTTTTTTTTTTTTTTTTTTTTTTTTTAAAGATTTTTATTTATTTACTTTTAGAGAGAAGGGAAGTGAGGGAGAAAGAGAGAGAGAGAAACATTGGCCCGCAGCCCAGGCATGTGCCCTGACCGGGAACCGAACCCGCAACCCTTCGGTTCGCAGGCTAGTGCTCAATCCACTCAGCCACACCAGCCAGGGCAGTACATGTTCTTAATAATTATGCTACACTGGCATAAAGTGGGAAAAGAAACATTCTAAACCTAATAAAGGCATGTCTAATATTTTATTTGGTGATATGCTAACTGTATTATCTTTACTGAACTTGTGCATTTTTTTTAATTCTTTTTTTAAACACAATGTGTCACTGACACAAGAAATCTTTGTGAGAGGAAGTCTTCGGTTTATGGAAGGCTTCGGTGTTTCTTTTTTCATTTAATTTTTTTTTAATCCTCACCCAAGAACATTTTTTTTTCATTGCTTTTAAAGAGAGAGGAAGGGAGAGAGAGAAACATCATGTGGTTGGTACGACACGCCCGTACATGCCCATACATGCCCATACACACCCATACATGCCCAGGCTGCTGGAGATCAGTGCCACACCAGGTATCATCTGTGTCAGGAGCTGGTGAGGGGCGGGGGGGCAGGGGCCTGGACCAGGGATTGAACCCACAATCTAGGCATGTGCCCTGACTGGGAATCGAACCCACAACCTTCCAGTTATGGGATGATGCTCTAACTAACTGAGCCACATCAGCCAGGGCCTCAGTGTTTCCTTAGGGGAAGGTTCATAAAGGTTGGCCAACTTTCTCTGGAAAGGGCCAGATAGCAGATACTTTAGGCTTTGCACAACTACTCGACTTGGCCACTGTGGCATGAATGAAGCCATCTGTGACAAATGGATGGGATGTGTTCCAATAAAACTTTATTTGTGGACCCTAAAATTTGGATTTAAGATCATTTTTACATATCGTAAAATGTCATTCTTCTTTTGACTTTTTTCTCTAATCACTTGAAAATATGAAAACCATTCATAGCTTACAGAAGTACAAAAACTGATGATGGGCCAGAACTGGCCATTAGACTGTGGTTTGCTGACCTAATTTTTAAAAAATTTTCAGTGACCATGTGTATCACACACAGACACAATATGTTTTCAAGATTTGTGATCATTTAAAACCATTTCTTTAAAATATTTTGAAGCTCTGTTAATTCCCCTTGTAATTCTTGGAAATAAATAAAAACACATGTAAGATAGCCATTATATCAATGGAAGAATTTCTCATCTCTTGCTGTGTAATTACAAAGGTAGCCTGTAAAAATAAGTAATTTTGTTTATACTGTGTTTTTCATCTCTCCTGATAATTCTAAAGCTCTGATAGATTGAGTTTGACATTCCTTTATGTAGCCTGGAAATCGTTTTCCAAAAATAGGTGTTTATGATACACAGTTAAGGATTAAATTAGGTCAAGAGGACCTTAAATATTAAGAAAAACTATGTTGTTGCCCTATGTGAGCCTGAAAAGAAGGTTCATGCTGTGTATTGGTTCAGTTTGGCATCTTATCTTCTTTGTTTTTAGTCATGTCACATTATTCTCAGACCTCCGTTGAATACTGTGCTAGCAAATGTCTAAATAGGTAAATACATGCTTGGAAAACATAATCACTTTTTGGTTTTCTGTTTGCAAATAACTTGGAAATATTAAGAGCATCCTTGTGGACTGGAAATACATCAAAAGGCTGGGCAAAAGGGTCCCAGTTCATAGAAAATAATTTTAAAATTGGAAATAAAATTAAATCAAGACCAGATAATTCTACGGGGATTTATTAACGAACTATATCCGAGCACTTTGTGTGCACTAGTACAATCAAGCGCCACTTAATGAAGGAGATACTTTCGGAGAAATGTGTCTTAGGCCATTTAATTGTGTAAATATCATGGAATGCCCTTATACAAACCTAGCTGGTACAGCCTGCTACACACCTAGGCTGTGTGGCACAGCCTATTGCTCCTAGGCTATAACTTTATACAGCATATTACTGTTCTAAATACTGTAGATAATTACAGCCATAGTATTTGTGTATCTAAACATACAAAAGTTACAGTAAAAATCCAGTGGCACACCAGTCTCGGGTACTTCCCAGGAAGGGAGCTTGCAGAGCAGGAGGCCGCTCTGGGTGGGTCAGTGAGTGAGCGGTGAGTGAACGCAAGGACCTAGGGCTTACATAACTGTATGCTGCTGCAGGCTTCACAAACTCTGTGCACTTACGCTACGCTGCACTTGGGAAGGAAGTGTTTTTCTTCAATAACAAATTAACTTTAGCCTCCCACAACTTATGTACTTTATAAACGTCCAATTTTTTAACTTTTCAACTCCTTTCTAATAACACAGCTTAAAATGCACATCATATAGCTGTACAAAAATATTTTTTCTTTATATCCTTATTCTATAGACTTTTCTATTTTCTTTTTACCTTTTAAACCTTTTTTGTTAAAAAACAAGACACAAGCATACATGCCTACACTTGAGAGCAGTACAGTTGACCCTTAAACAGCACAGGTTCTAGGGTCATGGATCCACTTATATGTGGATCTTTTTTTTTTTTCCTGTAAATACACTTGTTCCGGGGTCCAGCCTCGGAGGGGTCTCAGGGTTCCCGAAGGATGCATGGCAGGCGAAGAGACAGACACCAAGTAAGGTGCTGGAGGACAGCCAAGCTTTTTGGGCCCGACTGACTCACCGAGAAGAATCAATCTTTATTTTTATAGGGGAGGTTATACAGCATTCAATGCATAGTGATTATTGAAACAGAAACGATTACCATGGTTATACAATATTCAATACATAGTGTGATTATTAAAACAGAAACAATTACCATAGAAATAATTTTGAAAAGTACAGAAGGTTTTACAGATCAATCATGTTAAACAAAGAAATAACCAAAAAGTACAGGAGGTCCCACAGATTAACCATGTTAAACAAAGGTTGTTTTGACCGAGAGGGTCATTAATCAGATAGCCAACGAAGCTATACAA
>CM052540.1:38183340-38230761 GCA_028533065.1 Trachops cirrhosus | reverse complement strand
GTGACGTCAGAGCTCTGTCCGCGTAGCTGAAGAATAGAGAAAGTGGGAAACGGGGGGGGGGGGGGGCCACACCGCGTCTCCTGCTCTCTTTTCCTGCTGGCTTGCCAGCTGCTCTGAGCTGCAACGACAGAAGAAATCTGCAAGGTTCTTCTTCTCTGTCATTTGGAGCCATGGTTTCTTTCTCATTCTTCTCCTGAAAATTTTTTTCAATACACATGATGAAGTGGACACCAGAGGATGTTTCCAAGAACAAATTCATCTTTCCTCAAATGTAGACTTTTAGAGACCTTTGGCATTTGCAGAAAAGTCTGCTATGCTGTTCTTTCCTCCACATTTTCAAGGTACCAGGAAAAGTGAAGGGACATCATGCTCCCTTCCTTACTGCGTCTGGGTGAGGTAAGGAGAGCCTGGTTCCTTCTGCAGAAATGCATTCAGCAATTGTTTCCTGGAGATCTAAATACCAGGAACCACATGAGGGTGATGGAAATGAAGTCAAATAAATTGCAGTTTCTCTGGGAGTCTATGTTCCTCAACATCGGGGACATCATCTTATTCCACTTTGTACCCCTAGCACATAGCAGAGTGTCCCTTGTCCCATAACAATTTGTGAAGTGCCTATTTGCTGGTACAAATCATCACCTACAAATGAATAAAGCTGGACTCTGCACATAGGGTGAGGCAAAAGTAGGTTTGCGGCTGAGAGTCCAAGAAACACAGAGTTTATTCCTGTATTATTGTTTATTAATGATTGTATTATTTTCCATAATAACAACTGTAAATGTATTTTTGCCCCACCCTGTCTAACATAGGGAAAAATTTGCTGTGTCTTTTCAAGATGGCAGCAAGTTACAATGTTAACTTTGGCCAGGAGAACACCATTACAACAATAATTAGCATTTTTCAAGCACATAAATTATTCAGGTACTATTGAAAGCACTTTGGCCCTGACCAGTGTTGGCTCATTTGGTTGGGCATTGTCCAACCAAAGGGTTCAAGTTTTCCTGTTCAATTTCTGTTGAAGGCACGTGCCTGGGTTCCATACCTGGTGAGGGTACATTCGGGAGGCAACCGATCAATGTTTCTTGCATAGATATTTCTCTCCCTCCCCTTCTCCCTTACTTCCCCTCTCTCTAAAAAATAAAATCTTTAAAAGAAAAAACCACTTTGGCTAGGTCAGTTTGTTTAATCCTTTTAATCACCGTAACAACTCAATAAAGTAGGCACTATTGTTATCCAGTGTCAAAGGGGAAAAACAACTAGCATGGAAACCAGGTCCAGAGGTCTTGTTTCTAATCTCCTGGAATGCAGCTGCTTAATCCCTCCAGGACCAAACACCAGGAGAGTAAATAAAAATAGAGGCTTTCAAACCTTGTTTTGACTGCGATCCACAATAAGAGAAAATAAAATTTACACCAACACCTATTCATAACCCTGAAGGAAAAGTTTCAGGAAATACTTACCCAAATTACCTATCTTTTATCATGTTCTAATTTATTATTTTTAAGATGTTCAGAATCCACTCATTTGGTTTTTAACACACAGCTTTAAAAGCATTGACTTAGGGGAAACAGCCCAGCCCTACCTGGCTGACCCAGAGCTTGCTGAGCTTAAAGTAGAGCCTCTCTCTGAATTTTCCCTTCTGGGGCAATTCAATTGCAATGTCTGTGGTGCGCCCAAAGACCCCTTTAGCTCTTCAGACCCTAGGCTTCTGGAAATCCTTCCTCTGCCCTCTGGGTCACGTCACCATCCCAGACTACCTGTCTCTTTCAGGGATGATGGCTCCAAGTCACAGCTGCATATCTGGTGCACGTAAAGGACACAAGTTTTCCTCCTTCCCTCTCCCCCTCCACTGAGCGTGACAGTGCCACCTCCTCTCTCTCTCTTCTGTTGCCTGAAGCCAATCTAGCTACAGCTTCTCATACAATTGTTTTGTCCCTCCTCCCAATGGACACAAGCTCTGATGGATACTCCTGAAGAGGACAGACAGAACACACTGGTATTTATCTCCAAAGGAATTCTCCCTGTCTCCCCTCTCCAGCCCCACTCCTCTATAAGTAGGAGGAGGGAGATGGGCAGAGCAGGTATCACATTCTCTTAGCATGCCCTGATTTTTTTAGGACCTACTATTGGAATACAAGGGATTTAGCATCATCTATTGCAAAGATTTTACCCTTGGCAGTCTCTTCCAAGAATATGATGAAGAGTTCTGTATTCACATGACTTTACAGATGAGTGGGCTATGAATAGGTGGAGGGAATAGGAAGAAATTGAGTAAGGGCTTGGAGTCTGGACTAGCCAATCAGAGTTTATAGATTACTAGGGATCATGCACTCGCTGTGGAGAATCTGTGTATGATGGACTCTTCAGGAAGAAAAAAAGATGATGCCAAATGAAATAACAAGTAGTCCAAGGAGCTTGTCAGGGTCTTAGAGCTTAAGTCTGGGCCCTCTCCCTGGACATTAGCTGTCTCCTGGTCTAGTCTGTGTACAGGGTTGTCACGTCCCAATTGCTCCAGAGTCAGAAACCTTGTTCCTGTCCACAGTTGTCAAGTTGATAAGGTTTATGTGTTCGTGAACTTTCTGCTTTTTTGATGCCTCTGCCAAAAGTTTGAGTTCAGCTTTGCCAACTCTATCCTTGCGCCTGACACATGCCAGCCAGTAAGACACAAGAGATGAGGAAAGGATGAGCTGCCGGGTCCTGTAAAAGCTGCTAACTGGTGGGCCTCAGGATGGTCATCGTCCAACGCACCCCCATCCACAGGTCCCAGGGTCCCGTGCGCACAACTTCACAGGGCGAGGCAGCTGAACCTGAGTCTACTGCTTCCCTCCCGAAACAGGCTGAAGACCTGAGTTCCACACTCAGCTCTGACATTTTCTACCTACGCAGTTTGAGTCACTGAGTTATTTCTGACTTTGTTTCTTCACCTGATGTGTGGTAATAACATCTAGCTAGATATCTCGCACTGACTGTGGACAAACATGAAGTGATGCAAATAAAAGCACTTTGAAGCTGCTGTTGCTACAAACTCTGAAACTTACCGCTGGCCAGTAGATGAAATGGCGAGAATGTAATCACTTACATCTTGAATCTCTCGTTACTTTGGGGAACGTACTGTTCTTCTGAATGTTCAGTGTGCGTCGTTATCTGTGTTTGACATCTAAAACTGTGTTCTTACAAAGAACATGAATGATATCCTCAGCATAGTTAAGCTGTTGCAGTAACAGATATTTTATATTATCCACCCCTTTGCAAGACTGCCTGAAAAGGAGGAAAAATCAATGTTCCAAAAGGGCAGAATCCAAGACAGCACTTTCTTCCATCTTCTAAAACTTCAAAGAAATGTTCAAATTAAATCCACAGGGAGCAGTAGAGAACAGGCCTACCTGGTCAGGCTAAGGTCAGGTAAAAGTCCTGGTTTTGAAATACGGGGGAAACCTGAGAATATCAGTATTAGGTTTTGTTGGGTTCAGAAGATGGAATCAAAAACATAATTAAAAAAAAACCCAACACTTCATTTGACAGGAATACTGTGCTGGATGGAAAACCTTTAACAAATCTGAAACACCAGCAAATCTGTAAGCAGAGCAACTCCCGGGGCTGCAACAGAAAACACCTGGAAGGCCCCGAAGGCCTGCGGGGACCGAGGCCTCCAGAGGCCTGCAGCCGGGAACTCCCACCAGTGACTCCGCAGCAGGTCTCCGTTTGGTCGGAACCCACCAGAACCCACGTCAGGAAACCCCCCAGTGCCCCGGCGGGAGTGACGCTGTGAGGATTTATATCCACTTGCTTCCAGAAAAGCGCTTATGGTGCTATTATGTGTACAAAATGAAGTTGTCGACAATGAAATAAAGAATGGGAACCTCGAGGGAGGAGGAGGAAAGTGAGCTAATCAATTCAAACAGAAGTTTAAGTATTACTTAGCAATGGAGGCCTTTAATCAACGTAGTCTTCAGTAGAACCCGTAGAAGGAGAGGCCCTGACGAGTGTCCCTCAGTTGGTTGGGCAAAGGAAAAGGTCACCGGTTCCATTCCCGGTCAGGGTACATGCCTAGGTTGTGGGTTTAGTCCCCGGTTGGGATGCATACAAGAGGCAACTGATTGATACTTCTCTCCCTCTTTTCCATCTTCCCTTACCCTCTCTCTAATAAATAAAATCTTTAAAAAGAAAATTAAGAGACTGCCTTAAAATAAGTAGGGTGGGAAGGGGCAGAGATTCCTTCGCTTGCCCTTCACCCAAGGCACTTCCAAGAGGTCCTCAGGATCTTTGTAGAACATTTTCAAAATCACAATTCTAGGTGATTACTAGATCTACTGTGATCGAACATTAACCCTGAACTTCCTGCAAATCAAGATAAAAAGGGAAACACTAGATTATTTTTATTTCTTCAAATTAAAAAGAAAGTTTTATCAGTCTCTGGAACAGCCTAACACAGTGGTGTCAAACTCATTTTCACCGGGGGCCACATCAGCCTCGAGGTTGCCTTCAAAGGGCCGAATGTAATTCTAGGACTGTATAAATGTAACTCCTCCTGAACAGTTAGGTGAGAGCTTGACTTTGCCGCCAGGTAGAAACAAGGTGCCAGGCCGGATCAACCAAGGTGGAGGGCCGGATTCAGCCCGCGGGCCTTGTTTGCCACCTCTGCAGGCGGAGCCCCCCCACATAAGTCTTGGTGGAAAAGCATGTCTCCGTACAGAAGCTGAAACAACCAGGTACTGTTTTCCATTCCCCACCCCGCAGGTAATACATGGACAGGTGCCTGAAGCTTAGCCAATCAGATGCCAATCATGTGCAGGATGTGGTTCTGGTGGCATTTGGTGTAAACTTCTCGCATCCGTGCTCAGCATCAGTGGCACTGTCCTCAGTGAACTGGCTCTGTGGTATGCTGTTAGCTTTGGTTCTGACCCCTGGGTTTAGAGGTCCCCTTTTCTCGCCCAGTCTCCAGCTTTCCCATCCACTCTCTGAGCTACCCATGATTCTCCCAATAAATTCTTTTCCTGCTTAAATCAGCCAAAATCTGTTTCTGTTATAAGAGACCAGTTAGATTCCCAACCCAAATGGCAATGCATGAGGCTTAGGTCTGCTATGGAGAAGACAAAAGGTAACACAGTGCATTGCATACGTATATTTAACAAGAGAATTCAACTATATGGGCTCATTGGACAAGAGTATGAGAGAAAAAAGTAATACTGGTTTATTTGCTCAGTTAAGTTTGCCCCTTTGTAAGATGAGGCTCCACTATAGACAGCAATAGTGAGTGCTCAAGACTCCTAAGTGTACCGGGACTGGTACCCACCCCTTTCCCACACACCCCTCAGCAGCTCAGCTCTCCTCATTGTCCTGGGTAACCCAGGGAATAGTACTGGTTTAGAGCACTAATACTAAAACAAACAAACAAAAAACTCTATTAATACCAATCAATATCCTGGTGGCAAGCAACTTGACATCTCAAATCTAGTTCCAGAGAGGAAAATTACAGATACTTTATAGATAATGCCTTTGTTCCTATTTACTTCCCTCCTAATTCATAGCTCATGCCTGTTTCCATTACAGAGAGAGGAGCAGAGGGGAAAGTGTAAGGGGAGGGGAGGAGAAAATGAAGGAGAGAGGAGGGAAGGGAAGAAGTCAATCTATTTTAAGTTGGCCATCAGGGTTTCTTAGTCTGTTCGGGCTACTACAACAAAATGGGATAGACTGGGTGACTATGTACAACCGGAACTTATTTCTCACAGTTCCAGAGGGTGAAGTCTAAGACCAGGGTGCCAGTGATCAAGTTCTGGTGAGAGCCCTCTTCTGGGTCGCAGATGTGCCAGAGAAAAAATAATTTTTCCTTCTACTCAGTTTCTTCTGGCTGGACTAATAACCAAAATGACATAAGGCAGATTAACAGGAGAAAACCAAGTGTTAATACATGTGCACAGGGAAGTCACATTAAGCATGAAAATTCCAAAGACAGTAAGGCAAAGTTAGGTATAAATCTCATTCTGGACTAAGGGAAGGGAAGCTGGGGTCTAGGATGACTAAGGAAGGCAGACAATTTACAAGGAGATGCTTGAATTAGTGTTTAGTAAACAAATGTCTGTTGGGCCATCTTGAAATGGGACTCGGGGAGATTTTTGACCAAATAGGCCTTGCTGGGTTCCTTCCTGTCTACCACACTTCCTGTCTCTCATATTATAGTATCTGTGATGGCCTCTCCCTTCCTGGAGCAGTCCTGTGGATTCTTTCAGGCACGTAGAGGGGAAGTCAAAGGTTTTTCCTTCGTCTTTCTTTTCTTAAACATAACCAGTTTAAAATATCCCAAAAGGTGTACTTTGGGGTAGCAAACTCTGCTCCCCCTCTCAGACTGCTAACTTCTCACTGCATCCTCACATGTGAAAGGAGAGCTAGAGGGCTCTCTGGAGTCATTTTGTAAGGACACTAATCCGACTGACAAGGGCTCCATCCTCACAAAGGCCCCACCTGCTCATACACAGGTGTCGGGGCTTCAACTAAGTTGCAGGGAACACATTCAGTGTTGGTGTACTGGAATCATTTTTACCTTCAACTAAAACAGCAAACATTTGAAATTCACCTAGACATTCTAGATTTGGAAATGCCAAGACCATTTTAAAATAAATATCCTCCCTAATTTAAGCACCTATACATCAAAATAAAATGTGAACATGAACAACGTAAAACCTGCACGGTAATTAGGAAAAAGGTTACCACCTCACTATGTCCTAATGAAGACTGAAACATCTAACTCAGGATTTGCCAAACTATGGGCCTCTGAGGCAAATCTTTCTAGCTGCCTCAGTAAAATTTTGAAACATGCCCATTTTTTTACGTAGTGTCTGTGGACCGTTTTCACCATGGCAAAACCCTAAGAACTTCTGTCTGGTCTTTCACACACACGCACCCCATGTTAACCCTGCTACAGACAAAAGGAGTTTATGGTCTTGAGAACAGGGCCACTCCAGATATGGTCTATAGCCTGTTACTGTCCTGTAAACTGTCTACCTCTGAAACTGAGAAGGTTTGAAATTAATCTTTCATAGCATTTGACATGGCCAAGTCATCCAAATGTGACTGTTTTTCTAGTAATTGATTTACTGTATTTTTAAAGTATTAATTCATGAAAAATTAGAAAAAAATTTTAGAATTTACAATTTCTCTATGAGAAAAATATCATTTAATATCCATGATTTTTATCTAGGTCTTAAAAGATAACAAAATTCAGCCCTGGAGATTTCATCCACAACATAGATTTTTGCCTTGAAAAATGAAATGAAACTAAGAGGCAGGGCCAAGGAAGTTTCAAAAATTATGTGTCCCACAAGCTTGGCTCCTGGTGAAGCTCTCTCTAATTCTATTGATGTAGTCAGGTCCCAATATCAGAGATAAATTGTTTTCAACTAATGAATAATTACATACAGAGGACTATCTATAAATACATAAGTATTCATGAAATTAAAATACAGTTCAAGACCTCTAGAAGCTTACATTCTAAGACCTAAGGTGATTATAAAAATACAAGACATTGGACTATTACGGAGTTGGTATGTGAATTCATATATTTCTGAATGTCACTCCAACATACCCATCCCCCTTCTGTTAAGTGCCTTTCAATCTGAGTACTGGACAGCGGGACACCCCCTCCCCCATCCGTGGGAAATATGTCCCAAGGACCCCAGTGGATGCCTGAAACTGCAGAGAGTACCACAGCCTACATAGGCTACACTTTTTCTTATACATGACAAAGTCTAATTTTTTAAATTTTATTTTTATTAATTTCATGGGAGGGTAAGAAAGAAAGAGAGAAACATAAACTTGCTGTTCCACTTCTTTATGCATTCACTGGTTGCTTCTTGTATGTGTCTTGACCAGGGATCGAATCCACAACCGTGGTGTATTGGGACAATGCTCTAAGCTACCCATCTAGGGCAATAAAGTTTCATTTATAAATTAGGTAAAGACATTATCAACAACTAATAATAAAACAGAACAATTGTTAACAACATATGTAATAAGTTATATGAATGTGGTCTCTCTGTGATGACTCAGCTGGCCACTGAGTGACCAACAGGCAGGGAGCCAATACAGCACAGATACACTGAACCGAGCGATGATTCCCATTCCAAGTAGGACAGGAGAGAGATTACATCATACTACTTATAAAAGGGAGCAATGAGGGCAAGGGAAGCAAAAGAGGAAATACACAAATGGGACTACAGCAAACTAAAAAGTTTCTGCACAACAAAGAAAATGATTAAAAAAAAAATGAAAAGACAACCCACTGAATGTGAGAATGTATTCACAAATGATATATCCAATCACGGGTTAATGTCCAAAATCTATAAAGAACTCATACAACTTAATAGCAAAAAAACCCAACAATGTAATTTAAAAATGGGCAGAGGACCTAAATAGACACTTCTCCAAAGAGGACATACAGATAGCCAACAGATGAGTGAAAAGATGCTCAACATCACTAATCAGAGATGTAAATTAAACCACAATGAGACATCACCTCACACCTGTCAGAATGACCACATTATAAATCAACAAGTGTTGGTGAATGGAGAAAAGGGAACCCTTGCGCAATGCTGGTGGGACTGTAAATTGGCCTAGTCACTATGAACATGATAGAGGTTCCTTAAAAATTAAAAACAGAACTACTTTATGACCCAGCAATTCCACTTCTGGTTATTTATCTGTAAAAGTCCAAAACACTAATGCAAAAAGATATATGAACCCCTACGTTAATGCAGCATTATTTACAATTGCCAAGATACAAAAGCAACCTAATAGTTCATCATTGGATAAAGATGTTGTACATGCACGCAAATGAAATCTTACCATTTACAGCAGCATGGATGGACCTAGAGAATATCTGGCTAAGTAAAATAAGTCAGACAGAGAAAGACAAATACCATATAATTTCACTTATATGTAGAATCTAAAGAACAAAATAACACAGAAACATACCTACAGAGAACAAACTGGCGGTTGCCAGATGGGAGGGGGTTAGGGAACCGGGTGAAAAAGGTGAAGGAATGAAGAAGTACAAGTCAGTAGGTACAAAGCAGTCACAGGGATGTAAAGGACAGCACAGGGAATACAGCCAATAATTTGTAATGACTCCGTATGGTGCCAGGTGGGTACTAGAATTATTGGGGGGAACATTTCGTAAATTGCATAAATGTCCAACCACTGTGCTGTACACCTGAAATAAATATAAAATAATGAATGTCAACTGTATATTGAATGAATGAATAAGGTGAGCAAAATTATGACATCAGTTGGTCAAGATTTATTTCAAAACCTGAAATCACTCAAACCAATCAAAAATGGTACTATTACAATTTCTTATAATCCATCAATATTTAAACTAAAACTAAAAAAAAACATTAGGTGGTATTACCTAACTGCTAACGCACACACTATATGATTTTCAAAGATGATGGCAATTTCACAAAATATAAAAAAACTTTCACACACTTACGAGGACATAACTAGCAGCAATCTATCCAAACAAGCACGTTTTTAACCTTTGCTTCACAAATCCACCAATAACTGAGGCTTCCTTCAAGTTCAGGATTTCTAACATCACATTACTTTCGTAAGTGTCTTCATAGAGAAGAAATGAAGACACACTACATTATCTGCCACAAATGCATACATCAAAAAGTGAAACAATCCCACTGAATGTATCCATGTTTCCCTTTCCCCAACATCAACTTTATGTTATCCTAAATACCTTATGTTTTGGTTAAAATCAGTGCTCTATCTGTGCAGATTAGTGAAAATTACTTAAAATACATTATCTTTAAAACTGTCTTCTATTAATTATGCTAAGTGAACATTATGCTAAGTGAAATAAGCCAGGCGGAGAAAGACAAACACCCTATGATTCACTCAGGTGGAATCTAATGAACACAATGAACTAACCAGCAAACAGAGACAGACTCATAGAGGGAGAGCAGATGACTGATCGTGTGGGAGGGGAGGTTAGCGGGTGGAGGGGTGGAGCAAACAGGAAAAAGGACTCACGGACATAGACACAGTGTGGGGACTGCAGTGGGGGAGATGGGTATAAGGGACTAAATGGTAATGGAGAAAAATACAATAAAAAAAGGGAAACAGAGACGTGGATACATAGAACAGACTGACAAAAAAAAATTACCTTTTATACACCTGTCTCCATCCCCCAACCAAATCTGGTGACAAAGTAAATAATACAATGTACTGCTTCAGGGGCCAAAAGAACCTGTAATCTTAATTTCCTAAGTATCCAAAGATGTCAACTTCCTGCCAATGTAAAAAAAAGTCTCCGGTGGTCAAAAACCACTTCTTAGTTGTTAAGAAGAAAAAATGCACAGCATGAGGATTAAAATTTCATTATTTATACTTTGCCCCCAAGCTACAAGCACTCTTAGCATTAAATTATATTGTGCATACACACCTACAAGTTTGTTTGCTCAGGAACATATAATCACACTAAAAATAAATAACTTTCTATTCCATAGTTTAATGGGCTCTTAAAACTTTCCCTGGGGTGGGAGGAACAAGTATTTTTTGTTCTTTAAGAGCCTGGTATAGAAAAGTGAACTGCTACATGTTCATTTGAGCTTTGCAGGAACTAAAGATGAAGCTTTCAGGGTTCTTTCGTATAGTGAAGGGATGGAATGGTAGAGATAGATGCAATCCTTTGTAAGTCATAGGATATTCTGAATGAAAAAAAATGGACATGGCAAATATCTAAAAGAAAAAAAGAAAGTCAAGAAAAATGGTGAGGAGTGTCTCCTCTTAAAAAGAGAAAAGTACTATATAGCACAAAAAATAAACTACAAATCTGAAAAACACTTATTTTGATGTTTTAAAAGACAAACCAAAAGAAAAAAACTGATTGGCAGAAGGACTTTAGACCCATTAGAACGAAGGCAGCTGTGAAAAAACAAAACACACATTCACAATACAATTTGACCTCATAAAGAAAATGACTCATTAACATTTTAGAAGTCTTCATGTTTGTAGTAATATATTAATGCACAAAATATCAAAATTACAAAGTATCCATTTCCCTCCTTAGGTTTACAATAAACTATCAGATCTCTTTAACACATTTATTTTTATAAGCCATCTCTGTTCAGCAGCACATGCTATACAAGTACATACATGCTAGTATTTTACCATGAGAATTAGTATTCATTTCAAACTAGTGACTTGCCTCTTTACCCATAGCTATATATATTTCACTTCCCTTTAAGACCTTTCTAGTGGTAACTTTAATCAACACATTACATAAAAAGAATCTTGATTTTTAAAATGAATCTTTTTAGTACTATAACATGATGGGTTTAATTGAACACTTAGAGCATAATGATAATTACATCGTACTGTTTAAACTGATTCACAGCAGTAGGAAAATGTTTGGTTTTTAGCCAAGATGAGACTGCAGTTATGCGCAGTAAAACAATGAATGAGTAGGAAGACGACTTTTCCTCAGTGGCCATTCATTATTTTGCTTTTAGGAACCTGGAAGAAATTGTCTTCTTTCAGTTTCAAATGTTCTGGTAAATCCAGTCGTTTCTTAGCTTCTTCAATATCACCATGAATTGCTGAAATAAGGGATTCTGCAGGGAGAACAAACCAGGTGAAGATGATGAAAACCACCCCTACACTTTTTACTGCTCCTTTGTTCAACCTCTCCTGAACACACTTCACACAGCTGGCAGTGTCTCTAGAACAGAGCAGTTAGCTGTCCAGTGACTGTTCTACCTGTCCTCACAGACTTAAGTAAAAAGTCCATAGCACACAAAATATGTCTCTAATCTTATTGCAATTTCTTAGAGAAAGGCATCAGCGAAAAAGTACATTGCAAATACCAAATGGAAGAAACAAATATTCACTATTAATTCTCTTCAGCATTTACACTTACAAACAAAACTCTACAATTAAAACTATCACACCACACTAAGATACTCGATACAATGTTTTTGACTGTTTCTCACAGCAAGCATTGCAAAGCATCCATTACTCATTACAGCTTATTAATTCTTACTTGTTCCTTAAAACTTGAAAAGGAAATAAAGATTTGAACTGCATACTGTTGGAGAGGCAACCAGCCTGCTCCTGGGTTTGAATCTATGGTTCATCACTTATTATGTGACCCTGGGCAAATTATGTAACCTCTGTGTGTCAATCTCCTCATCTGCAAAATGGGCAGAATAATTCCCCATATGGTTATTGTGGGGATGGAACGAGTTAATTCATTTAAGGCACTCAACAGTGCCTGGCACACATTAAATGCTCAAGTATGATCTGTACTGCTACAGTTGTTACTAGTAGAAGCAGAAGCAGTAATACTTAAGATAATCTAACTAAGAACTTACCTAGAGAATCAAAGTTCTTTTCTGGTCTGAGGTAGCCAACAATGGCGACATTGAGGATTTCCCCATAAAAGTCCTCTTTGAAGGTATGCATGATATGAGTTTCCTACAGTCAAGAAATGTTTAAAAAAAAATTAGCATCAGATTGCAGAATACCTAAAATTTGAAATATACACATAAATGAAACAATCCTCATTAAATTTTGAGACAGGTTAAAATCTAAATGCAGTTTTTCCTGAATTCTTCCATTGTTCCTGTCCCTGCTCCTGACCTTACATAGAAACATTACTGAGGAATGTAGATGTTACACCACAAATGTGGTATGATTTGTTGTTTATAGAAAAACCAACATGCAGCAAAGTAATTAAGTCTTAGCAAGGCAGAAAAACTGAGCAAAGACAACAAAAAGGGAATAGTTAAAGTATTAAGAGATGTTACCACTAACAGAGCTGGTTCTAAAGTTAGTCAGGATCCGAGTGTCTCTAACACACTCCAGTCAGAGAAACTTTTGAGGGCTGGACGAAGCTGAAGGCCGATGTGGGGCAGAAGAGCCCAAGCTGGTTCCTGACCTGGGAATGATGTGATGTATGCGCACAACACACACAAACATGGATATTGTTTCCTTTTAACCTTTTATGCCCTGGCCAGGTAGCTCAGTTGTTTAGAGCATTGTCCCGATATTCCAAGGTTTCGGGTTCAATCCCTAGTCAGGGCACATACCAGAATCACCAATGAATGCATAAATAAGTGGAACTACAAATCAATGTTTCTCTTTTCTTTTCTCTCTCTCCCTCCCTCTCTTTCTTGCCCCCTTCTTTCCTCTCTAAAAATAAAAAAAATTTAAAAAAGAAATAGAACTTTTCTTAAAGCTATTATCAAAGCTTTGGTTTTGTTAGATAATGAAATCATTTATAGAAGAGTTGAACTTAAATACTATGTTAAATTCCAAGTGTTCAGGAGAAGGAAAGTATTGTAGTAAGAATAGTAAGTTAAGAATTAAGTCTCAAGTTGCACATTTGGCTAAAGGCATAGCTTAACCTCTCTGGGGCTCACCTTTCTTGTCTGTAATTGAGGGGTTTGAGTTAGAAGACATAAGGTGCCCCATGGCTTTGTATTGGGTTAGCCAAAAAGTTTGTGCTTTTTTCCGTAAGATGGCTCTAGTAGCACTAAGTTGCCTTTAACTTCATTCAAAAATTTTGCTAGATTGTGACAACTGTCATATCAGCATGCATTAAAATTTATCCAAATTGCTGAATCTGTGTACTCATTTTAATACTGAAGATGAAGAAAATGAGCAACATTTTTGGCGTATTATGCTTTATTATTTCAAGAAAGGTAAAAACACAATTGAAATACAAAAAATGATTTATGCAGTTTATGGAGAAGGTGCTGTGACTGATCGAACATGTCAAAGGTGGTTTGTGAAGTTTCATGTTGGAGATTTCTCGCTGGACAATGCTCCATGGTTGGGTAGACCAGTTGAAGTTGATAGAGATCAAATCCAGACATTAATTGAGAACAGTCAATGTTATACCACATGGGAGATGGCTGACATACTCAAAATATCCAAATCAATAAGTTATTGGTGAAAATGAAATATGTGCCTTTTATTTTATGGAAAAAACCATACAGACTTTTTGGCCCACCCAATACTACGAACCAATAAATGTGACTTTCAGTCTTTCTTTTCAGTAAAATTTTGAATAAAAAGGAACTAATATGTAAGACCTTGACAATGACTATTACAAAACATAACTGAGAGAAATGGTAGAAATGTCTACTTTCCCTAAACTGATATACAGATTCAATGCTATGCCAATCAAAATCTTAGGTTTTTTTTTAAATGACAGAAACTGACAAGTGATTCTAAAATTTATATTGAAATGTGAAAGGCCAAAATTATTCAAGAAATCTTGAAAAGAAAACTGGAGGATTTATACAATAAGATATTAAGACCTATTATAGAGCTACAGAAATTAAGACAATGTGGCAACAGCCTAAGGATAAACTAGGAGATAGGCCAATTTAATGTATGAGCCTATTTTGGACTCACACTGATAGTCACTTGATTTAAGACCGAGTTGACACTGGAGTGCTGTCAGGAAGGGTAGTATTTTCAATAAATGGGCCGGGCCCTGACTGGTGTGGCTCAGTGCCCTGGACACTGTCTCTCAAACGGAAAGGTTGCTGGTCAGGGCACATGCCTGGGTTGTGGGCCAGGTCCCCATTTCCGGGAGTGCAGAAGCAACTGATCACGTTTCTCTCCCTCCTTTTCCTCTAGACAAATACATAAAATCTTTTCAAAAAATAAAACAAAATATAATAAGTGGACTGGGTCAATATTCATACAAGAAAAAATTTTGACCCTAACCTCATACCATACTCAAAAATCCATTTGATGAGAAAAGCAAGACAATTAAGCCTTTAGGAAAAAAAATCTACAAATATCTTTATGACTCTGGAAGAGGCAAAGATTTCTTAAAAGCAGCACAACATAAAAGATACTTGCAATTTATAAATAGTCCCAACAAAGGAACTGGATGTAGATAGAGTATATTAAGAACTTAAGTCACTGAGACAGATAATCCAATTTTTTAAAAAAAATGTCTTGGCCCCAGCTAGTGTGGCTCCATGGACTGAGCACTGGCCTGCAAAACAAAGGGTCACTGGCTCAATTCCCAGGCAGGGCACCTGCCTGGGTTGCAGGCCAGGTCCCCAGTAGGGGCATGTGAGAGGCAACCATACACTGATGTTTCTCTCCCTCTCTTCCTCCCTCCCTTCCCCTCTGTCTAAACTAAATAAATAAAACCTTTAAAAAATAGAAAAAGAAAAAGTCTTGAACAGGCACATCATATATGTCTGTTACTGGCAAAGAAAAAAAAAAAAACTTCTGAAATTTATGAACCTCCTCCCAAGGGAAAATTGAGTATCTCCTAACTATGAAAGTACTTTCAAGCATTCCTTAACTGGCTCTGTAGTAACAGATCTGTTACTTGAATAGCTAATGAAGAAAAATTAGTCAAATTAGCCTTCCCTCCCTTTATTTTCTCCCTCATTCTACCAAAAAAAGAAAAGTTGTGTTCTTTCATCAAATTTTTCCTTTATTTATGCCAACAAATATATTTCACATCCCTAACACTCAAAAATAAGAAAAATGTTGAGCACGATGTTAAGTAGGAGGGGGGGAATTACCTTGTCATGTTATCAGAAAGCACCATTCATGTAATAAGCAGTTCTATGCTAACAGGGTGACCAAGTAATTAAAGGGTGAATGAGCTACATAAACTGTGGCAGGCTGAATTTTATGAAACATACTCTTCAAGCACTTTTATCTCCAGCAAAGGTAAATACTTGGGCAGTTATAAAAATTAATATTATTGTAATTTGTTTACAACTCTACTTTTTGTTCTCTACAAGATTTAAAAAATAAATGCATAAAATTATTAATTTATGTTATCAGTCACAGTGTTTAAAAATGTAATTTCTTCTCTCGCTGTGTGTGTATGTATATATATATATATATCTCAGGTGAAAATTTGCAAAAAAAAAGCTATTGTATATACTATTAAAGTTGGAATAAATTCAAATTGACTTATGTAACTTCAGGATGTTAAATGGAATCGCCATAGTAGCCAAAGAATACCAACAGAAAATACACAAAAGGAAATCAGAAGGGAATCAAAATGTCACTACAAAAAGGTCAACTAAACACAAAAGGCAGTAATGGAGAAGATGATGGACAAACAAGCTACAAGGCATACAGAAAACAAACAGCAAAATGGCATAACTTCCTCATCAGTAATCAGTTTAAATGTAAATAGGTTAAACTCTTCAATCAAAGGCAGAATGATTAAAAAGAGAAGATTCAACTACACACTTACGAGAGATTCACTTTAGGTCCAGACATAAACGGATTAAAAGTGAAAGGATGTAAAGTTATTCCATTCAAATAGTAACTAAATACTTCACTTTTAAATCTTTCAAATACGCTGCCAAAAATCCTACAATTTAGACTATGTTGTGATTACCATTGATATAGTCCATTCCACTATGTGTACATCTAATACCACATACTACTCTAAATCATCATCCCATTTTCAGTTACAGAGTGAAATGCATTCTTACCATGGACTTCTTTGTGTTTTTGTAGTATGGGTTCCATCCTATGCTCACCACCATCTTATGGACATCTCCACTCCCAACACTGGCCCATCCATAATAAATGCCGGTGGATATGTCAGCTGGAAGACTGTCTACTACTTGTTCAGGAAAGTTAGCTTAAAAACAGAAGTAAATGTTCTGAGTGTTAAGGGTATCATATTACTCATAAACAGCACGCAAAGCCAGTCTAAATAATTAAGCTCACAAGACTGCTAGGACTTGGCCTATGATTACCAATCCCACCATTCCATATTCTCGGTCGCATTTCTCCTCTTTATGTTACTAAGTTAGGAACAAGGTACCAGATCACACTCTCCGGGTAGAAGACGACAAATACACGAACAACTGAAATTTTTAGACCTGGTCTTTTGGAATCACTTATAAAGATTCTCATCTTGGAAATACACATAACTAGTCTCCAAACTCGAAGACTGCTTTAATAGGTCTGGGGGCAGCCTGACTACATTTTTAAAAATTAATTACGCTTACCTCGGACTACTAAAACTAATGTAGACAGATTAAAAAAGAGATCTGGTTCTCATTCAACTGCCTGTGTGATCACTTGGACACAATCTAGTAACAGATTTAAAAAAAACAAACCCTACAGTTCGCATGAAAATTCAGCCAATCTGCCCACATTATGTTTTATAATGGGCAAGGCTCGTGCCATGCTTGGCAGCTCTATCACACCTGGATAGGGAGGCGGCAAAGGGGGACCGCAAAACTGAGCTCCAGCTTCCTGCCCTCACCAGCCCTCAAGGAAGGCAGTTCCCCGAAAAACTCAAAACCACCGGCCAGGACCTGATTCCTCAGCCTGATCAAAGGTCCTCCGCCTCAACTGAGCAAGGACAGGCAGAGGAGAGGGTGTCACCACTGTCCTCAGCCCCAAGACCCAGTCCGACCCGCGCGTCCTAAGCCCCAGCTAACGTCTACCTCCCACGTGGCCCAGCCTCAGGGGCTCTGCGCCCTCCAGCGCTCACCTGTGGGGATGCCCAGTTGCTTGGAGCCACGGCCAAAGCCCCTCACCACTTCGCCGCGGCAGAAATACGGCAGATGCTTCATAACGCCGTCCGCTTGGGGTGCGGGTTGAGGCCCAGGCCGCAGGTCCAGCAAAGCCGCCGTGGAGGTGGTGCCCGGACCCCCGGACCAGCCGGGGGACACGGGCAGGAGCTCGGCCGGCGGGCCGGGCGGGAGTACAACGGCCCGGGAGGCGCCGGGGCCACGCAGGGTCTATCCCCTCACGCTGCTGACCCAACAGAAGCTGCCTGGCAACTCGGAGGATATGTCTCCGCCTCGAGAGCAACGGTGGCAGCGGTGAGGGTGGAAATGAACGCGACTGCGGACGTAGAGCGCGGTGAAGGCGGACTGGCGTGGAAAGGGCCCCAGGCCTCGGAAATGCACCGCCTTGAGCACACTTCCTCTGACTTCTGACCCGGACCTCGTTCGGATTCCGTAGCCCCGCCCCCAGCATGGCCGCACCCTTAGCATGGCTCCACTCCTAGCTGGTCCTCCGTTTCTTTGGTTTTAACCGCCTCAGGCGGTTTGAACAGTGGCGAAGAACCATATTTCCTCGAGGAAATATATTTCAGCCTAGGGGATGTCGTAGTGTTTTTTTTCTTTTTTTGCCTTCACCATTTTCAGAAGGATCCTGATGCCAAATAGAAACCTTTAGGTCCTTGGCAACCACTGGGTTGCTTGTCATTCACCACCCATTCCGCTCTTAAACATTTATTAAAGTTCCAAAATTCCAGCTCGGACATCATTCCTTCATAAGGCTTTTCCTGACTGCCTGCGGGAAGTGACCCTGCATTTGACCATGGTATGAAGTTACAGCACAATAGAAGCCCTGGTCTGTGACCAGCGGAAGGTTGCAATGACGTGATTACGCCCCCCGCCCCCGCACCCCGGGAGGAACGCAAGTCCCTCCCCACCCTCCCTCCCTAGGCAGTGATCGCTCTTGAGAACTTCATAAACCCGATGAAAGGCCTGATCTCCACTGCGATGCACGTTCATGGGCCTTCTAACCCTTGGAAGTGTAAATATTACCTCCAGAAGTAGAGCTCACAAGGGATACATGGGAGTCGATCACAAGGTCATCCTCCTGGCTTGGTTTTCAAAAAAAAGTTTTAGTTTTTCTCTCTTACCTTTCTCTACTGAAGGGGAGCAGAGTTTGCCACCAAAAACATGCCTCTTGGGAGTGTGGATTATTTTAGGCTGGTTAAACAAACAGCAAATGTGGGAGAAGCTCTGAAAACCAAGTATAAGTTCCCCTTTATAAAGGACATTCACATTTGTAAGAGAAATCTCCCTTTGGAATGGTATTTCCCTCACTGTACCAGGGAGAGGAGGACATCTACTGTTAACAATGAAGAACCCTGCATAAAGATCCTCCCTCTTGTTAACTGCGCTTTTTTTGGTAACCTCCCATAACTAACTCCCCAACCCCAACATCTTCTTTTGCCTTTAGCTGAAGGTGGCATTTAAGGTGATGGCTTCCACCGTTTTGATGAGTTACATGGTGTTCCTGAGTCTCTCCTGTGTATACAGGAGACATACATGTTAAATTTTTTAAAATCATTTTTAATTTTCAATTACAGTTGACATACATTATTAGTTTCAGGTGTACACCCCAGTGATTAGATATTACATAACTTAATGAGTGACCATCCGCCCACCTGACATAGAAGAGCAAGTGGGGTCCTGGCTGCCCTCCACCACCCTCTAGGCAAATTTCTGAAGGCAAAGATTTGGTGATAAAGGAAAGAAGTCTTTATTCAAAAGCTGCACAATTTTGGAATAACAGCTTTCCACAGCATTAGGTCACTTAAGCCTATCAATTAGTGGTAAACTCTAACTCAGGCGTGTCAAACTCATTTTCACTGGGGGCCACATCAGAGTCAAGGTTGCCTTCAAAGGGCCAAATGTAGTTTTAGGACTGTATAAATGTAACTACTCCTTCACAGTTAAGCGAGAGCTTGGTGGAGCTGCTGCCTGCCAAGTAGAAACACGGTGGAGGGCCAGATTCAGTCCGAGAACCTTGTGTTGGCCAACTGTGATCTAACTCCTTAGTCACAGCTTTCATCACTTAAGCCTATTAATTAAGGTTAAACTCTTTAACTCTTTCTTCCCGAATCCTTTCCCTAGTTTTTAATCACCTCATTTCTATAGGGTTAGTTTACAAACAAAAACAACGTAAGATACAAAAGCTACACAATTTTAGAAGAATGGCAGGCTTCTGCCTCAGAGCCTGTCCCCTCTGGAACACCCCAAAAAAGAAGAAGCCTGCCACGCCCCGCCAGGCCAGCCCCATTGCAGGCTGCACCCAGCATTCCTTCTACCATCCAAAATACCATCAGCAGGCTGCTGCATCAGGATCATCCAGACATCCTCAAGGAGGACAGGGCAAGAGAGCCAGTCTCTGCCTTCCTTTCATTTTAAATCTTCTGGCCCATAATTTCATGTGCTCAGGAGGCTTCTCAGCCAACCCCATCCTGGACTGTTTACCATTGCCTGGGGCAGCTGCTTCCTTGGCCCCTCCCTACTCCTCCCCAGTGATCTGACAAGATCTCTCTGTATCCACACCTGATATAATTACTAGACTATTATTGACTATATCCCTATGCTGTACTTTACATCCCCACGACTATTCTATAACAACCAATTTGTACTTCTTAATCCCTTCACCTTTTTTGCCCATTCCTCCTCACTCCCCCTCCCATCTGGCAACCATCAAAACCTTCTATATGATTCTGTTTCTGTTCTGCTTGCTTGTTTATTTTGTTCTTTTAGATTCAATTGCTGATAGATATGTATTTATTGCCATTTTATGCTTTATATTAAATTTTAAATTTCTCTTGCTAATTTGTCTCATGTCAATTTATTCATTAGACCAACCAGACAAACCTTAGAGGGTAGAGGAAATTTTTTTCCTTTCAATACTGCAGTAGAAGAAAAGGGGCCACGTGGGAGGCCTGACAAACTTGGGGGACACCTGCTTGACAGCCTTGCAAACTTGGAAACCTAAAATAGCCACAAAGGATGTTCTAAAATTACAGGTCCAGGCCAGCTAATAGGAAAGGAAATGGGTTCCCCCGTCAACAGGAGCGGCAAAGAATTTGTGAATATTTTAAATCTGTCACACTCTCTTTTATTCAACCACTGACAACTTCTCAATTTAAACCATACCACATATACTTTTTTTTCCTCTTCAAAATGTGGCTATAGTTCATGCCTTAAAGAAGCTGTATTATTTACATATTGGGCAGAAAAAATGTCAGACTCTAAAATTTCATATCTTAATTGTGAAAAAAGGAGAAAGGAAACACCAGTAATTTTTAGAAACAAATCGAACTAATTCAATATGTAATTATGCAAGGAACATGTATAAAGGACCCATGGACAAAGACAATGGGGTGGAGGAAGGATTGAATGTGGGAGGTGGGGGGTGGTCCGGCAAGGGAGCATAATGGGGGAAAAATGGGGACAACTGTAATTGAACAGCAATTAAAAAAACTAAAAAAATACTGTGGAATATAACTGTACCCTGAATTTTTATGGCACTGATAGTCTGGACCACAGAGCTTGTTGTTCGATGATATTCAGACTTTCTTATAGTCCGTCATTGTGTCACACATTACTGTGCTTTCTCCAACTAGACTATAAATTCCAAAATGTCAGGAACTGTGCTTTGTATTTCGCATGTATCCCTTCCATAACAAAAATCTGAGCAATAAATACCTAATTGATGAAACTTTAAAAAAATAAAATAAATATGTAATTATGTTTGGTAATGTTGATATTTTTGTCCTGGTTTTCACATGAATTGAGAGAACACACAACAGGAGGCCCGTAGACACACATTAACTTACTGGTGCTTGACCAGAAAGTTCCAGACCGACTGACTGAGATTGCATTGCAATTAGATCAGGTATTGAATCTAACTTTGAAATCAGGTTTTTAGCACCAGTGATGCCTTTTTGGACCTGTGGTTTTCTCTTTAACAATATATGGATGGTCTCTAATATATCCAATTTCGGTTCTTATAACTGTATATAAGTCTTTAACATACTAAAATCACAAAATATACATTTTAGTACTGCAATGTATAGAATAAATTCATAAAATATGTTCATAATAAAATTTGGATAAATATTTTTGGAACTCCCTGAAGCACACAGTTGGAAAATTACTAATGTAGTATCACACTCTCATTTTGCAGAACAGGACACTGAGACCTGGAGCCTGAGACTTACGAAACCCAAGAGAACATGAAAATCTATAAAATATTAGATGCCACCTAGTCCTGCATTCTCTCTTTGACAGTGAACCTATGATAACCCCTTCTGGTAGAGTTAACTGATCTCCTGGTCTCCTATATTAAACTGTCTCAAACTAATTCATAGTGAAATGATAGTTTAGTTTAGTGTTTAATAAGTACACCCCACATAAAAAAATAAAGAGTTGTCAATAGCACAATAAATTTTTTTTTAAGATTTTATTTATGTATTTTTAGAGAGAAGGGAAGAGAGGGAGAAAGGGAGAGAGAGAAACATTGATGTGAGAGAGAAATACCTGTTGTTGCCACTCACACACGCCCGGACCAGGGACCGAACCCACAGCCCAGGCGTGTGCCCTGACAGGGAACTGAACAGGCAACGTTTTGTTTTGCTGGATGACGCCCAAACCACTGAGCCACATGGGTCAGGGTTAAAAACTTTATACCTGTATAAAATGTAAACAAAATTGTGTTACGTTCTGTCCAAATAGAACATTAATAATATTTCTGGAAGATCCTAACTTTAGGCCAGGCCTTGAGGCCAACAGATGATCTGAAAAATAAGATTTTTTTTTTTAGGAAAAGTCATTTGTTAATTCACTGTGCTCCTTCAATAGGGTATACTCCAAGTCAAGATTGGGATGATTACTAATATGTTTTCATATAATCCAGTAATATTTGAATATCCACTGTTCTTTATGTTTTTCCAGTGTATTTTTCACTGGACAATTATTGCTTGTATAATTGAGGGAAAAACATAAACATACAGTATTAAATTCTTACCACAAAAACAAAACAAAAAACCCTACATAAGTTCGTTCCTCATATATCCACAAGGTGGCACATTACACTTTATTTTTATTTCACCGATACTTGAAATTAGGCAAACGGAAAAATCACTTAAGGAGTTTTGTTCACGTCAGGCACTAGGCCAGGCAGAGGATAATTCTATACTCGGTAGTAGGGTTTGTTTTACTCACTGCCCCATACATTTGTTTTCTTGGTGAGACATGACTATTGCTTACTACCTGTTCTCAATACAACAGTATTTGATAATAGAGCATTCTAATTTGAAAAATTATGATTTTCGGAGTTTTCTTTGAATACACGTTTCTTTAAACAAAGATAAAGTGGAGTAGAAGAGAAGTCAGAATTATACAATGGAAGAATGCAGACTTCTTTCCCACTAGAAAAGATGTTTTTTAATCCTATATTTGGTGCTAGTACAGTATAGGAAAAATATGCTAAAAAATTCTGAGAAGAGGTAAAAAAATAACTTTCTAGGACACTGGAATATTTTCCCAATAATTACTAAGTACTTCTCAGATTCTAGAGATAAAGCTTCACTTATTTTCTGACTAGCTCAGGGGAGGCCCGCATGGAGGGCCTTACAAATTCAGACTGAAAGTGACCACACAGGATGGTCTGAACGTAAGAATCCCTCACTGACAGCGATCACAGCACACAGTCATGTCCTGGGCCTGTACCTTTCTTGACAAAGGTCAGTCTTTACCTCATGTGAGCCAGTCTGTTGTCTTTTTGCATCTAAGATAACATACCTTTAAAATGTCAACATGATACTCTTTTCCAGACCCCTCAGGGAACACCCACCAAACCAGAGCACGAGACCACAGAAGCCCTCACTGTTATCTCATGCCTTGAATACCATTCCTAGGTGCTGTGAATGGTGATTGTTCACTAACCTGTACCCGCCAATGGAAAAGAAGTGTGCTGTTCTCCATTTTACTCTTGATCCGATCTCAGAGATTACCCGTTTGCTCTCTCCCACCAACTTACTCTACCACCAGTGAATTTTATGAAACACCCCTTCCCTTTGATGGCTCCTCTTTTTATCCTAATGTATAAAATAAGCTGTAAAACTTCCATTCTCCAGAACATTTTCTCAATCCCTTGAGATTTTCTCTACTGGCAACTGTTGTCCATTTGGTTCAAATAAACTCATAAAAATTCTCTACATATACATTAGAGATTGTCATGTCTTCATAGAAAATTGACCCCTTTATTATTATGTAATACCTGTCCTTAGCCCTGCTAATTTTCCCTGCTCTGAAGTCTGCTCTGTCTCACATTAATCCAGCTACTCCCATTCTCTTTTAATTAGTATTAGCATGGTATATGCTTCTTTGTCCTTTTACTTTTTTTTTTTTGGTACTCCTCACCCAAGTACATTTTTTCATTTCTTTTAGAGAGAGAGGAAGGGAGAGAGAGAAACACTCAATGCCAAAGAGAAGCATCAATCAGTTGCCTCCTATATGTGCCCAGACCGGGGATTGTCTGCACCAGACGGGGGATCGAACCCACAACATAGACATGTGCCCTGATTTGGAATTGAACCCACAACCCTTCGGTTACCGGGCAATGCTCCAACCAACTGAGCCACACAAGCCAGAGCTCCACCCTTTTACTTTTAATCTGTACGTGTGTTTATATTTAAACTGTTTTTTTATAGACAACATACAGTTAGATCTTATTTTTTTAATCACTCCAACAATCTTTCTCAGCTGGTGTATTTAGACTGCTGATATTTAAAGTGGTTATTGATATAGTTGGCCTTAAATTTACCATATTTAGTACTGTTTTCTAGTCTACTGCATCCATTCTTCATTACTGTGTCTTCCATTTTTTCCTTCCATTTTTGGTTTTAGTTGTGACTTTTACATTCCATTTCTTCTTCTTTAGCATATCTATTATAGGCCTTTAAAAAATTTTAGTGATTTCCCTACAGTTTGTAATATACATTAACAACTAATTCAAGTCCACTTTCAAATAGCGCTATATTTCTTCACAGGCAGCACAAGTACTTTATAATAACGAAATATTCCTAATTTTTCTCCCCTCCTGTCCTGCATGTCCTAGCTATCATTTATTTCACTTAAACATGAATAAATACATACACACACACATATATTTAATGCATTATTGCTATCATTATTTGAAACAAACTATTTTTCTACTTGGCCAATTAAGAATTATTTATCTTTACTAATTACTTCTCTAATGCTTTTCTTTTCTTTATGCATATCCAAGTTTCTGATGTACATCCTTTTTCTTTCCTTTAAAAAAAACTGTATTTCAACATTTTTTAAAAGGCAAACCTACTGGTCACAAATTTCCTCAACTTTTACTTGTCTAAGAGAGTCTTTATTTCTTCTACACTTTTGAAAGATAATTTCACAGGATACAGAATTCTAGGTTGGTGGTTTTTCCCTTTACCACTTTAAATATCTCACTCCACTCTCACCTGCACAGGTTCTGAAAAGTTGGGTGTAATTCTTACCTTTGCCCCTCTATAGGTGAGATATCTTTCCCTCTGACTTCTTTCAGTATTTTTTCTTTGCCTTTGATTTTCTAGAGTTTGCCATGACATGCCTAGGCATAGTTCCTTTGACATATATCTTGCCTGGTGCTCTCTGAGCTTTCTGGGTCTATGTTTTGCTGTCTGACATTAATTTGGGAAAATTCTCAGCCATTATCCATTCCTTTGTATTTCCTCTTTTCCTTTCTTTCTTCTAAAGGTAGTTCCTTTACGCATATGTTACAACTTTGGTAGTTGTCTACCCCTCCCTCTTTTTTTTTTTTTGGATGTTCTTTTCCATTTTTGTCTTTGCTTTTCAGTTCTGGAAGTTTCCTTTGACATATCCTCAAGCACAGGGATCCTTTCCATAGCTCATCAAAGATATTCTTTATTTTTATTATTTTTTAGCTCTATCATTTCTTTCTGATTTCTCTTTAGAATTTCCATCTGTCTGCTTACATTGCCTGACTGTTCTTACACACTGTCCACCTTTTCTATTACAGCCCTTAGCATATTAATCACCATTGTTTTAGATTCACAGTCCAAGAATTCCAACATCCCTGCCTTCAGTCTAATTCAGGTGCTTGTTCTGTCTCTCCAGGCTTCTTTTGTTTTCTGTTTGTTTCATTTTGTTTTGTCCAGTGTGACTTGCATTTTTTTTTTTTTTGGTTGACAGTAAGACATAATATATTAAGTAAATGAAACTGTTGTAAATGTGCTTTTAGTAATGTGATGCTAAGGAGGGGCACGGAAACATTTTATAGTCCTAGATTAGATCTCTGATGTTTTGGTAACCCTGTAGCCATGAGATGTGACCTTCAGAAGTGCCTCTTAGTATTTTCCCCATCTTAGGTGAGACAGGATGGTTAGAGTGTGCTGGAGTTGGGTATTTCCCGACACCCAGGTCAGTGGGGCTCTGCCAAAATCCCAGTAGGTTAGACTCTGGTAAAATAGTTTCTCCTGAGGGCAGACCTTGTAAAGAAGAGCAGAGTGCTGTGTCATATGTAAAATTGAAACTTTTCCCTCACTCTGCCAAAGCCCAAGAGGATTTTGATATTCTCTGTGAGCACCTTCCTGGTAGAACTCCAGGAAAAATTCTCCTCTCTACTAGAGATTATGTATCAGTCTTTTCCACACTGAGCCTCCAGCAATTCATCAGTTACATTTCGATTTTTTTGCCCTAGCAAGTGTTCCGGGGAGGTTTCTGATCCGTTAAGTTGTAATTGTGTGTATTTGCCTACCCGTTTTTCCAATTTTGGGTACAGCCATTTGCCCCCCGTGACCTCAATTCCCTGGCAGATAAAAGAAGAGTTGTTTATTCTTCAGTTTGTTCGGCTTTTTACTTGTTGGTCAGATGGAATGGTGACTTCTAATCTACTTACATGCCCGACCAGAAACCAAAGTCTCTCTGATAATTCAATATTTTAAAAAATAGAATGAGAATGTGATGTGTGGCCAAAGTGTTAGTCAAATCTGTGTTAGCCTAACATCACCAGGGGAGCTGGCGCAGAGAGCGCCGTGAACATACACACACTATGAAGTGTGTCTCTTAAGGATCTCCATGTCATCTGCTTTCCCTCAGCTCTGCCCAGCGTAGTTGTGATGCTGATGTGGAAAAATTTAAAGCCTGTCAATGCAGTGTTTAGCTTGCCTTGCCCCATCCTTTATTCCAAAAACACAAAGTAGTCTATTTTAGTAGACGGACCCAAAGATGATCAGGTAAGAACCCCTACATGGGCCTGTGAATGACAACACAGGTGTTTAAAATGTAGTATTTTGACCACAGACACATAAACTCAGTAATTATAAAAGAAAAATAGGGTAAATGGGACAGAAGGCAGATGGGGATTTTTCTCTACAATGTGCCATATAATAATTTGCTATGGCATTTAATGGTTTATAAAAGAGATGATACTTCTTATATTGTTTAAGGCTTAGAACTAAAATGTCCCAAGTGCTTTTGACCTCTAAACAATTTCAAAGACTTTATCATTAAATTAACAAAGCAAGATGAAGCATAATATGTACAGTTTTACATTTATATAACACTAAAAATGAGGCTCTTCATTTCTGGTCAAGATGACAGCATGGGCAGACATGGCTTGCCTCTTCACACAACCACATCAAAGTTACAACTAAAATATGGAACAACCATCACTCAAGAACATCGGAAATCAAGTTGAATGGAAATCTGATAACTACTGAATTAAAGAAACCACACCCATCCAGACTGGTAGGAGGGGTGCAGATGTGGAACAGGCTGGTCCAACACCCTCATGGACAAAAATTTGGGATGGATATCTAGGAATGAGGAGTCATAGCCCCACACCAGGCCCCCCCAGAGCAGGATTCCAGGGCCAGGAAGATAAGTCCCCACAAATTTTGGCTGCAAAACCCAGCAGGGATTGAGTCAGTGGAAGAAACTGCTGGAGCCCCAAGAAGTTGCTCTTAAAAAACCCACACATGGACTCGCCTATTCAGACCCACTCCCTTAAAGCTCTAGAAATGGGGTAGCAGCTTGAAAGGCACCAGTGGTATACAGGGAGAAATTGAAGTGTCTGGCATCAAGGAGAACAGAGGCCATTGTCCCTTTGCTAAACCCTCCCACCACAGAGCTGGCAAGTAGGTGCCATATCTAAGACTCCATCAACTGGGCTAACACTGTTTGACCCACCTTGGAGATCCCCAGAGGCTCTGCCCCATCCAACTAATGGGCCCACCCAAGCTGCTAGTCCTTACAAATGTCTGGTCTTGGCTCCTAAATCCTACCAAACAAGCAACAGCTGGCTTCAGTGAGCCCTAACAGCAGCCAGATTAGATTCACAGTTTGGCTTTACCTGGGAATCTCCACACCCAGCACAAGTAGCAGCCATCCCAGATTGCTTTATAGCTCAAGCAGGGTGCCCCAGGCAAAACACAGGTGGGGGCTAACCTGGTCTGCACCACCTGGGAAACCCCAGGACCAACACACCCAGCGGACAGCTACACACAACTTCAGAACACCACAACCCTGCCCCTGAACAGCTGATCCTACATGGAAGGCAGAGGTTGGTGGTAAGTGGTCACAGCTAGTCCTTGCAGCAGACTGGCCTGGGTAAATCCCTCCCATTGACCTGCCAACAGCAACCAAGGCTCAACTACAAGAGGAGGGTATAGTGAGCCTACACAAAGGGTGCACCTTGAGTACCTGCTTGGGTGATAGGGGATGCTGTGCCAATGGACCCTATAGGACACCTACTATATTAGGCCATACTACAAAAACATGGTTTCAAAGTGGCTCTACCTAATACATAGAAAGGTAACCAAGAAAAGGGTGGTTAACAAGGGTATGCAGATTCTTCCTCCATTGATAAGAGTTGTTAAGACTTTTTTTCTTCCTAGCAAGGGAGAGGGAGACATTTTGCCAATGAAAATTACCTACAAACACAGGGAGGCTGCCAAAACGAGGAGACAAAGAAACATGGCCCAAATGAAAGAACAGATCAAATCTCCAGAAAAAGAGCTAAATGAAATGGAGATAAGCAATCTATCAGATGCAGAGTCCAAAACACTGTTTATGAGGATGCTCAAGGAACTTAGTGAGGACCTCAACAGCATAAAGAAGATCTAGTCAGAAACAAAGGATACACTAATTGAAATAAAGAACAATTTACAGGGAAACAACAATAGAATGGATGAAGTTGAAAATCAAATCAATGATTTGGAACATAAGGAAGCAAAAAACAACCAATCAGAACAACAAAAAGAAAAAAGAATCCAAAAAAAAGAGTATAGCATAAGCAGCCTCTGGGACAACATTCACATCATAAGGGTGCCAGAAGGAGAAGAGAAAGAGAAAGAAACTGGAACTCTATTTGAAAAAATAGTGAACATAAACTTGTCTAATTTGGTAAAGAAAACAGGCATGCAAGTCTAAAGAGCGCAGAGTCCCAAGAAGCACAAAGAGGCTCACTCCAAGACACATCATAATTAAAAGGCCAAAGGTTAAAGGTAAAGAGAGACTATTAAAAGCATCAAGAGAAAAGAAGTTGGTTACCAAATGGCTGCCAGGTGGGGGGAGTAGGGGAAGAATGGGTGAAGAGGTGAGGGGATTAAGAAGGTAGTTACAGAATAGCCATCGGGATGTGAAGTACACTACAGAAAATGGAGTAGCCAAAGAACTAATACACATTACCCATGGACATGACCAATGGTGGAGGCATTGCCTAAGGGAGTAGGGGGTGCTAGGTGGAGAGGGTCAAAGGGGTAAAAATCAGGACAAATGTAATAGTATAATCAATAAAATATAATTAAAAAATAAAATATAAATAAAAAGGAGACTCTGTCTCTTTGTAAATGAAGCATCAACAAACTATTCAACACCAAAGCATATGTAAAATAGACCTTCTATTTTAAGGGAGGAAAAATTTTTTCCTCTACCTATCTCAGGTTCTTCATCTGGGGCCTTACACATGAGAGTGGCCAAAGACCCATTAACACAAGAAAAGAAGCAGAAGTTTATCAACATGTATACTGCACATGTACACATGAGAGTAGCCAGCAATGAGGAACCCAGAAGGGTGGTTAGAACTCAGGCTAAAGCAAAGAAAAAGGATATAGGGGATTCAGGCTGGAGAGGCAAGTTAAGGTGACCAAGAAAAGGATGGTTGACAAGAGTATGCAGATTCTTCCTCCATGATAAGAGTTGTTAAGAGTTGATAAGAGTTGTTAAGAGTTGATAAGAGTTCCTAGCAAGGGAGAGGGAGACATTTTGCCAATGAAAATTTCATTTGTAACTGTAAATTTCCTCTACAAAAGGGAAACTTGTGACCAGTTTTTAAATCTTTTCTTGCACCTGCTGTTTCTCAATGGCCTTTAGCTCAAAATAACACATATGCCAGAGGCATTTTAGGGAAGACATCTTACTCTCATCCCCCTCCACCATGTAGAATTCACAAAGGAAATTGTTGACAATTATACAACCCTTGGGTCCCTTATCCAAATCAAAGTTGAACAATGGAGTATTGAGAGAAGGGAGAATGTATTAAGGGGTTTGTTTGAACAGGGCTATTGAGGTCTCCTCAGAAACTACCACTTCCAGAGGGAATTGGACATGGAAGTGAGAAGCCTTAACTTAGTACTGGAGTTTGTTAACCTGTGGGACCGAACAAGCAAATTACTGACCTAGAACGTGTCCCATGTTAGCTACCCGTGGGCTGAGCCTCATAGACCTGCTAAGGGTCTTCCTAGAGCTGAAAAGTGAACCCCCTTGAATACATTTTAAATGGGCAAGAGGAGGCAAATACGAAGTTTAATCAGAGCCCCAGAATCCAAGGTGTCGGACACATACATAATATTTGGATATGCATAGAACTTCTTCCACAAAACACTGGCTGTATTGAGGGCCTGAGAAAGGTAGTGGGGGAAGGAGAATAGTCAAAAGAAGTGGAAAAGAAATTTTTATCTGTGAATGTGTTTCCTGTCAAAATTGGTTTTATGAACTTTGATTATTTTTCAAAATATAGCCCTGAAAATAAGCTATATTACGGACATATTTAAATATGTAATGCATGAAAGTAAACATCCTATAATATAAAATTTTATGTGTTGTTGCAGAGTTTTGTGTGGGTCGCAAAAATAGTTGGCTCTTTATGTTGACAGCTAATACCACAAGGTAGGCTGTCATTTGGTAAACATTGAAGGGCTAAAGTTAACTTATATATAGGGACCTAAAAAAAGGGGGCTCGGTGTCCCAGCCCACATCAAAAATCAAAGCCTAAAAGTCAGCCTGTACTTACAGGAAACACCTGTCAAGAAAACCTAGCATATGCCAGCCACATACCTCCAATTCAGCATTAGTTCGCTTATCTTACCCTAGAAAGTTGGACCTGCTAGCCTTATAAGGAAATCCTTGACCTCCTAGCCAACCATACCTTTTCCGCTTCACCCCTTCGAAGGCTCTGCAAACTTGCTCTTGCCCAAAATGCATCGGAGTGCTCCACTGATTGTGAGACACTGTGCCTCCCCAGTCCATGGATTGTTTCTACTTTAATACAGCACATCAAACTTGTTGCTAAATTGTATTATTTTTGTCATTTGACAGAAGCAAACTAAGCTTCCTCTTGAATGAAATTGGAATGCTTACCATGTTTAGCAACAACTGTGTTTTGCAAATCATTGTACCAGTTCTCATGTTTTTCTACTTTATAGTAAGAAAAGCTCTGGCTTGAAAAAATATGGTTAATATCATCATATTATTCATATTAGATGCTTAGTTGAGAACTTGATGCTTTTTATCTTGTTTGGTTCCTATATTATATACCAAGCTGTTGTAATTCTTCAGTTGGCAAAGTAATCTGACTCATTGGTGCTAAAATACAAATTCTAATACACAAAAAGAAAGTAAATTAGTTTCCCTTCATTAGTGGGATGAATAAGAGATCACTATTAAATCTGTTATCTTGAAAAAGCAAGTTATATCATGCTATCAAAAGACCCTTTTGATGTAAAATTTGGGTAAACTTTGTCTAAAAAGTTTACTTAACTGTTCTGAATTTTTAAAGTTTTATTAAAAATATGAAAAGAATGTGGTCAAATTTCATTCTGAGCCCTGGTTGGTATGGCTCAGTAGATTGAGTGCCAGCCTGCGAACTGAAAGGTCATTGGTTCAATTCCTCGTCAGGGCGTATGCCTGGGCTGCAGGCCATGTCCTCAGCTGGGAACTGCAAGAGACAACCAATCAATGTTTCTGTCCCTCTTTTTCTCCCTTCCTTCCCCTCTCTCTAAAAAGAAATAAAAATAAAAATCCTTTAAAAAGTTTTATTCGGATCCTTTGGGTTTTGCTTAGAGGATTGAGCAGTTTTAATGAAATGGAAATGTGTCTTGGTTTTGAAAACAAATAATAGAAGATAAGCTCTAACAGTTACTGAGTACAGTAAACAGACGCTAAAATAAAAAAAGAAAAACAACCCTGAGATTTCCTGTTCGTCTTTCCGTTGAGATTTACTGTGCTCTGCCCTCAAATCATCGTTCCTCACTGTTTTGAGTTCCATCTCAAACTTGACTTTCTGTATCCCGGCAATAAACAGGTACCGAAGCTACTACCTCACATTTAACTAAAAGAAGCCTTGCAGAGTGTTCTGTTTGTTTGCACTGGAACATAGGCCCGGGATTTGTTTGTTTGTTTGCTAGTTTTGTTTTTTTAGTTTTAAAGAGCATGAGAATGCTTCTTTAGCATTTAGCAATTTAATAAGAGAAAAAGTATGGTCATGAATTTGCCCTTTATCTGCCTGAAATCTAAACAATGATGAAACAATTTTTTAAGTCAATCATTTATAAAGTTATGAAGTTTATGAAATTAGTTGTTTTAATAACTGTTAATAAAATAAATTGAATCCTTACTTGGATCCCTCTTCAAACTATAAAACAAGGATTATAAGTTAGGGCAACAGCAAAAGAAGCATGTGGATGAAAAATGCCATCTCTATAGCAGACATAGAAATTTGACAGCCGTGACTGGTGTGGCTCAGTGAGGTGGGCATTGTCCTGCAAGCCAAAAGGTCTCTGGTTTGATTCCCAGTCAGGGTGCTTGTCTGGGCTGTGGGCCAGACCCCTGGTTGGCGGTGTGCGAGAGGCAACTGATTGATGTTTCTCTCCCACCCTTTCTCACTCCCTACCCCTCTTTCCAAAAATAAATAAATTAATTAAATATTTTTGAAAAAGAAAAAAGAAGTGTGACAGATATTCAACAAGATATATCCTCATCTTTTTTACCCATGTCAGTGTTTATCACATTGTACTTTTCCAGCAACACATCGCATCCCGAGAGGATTATGGCAAATCTCACGCATAATTCCCCTTCATTATTGCTTTATAGGTGGATTGTTGTGTAATCTGGATAACCTCAAGAATTTCTTCTCTCTCTTTGAATTCTCTGTGAATAATCCTTTATAGTTCCATTATGATCTTCTCCATCTTATTCCATGATTACTAGCTGACGCCTGGCACAGAGTTGTTACCTAAATAAAGGTTGAATGAATGAATGAAAAAATAAATTGTTTGAAATGTCAATCAGGTGCTGAAAGACAAATACCATATGATCTCACCTCTAAGTGGGACCTAATCAACAAAACAAACAAGCAAGCAAAATGTAGCCAGAGACATTGAAATAAAGAACAAACTGACAGTAACCAGAGGGGATGGGGGTGGATAATGGGAGAAAAAAGGGGGAAGGGTTTTCAGGAACATGCATAAAGGACCCATGGACAAAGCCAAAGTGGGGAAAGATGGAGGGTGGGAGGTGGGGGTGGGTTGGGTGGGGGAAAGTGGTGGTGAGAAAATGGAGACAACTGTATTCAAACAATAATAAAAAAATAATAAAAATAACTTTAAAAAATAAAAAGGTAACTCGTTAAAAAAAAAAGAAAATACCAATCAATTGTTTCTACCCGGAACAGCAGTACAGATCATACTGTTATATTGTGACTTGCATTTATTCCAAATGTAATTAAGCACTAATATAAAAATTACTGTTTAAAAATAATATTTAGAAGAGCTAATTAGCCCTGGCTGGTGTAGCTCAGTGGATTGAGTGCTGGCCTGTGAACAGAGACATTGCCAGTTCAATTCCCAGTTAGGCACATGCCTGGGTTGTGGGCCAGGTCCTGGGTTGGGGGTATGTGAGAGGCAACCCATCAGTGTTTCTCTCCCTCTTTCTCCCTTCCTTCCCCTCTCTCTGGAAATAAATAAAATCTTTAAAAAAGAAATAAATAAAAGAGCTCATTAGTTTGAATATATGATATATGCACAAGGTACAAAATCGAAAAGGAACAGATGGTGTAGAGTGAAGAGTAAGTTCCCATCACCACACCACTGTGCCTCTAGCCACTCTTTTTCTCTTTCAAGGTCATCGCACTTACCAGTTTCAAAAAGATCCTAATGAATAGGAGAATTATGAGCTTTGTCTTCCAGAATAACATGTTCCTTGCACATCTTCAATAAGAAAGAGACAGATACTGTTACTGATACTTTTCATGCCTCAGTGAGATGAGGCTTCAACAACTCTTCTAAGACTAACATAAGCTCTAAGTTCAGTGAAAACCATTAAAGGGAGTCAATGTGATTTTATCATTAAACTTTGCAAAGTGGAACGGCAAAGTGTTCATTGAGATAGAACACTTGTTTGTTTGTTTCCGAAACATGTTGATCAAAGGTTCGCTTTCTGATAGAGGAGGTTCACCATGAAATTCACCTCATTAGAACTATGTGTGGACATTTTCCTTTCTGTCTTGCATTCCACACTAAGTGGTGGAGATTTCAAAGAGTGGCTTCCCTTTGAACCAAAGGTGATAGCAGTGGACTGGGTACATATTTTCTGCACTGTGATGGTTTCTAAGGAGCCACCTGGGGAGGGGAGGGGCACCCAGAGGATAAGCACCAAAGAAGTGCTTTCTCATCCTAGTGAAATGAATAAGCATCCTCACAATGGAAAAAAAATCAGCCTTTACTATCTCATTGAATGTTATGAAAAGTATCCAGTACTTCAATACTTAAAAAGTCCTTCCTTTTTTTAAACACTAAACAGAACCTGTAAAATGAAGCATTGGTGTGATACAGAACTCTCTGAATAATATAGAACTGGGAGATCAGCAGCTAGATCTTTTTTGTGCCTTAATCAAAACGAAAGGCCAAAAGTTACATATTGGTATTAAGGCAAACATGATTCATTTACCCCACCTCAGAAAACACTAAAAATGAAATCTGTCAACCTACAAGTAAAATCAACAGTCAAATGTACTTTTTCCAGAACATTTAGTGATGAAAGGACATTGAACCACCACGAAAGTTCATGTGAAAAACATTACCAAAAGGCTAACAAGGGACAGTAATTTTATTTTTATTTTATTTTCAAAATATTTAATATTTATTCAAAAGATGGCCTACCAAGTTTAGGCAACTGAATAAACATTTAGAAAAAATAAAATAGTTCCATACTTTATAACATACACTAAATGAATTCCATGTGGATAAAATATTTAAATATCAAAATTTTAAGTATTTATGTGTAAAAAGCTGTAAAATAAAAATTATATGTAATATGTAATATATATCCATAAATTATAAACAAAATTTTCTTAGTGTGTATTAAATATATAGATACTTACAAAACCTTTGGGACACTCAATGCAGGAACTATTGAAAAAAAAGATTGTTTCATTTGACTACAGAAAACTGCACAGAAACAAAATCCTAAACTTTTTCATATGTAAATTAGATAACTAGTGACAGACTGGGAAAAAATACATTGTTGAAATAACTTCCTAGGTCCAAGTTGGAGCCACTCCTGCCCTGGGTGCTCCGCTAGCAGACCAGAACCTGGATAACTTCTGTGTCCCGGTAAACGCCCTGATTGATCAGAAGCGCAGGACACCCAGTCAGCCGATCCCCACACGCCAAGCCAACACTGGGCTCTGCACTTACTTCCTTCTTCCTTGTCTCCCCAGACAAGCTTGACTGTGTGGCCCTGGCCAAGAAGGTACTTCTTCCCTCTCTTGTTCTTTATTCTTTTTTTTTAAAGATTTTATTTATTTATTTTTAGAGAGAGGGGAAGGGAAGGAGAAAGGGAGGGGGAGAAACATCAATGTGTGGTTGCCTCTCACACCCCCCCTACTGGGGACTTGCCCAGCAACCCAGGCATGTACCCTGAACTGGGAATCAAACCAGTGAACCGTTGGTTTGCAGGCCTGCGCTCAATCCACTGAGCTACACCAGCCAGGGCTTGTTCTTTATTCTTTATAGCCTACAAAAACTTCCTGCTTTTGCCCCTTTTTGCATTTCTGCAAAAGGAGGCTGTCTACTTCATGAGTGTTAAATAAAGTTTTTTGGTATCACCTGTCTTCTCTAATCATTTTTAAAACATTCAATTTTTAGAGCAAGTAGTTTAATCTATAATAAATTCTTATAAATCAATAAGCAAAAGTCTCAATAACAGGATATAATAAAAGGTCAAAGGACACAAATATGAAAATTTGCAATAGAAAAATTCACTTGGATAATAAAATTATGAAAAACTATTGACTGTCTCTTATGGGCTGAATTGTGTCACCCACAAATTTTTTTATTGAAATCCTAAATCTAAGGTCTTCAAAGAGGTCATTAAGTTAAAATGAGTTCATTAGAATAGGCCCTCATCCAGTAAGACTGTAGTATCCTTATTGGATGCAATTTGAACACAAACGTAGACACAGGGAAGACCATGTGAAGACACAGGGAGAACTTCCTGTGTGTACAAGGCAAGGCAAGGAGAGAGGCCTTAGAAGAAACCAGCTCTGCTGGCACTTTGGTTTCAGCCTTCCAGAATTGTGAGGAATAAGTTGCTGTTGCTTAAACCACCAGGTATGTGGTACTTTGTTATGGCAGCCCTACCAAACTAATGCAGATTAAAACAGCAATTACAGCTCTTGAATTGGTGAAGAGAAAACAAACAACTATGTTATTCAGTGTTGTTAAAGTGGTCACACACTGCTGCCACTAGTATTAATTGGTATTACTCCCTGAAAGTTTGAAAATAACTATTAGAAATCTTAAAAAGTGAATACTTTGACCCATCAGTTATACTTCTGAGAATGAATCATATGGAAATATGATTATGCAAATGATGATTATGGAAATAGTGTTATGAAAAGAGACTCATTACAGCCCAGTTTATGCAAGTGAAAAATCGTAAATCTCCTAGATAACAAAAGAATTAAACAGTTAGTTTAAGAAATGTTAGCTCCTTAAACTACACTATTGAGCAGTCACTACAAATGCTATTTTTGCAAATGAATCAGATATGGTACAGTTATTACCCGTATTTTGCCATGTATAATGCGCACCCATGTTTTTGGCCCAAACTTTCAGGAAAAAAATCTTTCATTTTAATTTTCTAATTCAATTATTTATTTATTTATATCTAGATATTTGTTTTTTGTATTGTAAAGGAGTTTTAGTATTTATTTTTGAATATATTATGGTACAATAAATTTTATGTAACAAATAATTACACAACACAAGAATAGATACAAGGTACAAGAAATTTTATGTACCAATAGAGAATTAGTACTACCCATGTATAATGCACATCCTTATTTTTCCCTCAAAAATTTGGGCAAAGAAGTGAACATTATATATGGCAAAATATGGAAGTTTTATGAGCAATTTCAAATATACACAAAAGTAAAATAATAAAATAAATACCTGCCATTCTGATTTTGAAAGTGTTAATGTTTGTCCTGGCTGGTGTGGCTAGTGGATTGAGTGCCCCCTGAGAACCAAAGGGTCACAGGTTCTATTCCCAGTCAGGATACATGCCTGGGTTGCAGGCCAGGTACCCAGTAGGGGGCACTGAGAACAACCACACATTGATGTTTCTCTCCCTCTCTTTCTCCTTCTCTTCCCCTCTCTCTAAAAATAAATAAATAAAATCTTTAATAAAAAGAAAATGTGAATATTTGACATACTTTCTTCTTATTTTTTAAGAAGTAAAATATTATATATCTAACTGAATGATCTTTGTGCCCCTTTTCAATAATATTTCCTTCCCACCACCATCTTCATCTCCTAAAAGGTAACTATTCTCAAAAATTAATTTCACTCAACTTTTATTTTCAAGATCCATTCATTTTGAATCATGTAGCTCTAACTTATTCCTTCCAATTGTGACATGGTATATGTGAATACATTATAATATAAATTTATCTTTTCCTTTTGGTGAATCACTTGGGTTTTTCTAACTTTTTTCCTATGACATGTACAAGGCTGCAATGAACATTCTCATACATATCTTCTTGGGTACTTTTGTGAAGTTTTTCTCACAGGTGTATATTTAATATTTGAATTTCTAGGACACTGAGTAATGCATTTTAACTTCACTAGATAGTGCCTCAAGGCTTTCCAAAGTGGTGGTATCAATTTACACTCCCATTGTGTATCAGTTAGTTTTTGCTGTGTAATAAACCATCCCTTAATGCAGTGGCTTAGAAACAAACATCTATTTTTTTTTTTCTCCCCATGATTCTTTAGGTTAGCTGACAGGTCTGTTCTGGTGAACTTGGCTGGGGCTGGATTTTCTAGGATGGACTTATTCGTATGTCCAAGTCCATAACTGGGATGGCTAGGCAGCGGGAAATGCTGTTGCCTGTCCTCACATGGCCTCTTGTCATTCAGGAGGCTAGTTCCAGCTTATTCACATGGAGGCAGAAAGGTTCCCGGCAATAAGAAAGGACAAGTCCTAATGAGCAGAAACTTTTCAAGCCTCTTCTTTCATCACATTTTTTAATGTCCCATTAATCAAGCAAGTCACAGGGCCAAGCCCAGATTCAAGGTGTGGAGAGTTATGCTCTGTCACTTGATGGGAGGAGTAGTAGCGAAGTTACACTGCAAAGGGTCATGCATACAGGAATAAGATAAATATGTGGCTTTTTTCTTTTTTTGGCAATTTACTATAGTAGATGAAAGTTGCCATTTCCCTACATTCTTTTTTTTAAATTTTATTTTAATCATTATTCAAGTACTCCCTACATTCTTAACAGCACTTGTGTTACATAACTTTTTAATTCTTTGCCAATGTCAGATGGGAGAGGGGTTGGGGAAATGGGTGAAAAAGGTGAAAGGATTAAGCAGTACGAAATGCCAGCTATAAATAGAGTCGCAGGGATGCAAAGTTCAGCATAGGGAATATAGCGGATAATATGGTTGTAACTGTGTGTGGTGTGAGGTGGGTACTAAACTTACGATGATCATTTCATAAGGTATATAAAGTTCTAATTACTTTGTTGTAGATCTGAAACTAATATATGTCAGCTATAACTGAAAAATAAATTTTTAAAAATCTTTAATATTAAATAAAGAACAAAGGAGATTTGTTGACTCATATAAATAAAACGGCAAAGGGTATATCTTGTTGGACCTAAGAGCTTAAATACAATATACCTTAATTTAAAATAATTAAAAAAAAAGAATGGTAGTGTTAATCAATAGCTCCCATACCTTTCAAAAAGACATTTGTGAGATGAAATTAGGATAGTTTTCTAAAAGATATTCTGAGGAATGCTACTTTCATAAAGAGAGAAAGATTGGGACAGTCACACCTTTTCCTACTTAGAAAGTCACAGTGCAAAATAGCAGAAAAAGTATTTATTGAGTAAAAATTATTTACTCAAATAATATTCATTGGATGTTTATTATTTTCTGGGCACTATGCTCGGCTACGAATAAGACAGGGGATGAGAGGGGGTACTTAACCTAGTATAGGAAATTAAGGCAATAAGGTGCTTTCGTTGTTGTTATCAATCCTTTTTTCATTTTCTTAAGATACAATTGATATATAACACTGCATAAGTTTAAAGTATATAACATAATGATCAACATATGTATATGCTGCAAAATTGTTACCATAATAAATTTAGTTAATCCATCACCTCACATCGTTACAATTTTTAAGATTTACTTTCTTGAGCCCCAGCTGGGGAGCTCAGTTGGTTAGAGCGTCATCCTGGTACACCAAAGTTGCAGGTTCAAACCCAAGTCAGGGCACATACAAGAATCAACTCATGAATGTATAATGAGTAGAACAACAAATTGATGTTTCTCTCTCATTCTCTCCCCCTTCCTCTCTCTAAAAATCAATAAATAAAACATTTGTTTTAAAAAGATTTACTCTCTAAGGATCTTTCAAACTAGGTTGTTGAATGCTGGCTGCCTCAAAATGCCACCAAAATACCTGTGAAGAAGTCTGGGCCTTAGTTCAGTGCTGATTGAGATAAGGGAGATCAGTATCATCACAGACGCTTCACAGTTTCTCAGAAGGATGAGGGCAGGGGCAAGATATTTACCAGGGCTCGGGTCTGAATTAAAATAGCTATTTTGATGCAGAGTTTGATAAAAATTGGGCAAGTTTCTGACACACTTATTCAGGATTGTCGGACACAGCAAGGTGACAATTTCCATGTGAGTCTTTAAGAGCAAACAATCTTCAGATGTTATCTATTTTTTGAGAAAGTATATTTACTTTAAAGAGGGTAAATTGAAGAGTCTAATGTTCAGATAAATAGGTCTTCAGGAAATTCCCAGAACAAATGATACAATTATTTGCCATTTCACCTTTCTGGGTAAAAGTTACCTGGAACAGTAACATCAAATAACAGTAAGTTATTTTAATTTCTCAAAAGAAATCTGTTTTAATTTTACTTAATCCAGTATTTCCCCAGCTCATTTGGCCATGATATTCTTCTTTTCTCATAAAACCTGGTACGGTGCCAGAGAACAGACTGTGCTAAGCATTAAACTAGGAAATCATTTCCAGGAGAGCACTGTGAACCACTGGTTCTTGAAGGACGGTCCCCCGACCCACAGCATCAGCATCACTAGGGAGCTAGTCAGAAATGGGTCCCACCTCCAAACCAGAAACTCTGGGGGAGAGGTCAGCGATCTGTTTTAATCTCCCCTCCTGGGGACTCTAATGCGAGCTCAAGTTTGAAAACCAGTGCTGTCAGCCTTCTTAAAACTCTAACATCCCTCTCCTCTATTTTTCTGCCCAGCGCAGAATTGAAACACACAGGTGTCTAGGCAGACTAGTACCTGGTATTCATTCCGTCCAGGGAATAGTCTTTTATTATGTCAGCACGCACTTACACAGGGCAGGCAAAGCTTTCCTGGAAGCTTCGTGCCCCTTTCTTTAGAATGGGACTCACGTGCTGATAGTCTCCTCTCCTTTTTTGAACTCTTTGGAAACAATACTCTCCTTTTACTAGGATTGGTGCATTAGTGAGGAGCGTATAATTTCCTCAAGATTTTAAAGGCGAGCCAGAGGAGAGTGCTGGATAAAATGTTATCAGGACTTTGTTTTTTAAAAAATACCCACCGCCCACTTGAGATATCTCTTCTCCCGAACCTCTCTTTGTGACTCGGCACGGGTTAGGCAGCCTTCTCTTCCTGCTCCTGACTCCACACCTTCTCTCTGACCTTTTCTGCTAAGAAACTGTTCGGTTCAGGTCTCACAAAAGTTTCAAAAGTCTTTACTCCACCTACTAGTTAATACCTTCTTCAAGGAAATTGAAGGGATTATATCGAGGCTGAAGACTTTGTTTGCCTTGTAAGCAAAAGCATCACCTGTCCCCAGCCCCCACCAAGGCTGTGCTGAGTGAGGGTGACGTCAATTTATGTTTCTACATCTTGGCAGGGAGGAAACCTAGGTTACAATGGTATGGTGTTTCCAATTTGTCTGGGTCAGATCCCAGGATCAATGTTCGAACCTGAGTCCCCCTTAGTGTGGCTTGGCTTGCGCACCACTCACCTGCCTCCCTCCTGGGTTTTAGGATTCAGGGACTTGGTCCAGGAAGTGGCACATCCAAAAGAGGCCTGTGTGTAACTACCTGGGAGGTGTGTTCCCTGGTGTCAGACTTTGTGAAACATTAGAATCACCTGAGGATCTTTAAAAAGTGCCAACACCGAGGTCACACCCTATACCAGTTAAATCCAAATCCTTGGTGCAGACTCCAGGCACCAGTATTTTTAAAAGTTCCCTAAGTATTCCAAGAACTGCTGGACTACACGGTGTACAAAGTCACACACTATGCTAAGATGCTGTAACTATTTTGTTTCTAGTACTTCAGATAACAATGAGTTAAATATCCATCACACGCTCTGTCTCAATAGGTGTCAAATTTGAGACGCAAAAAGAAAATGTGACTCATACAGGGAAGACCATAGATGAACTGTTAAATAAAGGTGTGGAGGAGGGGTCAGACTCCACAGCTGACACTCCCATGAAAGCATAAGACGTGGTAAATGCTGTGTTATTCTCTGAGGTTTCCTGGGGCCAGAAAGAGCATCTTAATGGGCGATACAGGCAACATGAATGGAATCGCCATGTACTAATTTAATTTTATGTACTAATTTATGAATGTTTTATATCTGAGAAATCTGAAATTTGAAGAGGTAAAATGATCACATATTTTTTTTAAAAATTAGTAATATGGTTTGGGTTTTAATACTAAATTCTGACTCAGAGCTGTGGGAAATGCTCACGTGTGGTCAGAATCAACATCAAAATAGTTTAACCTTGTTCCGTGGCAGTTCACACCGTGTGATTCTGGAGAAACTTCTGCTCACAGCTGTGGCTCAGAACAAATGTCAGTCAGACCGAAGGCACTGTCAGGCCAGGGAACCCATATTCTGCTGCTTACAGATACTTAAATGGCAGTAGGGAAAAAAATAAGAGGAAAGAAGCTGATAGGGAAAGAGTTTTTATTCTAAAAATTAATGTTTTAATTTGAACTTCATGTTTTTAATTAGCCTTTTCCTGACTAATTGAGGGCTGAAGTTGGAAATTACTAACTCCATCATTACTAGAAGATGATCAGTCAAGAGAAGGATGTAGATTAATTTGAGCAGATCTGTATCTAATTTGGCGGCTCCGTCACTTTTCTCTTCTGCTTTCCACTGTTGAACGACTTCTGCACTGGGACAAGCAGGACAGACACTCGCTAGAAAGGAGAAGTCGTGTGACTTAGGGCTGTCAGAGCAGACACCTCCTGTCGACCCCCCTGGAGACCTGTCTTACCTGGAGATTGCACAGGATCTCTACAACCGTATAAATGGAAGACCAAAACACACCTAAAGACTTTGTCACGGAAGACTTCCCCCACCACCCAGGGGCTGAGGCCTGAAATTCTTCCAACACAGCTTTCGGAATAAAATGCCATCTCCCTTACCACAGATCTTGTGGGTCCCCTGCTCAACTCCCACCCCCTTTCCCCTGCTAACTTCGACTTTTACCAGATAAAACACCGGACGTCTGGTTAAATTTGAATGTCAAATAAACAGTGGATAGTTGTGAGTATAAATATGTCCACAATATGACGTACTTACACGAAAAATAAGTAATACGGTCCCTCATTTTCCCAGACTTCCTTGCAGTGGGAGCGTCCGTGTGACCAGTTCAGGCCATTGAGACACGAAGGAATGTGTATCACATGTGTCGAGTGCAGCCTGGAAACGTTCTTTTTCCCGGCAAGAGCCTCGACTAGTGTTGCCATCTCTGCTGCGTCCCTCCTTGTTGCCTAGAACGAGGGTGCGACGCTGGGGGGCAACAGCCCCTCCTGATTACGAGGGGAGGGCACGCCAGGACGCTGCAGAGACCTGGTGCTGACGTCGTTAAGTCCTCCAGCCAGCAGCTGCTGCTTCCGGAGGTCTCGTTTGTAAAAACAAAACAAAGCAAAGCAAACCCCAAAGCAAAATGCTTAGGTGTACAAACCACATATTTTCTGTGACTGAAAATGGCTGAAAAAAAAAAAAAAACCCATCTTAAAAACTGAAAATGCCGTGGGAGAGGAAACCTTATTATCCACACCTTGATGTGAAGACATTCGTTGTCATCTTGTCAGCTGACAGCCATCTGAGAGGGAGTTTTGAATGAGTGACCACTGGGAGGTGCCGTAGGTCCGGAGCAGAAGGCACTGCCCACAGAAGGCCGTGCAGGGTATTCTGCTCTGCCAGGAAAACCTCCTTCACAAACCTGCGGTCCCTTAGTAACCTCAGTCTGCTGCGCCCTTAGTTGATTCCTCTGACTCCTGAGGAATTCCTATCGATTTCTGCCTGCAGTGAGCAGAATAATATCTTGCCCCCAAAGATGCCCACATCCTAATCCCTGGAACCTGTTAATACATACATTATACGGCTAAGAGGAATTAAGATAGTGGATGTAATCAAGGTTGCTAATCAGCTAACTTTAAGATTGGGAGATTACCCTCAATTATCTGTCTGGACTCAATAAACCTCACAGGGTCCTTAAAAGTAAAAGATGGAGGCAGAAGAGAGGTCCAGGCTGCAGGTAAAAATTAGGTAGTTGCCAATGTTAAAAACACAGATGTGAAATGGAGGCATATTTAGCAGCAGGAGGCTGGGGGAGGTCATAAGGAAAACGTGTAGAAAGAAAAGAGATGAGATCTGAGGCCTGCATCTTCAGGGCCTGCCGGGTAAGAGGCCGGAAGATGAGGAGGAAGCAGGCTTAGATGCGGTGACAGGAGAAAGTCAGTGAGGATTCCATGCCCAGTTACAGAAAGGGTTTCAAGGACAAAGCAATTGTCTGAAAATGTTGTGAGATGACAAGTGAGGTGAGTTCAGATAAATGCCTACTGGAAGTAGTGCTGTGAAGCTGCATTTATTAAGAGCAGTTTCCCTAGAGGCATGGCAAGAAGTGCTAGATTAGCGAGGGTTTAAGAGAATTTGGAAACAGCAGATAGAGAGAATTCTGTGGGCACAATCAGATTCTTCCAGAAACTCTCTTTGTGGTACTCACAGGAGGTTTGTGCCCCGAGACTGTCTGCACTGTCCTGGAGATCCCAGCTGGACGCCTGCCAAGGGCAAGGACAGAAGGCTGCAGCTCTGGCCTGACTGATCACTGCAAGGATGAACTGGCAGGCAGCTTTTTGTAGAGCAGGGGTCAGTAAACTAAGGCAAACGATGGCCACGCCCACTCACTCAGGTTTTGTCAGTGGCAGCTGTCACCCTGCAAGGGCAGAGTTCAGTAGCTGCAACAGAGACCACGTAGTCCACCACACTTAAATATCTACTATCTGGCTCTTTCCAGAAAAAGATGGCCAGGCTTTGCTGTGTGTGTGTGAGAGAGAGAAAGGGGGGCAGGCACGGGGAGAGAGAATATAAACTTGTAAGTTAAGGCAGTGGTTAAAGAACCAAGGGGCTCCAGAAAAAGTTTTTTTTTAAAGGGGGAAATAACATTTTTGCATGTGGGTGAGAAAGATTCAGTAGAAAGTGTAAATATTGAAGTTGCAGAAGAGCAATTTGCTGGGCGATGTTCTGCAGTATGACAGGACGGTGGGGACCAAGTGCCGGAGTGGAAGAACTGGCCTTGCTGGGAATAGAGACGTATATGTCTTTTATTATTATTCTATGAAAGGAGGTGCAACTTTATACATGACAGAAATGTTAAGTTTAAAGCCTGTATTTCAGTTTTTACTCATGTGAATTGGCAAAGGTAAAACACTTTGATACTTTGCTTGCAGGCAAGCATGTGGGGAAATAGTCAGTCAAAGTTCTTGGTGAGAGTGTCAATTGGTACAGTTTCTACATGGGACCCATAAGGCCTGGACCTTCTAAGGGAATCATCCACCTAGGAAATTTACCCTGTGAAACTGACCTTAAATTCACCCTTGCAATAATTATACAGGAATGAACTTGGGTTATTATCAGTTCCCATCACTGGTCAAGCGTGCAACTGGGGTTCCCAGAACATGCAGAGGATGAAAGAGGGCATGAACCCTCTTGTGAGTATGGCAAAGGGAAATTTTTGAAGACCTGTTAGGATCCTCACCCCATCAACAGTGTCCAGGGAAGTTTAACTGCTGGCAGAGATGGCTGCAGAATCTCCAGATCTGTGTGGTCGTTTTAGAGTTTAAATTCTGTATCTTTAACCTAGGTTTAAGGACCTTGTTTCCTTTGCCTGTGTCTGATGGTATCTTTTGCCAATCACCCTCACCTTTGAAGAAAACCACACAGAGGGCAATAGCAACCCTCTATATACACATTTTAACCAAGCAATGCCACTTCTGGCAATGTATTCTATCCATATATTTCATATATGTGCAAGGATGTGCACAGCAGCATTGTTTGTAAGAGCAAAAACCTGGACACAACCTAAATGCCCATTAAGGATCTACTCAAATAGCATAGTAATCCCCTGTGCTGTGCAGACTTTGAAAGAACAAAGAACCCTTCTATAAACTGATGTCGAAGGATTTCCAAAATGTAGTAAATGAAAAGCAAGGTAAAGAACAGATATGCTAGATAGATATGATTAAATTGTCTTCTGTGTGGTTCAAGAGCAAAGTTGATTGGTAAAACATATCATCAGAGGCAGGCAAAGGATATACATTTAATAAAATATTCAGAACATCTCTGGAAAGATACCAGGGGAGAAAAATACAATTCCCCCAGAACTTTCAATAGTGGTTGTCTCTGAAGAACAAGTAGAGAAGGGGAAGCCATACCTTTTTATATATTTTGAATTCTGTCCATGGCATTCACAGACAGAAAAATAATACATTGGAAAAAATCAAAACATTTGTTAATAGGAAAAGAAATTAGGGAGCCCTTATAAATTGTTAAGTAGAAGAGATGCATACCAGGATCAAAACTGTATTTGAAGATTAATCAGGTAAGCACTGTTATACACTGAGTGAATTGAAAGAGAGAAGAATTACAATGGAAATCATCAAACTATTGAAGTATTCCCATCCATGGTGTTCCTGTTGAGGTGTTAATGAGTCTAGAGGAATGGAAACAAAGGGAGGATAAGAACCTGAGACCAGACCTTTTGTAGGAAGTTACAGAGAGACTGTTTCAATTTAACATAAGAAAGGAGAGCCTGGACTTCCGGCCAAGATGGAGGCATAGGTAGACGCACTGTGCCCCCTCTCACAACCAAGATATGGACAACAACAATATAGAAACAAAATAACAACCCGAAATAACAGAAAATTGAAGTGCCGGGCAGCCCAACAACCAGTGAGTTGAAAATAGTCTCGATCGACCAGACCGGTAGGAGGGGCGGAGTCGGGCCGGGTGAGGGACGTGAAGCAGAGACCTGAGCAACCAGAGACCTGAGCAACCGGGGACGCGCGCAAGACCCCAGCAGGCAGACCCTGGGCGCACAAACCGGCAGCAGGCAGACTCTGGGCGCACAAGTGTCAGTGGCTGGTGGGCCAGGCTGGGAGGTGGCGACCAGCAGACCCAGCGAGGCGGCCATTGTGAAGCGGGGCACTGCGCGCAGCTCAGGATCCCAGCGCCGGGAAATAGAGCTTTGGGGCACTGACTGAAAAGGAAGGTCCTTCAGGTGCACGGGCCCACCCACACCGGAATTGGTGCCAGAGGGGCCTGGTTGGCTTGTGGAAAGCAGCGGAAGGTTCTCAGGTTCTACAGAGAGCAGAGCAAGCGCCATTGTTCCTTCCCAGACCCCGCCCCATATACAGCCTCACAACCCAGCGACTTTAGTGCCCCGTCCTGGTGAAAACCTTAGGCCCCGCCCCTCACTACGGTAGCCTGTCAAGACCAAAAAAACCCCAGCAAAACATGGCTCAAACAGATGAGGATTGGAAAGCCCCAGGTCCCATCCTTTTAAGCGACCAAGAGATAGCCAACCGATCAGATGCACAGTTCAAAGCACTGGTTATCAAGATACTCACAGAATTGGCTGATTCTGGTCACAAATTAGCTGAAAAAATGCAGGCTATAGTAAGTTTAATGAAGAAAGAAGCACAGGG